>OZ022240.1:39272468-39284968 GCA_963978895.1 Erpobdella octoculata
TAATCATTTTAATATCAAACATCTTTCTCTTTCTTTAATATTTTTCTTATTTAATTTTCACTGTTTCGACTTTCTTCACTTGCACAGCTGCCGCAGACAAATACATGCATGCTTGCGCACTGAAACTTTCATTTGGTGCACTCAGCTCGATCGAATTGCGAGGCGCCCTTTTATTGAACTGCTGAGGTTCAAACACGTGTAACTGAGATTGGATGATGATGGTGACAGTGATAATGATGATGATGACGATGATGGTGATGATGATGATGATCATGGCGGTGATGATGATGATAATGATGATGATTATGGTGATGATGAGGATGATGATGATGATGATGATGATGGTGGTGGTGGTGGTGATGATGATGATGATAATGATGATGATGATGATGATGATGATTATGATAATGATGATGGTGATGACGACGATGATGACAACGACGATGATGACGACGATGATGATGACGATGATTATAATGATCATGATCATGACGGCGATGTTGATAATGATGATTGTTTTTTTAAAGAGATCACGGCTTAGAAGTTGTCTGAAATTTGAATCATCTAGTCGGATGGAAAGACAATAAAAAAAATTGTTCAATGACTGCTTCGATAACTCATAAAATCTTTATTAATATTACATTTAAAAATCACTGTCTTAGCACAAAGTTTTTAAATAATGGGAAATTCCCACCACCAATCTAAATCAACATAATTCACAACAATAAACAGTACATAATAATATCTAAAACAACATTTCTTTTTTATAAAACTATGAAACTGCTTTCGTAAAGTAAAGTTTTAAATTTACTTCGGACAGTTTTCATAGTAGAAAAATAAAATAAATAAGGGCAGCGTCGTGTCTAACGTCCTTTATCAAGAACTGGTTTCCGATCGGCGCCAGACAAAATGGCGCTTGTGGTGTTTGCCTCAGCGCGTGCTTGTGTCAGCGTTTTGAGAATATTTTTTCCATCGAGGGAAAAAAATTAAAGCTGGAGAAATGAAAAAAACACTATATTGAAGATTTTTTTTTAGTTAGACAAATAACATCTCCATCGGTTACCATGGAGTCGCATGTTTGCCAGCGCGAACGGACGCTCGCTTCGAATCGAACGTTTTCCCGTTCTGTACCGTTGTATGCATGTTTGTATGTATGTATGTATGTATGTATGTATGTATGTATGTATGTATGTATGTATGTATGTATGTATGTATGTATGTATGTATGTATGTATGTATGTATGTATGTATGTATGTATGTATGTATGTATGTATGTATGTATGTATGTATGTATGTATGTATGTATGTATGTATGTATGTATGTATGTATGTATGTATGTATGTATGTATGTATGTATGTATGTGTGTTCACTCCTGAAGAGCTTTTCTGTGGAGGTCATCAGAAGAAAACCCCCCCTCGAGCAAACGTTTCGGCTCTTTAATTTCTTGACGTTCTAAGGGGGGCGAGCCACGTTCGACGGACGAACGTCCTCCGGCAGAAAATGTTTTTGTTCTTTTCCGACATCGAATTTCTATCATTCCTTGCATCGTGGCAGATATTTGTCATGCAAATAAACTCGCAACTTTAGAGAAATTCAGACTATTCAAGTGAGAAAACCTTCGACGACATAACGGCTTCGCTTTCGTAGCGGTACTTAATATCGCCACGTAAACAAAGACGAAGCAATTCTATTCTTGCGGAGCGGAGAGAGCGGCTTCTAAATTTGGAAAATCTTCTTTTTTCTCTCTTTGAGACCAAATCCAGAATGAAGCCGATTCTGCTGCTTCAGAAATCTGTTTAATTGCACGGGTCCGCTCTCTGTTAGACATTCCCAGGGCCCGCAGCAACTTTAGCAAAGATTTACCAACCAAACCGCGTGCTCCGACTTCAACAGCAAAAAGCTCAGCTCTTGAGCCATTTGCTTCCAAATCCAACATCAATTCTCTGTATCTTTCTAATTTCATGATGTTACTGGCCTCCATGTTGCTTTCCCAAGGCACTGTCAACTCGATGAGAAGAAATGTCTTGGCCAGACTCGAAAAAACAACTATGTCTGGCCTTTTTCCACTTTCCTTTATTGAAACTGGGAAGCACTTTTCCGTTTTCAGATCGGCAGAGACCCTCCAGTCGTTCGCCGCATGGAAAACATTCTCTCCTTCCGTGAGGGTTCTTTTTGGGCGATTTAGCTGCGGCAATCCCTCTCTCAAAAAATAAATCCTCCTCCTAGGTTTCACCTCCATTGAGTTGGCTTTTCGGCAGGCCTCTTTTACAAATCCCAGCAGCTTTTGGAGAACAAGGTTGTGGCGCCACGTGTATCTACCATGAGAAAGGGAATAGGAGCAGGAGGAAAGAATATGAATCAATGACTGCGACTGACCGCAGAGCTGACACTCATCGTTCTCAATTAATTTCCATTTCTTTAAATTGCTGGCTGTTGGCAGCTGATCATACATCGATCTAATGAGGAACGATAGCCGCACTGGAGCATAGCGCCATATATCTTCCCATGACAGAGACCGCTGAACTGTCTCCTCCCATCTGGTCCAGTCGCCTTGCTGTGACAATTGTGCGCTCTTCACAACTCTCTCGCTTTCTATCGCTTGCTTTCTGTCCTGAACAATCAAGTCTGATCTTTCCTGAGCGTTTGCCTTGGACCACCAGAGATGGTGGTTCCATCCAACACCATGCCGCCCCAACTGAACTGCTCCGGTTCTTTCAGTCCACTGGAGAGAAACCGTGGCATTCTCTATTTCAACCCTAGCATTCCATTTGGTTCCTGAGATTAGAGTTGGTTTTACCTCAGCGACTCTCTGATCCGTTGAATTATCGAGCATCATCTGAGTTCTCAGTTTGCTGATCTTGAAATCTTCAACAAAAGACCGCAATGGAAGTCTCAGCTTGGCTGTTTTGCCGTAGAGAGCCACAGACGTCAATCCCGGAGGCAGACCCAACCATTGACGTGTAAAACGAGCTATCTTTCTTTCTAGTTTCTCCACAACTTGCAGACCAATTTCATAGACTGTCAAAGGCCAAAGCAGTCTTGGCACTAAAACAAATTGCAAAATCCACACTTTGAACCTGCTCTGAAGCGGAGCAGCATTAATGCTTTCCATGGAGACAGTTGCCATACGGAGAATAGAAGCACCCTGATCAACGTCATTCAGGGATTTACAATACCATCTACCGAGACTTTTCACTGGTTCGTCGCTCACTGTTGGAATCTTGTTACCATCAACAGAGAAAACGGTGTATTCATCAATTTTACCGCGACGCAGGGAGAGACTTCTCGATTTAGATGCTTTAAAACTCATTCCGCACCATTTGAGTAGATCGCTGAAGACATCAAGTGTCCGTCTCATTGAAATACACTTATTCAAACTAATTGTCGTGTCGTCCATGAAAGCTCTCAGAGGTGGCATGAAAATACCTCGGCCGACATAAACATCTTCTACCCTTGCACCAACTGAATTCAGAAGTAGTTGCATTGCTAGCACGAATAATATGGGAGAAATAGAGCACCCCATGGCTATACCGACCTGAAGACGAAACCAATCGGTTGAACACGTCTTTGTCGATAATCTCAGGTGAAAATCTTGAAAATACTGTCGTAGAATATCCATAACGAACTTTGGAACATGGTGCATCGTCAAAGCTCTCCAAATCAGCTGGTGACGAACCGCTCCATAAGCATTTGCAAGATCAAGCCAAACGACGTGCAAACTGAGTCGATTCTGTTTTGCTCTTTTTATAGACTCCCAGATCATGGTAGAATGTTCGATGCAACCAGGAACACCAGGGATTCCTCCTTTCTGAATTGACTTGTCTATGTAGTCGTTTTGTGTTAGATAGCTCGTCAACCTCTTGGCAAGCACAGCAAAAAATATTTTTCCTTCAACATTGAGAAGAGAAATTGGTCTGAACTGATTGATGTCGACTGAAACTTTCTCCTTTGGTATAAAAATGCCTTCAGCTTTTTGCCACTCTTTATCAACAGACCCGGAAGTCCAAGCAGACTTGAGCAATGAGTGTAAAACTTTCAACACACCCGGACATTTTTTATACACCAGGTATGGTACACCATTTGGGCCTGGAGCAGATCTATTTCTTGTTTTTCGGAGGAATTGGGATATGTCAAAAATTGAAATTACTCCCTCGTTGAAAGCAACCTTTGGAAGAGGAATCTCGGGAAGATCTGATCTTTCAGCTAGTTCTTTATCGCCCAAGGGGTCAATGAAAGCAGCTCGGAAGTGATGATCAAGCTGCTCTTTACTGACTTGCAGAGTACCTGACTTTGGTGGATCGAGCAAGCTTTTACCATAACGGAATGGATCTCTGACAAACTGGAATCTTGCCTTCCTTTGTTCTCTTTTCTTTACCCGCAAACGTTCTGCTCGCAAGAGTGCACTCAATCGCTGCCTCAAGTCATGTCGTAATGCTGAGAGCCCTGGTTTCTCGTTGTCTGGAGCTCTCCTCCATTGTTGACGAAGTCGTTTTTTTTCTTTTTTGAGTCTAGCAATCTCTCGTTGTCGCCTTGAAATATGAGTTTTTTCGCCTCTGTCCATGAGAACTTTTTCCTTGGAACCGAACATCTCTAAACACTTGTTGTAAATGGTGTCAGTTAGATTGTTCACTTGAAACATTGGAAGTTCTTTCATCTGCACTTTGAGAAGCTTGGAAAGTATCTCGTCGAGCTTCGACCAATCCGCTTTGTGAGCAGCAGCGGGGAAGTTAATTCTAGCCCGAGGTTGCCTATTCTCGTCGCTATCAGGATCGTGGAACCTGTCGGGGCTGTGGTTGGCATCCGGCCCGACTTGGCCCGGCGTTTTACCTGAAGCAATGCTTGCTTCAGTACGATGATCCTGTACAGCTTTAAGCAGGCAACCCATTTTCGTACGGTGAACCTTCATACCGCGGCTTGTTGCGAAACCTCTACCGCACACACACTCATGAAGTGTTCCCCCATTAGGGTCCGTTGGAAGAGCAAGTTCGATGGCCGTAGGTCCGATTGTGAGCTCATCATACTCCCCCTCCTTTCGGTTGGAGCTCTGGGGGCATAAATTCGATTTCGTTGTCGCAGCTAGATGAACGGTGTTTTTTGTATCCCGGCTAAGCTGGGCCAGGATACCCGTAATACTCGTCTTTCCGAGTTGCCACCTGTCTTTCCACGGTGTCACCGGTCTTTCCCAGTTGCCACAAGGTCTTTCCCGAGAGTCACCCGGTCTTTCCCGGGGGTCAAATGGCTAACGCCTCAAAAATGTGTGTTCACTCCTGAAGAGCTTTTCTGTGGAGGTCATCAGAAGAAAACCCCCCCTCGAGCAAACGTTTCGGCTCTTTAATTTCTTGACGTTCTAAGGGGGGCGAGCCACGTTCGACGGACGAACGTCCTCCGGCAGAAAATGTTTTTGTTCTTTTCCGACATCGAATTTCTATCATTCCTTGCATCGTGGCAGATATTTGTCATGCAAATAAACTCGCAACTTTAGAGAAATTCAGACTATTCAAGTGAGAAAACCTTCGACGACATAACGGCTTCGCTTTCGTAGCGGTACTTAATATCGCCACGTAAACAAAGACGAAGCAATTCTATTCTTGCGGAGCGGAGAGAGCGGCTTCTAAATTTGGAAAATCTTCTTTTTTCTCTCTTTGAGACCAAATCCAGAATGAAGCCGATTCTGCTGCTTCAGAAATCTGTTTAATTGCACGGGTCCGCTCTCTGTTAGACATTCCCAGGGCCCGCAGCAACTTTAGCAAAGATTTACCAACCAAACCGCGTGCTCCGACTTCAACAGCAAAAAGCTCAGCTCTTGAGCCATTTGCTTCTAAATCCAACATCAATTCTCTGTATCTTTCTAATTTCATGATGTTACTGGCCTCCATGTTGCTTTCCCAAGGCACTGTCAACTCGATGAGAAGAAATGTCTTGGCCAGACTCGAAAAAACAACTATGTCTGGCCTTTTTCCACTTTCCTTTATTGAAACTGGGAAGCACTTTTCCGTTTTCAGATCGGCAGAGACCCTCCAGTCGTTCGCCGCATGGAAAACATTCTCTCCTTCCGTGAGGGTTCTTTTTGGGCGATTTAGCTGCGGCAATCCCTCTCTCAAAAAATAAATCCTCCTCCTAGGTTTCACCTCCATTGAGTTGGCTTTTCAGCAGGCCTCTTTTACAAATCCCAGCAGCTTTTGGAGAACAAGGTTGTGGCGCCACGTGTATCTACCATGAGAAAGGGAATAGGAGCAGGAGGAAAGAATATGAATCAATGACTGCGACTGACCGCAGAGCTGACACTCATCGTTCTCAATTAATTTCCATTTCTTTAAATTGCTGGCTGTTGGCAGCTGATCATACATTATGTATGTATGTATGTATGTATGTATGTATGTATGTATGTATGTATGTATGTATGTATGTATGTATGTATGTATGTATGTATGTATGTATGTATGTATGTGTGCATGTATGTATGTATGTATGTATGTATGTATGTATGTATGTATGTATGTGTGCATGAATGTATGTATGTATGTATGTATGTATGTATGTATGTATGTATGTATGTATGTATGTATGTATGTATGTATGTATGTATGTATGTATGTATGTATGTATGTATGTATGTATGTATGTATGTATGTATGTATGTATGTATGTATGTATGTATGTATGTATGTATGTATGTATGTATGTATGTATGTATCTTTTTTTTTCTCATCTCTATTTTTTTTCGTTTTGATCCATGGGTTGGATTGGTTGGCAATTGGTTTGGGTTGGATCCAATTTTTTTGGGACATACGTGGGTTGCGTTGAAAAAGTTGAAAATTTTTTTTTAAAACAAACAATAGAATGGTAACTGTGGGATGGGTTCAAAATGTAAATTTTCAAGTGGGTTGGGTTGGGTTTAGAAAGTGGTGGAATGGGTTGCCAAAAATGAACCCATTGTCTACCTCTGAGGCACACACCTGATAAAAAGATATCGGAAAATTTTTATCGCTGTTCAGGTAAAACAGAATTCAGAAGGGGTTAGTGGAATATTTTTATCGCTTTTTTTATTTAACTGTTAGCGTTTTTTCAACCTGACGAAATTAAGAAATTATGTTTAAGAAAAAAAGACTCATATCAAAGTTTAATTTAATTATCTTTCAATAAACTATGAAACCCTTCAAGTTAACCTTGTATACAATTTGTGATATTTTATTTTTTTTATTAAAAAGCTATTCAGAAAACAATAAATCTATTAAAATCTAATTAATACTCGCCACAAAAAACTTATAATTCTATGTCCTCTTGTATTCATATTTCTGATTAGCTGTTCCATATATTAATAGTCAATGACAGTTAAGCAGAAACATAAATAAATAAAAATAATTAGAGAACTTGAATTAATTATTTTATCATGAATAATTATATATTATACGATCCAGCAAATACATTTTCATAAAATATTACGTCATGAAAATGAGTTAATGACGTTATAGCAAAGGAACAGTATATGACATAATTGAAAAGAACCGCCAGCTGTAATAATCGCTTTTTTTTTTTTTTTTTTTTTTTTTTTTTTTTTATAATAGTTTATAGTCCTTTACACCAAGTGTTTTAAGACTCTAATGTCTGTATGTAGGAATTCTAGACTAAAGTACTTCCTGTCGTGGATCAGAATTTGATCCTTCTTACTTTTCCCTCCTCCTTTCTCCAGGCTTGGGACTGGCTCGTAATTAGCGAGGCGGAGTTTGTAATAATCGCAGAGACTTTCAAATTTTATTGACGAATGGAATCGACACTGAGTGGTGTTTTTGGATTCATCAAAAATATCGGTAGTTTTATGTTAATTAGTAAATAGATGTTTTAATTGAAAAATAATAAATTAATAAATAACACTTCTGCATAAAATAAATGCATTATTATGTACGAAAATGAAACAAAAATTGCTAAACATTTTATTTAAGAACGTGAAATTTGATCATTTTAAATTCCTTACAATAATTTCACTGACAGTCTTGATTGCTTGAATGTTTGGAAACATTGAAAGTGAAAATTAACTAACTTCCCGTTATACAATCAAGCTGAAATTTAAAATTTAGGCTCACTAGAAAAAGAAACTTTATAAATATTTACATACATGAATTAGGCTAGATATAATCTTCAAAAAGTTATCAAGTTATAAAATATCTTAGAAGTGTTTTAAATGGGGTTAATTAGCATAAATAATTACAGCTTGAGCAATTATTTGAAAAAATTATATACCAAAAAGAATCAACAAGCATGTTGAAGCGCTAAAACTTGCATGTATGTATGTATGTATGTATGTATGTATGTATGTATGTATGTATGTATGTATGTATGTATGTATGTATGTATGTATGTATGTATGTATGTATGTATGTATGTATGTATGTATGTATGTATGTATGTATGTATGTATGTATGTATGTATGTATGTATGTATGTATGTATGTATGTATGTATGTATGTATGTATGTATGTATGTATGTATGTATGTATGTATGTATGTATGTATGTATGTATGTGTGTGTGTGTGTGTGTTTGTGTGTGTATGTATGTATGTATGTATGTATGTATGCATACATGCATGCATGTATGTATGTATGTATGTATGTATGTATGTATGTATGTATGTATGTATGTATGTATGTATGTATGTATGTATGTATGTATGCATGTACGTGTTTATACATGCATGCATGCATCCATGTTTTTGTCAAATGCAAGTGGCTGTGTGCATTATTGCTTAGAAAGGACCACCAACGAGGAAGTCTATGAGTGGGGAAATTAGTAGGTAAATAATGGTGATTGGAAGGTAGAAACGATGCTTTATGCCTTTTGGCGTTTGCTGCCAAAATTTTTTTCTCCTTTTTCACTTTGGTAAACCAAAACAAGTTTTTTTCTTCTCTTACTTTCTCTCTTTCTTTCACTTTGAATCTTTTTTTCTCTCATCTATACTCTTTTTCGTTTTGTACCAGTTCTGCTTTATTCCTATTTCTTATTTTCAGTTCTTTCACTTGCCTTGTTTCCCTCTTTCTCTTTTATCTATGCAACGCCTTCAGGCGTTGACCGTATTATCGTCCTATCTGGCATAGCCGACCATCTTTACGACGTCACGCTAACGCTAGCTTGTTGGACGCCATGTTTGTTTTCTTTTCTAGTTTCTACTGTTTTCTTCTTTCCTTCGTTTTTTTTATTTTTCTTTTATTGCAGTTTTACGTTTGCCATTTTTATTTCAAAGCGGAGACTTCGGTTAGCTTTTAATTTAACCAATTGTGTCGTTTGCAGGCACGCTCTACGTTCACTTGCAAAAACATTCACTCCTTGATACTTTGGTCATTCAATCTTTTGTTTTTTCTTCACTCTTTGGCTCACTCACTTTTCTTTTATTGACTTTTTCGTCTTTTAGTTCACTTATTCACTTGCCGTTCACTCACTTGTTCTTTGATTCATTCCCTTGTTTTACTATTTTCACTTATTGTTTCTACTTGTTCAACCTTAGTTTCACTTATTTATTTTTTGTTTCCTTTGCTTACTTTTTTGTTTTACTCATCCGTTCCTTGTTTTTATTATCCACGTCTTGTCTTGTTCATTCACTTCCTGATTTAACTACGCTTTTTCTGGCGGACAAAATATCATTGGACAAATCGTCGCGGACAAAATGTTGTTTGAACAAAATGTCCACGGAATAAATGTTGTGGACAAAATGTTGTGGACAAAATGTTGTGGACAGCATGTTGCGGATATAATTTCTTGAGCCCAAAATATCGCGGACAAAAGGTCGCGGAGAAAATATCGTGAACATTGTGTCACAGACGAAGTGTCGTGGTAAAAATTGTCACGGATAAAATCTTTGGTCAATGCAATTTGTAATGAAAAAATCGATGTAAGAAGAGCGATAATAAATCTGTGATTTTTATGTTGTGACTAATCCCGGATGCTTGATATGTTAGCTAATTGACAGTGAATAACAAGTGTTAAGATTTACGTGTTTAATGCTTTATATGACCGATTCACTATCTGTTTGTTCGTCCGGTCAAATGTGACACGCGGGCAGTAAGTTGGAAGTGCGACTTCTGAATGGATATTATTATACCTTATGCAGGTTTTAGTTTCAAAACAGCAACCGCAGCCAGTCATAGTTTGTGGGCGGCCTAAATGCTTGCAAAAAGTGTCTTTAAGAGATTAATGAACGCTGAAACTTGCTTTTATTGGGCATTTTATTTATATATATATATGAATAACATCGTAAATCTTCTGTCAATTACTAACACAACAACAATCTTTGTCTACAGCAATCATACAGACCAGCATAAAAATTGGTACTAAAATGTTTTATGTGTTAATAAAAGTGAATTTTGGAAAGTTTCATAGCTACTCCCAGTAAAACTACACTAATTTTTTCAGTGTTCTATGGGTTTTCTTTTAAAGATCATAAGTGCCATGCTAGTTTTGTCTGTTTCACAGATCTCTGATATGGTGCCATAATCACTCTCGCCCCGTCAATGACGATCTACAATTCTATTTGTTGAGAATATGAAAAAAAACTTTCTCTAGATATTTTTTGTTTGCATGTGTAACTTTTTGCCTAGATGCATTTTACTACAACATTTTGATAAAATTAACAGAAATCAGTACCAGTCACAATGACTTTTCTCATTTTGTTTTGTTCACGACAATTCGTCCATACGACATTTTTTCCATGACGTTTTGTCCTCACAATTTTGTCCACGACATTCTGTTTGCGAGATTTTGTCCTCGCGACTTTTTGTCCACAAAATTTCGTCCGCAACATCTCATATTTTGTCCTAGAACCGTTTTTTCGAATAAGTCGTTTCGCTCTTTCAATCGCCGATTTTTGCATTCGCTCAGTTTCAGCAAAGTGCTGGAGCAGAAGGAGCAGTTGGAACAGAAGCACCTCCATCTCCTGCAGATTCTCGAGAGCGAAAGACAAGCCAAGTGGCATTACGTCCAGCAAACGGAAGAACTGAGCACCGAGGTCAAGAAACTAAAAAACGAGGTTAGCAAGCTCGCGGAAGCATGATGGATCTTGCGGATAGATTGGAACTGAGCTGGTGTAGCTGGTGGATGAATGAAGAGATATATATATATATATATATATATATATATATATATATATATTCAATGGACATGGTGATGGTTCAAATTTGTCAGATTGTTATAAATTATCGAATCGTGTTAGATGGTGTGTGTGGATGTATATTATTATTATATAACGGTCGGTGGAAAAGTTTGATTGAATGATTGAATCCTTACGAACGTAGTTTCAATGTAGATAAAAGAGCACAAAAGTGAATCGAGATCAGTCGATGACGAGGCAGCTCTCGAAGAATCCGAGAAGATCAGGAAGATCAAGAAGGTGCGTTTGGAAGTTCTCCATTATCACGTTTCTCTGTTCCTGTTTTTTTTAACGCGTTGTGTTTTAATATCTTTGGCTGGAAAATATGTTTAATGTTATTGCGTGTGTCTCACTTTGTTAGAACATATTCACAACTTACATCCATTTGCACGTCCATCCATCGATCCATCGGTCCATCATTGCATTCGTCCGTCCATCCATCCATCCATCCATCCATCCATCCATCCATCCATCCATCCATCCATCCATCCATCCATCCATCCATCCATCCATCCATCCATCCATCCATCCATCCATCCATCCATCCATCCATCCAACCATCCATCCATCCATCCATCCATCCATCCATCCATCCATCCATCCATCCAACCATCCATCCATCCATCCATCCATCCGTCCGTCCGTCCGTCCGTCCGTCCATCCATCCATCCATCCATCAACCCACTCACCTCTTCATATATTTTCCATCTTTAATCAACCTCCTCCTCCTTCAACTTCCTTCCTTCCTTCTACTTTTTACTTCCACTCGGCTTGCGTGATCGTCCTGATTAACAGGGAGAACTAGAAACTGAGATTGCCACTGCAGATCGTCATCATAAACGCAAACACCATTCACTCTACTGTCACCACTCTTATATATACATACATATATATCTACATTTTTGTCGCAGTCGTCATCATTTACATTTATATCCTCAGCCTTACAACCGCTGTTACCCCCTCTTTATGTTAATTATTAGGATGGGAAATGCTCAAGTTACCGGAGATAAAGTCTAATACTTCTAGACATTTTTTTAAAATAATTTTTCTGTCTACTGTTTTCATGTTACCATTTTTCACTTCTATCATTCTCACCAACTTTATCATCATCATCATCTTCCTTGTCATTGTCATCGTCAAATGTCATCATCATCAGCACCAGCATTGTCACCATCATAACAAACACCACCACCAACAACAACTACACAGGCATCGTAGACGATGTCATCATAAGAGACCGTGACGCTCCAAGAATTGTGGCCAAGTGCAATTCAATTAAAATTGATTGACGGTCTTCATTGTCTCTCAATTTTTTTTCTCTCAATTTTTTTTACTTTTTTTAAATTCGCTTTTCATTTAT
>OZ022240.1:39289968-39444968 GCA_963978895.1 Erpobdella octoculata
CTTCTAATGGCATTTCTTACTGTTCTTAATTTTAAAGTACTCTATTAATTTATCTACCATTCTCATCATCATCACCATCACATCATCATCATTATCATCATCAACACCACCACCACCACCACTACCACCACCACCACCACCACCACCACCACCACCACCACCACCACCACCACCACCACCACCACCACTACCACCACCACCACCACCACCACCACCACCACCACCACCACCACCACCACCACCAGCACCACCACCACCACCACCACCACCACTACCACCACCACCACCATCATCATCATTTTTCTAAACATCACATCTGTTATTATTATTATTATTATTATTATTATCATTCTCGCCATCCACTCATCCCATCTGACAACTACACAAAACAGATCTGTTCGACATGCTCCTGCCCATGCTGGGCATATACCAGGAGTACGTACGCAACCACCACTACAGCCTTCAAGTCCTGGCCGAGTACAAGCAGAAGATCGACTTCAACCAGCTCCTTAAAAGAAGCGAAGAGAAGCCCCAGTGCGAGGGACACTCTCTTGCCACCTATCTCACTTATCCTATGCACCAAGTTAGTTCACAAGCGGATAAATATGAATTGCAATTTTTTTTTCTTTTAGTGGCTCGGGCTATCAAGTACTAAATATCAGTACTAAGTTCAAGTACTAAGTTCAATCTGTCTGGTTCCTAGAATAGCTGATTCAACTAAGTTTGTTTTTCTAAATTTTGGGTAGAGAAATAAAACGTAAAAAAGCCACCCGGGTCAGCATGTGAAACCGGATTTTAGCTGAGACCTACTTAGATAAATTTCAACGTCTCATATAAAAAGAAAAATGCTGCAAGGAAAAAAATTTATACGAATATGGGGTGAGGTGGAAGGAAATTTAGTTTTCGAGGTTCTTGTTTTTATACGCCACACATTTGCTGCTTTTATTTGGCTGTATTTGTACAGGTATTTAGTTGACTTCAATTCGTCTGTTGTCTGATGTCTGTTTAAGCGGAGTCTTGTAATCATTTTTACAGCCAATAACATAAAACCTTCAGAATGAACGTTAAATTAATAAACGAAATAATTTTTCAGAAAAGCACTTTTTCAACAACAAAAAAAAACATTTTTACTTGTTTATGAATTGTTTTTTGTTTTTTTCTTACCTAATTTTAGTTTTTCACAAGTCTGTTTAATTCACCTATCCACTTATTCATTAAAGCTAAAAATACAACATCGCTTACAAAACCCGAAACACCACTCATTCTCGACCCATCCGTCAATAAAACTTGTGAGTCTTTGCGACTTTTGAGCGTGTTTGCGTTTCAGATATGATCCTGAGTTTTCCGACTTTCTTACTGTATCGTAAAGGTTTTCATGCCGACCAGACATAAAAAGTAGTTAGTTAATTTATATTTCATTATATTAATTTATGTCAACAATTAATTTTTAATTTATTATCTGAACACAAATTACAAATAAGATTACTGACTTATATACTTTTACTAACTTTCACTAACTCGTGTGGATTTATCGTTGCATTGCCTTGTGATTTTACTCATTTGTAAGCAATCTGGTATTTTTATATTTGAAGTTTCTGGTGAATGACGCATGATAATTGATTGTTTAGAAAAGTTTCTTCACTGACGATGGTTTATCAAATCTTAGCTCTTTAAATCTTAAGCAGCAGCGTCATTTGGTTTTACAGTGATATCAGTTGAAGTTTTGTAGATATATTAAATGGAAATCATCGATGGTGTACTCTAACTCAGATAGTGGAGACAAACTAAATTTTGACATGAGAGTACATTAGGTTCTGTTTTATTTAGACTGCGGCTAAATTGTTTATGAGATTCTTTTCAAGCGCCAAGAGCAATAGAAAAAAGCCAAGCCCACTTTAAAATACCTTTTTTGTTTTCCATCTAATTGTGATACAAATGTTATAATTTATTTTATTGGTCATGTATCAATGTCTTTTAATGCAAAAAATGCTTTGTGACAACAAACCTACTGGAACCAATAACGGCTATCTGTTCTGGATTCTGGAAGATCTTGACATGATTAAATTCTTAAGCGTTTCTTGAAAAAATAAAGTCAAGCTGATCTTAGTAGCACATTCAGAAGATATTGTTTGGCAAGATTATGGACAAGGTCAGCTGCACTGAAACGTTCGGTCACCTCCCATCGGTTTGAAATTGTTATGACCCGATAAACAATGACGTTAGTTATATTTCGAATATAGTTTATTTTTAACGATAAAAACGATACAGCGCTCAGCTATCAACCACGAGAGAGAAACTAAAAAAGGAAGTTAACGGAAGGAACAAAGATATTAATATCCACAACCCTAGATATTAATATTAACTGCCAATTATAAAATTTTATAATTAATACAATTAATGTCTCCATGACAGAAATGAATGTTTGTGTTAATAGACACAACTTGGAATCCTTTAGTAATCATTCCTTCAACTAAGTGGCCATGATTTGATTTGCTTCTTTTGGGCCTCCGATGATGATAAACTACCGTAGAAACGCTTTAGGCCTCTTTATTACTTTATTCACTTATAAATTAGACGTTTTCATTTCATTTTATTTATTTCTTAGCAGAACTATTTAAAAAAAAATTAAAACCATTGAAATAAATACGGTTGTAAACAAGGATTTCGTCGGTTGTCTCTTATTTAAAAACGGGCTTCCCTTCGGTTTTTTTAAGTCATTAACAAGAAAATTTATAAATATAAATTCAAACGGGTCTGTTAACATATTTTTTCAAAACTTCGTTATTCAAATTGAAATAACATTTCTCAATGTAATTATTAAAAGTGTTGTTTGAAACAAATTATTCATTTTTTTAATGTTTAAGTAATCTAAAAAAAAGGTGTTTATGCTGCATAATTATTTAGCTAGATTAATGTTGAATGACGCCACTTTGTAGCATTAAAAATAAATGAATAGAAAACTATCCAAGTTTCCGGCTTGCAAACAAAACTCAGGAAATTTATTTTGTTATTATTATTTAGTTTTTTTACATAATAAAAAAATTTATAAACGTTTTCATTTATTTGTTATTTCTCAATGATTCAGTTTTTTTCACATTCAAACTCATTCATTCATTTATTAGTCTGAAGCTGCAACATCATCTAATAAACACAAAACACCACTCAGTATTGACTCCATTTGTCAATAAATTTGAAAAGTCTTCGCATTCTCAACACACTGGCGGTTAAACCAATTTGTAATAGTTTTTGGTAGGTCCTTCAAAGTTAGTTAGTAGTTAGTTTTACTGAGAGGTTTTTGGAGTCAGGTTTCGTACAACCCGTGGTATACCGTTACAGAGACATGATCGGATCCACCTGAACAAATGAATGAGTCTAAACCCACAAACTATAAGCAAATGATTGATAATTCTAAACATAATTTTGTCTTATATGATACTATAAAAAAATTATCAATTTTTACAGCAAAATATAAAAAAAAATCATAAGATTTATATTCATTCAATCTGTACAACAAATAAAGCAATGTCTGAGACTTATATTTAGTATGAATGATGTGATTTGAAATCTATATAGACAGATATGAAAGTTTAAATTAGAACAATTTGCCTGAAAACGTTGTGAACTTATAGATTATAAATGAGGTTTAAGAAAGTGACAATTTTTAAAGTTTGAAAAAAATTAAGGACCGTAGAGAAACGTCACCAATGATGAAACAAGGAAGCCAGTTTTTGTTTCATATGGACTTAAATAGAATTAAAATATATTGTACCAGTTTCCATCATTTATCGATTCATCATATATTGAATTTAAATTTTTCTATTGCAAGTTTAGCCTCAAATCTCTGTGGAAGACTTTCATAAATTATATCTGGGGGGAATAAAGGATTAGTGACTGGAGGGGGTCCCAAATGAAGTAGGTTGTCACAACTATGAATTCGCTGTAATGTTTATCATGAATGTTTTATTAAGTTGTATTTATTTTTATTTGTGTGTTATATGATATAATGTATAATATATCATTTTCCAATAAGCAATTAAGGCTCTCTAATTATTTTATTTATTCATGTCTTTGCATAACTATCACTGGTTTTTCATCTACGGATTAACTAATGGTAAATATGAAAGCAGGACGTATAATTAGAAGTTTTGTTTGTCGAGTATTGTTTTCTGGTTAGGTTGTTGATGGAAAAAATAAAATATCTTTCAATCACGTGTGCGTGTATTTTTTCAGAAGAACAAAAATAAATAAAAAATTTTGACCCGTTCATTATTTGGTCAAACCATTCTCAAGTATGATCAAACAACGGGCGTGACAAAGATGAAAAATATTTTTTAATTTATAAAGAAATTTTTTTTGGCTAACATTTAGGACTCCCTAGGTCTCTTGCCTGAATTTGCCCATAAGATTTCTTTACCTATATTTGTGATCAACCTATGAACAATCGTTTCCATATGCAATTATTAAACGTGTAGTTTTAAAATTTCAAGCATAATTTTTTTATATTTATTTTAGCTAGAATAAATTTAGGGTGGTGATAATTTTATAGACTTAACAAAACCGATTTAATTTTTTTTTAGAATTTCTGCAGTTTTTCGGATGTTCAATAAACGATTATTATTATTATTATTATTATTATTATTATTATTATTATTATTATTATTATTATTATTATTATTATTATTATTATTATTATTATTATTATTATTATTATTATTATTATTATTATTATTATTATTATTATTATTATTATTATTATTATTATTATTATTATTATTATTATTATTATTATTATTATTATTATTATTATTATTATTATTATTATTATTATTATTATTATTATTATTATTATTATTATTATTATTATTATTATTATTATTATTATTATACATATGCAATTATCAAACGTGTAGTTTCAAAATTTCAAGCACATTTCTTTTTATAGTTATTTTGGCTGTAATAACTCCAAAACACCACCCACTGCCAAGTCATCCGTCAATAAAATCTGCAAGTTTTTGCGCTCCAACTCGCTGAAGCGGTTTCTGAATTGATTATCTTGTCTGATGGATATCGGTCAATTTGTCATATGTATATATATATATTCGAAATTTGCCATTTCGAAGAAATATTGTGAGGAATTTTTGTCAACACTTTGGGTTATGTGTAGGGACCTACAATCGTGAACGGCTTCAGATACAGTTACATATCAAACATATTTTTGTTATTTTTGCATAAAGATTTCAGTAAGGAATTTTAATTAACTTATAAAAAGAAGTGAAATATTGTTAGTTTTTGATTACGTGAACTTCAATCGACCAGTCTTAATTACAGTTATTAAGACATATAGTTTGATTAAATGTGTATTTCTTCTAATAAATTTGGGACCGTTTATAATGAACCTGAGTACAGTTATAAATATTATAACAAATGTAATACTGTAAGTACTGAAAGATTTACTCCAATCTTGTATTAGTTAACTTTTATACTAAAAACTATAACTGTTTCTTGCCCAATAGAGAGCAACCCTACAGGAAATAATAATTTTTAGAAGCTTATAAAAGTTACATTTTTCTTGCTTTGTGATCTGAAATGCGATTTCAGTAACTTTATTAGTAATATACAGTTACTATTAGCTTTTAGTATGTATGTTTTTAAATTTCATGTAACCAGAGAATATTTTTGTCTCTCTCCGTGCGTAAGGAAAACGTAGTTTTTTAAACGTTTCTCAAGTATTATTATTAACTTTTGTTAGTTATTATGTTTCAACAAAATTGCAATTTATTTGAACCTGTTAACGCACACACACACATTTACACATATATTTCATCATAGAGTTTTGCTTCAAAAAAAATAAATATGTCTTTTTTTGAATAAACTAAAAACGAATGGTTTAATTCTCTAAAAAAATGTAATACGTTTTTACAAACCACGCTCTTAATATTATTAAAAGAAGGGTTGTAGTGGTAGGTGTAGCTTCCTTTATACCTATTTTTTCCGAAAAAAACGTTTTGCTGGAAATTCATTGGGAGACACTCCTGCCTTCCAAATAACGCCTCTGTAATAATGTTATGTCTTCAATAATCAGAGACTAAAACATTTTTTTTATAAATACAAAACACCACTCACTTCCAAGTTGTCCGTCAATAAAATCTGCAAGTTTTTGCGCTTTCGTGAGCGCAGGCGGTTATTTTGAGCTGTAGGGATTAATGCAAAATTCGACGAATGCTCATTCGGTTGATATCTGTCGTGTCATATTGATTTCCAATTTACGTTTCAAAACAATGTTATCAACAATTTATTTAGTTCAAATACCTATATTTGTAAACAACTTTTGAATTATTTGTTTCAAATACAGCTATGAATTAATCAGGTTTTTTTTTCAATTTTCAACGACATTCATTTTAATACGTTCTAGTTTTTTTGTTATTACTATATATTTATATTCGCTATATTTATGTTGCAAAATTCAAAGCTTCAGTAGAAAATTTATTAAAAACTTGATTAAAAAACCTAAAGTAAAACATAAAACTAATCGAAAGCATTAGAAACTATTATTAGTGTTAATTAACCCCACATCAATTTTAACTTTAGATTCTGTCCTGAGAGAAAAAAATCATTACATACCGATTAAAAGTTGAGCAAAACTGTAACGGATCATGTCCTATTCTAAATATTTCAAACGTTCTTGTAATATTGTATTAGTTAACCGTTTTACTAAAAACTATTTTTTCCGTTTATTTTTTAGTTCATTTATCTTTTCTTTTTACTTATTTTAATTTAACATTCACATTTCTTTATTAACATAAAGTTACCACAGTATCCCTCAATAAATCCAAAACACCACTCACTGTCGACTCAACAGTTATTGAAATCTGCATGTCTCTGCGGTCTTGAGCAGCGTGGCGGTACTAACAGGGTTTCTTGTACATTGGTTGTGGATTATTTCGACCATTTGTATTAATTGCTCGAGTGCGATAATGAATCTAACTAATAAAAAAAATAACGCTTAAAGGTAATTCGATTTTTATTGAGTTAAAAATGTTTCAATTATTGTTTTTATGCGCAGTAATCTAACATGTTGCTTCAGAATTTTAAACAAGTTTCATTCTCGTTATTTGATTTATTGTTTTTACTAAATAAAACTTGACTTAATAAATGCATAATGACGCCACTCCTAGTATTGAAGCCGGCGTACGCAAGCAACAAATTTGAGGAAAAAAAATTCTTGTTTAACGTTTGCGCGTACACTTTCATGGTAGCAGTTACAAATTTTAATTAAAACATAAAGCTTTTCCATCATGGAAATAACTTTTTTTTTTTAAACTATGAGAATTCATAAAAGAATTGCTGGTCCATTTTATTTACAGATTTGTTTTTTTTTATAAAAATAACTCTTGAGTAGAACCTGCTAAAAGTATTCAAACAAAATCTTAAAACTGACTTGGGTAACTGATTTGATTATTTGAAAAGTTGCCCATATTGTAGAGCATGGTTCCACTACTAACTTGTTCAATTTTGTTGCTCGTGTGCTTAGTATAACAAGTCGTAACAGCAGGTTTTTTCACAAATCCCTTTTTGGTTCTGTATTTGCGGGTTTTCATTTATTGAAAAAAAACTGTTTTAAAAAAGACGTTTTTTGAGTTTAAACATTTAAACATTTTTTAATTGTATTTGATTTGGCTTCGTTTTAAAACATAGACAGTTATTATTTTAAACTAAAATTATTTTTTCAAAAAATTTCGAACTTCAATCGAATGCTTTGTTTTTTTTTACAATAGTTTACAGTCGTTTACACCAGGTGTTTTAAAACTGAAATAACTGAATGTAGGAAACACATACGTACTTCCTACAAAACTTGGAGGCGCGGATTTTCAAAACGTTCTTACCAGCTAAATATTTTGAGAAGCGAATTCCAGTTGAACATTGAAACTTTCAAGGCTACAACTCTACCGACTCAGCTACCCTAACTGTTACTGAAGATTTTAAGTTTATTGCAAGCACTGGGCTTGCTTAGATATGCACAATTTTTCACCACCAAGTTTTATCAATGTTATTTCAGACGTAGGTCTGGTTGAAGTTTGAGTTTTAATATGTACTTGTTTTTATTCCATGCATAGCTGAAAATAACAGCTAAACAAAACTATGACATACTAAAAAAGACTTTAAAACTCTGTTTAAATTCGAATTTGAACTATAGCCAGAAAGTACTTGTTCTATTTTTTAATATTTAATTTTGTTTCTAAAATGTTTTTGTTATTTATACTTCACTCTTTTTAGCGTTTAGAAAATTTTTATACACTTTACATGAACCTATATAACTTACAAATGTTTAATGGAAGTTTTCACTTTTGTTTCACTTTCAAAAATATTTGTAGAACTGCTAACCTAAGATTAGCTAGATAGCCAACTTTGAACGTAGCAAGAGACTAGTTACATTTAAGCATATTATTGATTTTTGTTTCTATTTTTGTCTTTAAAATAATAAAATTAGAATCCAAACTGTGAAAAACAGTAATATTTTAAGTCGAGTTCACACAACTCTACCAGGAGCTACGAGTGCCAATACGCATAGAGCACACAAGCATAAATTAGTGCCCCAACGGAACATATAAAAAACTGTAAAGTAATTTATTTTCATTGATTAAATTTAATATAATCATTGAAAAGTAATAAACATACAAAATCTCAACTGTATCTGAAAACGGGAAGTGAAAAATTGATTATAACATTAACCGATACAAAACTCCACGATGAAGTTTAGTAAAACTGTATAAACTCGGGACAAGGGATAATATAGGGATCTGCGACAAAAAGTACTCCGTTATTTACTACATACTGATAAATTAGATACAAATGTTTTTCTCAGAGCTTCGTTGAAGGCCTATATTTGTGATCCACTTGTAAACAACTAGTTTCCTATGCAATTATGAAACGCGTAATTTCCAAAATTTTAAGCACATTTTTGTGTGTTGTAGCCAGTGTTGGGTAAAATCATTTTTGAAATGATTTGAAATCAAAATCGTCAAGAAAAATATGATTTCAAATCAAAATCAAAATCATTAATTACAAAATGATTTCAAATCAAAATCACTTTTAAAAATGATTTCAAATCATCAAATCAAAATCATTTTTTTATAAATTATTATTACACGGTATGGTTTAATTTAACATAATTTTGTCTATAAAATTATGTTTTAACACAATTTGATCTAAAATCACTTAGACATTGAAATGTAACTAAAGTTTATTCATCTTCAAAAGCAACAATTTCTCAAATGTTCAATCAGTCAAACTATTTCTTCTGTGAGTTTCAATTAAACCGGCGGAACTGAACAGTTTTTCGACAGGAGCTGACGAAGGCAGTGTTGTATTATATCGTATGAACACTTTTTTTAATCAATTCATATGAACTAAAAATGGCAAAAGTGCTGTCAACATCCGATAAATAGTTCATCATTTTTATCTTAATGTTGTAGACATTGTTAGAGGTACCGATGGTCTGTGAAGAACACTGGTCATCATAGTAGTCGTAGTCATTATCAATTCGTTCCATGCTTTGACTTTTGAGTCCATCAGCAGTAGCTGACACAGATATGACGCTCATCCTTTAAATATTAAAATCAACAAAATTCAACCCCATTTGAGTTTTCGGCATATTAAGATAGCAACCTATTTGATTTAATTATTGTTCGGTAGGAAAGTACGGTTTTACCGTAATTATTATAGTATAATTATAGCACGTTACCTTCAAATGACGAAGAAAATTTGATCCTGCAATTGACACACTTAGCTACCACTCTGTCACCTTTCCCGCTAGTTATTTAAAAAAAATTACCATCAAGTAACGAAGGCAAATTACACATTCTTACGCAATTCAAATCGTAATCTATACTATCTGCCATGTTGTTAAAAACTATTTGTATAAGTTACCGCTCAAAGCGATTGTTGGCTTGGCAAAGAAATAACAGCATAGAAAAAATATGTTATGATTTTGATTTTCGAATATTAAAATAAAATTGAAAATCGTCAAAAAATGATTTCAAATCAAAATCATAATTAAACTTTGCAAAATGATTTCAAATCAAAAATCAAAAATCAATATTTTGATTTGAAATCGTGACTTGAAATCATTTGATTTAAAATCCTACCCAACACTGGTTGTAGCTATTATTTTAAACTTTTTCTGTTCAGCTGAATTAATGCTAAATAAATAAAAAAAAAACTCAAGCTTAAAATTAAATAAAAACTGACTTATTTTTCCATTCGCAAACAACACTTTCGAAAAAAACCTTTGTCTTCTTTTCGTTGTTTTTCCATTAAAAAATACTTGTTTGAAAGACTTTTTATAATACATGTTCAGTTTTGTTTTAATAGTTGAATTATTTGTCATTTAAATCCATTGAAAGCTACAACTTCTTTTAATAAATCCAAAACACCACTCATTGTTGACACATTCGTCATTAAAGTCTGCGAGTCTCTAAGCTGGCTGTCGGTCGCTCTCGTTTTATATAGTGAGTGCTAATGAACTTACAAAATATTATTAGGTAGCTATATCCGATTCCTAAATGGAAATTAGGAATCACAGCAATTTAAAAAAAATTTTTTTAATTATTTTTCTAATATATAGTATCATATTATAATAATCGTGTGGCTGAATATTTTTAAAACCATTAAAAATTATCGAACTGTAATTTAAAACACGGAAATTCAAATTCGGACACTTTTTTGAAAATGAATTAGTTCATGTAATATTCTTAACGTTACTGCTTCATAAAATTACTGTGATGTTGTTTTGGTACATTTTTTACTGTAAAATATAATTCGTCTTGCCTAATAGTATCGAAATCCCTGATATCATACATTTTTTTACTGATATTTAGCAAACGCCTTCTCCAAGACAAGTCTTGCTCAAAGACGTGAAAGGTTTCTTGCAAAGGCAGCCATTTTTAGGCGCATACACCTTTAGCATTGCAAGTGAACTTAAGAAAGAAATTGCATTGTCTTCAAATTGACATTATAATGTTTTTTCTAGCATTCGACACTTCTTGAAAGCTCACCTAAATTCGTGTTTGCAAACAACAATTCGCTTATCTATTTGGATTTTTTTCATGTTTTAATGAACTCAATTTACTTAATGTCTGCAATCTGTTTTCAATTGCCTGATTTAGCAGAAGTCAGTATTTTTGCAATTTTTTTTTCTGATGTGATTATTGAAAATTATGTTTCAAAATTTAAAGAAAATTTTATTTCCAAGTTTGGGTTAAATTTTTAATATATTTTTTAACTAAATAAATCTTTACTGAATTGATGCATACTACCGTTTTCAGGCGTATGTGTCTTGTAGACAGTATAGAACCAAATTTAAATTGGAACGTTCTTTCTGTAAGAAAATCCTGAATCCAGTTAAGAATATTTCTTGTGATGCCCATGTTATAGAGTAAGAATTAGACTTTTTTGCCATACAAAATTGAAAACAGCTACAGTCGCACTTTTCATTGTTATTGATATTGATACATCATGATGCAGTCTAAGTATGTGATCAAGGCAACTGCGCAAATTTCTAAAATCCAGACTGTTCGGTTTTCAATACTTCATGTTTTCGAAAAAAAAATGATAATCTATTTCTGACAAGTTTTCCATTGATTTACATATTGATGAGGTGAGAAAGATGAGTGATAAGAATTTGGGAAATTCTTAAGTTTATTAGATTTTGGAATAGGAATTACTATTGATGATTTCCAACTTCTGGGTAGTTTTCAAAAAAACCAGGATTTATTCATAATACAAAAAATTTTTTACGATTTTGCTCTGATAGTTTGGATGAAATTTTATAATTAATTTGATCTGGGCCTGAAGCAGTTTTCTTTTTTGTTAATTTTTTTGAAGTGTTCTGTTTAGTTCTTCTAGATAAATTTTTTCGCTAACTTTCATCAGGTCAAAATGATACTTTCGAGGGTGGGCTGTTTTTTCTGTAATTATTTTCAAGATTTTGCCTTTGTCTTGATATTTTCAATGACTTTTCCTATTTAGTTAGTACTGTTGGCATTAGAAACAGGAGAATAAGCATTTAAATCAGCTGCTAGGATTGCATTTGATCAAAAAAAGCTATTGTTAAAGGTATTTCAATATCTTGTTGATATATATTTGATGGCAAACAAGTATTGAGTATATCAATATGGAAACTAGAAAATGTTTGAATGATTGTGGAGAGAACTGGTGGAATCTTAGAAATTTATTTTCTTGTGATTTGGGATTGCATTTAACAGTAAAGTTCAATTTCCTCGCTATTTAACTCTGCTCTATCAATTCGGTATACCGAATATCGATTGATAATGAATTTAGATTGTGGATTAAGAAAACAAATGTTGTAATAGGACAACGTCAGGCAGGTTTTTAGCTGAGAAATTTAGTAAATCATTATGTTTACTTTTTATCTCTTGAAAATTCCATTGTAGTTATTATTCGAAATTTTTTTAATAATTTATGACATCCCCATTTGAACAAATTTATTTTCCTATTAATGTTTCAATGCAAGCAACTCATTATTCATTACCAGTTTAGTTGTTATTTACTGTCTTTATTTCATTTTTGTACATAATAATGATTTTATTTTCTGCAGAGGTTTTGTTTCATTTCAAGCTATTTAATAATGTCATTGTGTCTTAATTGAACAACTTATATAATTATGAACATAAAGCTGCAACTATCTTTTATGAATGCAAAAACACCACTTGTAAGTCGCTGTGATTATTACAGCTGGCGGTCGGAAATTGTTGCTCACACGTTCATATATATATAATTAGAGAACGTGTATACTGTATTGAGAAATGAGTTTGATACAATCTTGGACAAAAGATTAACGTCACCAATAATGAAACAAGGAAGCCGTTTTTTTTGCCTCATATTGACTTATATTCTCTTATCATCATTTCATTTGTACTACATTAAGATCTGCTTATTGAATGTTTAATCTAAAACTTCTTAGAAGAATTTCAAAATCACACGGTGCCCGTAAGAGTGAGATTGTAACTGCTCTAACTTTACTCAAACGTCATACTGTTCTTTATCATGACGTAGTCTTTCATTAAGTTGTATTTATTTTTATTGGTGTGTAATATCATACAATGTCTAATATATGATATTATGCATTATATGATATAAATTTAAATTTTGATCTTTTATGAATGCAAAAACAGCACTCAGTGTCGATTCCATTCGCCAATAAAATTTGAAAGTCTCTGCGATTATTACAGCTGGCGGTTCGAAAGTATGTTAAGTTCACTTGTACCCATTTAAATTCAATTATTTATTAAGTTTCTCCTTTCACATTCAAGCAGCACTCATCCATTCGTACATTATCTCACCCATTCATCTCTGGTTACAACATCGTTTAATAAATTCAAAACACCACTCCGCCGATGACTCCTCTGTCAATAAAAAGCCAGCTCGTTTATGCAGTTTTACACACGTTTGCGGTGCATGTTCGACTAGTATTTCCATGAGTCACAAATTAGAATCACCGCCGTCTAAAAATGTAATTGTTTATATCAACTTCATGGCTTTCTGCAAGGTCTATGTTTGAATTCAGATTCGCTTTTGTAAGCCTGGATAAAAATGCATTAATATGGGGTTACAACATTTTTTTTATTAATTAAAAACACCACTCACTGATAGGTCTTTTCTTATTTAAGCTGGAAATTTTAAAGTTTCAATCAAAAAGTCTTGAAAACTTGATTAAGCAATTTAAAGACAAACAATAAGTTAATAGAAACATTCAAAAATTTCATTAGTGTTACAAATGCACACACACACATGGATATCAATTTATTATATATTTTTGCTTCAAAAATTAAAAATCGTTGTTTAGAATAAACTAAAAACGGATGGGTTATTCTCTGAAAAAAATTGGAATTTACAAAATGTTTTTTGCGTTAAGTGGGGTGACGTAATCATATTTCCGAGATTTGTAAATTGCTTTAGGGGCAGTGTTGATGAGTATTTGTCGCCGTTCAAGATGACGATACGGAAGGCCTGTGCAGAGTTGAGTTGCTGTAATCGATTTTTGGGAGAACCAGGCCACTTGTAAAAATTTTCCACGCGTCTATAGAAAGTGGAGCAGCGATGCTTCAAATCTTTCTGAGAGAGGCGTATCAGGAAAATATATATAGAATAAGTATATCGGAGATGAGCAGGTTTTGAGTGAGATGCCAAGATGGCCTCTGAAAAACGATTTAAAGTTTTTTTTGGTTTCATGAATATTCATCATTTGTATTAATCTATTTTTGGTACGACAGCGGAGACTAACTCCGGTTTGTAAAAAACAGAAACGTCGATTTCTTATAGCTAAAAGTAGTTGTTATGAGCTTTATTTTAATTTAACGCGATATCCGAAATAAGAGAAGCGTAGCAGGAACGAGCAGTGTTGTTGATGTGAGCAATCTGAATCCAGTCGGACCACTAAATAACGAACAGGATCTTGTCGGTGGCATCATGTCTGAGCAGTAGTGTGTTGTGGTCGACGGTATCAAAAGCTGCATGCAGATAGGTCGAAGAGCACGATGAGCGACAACTTTCCATAATGTAATAACATAAAGTTTAATTTTTTGTATCAAGAAGTTGTTTTCGGAATTTTCTGGAAAACGTTTTATCGAAAAAATAAAAAAAAATGCTTCTGTCACTGTATTTTTTCATTTAACATCCACTTTTTCTATTACTTTCTGCTTCAACATCTTGATAAATTCAAACCACCACTCACTGTCAACTAATCTGTCAATAAAGCAAGATAATCTTTGCAGTTTTACGTACGCTTGCAATATAGAGTATATATAAAAATTTGTAATTACCAGGTTTTCAGTTAACTCTATAAGTTTGTTGTTTGTAGTTTGTTATTTGTTGTTTGATGTTAGGTTAAACAAAATTTTCAATATATTTTAGATTAGCTTGTAGATTTAATAGTTATATTGAGATATCTTTGCGATTTACTAGCCATACATAGATTATACTAGTTGCTAGTAATAAAGAGTTATGCAATAATTACGTGAAATTATTTTTAACCAATATTAAATCACTGGAAATTATCCGTTAACTGATATAAATCAATTGCGTTACGGCAAAATAAAACTGCAACCTAAATTGTTGAAAACACAAAAACGAAACTAAAATTAGAAAGAAAAAAAAACTGTAAATAGAAAGGAGAAAAACCTTTATATTTTTTTGAATGAATGAACAGAAAGGTGACTAAATGTAGCCGTTGTCTATAAGCAGCTATACGCACAAGATTTTGTTGCCAGCGTGATTATGGGTCTCTAATAAAAAATTAGCAAAAACCGAGTCGGCTTATAAAAGGTTATTTGGACGTGTCGGGGCTTGTGCTGCTTGTGATTAGGCTTTTTAGGCAAGAAACAAAACAGGCTGATGGAGATGAGTTTAACATTTTGTCCCTGTGAAATGAACTGAATGTCAATAAAAGTTTATGTAATAAATGACTACATCGATATACTTGTGAAAGGTTTTATCTTGGAGCAGTGCGTGCTTCTATACCAAATGTTAGTGTTATTTCTGTTATGGAGTTATTTTAACTATGTTTAGTATTTAATTCATTATATTCTGTTGACTGTTTCAAGTTTAATTTATTTTCATATTATTCGCTTCATAGCCAAAATGCTAAAACTCAAATTAAACTTTATTGACTTTTGTATGCCCGCAATACTTTTAATTTTTTATTTATTTACACTATCATTAATAACCATAATGGGCGTTAGTCAAAAGATTAAAATAACGTATTATTTTTTTCGATATTACGAAAAAAAAACAAAATTAAAAAACAGCTGAAAATTGAAACGGAAACTGAAACCTATTAAAGAAACCAAAATTCAATTAAAATCGTTATTACAATTTTATATTGACTTTACTTTACTAAAACCTTTGAATAATTAACCGATTTACATTATTTATTTAACATTAACTCTAAATCGTTTTATCAAAAATTGTTCTCAAAACTTGATGGAAGACTTTCATACATTATATCAAAAGCTGATGCATTTATCTGAAACTACAACATTTTTTTTTTATAAATCTGAGACACCATTCACTGCCAAGTCGTCTGTCAATAAAGTTTAAAAGTCTTTGCCATTGTGCAGGCGCAGGCGGTTCTGATTCAATCCCAATTGAGTTGATCTCATGTTCGATTGATTTTAGCTGTGTCGAATCAATTTTAAATTGATTTTTAAAAACCAAAATTGGCAGACGTGTTTATTAAGATTCAAATATCTTTGTGTAGGTACTTACACTTGTGAACGACTCTTGAATAATTTTTTAGATACAGCTCTGTATTTATCAATTTGTTTTTAATTTTTAGCGATTTTTATTTTAATATACCTTTTGGATTTTTTTCTATTTTCTGTTATTATTAAACAAAAACCTTTACTTTATTTATGCTGAAAATGTCAAAGCTTCAGTCAGTAATTTCTTGAAAACGTGATTAAAAGATTTATAGAAAAACTAAAAATTAAATGAAATGTTAATAGTGTTACTCAAACTCCACCCCAATTTTAAACTCGGATACTATCCTGAAAAAAAACAACTAATTACATACAAATTAAAGGTTGGAAGAGACTGTAACAAATCATGTGTTTATTCAAAGTACTGCAAACGTTCTTGTAATATTGTATCAGCTAATCGTTATACTGAAAACTAGTTTTGCCAATTATTTTTTAGTTCAATTTGTTTTTATTTTTTTTGTTATTTAAAATTTACATTTTCATTTTCTAATTAATTTTTTTTTATTAGATCCGGAACAGCACTGTCGACTCATCAGTTATTGAAATCTGCTCGTCTCTGTACTTTAAAACAGCGCGGCGGTTTATCTCTGTTTTCTACAAGCGCTGTTTATAACTTCGACAAGTTTAAAAAAAAAATTAAGTGCTAAATTAGAAACATCATTCAAATTACTATTTTTTTATAAACAATTATTAAATTCATAAACGAATCAATGGTCAATTTTGTTTGTCTATTTATTTTTAATTAAAAAATAATAAACCAGTTGAATTAAAGTTGTTGAAGGTTTTTACATAAATAAAAAGGTAGACTTTGTCACACTTATGAAAATTTTATTAAAACTATGGCTTAACAAGATGTATCGTTAAGCCTATTTTATAAGATTGTTGAACCACTACTTATATCAAAAGATTTGTGGATTTTCAAGCAGACTTTAACAAATGAGTTAGTTAACTGAGTTGATAATTTGAAAAGTTTTATTTGTTATCTTTCTTTTCAAATAAACCAATAAATATGACAATAAAATAGTTATTAATTGAAGTAAGTGTTGAAATTATTATAATTATTATAAACTCCGCACGGGCACGGCCCTCACTGTAAAGAGAAACCACAAATAAATTGCGCCAAACATACAAAAACTTAAACCGTCAAACAAAGTAACATTGATTTTCTTAAAATCATCTTTTAATGACTTGAATATTGTTAAAAACTGGGCATTCCCCACAGTTTATAGGAGCCGATTCCAGTCCTCAACGAGCCTATTACTGAAGTAGAACTTTCTGAAGTTCATGTTCCAAACACAACGTTTGTTTTAAAAAAATTTCTGTTTCTTTAAATTTAATTTTAGTTTTTTTTCATAATTTTTCATGTTTCACATTCACACGTCGTCCATCAACTCATTCCTTAACGTAGAACTAACAAACCCAAAACACCACTCACTGTTGGCTCGTCTATCAATAAAATCTGCAGTCTCTTGGCACCTACGTATGCTTGCGTTAGAACATGCAAGTCCATATTAATCTGAGACGCCACTAGGAACATTTATTTCGTTTTGGGATTGATTAATTTAATCGGTTTCCCTTAATTAAATACGATTAAGTTAAAATCTGTTCATTAGCGTTTAGCGTTGTTGTATATTTAAGTCCTTATCACTTTTTCAGCGTTTAGGAAAACTAACATCAAAGCCTGTCGGACAACATGCCTAAAAAGGAAAACACACAAAATGCTTAAATATAAAAACGAACTGTACTATCAAATGTGAAATAAATATCTCCATGTAAACAACGTAAAAAATATTTTTCCTATTAATTAAACATTGAATTACTGTTTTTAATAAACAACTTTTTTTTGTGAAAACATTATCAGGTCAATGATCCAAGCTTTCAGAAATTTTTATTTCAACGTTGAAAGTACGATGTGCCAAAGATCTGGCAACATATAACTGTTCATGACTAAACACAGGTCTGGTGAATAAATGCCTATCATATCTAACATTTGTTCTTGAGATTAATTTATTGTAACTGCAAAACTCAGCTTCATTGGAAACTGTTTTTTCTGAGAACGAAGGAAAATTCTGATATACGCCAAGTTAAAAGAAATAACTCTATAAGTTTATATTCATTTTTAAAATATAATTTTTTTATTTAAATAAACTAACTGAATATTTTTTGAAACTTGTGAAAATACTCAGTTAATAATCTGAATCTACAACATTTTTTTTATTCCGAGACACCACTAACTGCCATGTCATTCGTCAATAAATTCGGAAAGTCATTACGTTCTTGCACGCGGAGGCGGTTTTTTAGGTAGATTTTTATCAATATTGAAATTGAGTGCTTAAACGAATGATTTCAGTCATGTAGAATTTCAAATCTCTCTTTCGAAAAAGAGTTGTCAAAAGTTTTTGTTAAAATTGTATGTGTAGGTACTAACTCTTGAATCATCTTTCTAGATACAGCTATGTCTTAATCATGTTTTTTTTTAATTTTCAGTTTACATACAAACTAGTGATTACACCTTTGAAATGATCAATTTTTAAACCTGGCAAAGTTTTTAGCTTTTTAATTTCAATTTGGCAATTTTATTTATTTTAGTTTAATTATTTGTGCACTAGATTTTACTGAACTTTTTTTGTTTTATAATGTCTGATATTTGTTTGTGTGGATTAGCTAAGGATCTGAAATTGTATGTGTAGGTACTAACTCTTGAATCATCTTTTCCAGATACAGCTATGTCTTAATCATGTTATTTTTAATTTTCAGTTTACATACAAACTAGTGATAACACGTTTGAAATGATCAATTTTTAAACCTGGCAAAGTTTTTAGCTCTTTAATTTCAATTTGGCAATTTTACTTATTTTAGTTTAATTATTTGTGCACTAGATTTTACTGAACTTTCTTTGTTTTATAATGTCTGATATTTGTTTGTGTGGATTAGCTAAAGATCTGAAACTTTTAGAATAAACGTATAATATATGACAAAACAGTAATTTAAAATTAAATTTAGTTTTAGATAAATGTCGATTTATTTACTTATGAAAATACTGTTTTTGTTTTTTTAATCTTTTGTTAATTGTACCGTGTTTGCTGGCGTGCTTGCTTGCTTGAGCCATACGTTGGAACATTTTGATATTCCACAAAATATTTTCCCGTTATCCAATCGCATTGAAATTTGGTGGGTTTATTATGCGCTGGAAAATTTACATTTATTGAATTGTCATCTTGATTGGCCAGAATCTGAGTCTATTTAAAGAATACAATCAATTGAAGCATTAAAAATTATTTAAAAATTAAATATTGTATGTGAAGAAACGAATTTTTAATTTTTGTTTATTCAAAAAAAGCAATATTTACTTTTTAAATTTTGAAATCAAACAATTTATTGATTCCAAATTGATTAGAACATTTCTTAAATTATTAGTCATCCCAAAATTTACATATCTAGCATTTATAAAACTCTAATCAATGTTTTTCTATCTTATAGATTTATTATGGTTGAAAAAATTCTAAAGGATTTTTAACAAACAAAGTATTTTATGGTTCAATTGTTTAAATTTAATTTGAATTATTCTTAAAGTTTCTTATCTCACATTCAAGCAGCACGCACGCATTCATAAATTACATTAGGTTATAGCATCGTTTAATAAATTTAAAACACCACTCACTGACGACTCATCTGTCAATAAAGCCAACACGGTTTTGCTATTATACGAACTCCGCCTTGCATTTGCAAGCCAGTCCCAAGCCTGGAGAAAAGAGGAGGGAAAAGTTAAAAAGAACAAATTATGATCCACGACAGGAAATACTTAGGTGCTTCCTACATACAGCCATTTCAGTCTTAAAACACCTGGTGTAAAGGACTATAAACTATTATAAAAAAAAAAAAAAGCTATTATACGCGCGTTTGCGGTATTAATTCTAAAAATGAGGTTGTGAGCTCATTACAATTTAGATTTACCGCGTGCCTGAAGCATAATTTTACGTAGCGACTTCAGAGCTTTGTGAAAGATCTTTGTTTGAACTTCGATTCGGTTTTGCGAGCTTGAATAAAAGAATTGTCTGCCATAGGTAGTCTTTTGCTGACTCGGTAACTAAGCACTGTTATTTAAGTTTTAAAACACCTTGTGAAAAGACTATGAGCTATTATACAAAAAGACTATTTTTGTGATCCACTTAAAAAAACACTTTCAAGTTAAACGTTTTGCTTTGAAATTTAAAGCAAATTTCAATTTCTTATGTTCTGGTTTATTCAACTTTTTCTGTTGTTACTGCATAATAATTTTAAATAGATGACGAACGACGCTACCCAAAAAATAACTGCAGGTCTTTTGGACTTTTACAAGTTTGCATTCACAGAATATTGCCTTGCGGAAATGAGTGGAACGATTTACTTAGGCTGCATTTTTTATATAATCTGAAAAGCCACCCAAGTTTTTAGTTATGAAATGTTACTGTAACTTTTAGTATATATGTTAAACATTTTTCATATAGCCAGAGCATATATTTTTTCTGCGTAAGATAAACATAGTTTTTTAATAGTTTAAAAAAAACACTTTTGCTTAACTTTTTTTAGTTATAATGTCCATAAAATATGTTTTTTTATATCAATTAAATGATTTTCACTGTATTTAGTTTTTATTATCTTTTTTGATGAACAGTCCTTATGATGAACCGTCCTCTTGATGAATAGTCCTTTGATGAATAGTCCTTTGATGAATATTCCTTTGATGAATAGTCCTTGATGAACAGTCTCTTGATGAATCGTCCTTTGATGAACAGTCCTAGAATAGCAAAAACACCACTCAGTGTTGATTCAATTCGCCAATAAAATTTGCGGGTTTTCGCAATTATCACAAACTCCGCCTCGCTAATTGCGAGCCAGTCCCAAGCCTGGATGAAGGAGGAGGGACAGTTAAAAGGATCAAACTTTGATCCACGACAGGAAGTACTTATGTGCTTCCTACATACAGCCAATTCAGTCTTAAAACACTTGGTGTAAAGGACTATAAACTATCATAAAAAAAAAAAAAAAAAAAAAAAAAAAAAAAAGCAATTATTACAGCTGGCGGTTGCAATAATGGGTCTTTGATGATGTTATTGAAACAATTTGCCGAAAAACGTGTAAACTTAAAAAATTTGAATAAGAATTCAAAAAGTGACAATTTTTAAAATCAGATGAAATCAGTCACCAATGGTGAGTCAAGGAGAAAGCTTTTTAGCTTCATATTGACTTTATTTTATTATAGTCATAAATAATTTCACCGGTTTTTATCATTTAATTTTTATCAAATGCAGTACTATTTTATAATTGAAAGTATTTAATGATAATGGAAGTGTTATTGAACCCGAGTATGATTTAAATGGCGTTATGTTCAACAGAACTTCAATACCACTGTTAACAAGAACGGAAAGATTTCATGAATAGAAAAGTCTTGAGCGCTGTGTGGAAGCTTTAAACTAAATGTACGGGTAATGTGGCGAGGAAGCCTGTTCCGGTGGGTCGGCGGTGTCAGGAAAAACCCCTGGATGCTGCTCTGAGCCTCTGCCGTCCGGTACGGTACGTCTGTAACACGGACCAAAAACTAGTGTAGAGGGGCCTAGTCCTGTAGGGAATTATGTACTATTGCTGCAATCGAACTCAGAACCAGTGAAGATTTAGCAGAAGTGGCATGGCGTGATCGTATTTCCGAGATTTGTTAATTGTTTTAGCGGTTCTGTTGATAAATATTTATAGCCGTTCGAGATGACAATACGGAACACGGAAATTCGGACATTTTTTTGAAAAAAAAATAATAAATTACATTCAAATGTTAATTGAAAGAGACTGAAATTGTTTATGTAATACTCTAAAAGTTACTGCTACTGTGAGACTGTTATTGACTGTAACAGACCAGATAAATCGTATTGCACACAACCTTAAGAAAGAAACTTCACTGTCTTCAGATTGGTATTATGATGTCTTTCCTTTAAAAAAAAATGTTTTGACTAGGATATTTTATGTGATTAATTTTTTTATGTTTTAAAAACATATTATTGTTAATAATATTGTAAGATCAATTTTTAGTCGCCGAATTACAAAATTATGAAAGAATGAGAAAAAACAACGTTTTACGGTAAACTTGTTTAAAATTAATTTTAATTCATGAACTTTATTATTTTACATTCAATCAGCACTAATCTACTTATAAATTACCTTAGGCAAGAACATCGTTTAATAAATTTAAACACCACTCGCTGTCGACTCATCTGTCAATAAAGCCAGCACGTTTTTGCAGTTTTACTTAAGCTTGCGATTTAAACGTAGGGAGCTCCAAACATCAGGTGACGTTAATTAAAACGTTGCTATAAGGTTAAAGCGACATCTTTTAATTTATCCAAGACAACACCCACTGTGGACTTATCCGTCAATAAAATTTGCAAATTTATGCGTTTTTCTACAATGCTTTTATCTACTCGTCGTCTCTGTTTGTCTTTCTGTTTCTCTGTCTGTTTCAAATCTTGCAATCAATTTTTGAGTCACTTCCTGATGATAGATTTTTTTCAAATTTTGCATACATGCTCAAAATAAAAGACAATGTAATATTCAATTATTAGTTTTACAATAAGTCAATTAATTTAGTTAATTTTAATTAATTTCATTTTTATATGGGAAGAAAAAATTATAAAAATTATAATTATTATAAATTATAAATTATTATAAATAATATAAATTATAAATTATTATAAATTATTATAAAATTATAAAAAATTATAATTAAGTAATTATAATTATAAGAAAAAATTGATTGCAAAATTTGTGTTTTAATTACATATAAAAGCATTGGGTTTTAAAAATTCGTTTTTAATTTACTTGTTACTACCCTTACTGAAACTTTAACAATTTGCTCTGATTGCTAAAATGCTATAATAAACCTAACTATCAATGTAGAGTTCTAAACATTTGCTCGAATTTTGTTGAGTTAGAAGTTTATAAACCCCTGTAAATATTATGCTAAAGTACGTACGCATAGATACAATATATTCCATATATGGCAGTTTTCCAGCATTCTTGAGAGAAAGAGAGAGATAGAAAAACTTGCAATAAGTTACCTCGCATACGCCTTGTAGTTCTCACCCACGCCAGTTTTTTAACTACATTAAAACCTGATTTTGTTGTGGACCTAAATATTTAGAATTGCAGTTCAAAATTGTAACTGAAGCAACTGAGCTTTTTTATGAAAATAAAAAAAATTAAATTAAATTCAGTAAAATTTGTTCTTGCAAGCTCTGTCTTATATACGATAATGCTGACAAGAAAACATCGTGAAAATTACTATTCCTTTTATAAAAATGTATTACATGCATTAAAGCTGTTGTTCCTATATATGTGTTAAATTTTTTCAAACACAATTCAAAACTGAGTTCATTAGCTGAATTGGAAACTTGTAAATTTGCCCAACTTTCAAATTGCACTCGATCACTTTAGTTGTCTAACTAAATTGTTAAATTGTGTTATTCTATTTGTGTGTTTAGTATGAAAACTCACAAATTATATGGCTTGTAAGCAGCAATTTAGCAGTTTTATTTGTCATTTTTATTTTGTTGTCTTAAACATTCTTTTAGTTAACATCATATGTTTCTCGTCTGTAGTCTTTTTCAAGCAGATTCTTTCAACAAATTTTGAACGAATTCTCCCACTATCACGAAAAATACTCTCACACTGCTCAGGCCAACTCAGCCTTTCATTATTCACTGGTCGATTAATGAGTACGTTTTATCATTTTTTATCACTTTTTCTGTTATTACTGAATAATAACTTGATACTTGCAAAATAAACGTATAATGATAAAAAAATGATAACTAAATATTTTACCAAAAAAGCATTGGATAATTTTTTTAATTTAAATACTTATGTTTCTGTATACTTTTCATTTAAGATCCACTTTTTATTATCTTTAGTTTTAACATCGTCTAATAAATCCGAACCACCACTCACTGTCAACGCATCTGTCAATAAAACCAGAGGATCTTTGCAGTTTTACGTACGCTTGCAATATTAAATTATAATCAATGTTAAAAGAGCTATGCTCTAGCTACGTAATATTGTTTGTAACCAAGATTTGAGTGCGCGTCGTGTTATTTAAAGTAACAGAAACTAAGATATACGATATACGTTAATTCAGATTGAAACATAAACTGTTGCAAACCACAAAAAGATATTGAAATTGACAATTTTTTAATTAGGTTTCAATCTATGTTTGTGTGTGTATGTGCGTGTGTGTGTCTTTCTCTGTACGCAAATCTTGCAAGTAAAGTTTATCAAGCTTTTCGACTAGCTAGAGAGCTGAAACTTTATGCATAGCTTTATATTGGATGTCAATTAAAAAAAAAGTTTGTGTTGAAAAATTCATATTTTTCTTTACTTTTTCAATTATTTTCATTACCATTAATTGCCATTATGAGTGTTAAATGATAAATTGATAAAATAAAATAACTTTTTAAACATTACGATATGCATGAACACAAAAAAAACCAAAAAGCAGCTGAAAATTAAAACGAAAACTGAAACATATAAAAGACTGAAATTTAATCAAAACCACTACCACTAATACAGTTTTGTTTTACTTTAACCTATAAATAATTAACCAATAACACTAAAACTACAATTTATAATAAAGAAATTACTCTCAGAACTTGGTGGAACAATTTTAATAAAGTATATCGTGGACTGATGCATTAATCTGAGGCTACAAGATTTTTTTTTTATAATTCTAAACACCACTCACTGCCAAGTCATCTGTCAATAAAATCTGCAAGTCTTTTTCACATACTTGTGCAGGCGTTCTGTAAGTTCTGTAAGTTCTTTAAAAACAATTTATTGTCAGAACTCTGCGTTAAGATTTTAGTTTGTTATGTTTAAGGTACCTACATTTGCAAACAATTTTTGAATAATTTTTTTCTAATTCAGTTGTGTATTAATTAAACATGTCTTTTTTCAGACATTTGAGCAAATTGTATTTTCACATATCTTTTTCAGAATTTTGAATACATTTTATTTTCGTATGTTCTGTAAAATTTTTATAAGTGAAAACGTAGGTTTTATTGTTTTATAATATGGAAAGTTACCTATGTTTTTAGTTATGGAATGTTAATTTAGCAATTAGTATGTATGTTAACAAAATTTATATATCCAGAAAAATATTTTTTGTGCAAAACGTAAACGTGATTTTGAAATAGTTTCTTTTAAAAATATATTTAATTTTATTTTTATTATAATGTCTAAACTTTTGCAATCCATTTAAATAAATTGGCGTACACACATATAGTTATAAATGTCTTATACATGTTTGCTTTAAAATTTAAATATCACTTTTTGGAATAAACTAAAAATAAATATTCTTTTTTCTGAAAAAAATTGTATTAAAAAAAAGCTTTCAAGTCTAAATTTAAATCTTATTTTAATTTAATCCAACAAATTTTAAAATTGAAGTAGAATGTAAAATCATCGAGTGAATTTATATACACCAGATTTGAACAAGATTGGATAATGGGAAGTGCTTCAACATGCGATCACATTTTCCCACCAAGGAAAAGCAAACAAACAAAACCGTAAAGCAAGCTTAAAAAGGTCATGAGAAATGTTTATTGCTTTGCAACGCGGGTAACCCCGCTAGTTTTATGTACGAGAAATAATTAAATGAATTTAAAAAAGTGGTTGATTACAAGTTGTTAAAGGTTTTCAAACAATTTTGATAACTGAGTTGGATACCTGAGTTGAAAACTCGTAAAGTTTCCCGATTTGTTATGCGTGTACAAGCTATTTTATTGCCTAACTAAATTGTTCAGTTCTGTTAATTATATACTCTGTATAAAAATTCACAAATTTTCTCACTCGTAAACAGCAATTTAGCAGTATTATTTGTTAGGTTAATTTATTTTGTTTTTTTCTTCTGTTTCCAGTTACTTTCATAGGTTTGTTGTTTGAAGTCGTCTAAAAATCTGCTTAAACAACGTTTTTTCTAGTAAACTTTGACACGTTTTTTGACTTTCTTGAGATTTTAAACGTTCTAAATTTAAACTAAATGACAAAAAATGAATAAATAATTAAATTAGAGTTAAAAAAAATCATGTTAAAAAAACGTTTGATAAAATTGATAATAAAAACATTTTTTTGTTTTTTTTTAATTTTATTTTAGTTTTTATATATAATTTAGTGTTTCACATTCACAGGACATCCAGCCACTCATTTTGTAACGTTAATCTAATAAATTTAAAACACCACTCAATGTTGACTCATTTGTCAATAAAACCTGCAAGTTTTTGCGCTTGAATGCATGCTCGCGATTTCCTGAAACGTTTATGCACTACTTGAACTTACATATTCAAGGTACTAGGTTTCCTTGAAAACATTTCAAAATTGTTATTCTCTTTCATAATAGTTCTCTAATCAATTAGTAATCAACCATTTCAAGATGCAGTTATTTTGAGTGTAATTTCTAAAGTTGTAAGCAGTTTTTTTTGTTATAGTTATTTGTTTTTAAACTTTTTCTGTTTATTCTGAAACATACAAAAAAACATAAATACAAACTGATCAAATTACCAATTCGCGAACAAAAACTTCAAAATCTGTTTGTTGTCCTAATTTATGTGGTTTTTCTATAATAATAATGTTAATCAACTATTTCAAGATGCAATTATTGTAAGTGTAATTTCTAAAGTTGTAAGTAGATTTGTTTGTTATTGTTATTTTTTTTAAACTTTATCTGTTTATACTGAAACTTTGAGCATACAAAAAAACATTAAATACAAACTGACCAAATTACCAATTCGTGAACAAAAACTTTAAAATCTGTTTGTTGTCTTAATTTTGTTGTTTTTCTATGAAATTAATGTTTGTTTTGAAATAATGTATTTAATTCATTATTTATTTTTATAGTTTTATAGAACCTATTAAAAGCTACAGTTATTTTTAATAAATCCAGAATATCAATCATTGTTGATTCATTTGTCAATAAAATTTGCAAATCTCTGAGTTTCCTACACACTAGCTGTCGAAAACGTTTGTTGTTTTATAAATTAATTACTTTCAACATGGGTTTGCTTTATTTTATTAAAAACCTTCATAAACTATATCAGGTGTGGTGCGTTTACTTAGGCTATATCATTCCTTAATAAATCCACAACACCTCTCACTGTCATATCATCCGCCAATAAAACCTTCAAGTCCTTGTTGTTTTACCACGCTTGCGGACAGAAATTTTTTCTCTTTACTAGTCAGTTTCAGTTAAAACGATTTTAGTTACACGACATTTGCTTCAAAACTACCACTCAAATAATAATTTTTTTTAACTTGTTGAAAACTTTGGTACGTTATATGTACGTGCCTTCATTATTGAGCGACTAATACTCATTGTTTTAAAAAACCATAATTATAAACATATCGTTTCAAAATTTTAGGCCAACTCTGTCTTCTTATATTCTGTTTTTCTTTTAATTTCTGGTTATTTCTTAACAAAAACTTTTATTAGATTCATGATGAAAATTAGATAACAAACAAAAAATTAAATGAAAAAATTCAAAACCTTTTTACTTCAAATTCGTATACCGTCCTGTAAAAAAGTTAATTACTTGAAAAGACTTGAAAAATTACTCTAGTACTACTGTAGAGGTTAATGTGATGTTTTGATATTGTAATAGTAATTGTTATACGCCTAACTATAATTCTCTCCATTTAATAAATAAAAGGGAATAACATTGTTTTTAGAAACCTTTTTCTAAATACCATATTTTTATTAGGATTTTTTATTACAAGTTTTTTTGTAAAATTCATTCAGTTAATGTATGTTATCTGTTTTCCGTTGTCGGTTGTCTGATGGTATTGCGGTAAGGCATTCGCCTATAGACCTGATAGTCGGCGGTTTGAATCCCGCCGTAGTCACCAGCGTCTGCAAGGGGTGTGGGTAGGCGTCTATAATTGGCTGCCTCTTGCTGTTCTGTGTAAATGAGCCCACGAGTGATTAAAAGTTGGATAAAGTCGTGGCTTAGAAGTCTAACGATTAACGCCACGTTAAACAATATTTTTTAATACAAACTAGTAATAAGATATCAAAAACGACGAATTTAAAAAAAAACTCATAAACGTTTATAATTGAGAGTTTTTTATTTTTCTTATTGCGCAATATGTCGCCATTTTTAGCATAAAAAACACTAAAATACGGTTAACATTTATTTAAAAAACCTAAAAAACGGTTTTTAGACAGTTATACAATTTTATAGCAACAACGTATTATAAAAATATTACCCGGCAAATAGTGATAAAAAATGTTTATAGTTACTATAGCGATGTAAATTTTGTCATCAATGTTAATATACGTCTTCATTTTTTTTTAGTTTTTGTTTATTTAAACTGAACATTTTTGCAAAATTGTATTTTTTTAAATTCAACTATACTTTTCTTAAAGTGGGCAAATTTTATAAAGATTTTCCAAAAATATCCATACAAGTATCCCACTACCGAAATTCATTAGAATAATTACCTGAGAAAAAACAGACACAAAAAGAGTACAGTAATTTGCAAGTGTTTTATTGAAAAAAAACTTTAATTACAGGTATTGCGGTTTATTTGTTTTAGTTGAGTGCTTATCGAATGTATCAACTTCAATAATGAACACTACCATTTCAGAAGAACCCGTAAACGATTAGCGATAGTCTAACAATATTGTTATCAGAAGTTTGTTTTACAATTTCTTTTTATGGTAACCTGGTTTAAAACAATTTCTAATTCATACACAACGAAGAACGTATGGCGCTAATACAACATCAACATTTCAGTGAAACAAACATTTATAAAAAAAAATAATGCGCCCAACGTTTTTTATTGTTTATGAATTAGAAATTGCTTTTATAAGATGAAGAGATTAATATTTTATAAATATTATTCATTTACTTACAATTTTGTCAAGTAATAAAAAAATAACTTAAAGTTTAGTTTTATTTCTTTTAGTTTAGCTAATTATTAGTTTTAGTTTTTATTTTTTTTTACCAAACAATCCCTGTTTCTAGCTTTTGAAACCACCAAATAAAAACTCGCAAACAACAGTACAATAATCTTAATTATTGTTTCTATTTCGTTGTTTCATAAGCTTTTATATAACTCCATTCGCTTTTTATCTGTTATCTGTTGTCTATATGCTGCTGTCTAGTGACCGATGTTTGCTATCTGTGGTATGTTTCCAGTTTAAGATAATATTTGTAATTACTATTCTAGTTAGATTAGAATCTAAAACCATTAGTATAAACTGACAACAAAATAATTAATGTTTTTTGTGGAAAAATAACAAAAAAACTGTTTTCAGTTAGCTGCTTATAAAATATTTTTATTTAATTTTGATTTCTCTTAAACGGTAATATTTCACATAAACGTGACAACCATTCATTCTATTGATAACCCAAAGTCACAACATCGCTTAATAATTGCAAAACACCACTCACTACCGACTCATCCGTCTATAAAGGCGAGAGTCTATGCACTACAGCGTTAACTCCGCCTTGCTTTTGCAAGCCAGTCCCAAGCCTGGAGAAAGGAGGAGGGGAAAGTTAAAAAGATCAAATTAAGATCCACGACAGGAAGTACTTAGGTGTTTCCAGCATACAGCCATTTTAGTCTTAAAACACCTGGTGTAAAGGACTATAAACTATTACAATAAAACACTACAGCGTTAACTCCGCCTCGCTAATTGCGAGCCAGTCCCAAGCCTGGAGAAAGGAGGAGGGAAAAGTAAAAAGGATCAAATTCTGATCCACGACAGGAAGTACATAAGTGCTCCCTACATACAGCCATTAGTCTTAAAACACCTGGTGTAAAGGACTATAAACTATTATAAAAAAAAAAAAAAAAACACTACAGCGTGCGCTTGCGATTGATTTGCACATGTTTTGGTATCTTATTCAGCTGCAAGTTGCTAAGACCCTTCTGACAAATATGCAAGCAAATTTTTAATCCGAGGTTCTACATTTAAAAATGCAACCATATTTTTGCAGCAATTGCTGAAGCAATAGTGGATAACCATGTTATACGCATTTGAGCCTTTTAAAGTCATTTCGTTTCAAAACATAAGTTACTGTAATCTTGTAAGGGTAACCGTAATGTACTATTGTAAAAAATAAGTTCTATGTCTAATTTAAAAAACACCTGCGGGAAAAACTGATAAGACTATGTGGATGACAAAATTACATTTTTTTTCGTTCTTACATTCTGATGTTACTCTTAGCATCTGAAAAACACTAAGTATATATTCGCCGCAATGTAGGCTTGTATACTAAATTTTAGCAATTTCATTTGTTATTTCTATTTGGTGGAATTTTACAGGATTTTAGCTAACTTAATTTGTCGGTTAGCTGGTGGCAATTTTGGTTAAATTTAGTTTTTTTCAGGACATTTTTTTTGTCTTAAAACACCTGATGTAAAAGACTATAAACTATTACACACACATTACACACTACACACTACAGCGTGCGCGTGTGCGTGCGATTGATTGACAAACTCGAGTTTGGTATTGTAATCACTAGTATTCAGCTGTAATTTGCTAAGACCATACCGAGGCAACTGTAAGCAAATTTTTATTCCAAGGTTCTACATTCGAAAATGTGGCCAAATTTTTGCAGCAATTGCTGAGGCAATAGTGGACAACCTTGTTATACGCATTTGAGCCTTTTTGAAGTCATATTTGCGTTCTATTACTGAACATAAATTACTGTAATCTTGTTAGGGTAACTGTAATATACTTCTGCAAAAAATAAGTTTTATGTCTAATAGATAAAACACTTGCAGGTAAAAACTGAGGTAGACTAGACACAGTTTCTTTTTTTTTAAAGTGAATAAAGCGGCGGAGCGATATCATAGCCTATGAGGATCATCCGAGGCTGTTTAAATTGCTAGCTGCCGGGGAAGTCGATTTGCCGGTCCTTGTCTAACTTATTGCACCTCAGTAGTTGGCGGGCGTGAGTGAGTCGAGCCTTGTGCCCACAAAAGCCTTGTTGGCCTCCCTCCCTCAAAGCCAGCGTAAACACGTCACCAAACACTCAAACATACATACCGTCTAAATTGTCTAATTGACAGATACAGACGTTAATTAAACCACACACGCAAGTAAGTACGCTAGAGATTTGAGCAAGCAATATAACATTACAACCAAATGGTCTATCAACAGGCTTTTATTCATCCAAAATTTCATTTACTGTTTTATTACTTAATTAATATAAAGCGAATTTTTTTGCTATACAATCTTTTTCTTTTCCTAGTTTTTGTTAATTAGTTGCTTATTTTAGGTTTGTCTTTTTTTAAACTATTTTCAAGTAACCTGCATTTGTGGACGATTTTCAAACCATCTTTAGCAAATAAAATTATGAGACAATGTTTGAAAATTTCAAAAAATGTTAACTTTCTTATTTTGCTTTTTCAAAAATTTGCAGTTATTAGTAAATATTATAGAAAGCATTCAATAAAATAAATTTGAAATTGTCATTAGTGTCACCTTAGACTTTCCTTATATTGATTTCTGATTTGAAAAATCTCTTAAAAAACAGTAAAAAAACTTGTTACAAAAATACACGATTTTATTAGATACAGTCCAATTGACGTATTGTTACAAGTATCTGCATACAACAACGGTTATTGGAATACTACTGTAAAGGATACTGTATTACTGTTGAATTTACTGTAATATTGTTATGATCAGTTTCTTCAAAAAAAATTTGACATTATTCAACGTGGTGTTTATCGTTAAACCTTTAAGTCACGAATGACGTTATTTAACTTTCACTAACTCTAGGCCCATTTTGACAGAATAACCAGAAAAAGACATTTACAGGCGCCTAATTGTTTGCCTTCCATGCGTTTGTTTATTAACGTGACAACCATCCAATTAATTACTAACTTGTAGAGCTACAACATCGTTGAATAAATCCGGAACACCACTCACTGCGGACTCATACGTCGGTAAAACTTGGAGGTCCATGCACCTCAGCCTGTGCTTGGGAAATTAACATATGATATATAGTATGATGTTTGAATTCGAATAGAATCGTAAAGAAATGTTTTCCAGAACTTTGCTGAAGGCCTGTGTTTGTAACCTACATGTAAAAAACCTCTTCCAAGTGAAATAATTAAATGCATATTTTCACATTTTTATGCAAGTTTCTTTGTTTCATGTTCTGGTCGTCTGTTTCTATTTAATTATAACTTGACTTTTAGATTAATTTCGAATGACGCCACCCTTAGCATTAGAATGACTAGTTTGTAAGAACTGGTCAAGTTTCCGGCTAGTAAACATCTATTTGGCAATTTTGTGTCCTCTTCTGGTTGTTTTTTCAATAACTTGTTTTTGTTTTTAGACATTTCAAGATGAATTTTTTTTGGAATTAAAACTTACTTTGTGAACTTAAAAAAATATTTCTAAGTTCACAAAGTAAGTTTCCATAATATGACCAAATTATTTAGAAATGTTGCCAGGATTATAATAATAATATTTTATACTTTTTAGTGGGCAAGGAATACTTTGTTTTTTTTTTAAACTTTATTTTTTTAATGTAAAAATTGTTTTTAATTAGCTGCAGTTTCTTTATTTGTCTGTTATCTGTTGTCTGCTTGGCTAGATTCTTGAAATAAAAAATATGAAACTTGTAGAAAAAAAACAAGTTAATTAATAATTACTTTTTCCGCACAAACGTATAAAAATACAATTTGATTTACTTACTTATGAAAATTGTTTTTCTGTATTTTTAAAGTTAATTTTAATTTTTTATAATTCTATATTCACTCCACAACCAACCGCTTATTCATTAAAATAAAACTAAACATAAAAGTGTGTGTTAAAAAATTTGTTTTTTTCCTTTACTTGTTAACTTTACGGCCGGTTTTGCTTAATTGCTTGAATGAATACAAAAAACCTTGAAAGTGAAGATTATTAGATTTCCGTCATTCAACCATGCTGAAACTTGCAATTAAAAGGCAGTACATTCTAATAAATTTTAAAAAGTAATTATTTTTGTTTGGAAACAACAGCAAATAAAACGTACTTATAAAAATACTAACAGGGTTACCCGGCGTTGCCCGGGGTTTTTAGAGTTCTTCACTTATTGTCTCTTTCTCTTACATTTTTTTCTTTATCGTTTGTTGTTACTTTTCTTGTCGTTTTTGTTTAATTTTTACTTTTAATTTTTATTTTTTTTTCAAGGTTTTTTTTAATCTATTTTTGAAAACAAACTAACAAAAAATTGCATTTATCATAATCATTTTGTTGTTTTCTACCAGTTTTAAGTTAATTTTACTGGTTCATTTTCTGTTATCTGTTGTCCCATATCTGGTTAAACAGATTATTTTAATTAACATTTAACAAATTTTTTGACTAGTTTGATACTTAAAGCATTCATAAGGAACGTAAAACAGATAACAACACAATAATTACTGCTTATAAAAAACATGTTTAAAAAATTTGTTTTTCGATTTATTTGTTTATGAAGGATTTTTTTGTATTTTCATAATTCCATTTTAGATTTGTTAAAATTTATTTTTTCACACTCCCAAACCATTTCTTAACCAGGAATTAATAAATGCAAAACACCACTCAATGTCGACCCATCTTTTAATAAAAATTGCAAGTCTCTAAATACATGTCGAGCTGGCAATTTTGTTTTGCAATTTAACTAAGTTTTTTAATAATGCCTAATAGTTATAAATGTTCTAATAGATCTAATGATATAGATCTAATGTTGATATCTCTATATTTAAGTCTCACGACTATGCCTAAGATTCTTGAAAACTGTTTCCCAGCAAACCTTTATTAAGTGTTGTTTTAAAATTTAAGGCAAATTGCATTTTCTTATGTTTTGGTTTATTCAACCTTCTGTCTTGTTACTAGATAATAATTTGACTAGATGCTGAATGACGCTACTCGGAAAATAACTCCGCAGGTTTTTGGGACTTTTCCAAGTTTGCATTTACAGAATATTGCCTTACGGAAATGAGTGGAACGATTTGTAGGTATACGCAAACTTGCAACAATTTTCAGAACTTGTTGAAAAAACTTCATAAGCTACCAAAACACCATCCGCCGATGACTCCTCTGTCAATAAAAAGCCAGCACGTTATTGCAGTTTTACGTGCGTTTGCGGTCGAGTTTACAGATAATTGAAAGTTTATCGACAGTTTATAGTTAATCGATATTAATTGGAAAGTCGATTAACCTGCAAAGGGGTCGATCATCCTGGTACAATATTAGCAGAGTAAAGGCGTATTCATTTCAGGAACTGTCGGATGTGGCGACTCTATAACAAAAAAACTAGTTTTTTATTTAGTTAAACGTCCAAGTTCAAAGGTTCTCGTGTTTGTTTGCTTGTTTGCGTTTTACTAGACTTGGCTAGTTTTTTCATGTTTGACATATATTTAAAGTATATTTGTTTTTATGCATTATCTATTTATTCACAATAGAAAATTAAAAACATTGTTCACTATAAGGCATTACATTACATTAGAGTGCCTACGTATGATTGAATATTTTTGTTTTAACTAATTTTAATTTATTACACAGAGGTTTAGTGAACGGTAACTTTTTATTCATTTAATTTATTAGGTTGACCATCCATTACGCTCAACAATAACTTTCAATTTGATGTCAATAAATATTTAAAAAATAATCTGAATTGCCTCATTTCAACAGATTCTAAAATAGCCAGGCAACATGTGTGTTTTTAATTTTAATTCTAAGCTGACCAGGCTATTTGCATAAATGTGTACATAAAGAAACCAAAAAAGTACCCGGGCGGCGCCGGGTTGCTAGCTAGTATACATAATAAAAACTATCAGTACGATAGTACAATTCTATAACTGAAAACGTGGGCCGCATCAGAGAATGTGAAACAATCAGGACCAACGTTTTAAACTATAATGGTAGCTTTTAGTATTTATGCTAAACAAATGTAAAGCTTGAGAATGTTTTTTTTGTCTTTTTTGTAGATGAGATAGATGGTTATTTGTGTGTGTGCCTTGTGGGCGTATACAGGAACTTGCCTATAGCGCGTAACTCTAGCGACTGAATTATAAAAAAAATAAAAAATTTCAAACTCTCCATTTAAAATTTAGAAATGTTTAAAAAATATATTTTTAAATAATTCAGAAAAAATTCTAATATGTTTTAAATATTGATACTGCAGTACAGTGCTGATATAGAAGTGTTTAGCTTAAAGTCTATGTAAAATCACCACCAAGCAGCCGTTCTTAAATAGGCCAGAGAGTTGAATAGGAGACAATGGTCACTTAGGTTAGTGTACATATGTCACTTAGGTAAATGTCATGCACAGCAAAGCGTGTGCTGGTTATTCGACTTGCAGGATAATCGACTCCTTCGCAGGATAATCGACTCCTTCGCAGGATAATCGACTGCTTCGCAGGATAATCGACTCCTTCGCAGTGGTTGGAGGGAGGCGGCGGAGCGATACCATAGCCTATCGGGATCATCCGAGGCTGGTTAAGTTGCTAGCTGCATGGGGAGGTCGATTTGCCGGTCCTTGTCCAACTTATTGCACCTCAGTAGTTGGCGGGCTGGAGTGAGTCGAGCCATGTGCCCACGAAAGCCTTGTGCCTTCGGTGGCCTCCCTTCCTCAAAGCCATCATAAACACGTCACCAAACACTCAAACATACATACCGTCTAAATTGTCTAATTGACAGATACAGACGTTAATTAAACCACACACAAACTCACACTTGCGCTAGCGATTAAATTGCTGGTTGTCATTATGTTCTAAAATTCATTTTTAGATTAGCCGCAATCTGCGATTACCCTTATGACACTACTCCAAACATATATTTATTTGAAGGATATTCGATCGAAAATGCGGCAAAGTGTTTGTTGCAAATGCTTGAAAACATAAGTTACTGTAATCTTGTAAGGGTATCTGTAATTTAAAACAGTCAAAAATAATGTCTATGCTTAATAAAGAAAAACGCTTGCGGGAAAAAACTGACAGAACTATGAGTTAGAAAAAATTTAATTTTTTTTTGCATTTTGATGCCAATCTTAGCATCAGAAAAACACTAAATACATATTCGCGACATTTTTGGCTCGTTAAAGATTTCGCAATTTTATGTCTTATTTCTTCTTGATTGAATTTTAAAGGCTTACTTTATTTGTTGGTTATCCGTGGCCATTTTTGACTAATTTCTGTAACCAGTTAAAACCAGTTTTTACTTGAAAAAAATTTATAAACGTAAAACAATATAAACAACTTTTCAAAAAATCATGTTGTTTTTCAAAAATCAATTTACTTGTTTACAAGAAAATTTAATTTTAATTTACTCTACCTACATCTAAAACCTGTAAGAAAACACAACAGTTACAAATTAAAATTTGTTTCAAAAACGCATTAATAATTTATTTATTTATGAAAGAAAACGTGCAATTGTATCACTTGCGAATTTTATTGTTTTGCATTTTACGTAACATCCATCCAATTATTAATTACCATGAGCTACAACATCGTTTAATAATTACAAAACACCACTCGCTGACGACTCATCTGACAATAAAGTTGGCACGTTTCAACGGGATACGCACGCCTGCAATATTTGGATCAATTTTGGTTTAAATAATAATACAAAATGCGCTCTAATGTTTTTCATGTTTTAAATCCTTGCATGATTCATATACATATTAATTACTAAGAAAACTGTGGTTAATCTTTTTCTTATTTCAAGACTTAAAATCGTAAAAAATGATTTGCAAACAATTAGTAGCCACCGTATTACAAAACTATAGAGGATTTTTAGAAACCAAAATTTTTTCCGATTCACTTGCTTTATTGAAACCAAATAACAATTTACTGATTTCGCTTGTTTAATTAACATCAAATCCAAATTTTTTTTTAACAATTTCTTTATAGTTTTTCAGAACTCACTGGAAGACTTTCATAAACTATATCATGTGCTCATGAATACTAAAGGCTACAACATTCTTTTATAAATCTAAAACATCACTCAATGCCAATTTATCTGTCAATATAATGTTCAAGTCTTTGCGCTATTACAGGAGCAGGCTGAGCAATCACACTAATTTTCTGTTATCGAACTTCATAAGAAAAATTAGCAAAAAAAGAAATACAGTGATTTGCAAGCGTTTAGTATTTTCCTAAAATGCAAAACAATTCAAATTGTATCAAGATTGGATAATGGGATTAAATTTTTTCACCCTGAAAAACAGAAATAAACAAACAAACAAGAAAGCAAACTAAAAAAACGTGGTAAAAATTTGTATTACTTTGCAGTAATTAAGTGTAATGTTCTTATTCTTGCATTTTAGCGCATTACAAAAACACTACGCAAAAGTCCGTGGAACTTCAAGCTCAAAAACGAAAATATAACATTCTGATATGTTGATTTTATTTGGTTGTTTTTCTGGAAAAATTTTTTCTACACTTTTCAATTATTTTTATTCTTTTGTTTTTTTAAATTTACACTTAGATTTATTTATTAACAAAAATGAATATTAAATACTTTTTTCATGAACCAAGTTTTAAGAAGTTGGTACTTTTTCAAAAACACTTATTAAATGAAGTCAAAAGATTAATGGAAAATAATAGAACAATCGGTTAAAAGTTGTTGGAAAACTCTAGGACGGTTTCTTATCATCTTCCATTCAAATGACGCCTTCGTCGGTGTAGTGTATTGTTTTTAAGAATACGTTTATTGGCAAATAAAAAGTAAACAAATCAATAAGAACTGGTCAAAAAATTGATTACAAAGTGTTTGATACACACAAACAACATGAGGTGAAGTTAATAGAAACGTGGTAATAAGGTTAGGAAAACATTTTTTTAATTGAATCAAAACACCACTCACTGTCGACTCATCCGTCAATAAAATCTGCAGGTCTCTGCATTTTTTTCAGTAGGGTTGCGGTCTGACATGATGGACGTCGGATGCCTGCCAGAAGCTCTACGATAACTTTTCGAAATTTTTTACAAATAAAATTAGCAGCATAAAGTCAGCGATTTATTAAAAACTCAACTCAGCGAGCGTTTCTGTCCAACACCCATTTGACACGGATGTTGTAAATCCGGAAAAGCTTGACCCGCGTGGGACGCTCATCATAATCCATGGATTATGATGGAAATAGAAATGGATTAGGATGAGCTCCCACGCTTTTATTTTTAGCCAAAGATCATTTGATGACATATAAAAGAAAAGGAAAAAAAAGTAATTTATACTTTTTAGTGCACTTTCCACATATAAATAAAAACGTGTTTTTGAAAAAAGTTTCTTTTTTCGTAATATTTTTTTTTATAAATGTTTGTTTTACAACATTTGTACGGTTCAGTCCGCACTCAGGCAAACCACTGCCAGAAACACACATTTTCCACATCTGTTAATCGAAGCTGAATTTCAAGAATTATTGTTTTTATTCCTTCTATAACTGCTTTGAATTCTTTTTTTTGCGCTGCTCTGTTTTCCTCCTGTGATGCTCTGTTTTCATCATTCATCCTGCTCAGAGCCTTTCATCAATTCATCATCTGTATTGAACTCGTATTCTTTTTTATTGCGCAACATGTCGCCACTCCTAGCATAAGAAAAACACTATAAACAAGTTGAAATTTATTTAAAAACTTGTAAAAAACGGTTTTTAGACAGTTATACAATTTCCTAGCAACATCGTATTATAAAAAATATTACCCGACAAATAGTTATCTGAAAATGTTTATATTTACTATGACGATGTAGATTTTGTCATCATTGTTAATATGTTTCTTCAATTTTTTAAAACTTTTTAAAATTTTATTTTTGTTGAATTAAACTATACATTTTTTCAAGTGGGCAAATTGTATAATGATCTTCCAATTTTTAAACGTACCTAGATCTCCAGTTGACCTTTGACATTCGGACAATAAAAGCATGTACAAAACTGTACAAATGTTTGGCTCGTAAGCGTCAGTTTGGCAACATCATTTATTATTTTTATTTTGTTATTATTTTTTTACAAGATTTTATTTAACTTTTTTGTTGTCTAATGTTTATCACCTTTTATCTGCAGTATATTACCTGATGTCTGTTTAACTGTGTTTCTAGTAAGACCTCAACTCGATTTTCGACTAACTAAAGATCTAAAACTTTTAGAAAAAACTTAGAATAGATGAAAACATAGTAGTAACAGATTATATTTTGTTTCATAAAAGCGTGTTTAAGCATTTTTTTTTATTTTTTTATTTTGGTATTTTCAAATTATTTTTCTTGAATTTTATTATTTTACATTCACGCAAAAACTATTCACTTAATTACTACCTTAAGCTACGAAATTGTTAAACCAAACCAAAACACCACTCACTGACATTTCATCTGTCAATAATGCTCGAAGTTTCAGCGGGTGTAAGTAGAGTCTTAAAACACTTGGTGTAAAGGACTATAAACTATTATAAAAAAAAAAAAAAAAAAAAACGGGTGTAAGTAGGCATGCAGTATATGGTTAAGCATGTGTTCAGCCTTTTTCCAAAACTGGTTTAAAAGGTTTTTCATATTTTCAATCCTTACATGCTCTACATATTAAGTATTAATAAGACTGTCGTTAATGTCTTTTTTTCTTTTAAAGATTTTCCTATTAAAAAAATTATTCGCAAACGATTAATAGTCATCGAATTAAAAAATTTGTTTAACCGAAATTTCCTGGTTAACTTTTTTGTTTTTATTGAATAAATATTTTGTTGATTTAGTGTTGAATATCGCCATCATCAGCATAAAAAAGACACTAAACAGGTAAAACCAAAAAGATAAATTTAAAAAAAAGATTTTATTTGCCACTTTATCTGAGTCAACGAGCTTAATTTTTGTACATTGTTTTTTTCTTTCATATGAAATCAAAATTCATAAATTTAACTCGATGTATGGATTAGTTGTTATCTAAAACACTTCGTTCATATATTGTTATCGAGAATACAGCTATTCTGAAAGCTTCAAAGCACTACGTACCTGAATATAAGTCGAATTTGCGTTTACCTGTAACGGTCAACTTGAAATTCAAATTTTTGTTTATTACAACAACACTAACTTTCATATAAACTTGAATTTGATTAATTTTAATTGATTTAAGGCCTAATTCACCCTAACCCTAATTCATATCGGAAACATTCAATTCATGAATGGTCATCCAGAATAAAGCTTTCCTGAAAGTTGTAGAGCTCTAGGTGGTCGAAAAGTGGATAAATTTTTGTTTCTAAGATTTCATCACCACAGACAAACAAAAAGACAAGTGAAGTTAAATAAAAACATTTAATAAAAAACAAAAACCGGCTTGTAAACTACGACTTGACAATCTTTTTTTTTGTGCTCTTCAATCTATCGCATTTAAAGTCTGTAATTTATAGTTTATTGTTTTTTTTCTAGTTTTTGTTGTAGGACAACTTGTGTCTGGTATCTGTTGTCAGTTTGAGACAAATCATCTAAACAATATTTTAAAAACTTTCCACCTACCTAGTATTTTGAAACTTTTAAAATAAACGTAAAACGACTGATAACACGTTAGTTAGTTATTTGTTTTGCAAACAAAAAGAGACAGCGTTTTAATAACTTGTTTTTGAAATAGTTGTTTAAGTGTTTTGTTTTATATAGTTACTGGTTTTTCATAAATATTATAATGAAAATTAACTCAACAACCATCTAATTATATATTCATTTACCTAAAATTATAAAATCGTTTAACCAATCCCAAACACCACTCACTGTCGATTCTTCCGTCAATAAAATTAACAAATGTTTGAGCTATAGCGCTCGTTTGCGGTGTTATAACAAAAGAAAAAGTGTTTTTAAGTCAAGACCAATTCAGTTGAGATAGAGGCATATAATTAACCTGATAGTAAAATGGAAGGTTTCAAACATTTTCTAAACAGCACTATAGATTTAATTGATTTCAAATGAACTGAAAGAGAGTTATACAGCAAATAGAAACACTCTTTCAGTTCATTTAAAATCAATTAAATCTAAGACAAACAAAAATAAAAATAAAGGCATTTAAAAATGTTTTTAAATTGCTAGCTGCATGGAAAGTGGATTTGCCGGTTCTTGTCCAACTTATTGCACTTATTAGTTGGCGGGCTGGAGTGAGTCGAGCCATGTGCCCACGATAGCTTTCTGCTTTTGGTGGCCTCACTGCCTCAAAGCCAACATAAACACGTCACCAAACACTCAATCATACATACCGTCTAAATTGTCATATTGACAAAACACACACACGCTTTATTGCGGTTAAACGAAATTTTCTTTTCAAGCAGAATCCATATATCACTGTTACAGTAAATGTATTAGTATCAACTTAAGCTGGCTCCAATTAAACGATAGTTCTTCAAACTTAGTGAAATGCCTATCGGTTTATCTTTGTGATTCACTGTTTAATTATTATTTTCAGTTGCAATTATTGTTTACAGGATTTAAAGAACTTTATTTGATTTGTTTTGATTATTATATTTTTAACTATGTTATATCAGAATAGACGTTTTACTAGATTAACGGTGAATGACGCTACTAAATAAGAAAATCAATAGGTTTTTGGCTTGTAAACAACAACTTGTCTTTTTCATCAAAATTTTTTATATTACTGTTACCATGTTTGCTTGCTTGGTTTTATTTATTGAATTATCTATGTAATGCTCAAACAGTCTTCAAGAAACTCAAAACACCACTCACTGCAGAGTCATCTGCTAATAAACATTTTTAGTTATTCAAGCTATCTTCTATGGTGTAAAAGACTATAAACTATAATAAAAAAAAAAAAAAAAAAAAAAAAAAAAAAAAAAAAAGCTATCTTTACGCTAGAGATTAGTAGTGTTGCCGTTTCCCTCAACAATATTGAACGGTTGTTTAAATTAAATAATTCTATGAAAATAATATTCTCAGAGCCCGTAGAAAACTAAAGTTGTATGCACCTACATTTGTGAACGATTTTCAAACTGTCGTCGTCAAACAAGTTAATTTTGATTAATTTTTGCAAACACCTAAAACGTGAGGTGCTTTTTTCAGACTAGCCTTTGTCACAGTTTTGGAGTATAACAACTTTTTGAATTTCAAAACTGCAGGAATTAAATAGTTGTAATAATTCATAAACATCATCCAATCATTTAAAAGTAGTGTATTTACATAAATTTTCAAAAAATGAAAAAAATAACTAATTGTTTGGTTTTATTTATTTGTGTTTAGTTAATTAATGAGCAAATCATACTAGTTAGTATTTAGTTCCATCTATGAAATTCAATTTTGTTAATGTGTTATTTTATTTTACTGAACAATTACTGTTTCTAGAATTAAAAACACTAAATAACAAAAAAGGTAATTTAAAAATAAAAAACATGATTTTGACATAGCTAAAAAAAATTACAACGACATCGTATCGTATAAATATTATATCGGTGAACAATAATACCCGTAGGCAAGTTTTATAATGATTTTCGAAACGTCCGCGGAGATTCCGTAGACATCCGGACAAGTGAAAATTAATAAGAACATGTAAAAATTGGTCATGTTTGAGACTCACGAATAACAATCAAGTAAAAATATTTGTTATTTTTCTTTGATCGATTTTACATATATTTACTTGTTTGTTATCTGTTGTCTATGTTTGGCTGTCCGATGACTTATGTTTGTTATCTGTTGTCTGTTTTTAGTTTAGGATACTTTTTGTAATTAATTTTTTAATTATTATCCTGCTAGCTTAAAATCTAAAACAATCGGTACAAACTGACAACACATTAATAAATGATTTTTTTTAAATAGCGAAAAACATTTCTGAATTATTTGATTAAAAAGGAGTTTTTATTTAATTTTGGTTTCTAATGAACATTATTATTACACAATAACTTTACACCCATCTACTCGTTCATAAACCTTGAACCACAACATCGTTTACTAAATCCGAAACACCACTCACTGCCGACTCATCAGTTTATAAAAGCTTCACGTCCATGGACTGCGGCGTGTGCGTGCGTTTTTAATTAAATTTAATTTGAAATAACTGTTATAATATAAACATAAAAAGGTTGAATCAGACAGTAACGGTTATTGTAATACTGTAAAAAACACTGTAATTATACAAAACATAAGTTACTGTAATCTTGTAAGAGCAACACTGTAATACTGTGAAGAATAATTTTATGTCTAATAGAAGGGAACGCAGGCGGAAAAATACTGATAAAACTACGAGTTTTGAAAAACGATCGTTTTCTTCATCCTTGCATTCTGATGCTTTTTTAGCAGCAGGAAAACACTAAATCCATATGAACTTATTTATGTTTTTATTTAGTTTTTATTTAGTTAAATTTTACAAGTTTTTAAATACATTTATTTATTGGATAACTGATGCCATTCTCATGTACACACAAACTGGAAACAATAATATACTGAAAAATAAATGTATTTATTAAAAAAGTCGATTATTGTAAACAAATTTCTAGTTGTAAAATAAATATAGACATTAGGTTGAGACAAAAAACAAATGTTTGCTGTAAAAATCTAAGAAGCTTTTTAAAAAAGAAAGAACAAGTTTTTAGAATCATAGCGTGACTACCTTATTTCACATATTTCTCGAAATAGTCAAACTTTTTGGTAAACAATTCAATTAATTGTCAGGCTATAAAAATGAGAGAATTAGTTAGATGATTAAATGTTTTGTTTCAAAATAATAATCAATATTCATTTTCCTATGTTATTTTTTTTAACTTTTTTTTCACTGAATAATAATTTTGCTGAATTATTGTTGAATAAAGCCATCGTCAACACAAGAAAATACTGAATAAAAAAAAGTTACCGGCTCACAGACAACGAATTAACAATGTCTTTTTGTTGTTGTTAATCATTTGTATTTAACATGTGTGTTAGTTGATGTTTATTTGTCTTTTTTCACGACTTATGTCTGTTATCTGTTGTCAGTTGTTTAAAAAATTTATAAAAACACTATTTTACAAACTTTCGAGCTACCTAGTAAATTTTGAAACTTTTAAAATAAACGTTAAGTGACTGACAGCACATTTGTTAGTCATTTGTTTTGCAAATAAAAAGAAAAAAAGTTAGAATAACTTGTTATTCATGAATATGTCATTAAACATTAACTTGACAACTATTCAGTTGTTTATTAACCTAAAATTACAACATCGTTTAATCAATCCCAAACGCAAAATGAACAAGTGTTCGCGTTATAGTGTAGCAACTGTAGCGTCTTAAGACACATGGTGTAAAAGACTATAAACTGTAATAAATAAATAAAAAGCGTTATAGTGCGCGCTTGAGAGTTATAGTAATTACGATTTGATTAAAAATAAGTATATTGCTATCAGTAAATTATATATTAAATCCAAAAAAAACCTTGGAAGAAATGAGTGATCTACATTTAAACAACGAATTTGAAATACGTTTAATAAATCAATTTTTTTGAAACTTTAAGAAAAGTTATGTTTTTTATGTTTTGGTTGGTTAATTTGTCATTTATTCCGTCATTATAAAAATAACGTGACAAGGTAAATAAAAAATAAAACTACCCTTTGCCTAAAAGAAACAGATAAGGTTAATGGTGAATAAAACTTAATGAGGTTAATGGTGAACAAAACTTGATAAGGCTAATGGTAAATAAGACTTAATAAAGTTAATAGTAAATAATACTACCTCTAGCAAAAGAAAAACAGTAAAAAAAATTTATCAACTTTCCCGATTGTTAATCTCAGGTTGGATATCTGTTTTGGTGTTTTCCTTTTGGTTTTTTCCATTTCATAAAACCATTGTCGTGTATTATTAATTGTAATTCTACATTCAAGCCCAATTATTTATCTATTTATTCATTAATCTAAAACTACAAAGTTTCTTAATAAATCCTAAACACCACTCACTGTCGAGTCCTCTGTCAATATAACAGGTAAGGTTTTGCGCATTTGAGTACGGTAGCAATTAAACAAAGGTCTTTGCTCAAACCCTCTGTTTGTTATATACAACTATATGTTTGAACAACCTTTAAACCATAGGTTTTTCAGGCAATTGTTAAGCATATTGTTTCAAATTCTAAGCAAGTTCAATTTTTTACGATACAGTTTTATGAACGTTCTCTTAGAACTAAACAAAGCTTAAGTCAGATATATATATATAGTTTTGCAGTGACAAAAGTCTTGTTTTTATTTTTCCACTATAACGCCACTTTTAAAGCAATAAAAACCCCTTAAATAAAAACGTGTAAAGTTTTCCGCTTGCAAACTACAATTTGAATAATTTTACTGTTTTATGTAATTTTCTGTTTTTATCCAATGAGTGCTTTCTGTTTACTATTTCATTTGTTTTTAGTTTTTCTTGAATTATATTGTTTTCAAATTTACGACTGTTTGTTCATCTACCCATCTAAAGCTGCAACATCTTTTTATAAATCCGAATGATCATTCACTGTTTTGTTCTTTAATTAATAACAGTTGCACATTTGTCTGTAATTCTAACATTAAGAAATCCTTTTTTTTCTAGTTAATGTCAATCAATTGTAGGTTTGACTATCAAGAAACTATTCATGAATCAGATGTACCTGCATTTGTTGACGACATTCAAACAATTTTTACCAAAGAAAATTGTGAGACATTTTGTCTCACAATTTAAAAAAAATTAACTTTCTGAATTTGCTTTTTTTAAACTTTTTCAGTTATTAAAAACACTATAAAAATCCTAAAATTAGAAAATTTAAAAATATCATTATTGTTACTTCAGCTAATGTATGCTATCTATTTTCCGTTCTCCGTTGTTTGATTTCTGTTGTCAATTTAGCTGTATTCTTGTAATCATTTTTCAAGAAGTAGTGCAGTTATCGAAAAATATGAGAATTTTTCAGATGAAAAGTAACATGGTTGGCAACTTTGCTGTAAGGCAAAACACCACTCAGTGTTGACTCTGTTTGTCAATAAATTTGTTTTTACATAAATAAAAAAGTAGACTTTGTCACACTTATGAAAATTTTATTAAAACTATGGCTTAACAAGACGTATCGTTAAGCCTATTTTATTAGGTTGTTGAACCACTACTTATATCAAAAGATTTGTTGGTTTTTAAACAGAATTTGACAAATGAGTTAGTTAACTGAGTTGATAACTTGAAAAGTTTTATTTGTTATCTTTCTTTTCAAATAAACCAACAAATATGACAATAAAATAGTTAATAATTAAAGTAAGTTTTGAAATTAATATAATTATTATAAACTTCGCCCGGGCACGCCCCTCACTGTAGAGTGAAACCACAAATAAATTGCGCCAAACATACAAAAATTTAAACCGTCAAACAACGTAACATTGATTTTCTTAAAGTTCGTCTTATATTGACTTAAATATTGTTAAAAACTGGTCATTCACCGCAGTTTATAGGAGCCGATTCTAGTCCTCAACGAGCCTATTCCTGAAGTAGAACTTTCTAAAGTTCATGTTTCAAACACAACGTTTGGTATATTTGTTTTTATTTTAATTCTGTTTTTTTAAATTTAATTTTAGTTTTTTTTTCATAATTTTCCATGTTTCACATTCACATGTCATCCGTCAACTCATTCCTTAACGTAGACCTAACAAACCCAAAACACCACTCACTGTTGGCTCGTCTATCAATAAAATCTGCAGTCTCTTGCGCACCTACGTATGCTTGCGTTATAAAATGCGAGACGCCACTAGGTGGAACATTTATTTCGTCTTGGGATTGATTTACTTCATTAGACTATTAGAGGTATGATAAATTTAATCGGTTTCCGTTAATTAACTACCATAAAGTTAAAATCTGCTCATTAAGAAAACTAACATCAAAGCCTGTCGGACAACATGCCTAAAAAAACACACAAATTGCTTAAATATAAAAACGAACTGTACTATCAACTATGAAATAAAGATCTCTATGTGAACTACGTGAAAAATATTTTTCCTATTAATTAAACATTTTTTTATAAACAACGTTTTTTTGTGAAAACATTATCAGGTCATTGATCCAAGCTTTCAGAAATTTTTATTTCAACGTTGAAAGTACGACGTGCCAAAGAATTGGCAACATGTAAATGTTCATGACTAAACACAGGGTCTGGTGAATAAATGCCTATCATATTTAACATTTGTCCTTGAGATTAATTTATTGTAACTGCAAAACTCAGCTTAATTGGAAACTGTTTTTTCTGAGAACGAAAGGAAATTCTGGTACACAGCAAGTTAAAAAAAATAACTCTATAAGTTTATATTCATTTTTAAAATATAATTTTTTTATTTAAATAAACTAACTGAATATTTTTTGAAACTTGTGAAAATACTCAGTTAATAATCTGAATCTACAACATTTTTTTTATTCCGAGACACCACTAACTGCCATGTCATTCGTCAATAAATTCGGAAAGTCATTACGTTCTTGCACGCGGAGGCGGTTTTTTAGGTAGATTTTTATCAATATTGAAATTGAGTGCTTAAACGAATGATTTCAGTCATGTAGAATTTCAAATCTCTCTTTCGAAAAAGAGTTGTCAAAAGTTTTTGTTAAAATTGTATGTGTAGGTACTAACTCTTGAATCATCTTTTCCAGATACAGCTATGTCTTAATCATGTTTTTTTTAATTTTCAGTTTACATACAAACTAGTGATAACACGTTTGAAATGATCAATTTTAAACCTGGCAAAGTTTTTAGCTCTTTAATTTCAATTTGGCAATTTTATTTATTTTAGTTTAATTATTTGTGCACTAGATTTTACTGAACTTTCTTTGTTTTATAATGTCTGATATTTGTTTGTGTGGATTAGCTAGAGATCTGAAACTTTTAGAATAAACGTATAATATATGACAAAACAGTAATTTAAAATTAAATTTAGTTTTAGATAAATGTCGATTCATTTACTTATGAAAACACAGTTTTTGTTTTTTTAATCTTTTGTTAACTGTACCGTGTTTGCTGGCGTGTTTGCTTGCTTGAGCCATACGTTGGAACATTTTGATATTCCACAAAATATTTTCCCGTTATCCAATCGCATTGAAAATTGGTGGGTTTATTATGCGCTGAAAAATTTACATTCATTGAATTGTCATCTTGATTGGCCAGAATACAATGAATTGAAGCATTAAAAATTATTTAAAAATTAAAAATTGTATGTTAAGAAACTAATTTTTAATTTTTGTTTATTCAAAAAAAGCGATATTTACTTTTTAAATTTTGAAATTAAACAATTTATTGATTCCAAATTGATTGGAACATTTCTTAAATTATTAATCATCCCAAAATTTACATAACTAGCATTTATAAAACTCTAATCAATGTTTTTCTATCTTATAGATTTATTATGGTTGAAAAAATTATAAAAGATTTTTAACAAACAAAGTATTTTACGGTTCACTTGTTTAAATTTAATTTGAATTATTCTTAAAGTTTCTTATCTCACATTCAAGCAGCACTCACGCATTCATAAATTACATTAGGTTACATCATCGTTTAATAAATTTAAAACACCACTCACTGACGACTCATCTGTCAATAAAGCCAGCACGGTTTTGCTATTTTACACACGTTTGCGGTTTAATTCGAAAAATGAAATTGTGATCTAATTACAATTTAGATTTACCGCGTGCCTTAAACATAATTTTACGTAGCGACTTCAGAGCTTTGTGAAAGATCTTTGTCTGAACTTCGATTGGGTTTTGCGAGCTTGAATAAAAGAATTGTCTGCCATAGGTAGTCTTTTGCTAACTCGGTAACTAAGCACTGTTATTTAAGTTTTAAAACACCTTGTGAAAAGACTATAAGCTATTATACAAAAAGACTATTTTTGTGATCTACTTAAAAAAACACTTTCAAGTTAAACGTTTTGCTTTGAAATTTAAAGCAAATTTCAATTTCTAATGTTCTGGTTTATTCAACTTTTTCTGTTGTTACTGCATAATAATTTGAATAGATGACGAATGACGCTACCCAAAAAATAACTGCAGGTCTTTTGGACTTTTACAAGTTTGCATTCACAGAATATTGCCTTGCGGAAATGAGTGGAACGATTTACTTAGGCTGCATTTTTTATATAATCTGAAAAGCCACCCAAGTTTTTAGTTATGAAATGTTACTGTAACTTTTAGTATATATGTTAAACATTTTTCATATAGCCAGAGCATATATTTTTTCTGCGTAAGATAAACATAGTTTTTTAATAGTTTAAAAAAAACACTTTTGCTTAACTTTTTTTAGTTATAATGTCCATAAAATATGTTTTTTTATATCAATTAAATGATTTTCACTGTATTTAGTTTTTATTATCTTTTTTGATGAACAGTCCTTATGATGAACCGTCCTCTTGATGAATAGTCCTTTGATGAATAGTCCTTTGATGAATATTCCTTTGATGAATAGTCCTTGATGAACAGTCTCTTGATGAATCGTCCTTTGATGAACAGTCCTAGAATAGCAAAAACACCACTCAGTGTTGATTCAATTCGCCAATAAAATTTGCGGGTTTTCGCAATTATTACAAACTCCGCCTCGCTAATTGCGAGCCAGTCCCAAGCCTGGATGAAGGAGGAGGGACAGTTAAAAGGATCAAACTTTGATCCACGACAGGAAGTACTTATGTGCTTCCTACATACAGCCAATTCAGTCTTAAAACACTTGGTGTAAAGGACTATAAACTATCATAAAAAAAAAAAAAAAAAAAAAGCAATTATTACAGCTGGCGGTTGCAATAATGGGTCTTTGATGATGTTATTGAAACAATTTGCCGAAAAACGTGTAAACTTAAAAAATTTGAATAAGAATTCAAAAAGTGACAATTTTTAAAATCAGATGAAATCAGTCACCAATGGTGAGTCAAGGAGAAAGCTTTTTAGCTTCATATTGACTTTATTTTATTATAGTCATAAATAATTTCACCGGTTTTTATCATTTAATTTTTATCAAATGCAGTACTATTTTATAATTGAAAGTATTTAATGATAATGGAAGTGTTATTGAACCCGAGTATGATTTAAATGGCGTTATGTTCAACAGAACTTCAATACCACTGTTAACAAGAAGGGAAAGATTTCATGAATAGAAAAGTCTTGAGCGCTGTGTGGAAGCTTTAAACTAAATGTACGGGTAATGTGGCGAGGAAGCCTGTTCCGGTGGGTCGGCGGTGTCAGGAAAAACCCCTGGATGCTGCTCTGAGCCTCTGCCGTCCGGTACGGTACGTCTGTAACACGGACCAAAAACTAGTGTAGAGGGGCCTAGTCCTGTAGGGAATTATGTACTATTGCTGCAATCGAACTCAGAACCAGTGAAGATTTAGCAGAAGTGGCATGGCGTGATCGTATTTCCGAGATTTGTTAATTGTTTTAGCGGTTCTGTTGATAAATATTTATAGCCGTTCGAGATGACAATACGGAACACGGAAATTCGGACATTTTTTTGAAAAAAAAATAATAAATTACATTCAAATGTTAATTGAAAGAGACTGAAATTGTTTATGTAATACTCTAAAAGTTACTGCTACTGTGAGACTGTTATTGACTGTAACATACCAGATAAATCGTATTGCACACAACCTTAAGAAAGAAACTTCACTGTCTTCAGATTGGTATTATGATGTCTTTCCTTTAAAAAAAAATGTTTTGACTAGGATATTTTATGTGATTAATTTTTTTATGTTTTAAAAACATATTATTGTTAATAATATTGTAAGATCAATTTTTAGTCGCCGAATTACAAAATTATGAAAGAATGAGAAAAAACAACGTTTTACGGTAAACTTGTTTAAAATTAATTTTAATTCATGAACTTTATTATTTTACATTCAATCAGCACTAATCTACTTATAAATTACCTTAGGCAAGAACATCGTTTAATAAATTTAAACACCACTCGCTGTCGACTCATCTGTCAATAAAGCCAGCACGTTTTTGCAGTTTTACTTAAGCTTGCGATTTAAACGTAGGGAGCTCCAAACATCAGGTGACGTTAATTAAAACGTTGCTATAAGGTTAAAGCGACATCTTTTAATTTATCCAAGACAACACCCACTGTGGACTTATCCGTCAATAAAATTTGCAAATTTATGCGTTTTTCTACAATGCTTTTATCTACTCGTCGTCTCTGTTTGTCTTTCTGTTTCTCTGTCTGTTTCAAATCTTGCAATCAATTTTTGAGTCACTTCCTGATGATAGATTTTTTTCAAATTTTGCATACATGCTCAAAATAAAAGACAATGTAATATTCAATTATTAGTTTTACAATAAGTCAATTAATTTAGTTAATTTTAATTAATTTCATTTTTATATGGGAAGAAAAAATTATAAAAATTATAATTATTATAAATTATAAATTATTATAAATAATATAAATTATAAATTATTATAAATTATTATAAAATTATAAAAAATTATAATTAAGTAATTATAATTATAAGAAAAAATTGATTGCAAAATTTGTGTTTTAATTACATATAAAAGCATTGGGTTTTAAAAATTCGTTTTTAATTTACTTGTTACTACCCTTACTGAAACTTTAACAATTTGCTCTGATTGCTAAAATGCTATAATAAACCTAACTATCAATGTAGAGTTCTAAACATTTGCTCGAATTTTGTTGAGTTAGAAGTTTATAAACCCCTGTAAATATTATGCTAAAGTACGTACGCATAGATACAATATATTCCATATATGGCAGTTTTCCAGCATTCTTGAGAGAAAGAGAGAGATAGAAAAACTTGCAATAAGTTACCTCGCATACGCCTTGTAGTTCTCACCCACGCCAGTTTTTTAACTACATTAAAACCTGATTTTGTTGTGGACCTAAATATTTAGAATTGCAGTTCAAAATTGTAACTGAAGCAACTGAGCTTTTTTATGAAAATAAAAAAAATTAAATTAAATTCAGTAAAATTTGTTCTTGCAAGCTCTGTCTTATATACGATAATGCTGACAAGAAAACATCGTGAAAATTACTATTCCTTTTATAAAAATGTATTACATGCATTAAAGCTGTTGTTCCTATATATGTGTTAAATTTTTTCAAACACAATTCAAAACTGAGTTCATTAGCTGAATTGGAAACTTGTAAATTTGCCCAACTTTCAAATTGCACTCGATCACTTTAGTTGTCTAACTAAATTGTTAAATTGTGTTATTCTATTTGTGTGTTTAGTATGAAAACTCACAAATTATATGGCTTGTAAGCAGCAATTTAGCAGTTTTATTTGTCATTTTTATTTTGTTGTCTTAAACATTCTTTTAGTTAACATCATATGTTTCTCGTCTGTAGTCTTTTTCAAGCAGATTCTTTCAACAAATTTTGAACGAATTCTCCCACTATCACGAAAAATACTCTCACACTGCTCAGGCCAACTCAGCCTTTCATTATTCACTGGTCGATTAATGAGTACGTTTTATCATTTTTTATCACTTTTTCTGTTATTACTGAATAATAACTTGATACTTGCAAAATAAACGTATAATGATAAAAAAATGATAACTAAATATTTTACCAAAAAAGCATTGGATAATTTTTTTAATTTAAATACTTATGTTTCTGTATACTTTTCATTTAAGATCCACTTTTTATTATCTTTAGTTTTAACATCGTCTAATAAATCCGAACCACCACTCACTGTCAACGCATCTGTCAATAAAACCAGAGGATCTTTGCAGTTTTACGTACGCTTGCAATATTAAATTATAATCAATGTTAAAAGAGCTATGCTCTAGCTACGTAATATTGTTTGTAACCAAGATTTGAGTGCGCGTCGTGTTATTTAAAGTAACAGAAACTAAGATATACGATATACGTTAATTCAGATTGAAACATAAACTGTTGCAAACCACAAAAAGATATTGAAATTGACAATTTTTTAATTAGGTTTCAATCTATGTTTGTGTGTGTATGTGCGTGTGTGTGTCTTTCTCTGTACGCAAATCTTGCAAGTAAAGTTTATCAAGCTTTTCGACTAGCTAGAGAGCTGAAACTTTATGCATAGCTTTATATTGGATGTCAATTAAAAAAAAAGTTTGTGTTGAAAAATTCATATTTTTCTTTACTTTTTCAATTATTTTCATTACCATTAATTGCCATTATGAGTGTTAAATGATAAATTGATAAAATAAAATAACTTTTTAAACATTACGATATGCATGAACACAAAAAAAACCAAAAAGCAGCTGAAAATTAAAACGAAAACTGAAACATATAAAAGACTGAAATTTAATCAAAACCACTACCACTAATACAGTTTTGTTTTACTTTAACCTATAAATAATTAACCAATAACACTAAAACTACAATTTATAATAAAGAAATTACTCTCAGAACTTGGTGGAACAATTTTAATAAAGTATATCGTGGACTGATGCATTAATCTGAGGCTACAAGATTTTTTTTTTATAATTCTAAACACCACTCACTGCCAAGTCATCTGTCAATAAAATCTGCAAGTCTTTTTCACATACTTGTGCAGGCGTTCTGTAAGTTCTGTAAGTTCTTTAAAAACAATTTATTGTCAGAACTCTGCGTTAAGATTTTAGTTTGTTATGTTTAAGGTACCTACATTTGCAAACAATTTTTGAATAATTTTTTTCTAATTCAGTTGTGTATTAATTAAACATGTCTTTTTTCAGACATTTGAGCAAATTGTATTTTCACATATCTTTTTCAGAATTTTGAATACATTTTATTTTCGTATGTTCTGTAAAATTTTTATAAGTGAAAACGTAGGTTTTATTGTTTTATAATATGGAAAGTTACCTATGTTTTTAGTTATGGAATGTTAATTTAGCAATTAGTATGTATGTTAACAAAATTTATATATCCAGAAAAATATTTTTTGTGCAAAACGTAAACGTGATTTTGAAATAGTTTCTTTTAAAAATATATTTAATTTTATTTTTATTATAATGTCTAAACTTTTGCAATCCATTTAAATAAATTGGCGTACACACATATAGTTATAAATGTCTTATACATGTTTGCTTTAAAATTTAAATATCACTTTTTGGAATAAACTAAAAATAAATATTCTTTTTTCTGAAAAAAATTGTATTAAAAAAAAGCTTTCAAGTCTAAATTTAAATCTTATTTTAATTTAATCCAACAAATTTTAAAATTGAAGTAGAATGTAAAATCATCGAGTGAATTTATATACACCAGATTTGAACAAGATTGGATAATGGGAAGTGCTTCAACATGCGATCACATTTTCCCACCAAGGAAAAGCAAACAAACAAAACCGTAAAGCAAGCTTAAAAAGGTCATGAGAAATGTTTATTGCTTTGCAACGCGGGTAACCCCGCTAGTTTTATGTACGAGAAATAATTAAATGAATTTAAAAAAGTGGTTGATTACAAGTTGTTAAAGGTTTTCAAACAATTTTGATAACTGAGTTGGATACCTGAGTTGAAAACTCGTAAAGTTTCCCGATTTGTTATGCGTGTACAAGCTATTTTATTGCCTAACTAAATTGTTCAGTTCTGTTAATTATATACTCTGTATAAAAATTCACAAATTTTCTCACTCGTAAACAGCAATTTAGCAGTATTATTTGTTAGGTTAATTTATTTTGTTTTTTTCTTCTGTTTCCAGTTACTTTCATAGGTTTGTTGTTTGAAGTCGTCTAAAAATCTGCTTAAACAACGTTTTTTCTAGTAAACTTTGACACGTTTTTTGACTTTCTTGAGATTTGAAACGTTCTAAATTTAAACTAAATGACAAAAAATGAATAAATAATTAAATTAGAGTTAAAAAAAATCATGTTAAAAAAACGTTTGATAAAATTGATAATAAAAACATTTTTTTGTTTTTTTTTAATTTTATTTTAGTTTTTATATATAATTTAGTGTTTCACATTCACAGGACATCCAGCCACTCATTTTGTAACGTTAATCTAATAAATTTAAAACACCACTCAATGTTGACTCATTTGTCAATAAAACCTGCAAGTTTTTGCGCTTGAATGCATGCTCGCGATTTCCTGAAACGTTTATGCACTACTTGAACTTACATATTCAAGGTACTAGGTTTCCTTGAAAACATTTCAAAATTGTTATTCTCTTTCATAATAGTTCTCTAATCAATTAGTAATCAACCATTTCAAGATGCAGTTATTTTGAGTGTAATTTCTAAAGTTGTAAGCAGTTTTTTTTGTTATAGTTATTTGTTTTTAAACTTTTTCTGTTTATTCTGAAACATACAAAAAAACATAAATACAAACTGATCAAATTACCAATTCGCGAACAAAAACTTCAAAATCTGTTTGTTGTCCTAATTTATGTGGTTTTTCTATAATAATAATGTTAATCAACTATTTCAAGATGCAATTATTGTAAGTGTAATTTCTAAAGTTGTAAGTAGATTTGTTTGTTATTGTTATTTTTTTTAAACTTTATCTGTTTATACTGAAACTTTGAGCATACAAAAAAACATTAAATACAAACTGACCAAATTACCAATTCGTGAACAAAAACTTTAAAATCTGTTTGTTGTCTTAATTTTGTTGTTTTTCTATGAAATTAATGTTTGTTTTGAAATAATGTATTTAATTCATTATTTATTTTTATAGTTTTATAGAACCTATTAAAAGCTACAGTTATTTTTAATAAATCCAGAATAGCAATCACTGTTGATTTATTTGTTAATAAAATTTGCAAATCTCTGAGTTTCCTACACACTAGCTGTCGAAAACGTTTGTTGTTTTATAAATTAATTACTTTCAACATGGGTTTGCTTTATTTTATTAAAAACCTTCATAAACTATATCAGGTGTGGTGCGTTTACTTAGGCTATATCATTCCTTAATAAATCCACAACACCTCTCACTGTCATATCATCCGCCAATAAAACCTTCAAGTCCTTGTTGTTTTACCACGCTTGCGGACAGAAATTTTTTCTCTTTACTAGTCAGTTTCAGTTAAAACGATTTTAGTTACACGACATTTGCTTCAAAACTACCACTCAAATAATAATTTTTTTTAACTTGTTGAAAACTTTGGTACGTTATATGTACGTGCCTTCATTATTGAGCGACTATTACTCATTGTTTTAAAAAACCATAATTATAAACATATCGTTTCAAAATTTTAGGCCAACTCTGTCTTCTTATATTCTGTTTTTCTTTTAATTTCTGGTTATTTCTTAACAAAAACTTTTATTAGATTCATGATGAAAATTAGATAACAAACAAAAAATTAAATGAAAAAATTCAAAACCTTTTTACTTCAAATTCGTATACCGTCCTGTAAAAAAGTTAATTACTTGAAAAGACTTGAAAAATTACTCTAGTACTACTGTAGAGGTTAATGTGATGTTTTGATATTGTAATAGTAATTGTTATACGCCTAACTATAATTCTCTCCATTTAATAAATAAAAGGGAATAACATTGTTTTTAGAAACCTTTTTCTAAATACCATATTTTTATTAGGATTTTTTATTACAAGTTTTTTTGTAAAATTCATTCAGTTAATGTATGTTATCTGTTTTCCGTTGTCGGTTGTCTGATGGTATTGCGGTAAGGCATTCGCCTATAGACCTGATAGTCGGCGGTTTGAATCCCGCCGTAGTCACCAGCGTCTGCAAGGGGTGTGGGTAGGCGTCTACAATTGGCTGCCTCTTGCTGTTCTGTGTAAATGAGCCCACGAGTGATTAAAAGTTGGATAAAGTCGTGGCTTAGAAGTCTAACGATTAACGCCACGTTAAACAATATTTTTTAATACAAACTAGTAATAAGATATCAAAAACGACGAATTTAAAAAAAAACTCATAAACGTTTATAATTGAGAGTTTTTTATTTTTCTTATTGCGCAATATGTCGCCATTTTTAGCATAAAAAACACTAAAATACGGTTAACATTTATTTAAAAAACCTAAAAAACGGTTTTTAGACAGTTATACAATTTTATAGCAACAACGTATTATAAAAATATTACCCGGCAAATAGTGATAAAAAATGTTTATAGTTACTATAGCGATGTAAATTTTGTCATCAATGTTAATATACGTCTTCATTTTTTTTTAGTTTTTGTTTATTTAAACTGAACATTTTTGCAAAATTGTATTTTTTTAAATTCAACTATACTTTTCTTAAAGTGGGCAAATTTTATAAAGATTTTCCAAAAATATCCATACAAGTATCCCACTACCGAAATTCATTAGAATAATTACCTGAGAAAAAACAGACACAAAAAGAGTACAGTAATTTGCAAGTGTTTTATTGAAAAAAAACTTTAATTACAGGTATTGCGGTTTATTTGTTTTAGTTGAGTGCTTATCGAATGTATCAACTTCAATAATGAACACTACCATTTCAGAAGAACCCATATACGATTAGCGATAGTCTAACAATATTGTTATCAGAAGTTTGTTTTACATTTTCTTTTTAAGGTCACATAGTTTAAAACAATTTCTAATTCATATACAATGAAGAACGTTTGGCGCTTATACAACATCAACATTTCAGTAAAACAAACATTTATAAAAAAAATAATACGCCCAACGTTTTTTATTGTTTATGAATTAGAAACTGCTTTTATAAGATGAAGAGATTAATATTTTATAAATATTATTCATTTACTTACAATTTTGTCAAGTAATAAAAAAATAACTTAAAGTTTCGTTTTATTTCTTTTAGTTTAGCTAATTATTAGTTTTAGTTTTTAATTTTTTTACCAAACAATCCCTGTTTCTAGCTTTTGAAACCACCAAATAAAAACTCGCAAACAACAGTACAATAATCTTAATTATTGTTTCTATTTCGTTGTTTCATAAGCTTTTATATAACTCCATTCGCTTTTTATCTGTTATCTGTTGTCTATATGCTGCTGTCTAGTGACCGATGTTTGCTATCTGTGGTATGTTTCCAGTTTAAGATAATATTTGTAATTACTATTCTAGTTAGATTAGAATCTAAAACCATTAGTATAAACTGACAACAAAATAATTAATGTTTTTTGTGGAAAAATAACAAAAAAACTGTTTTCAGTTAGCTGCTTATAAAATATTTTTATTTAATTTTGATTTCTCTTAAACGGTAATATTTCACATAAACGTGACAACCATTCATTCTATTGATAACACAAAGTCACAACATCGCTTAATAATTGCAAAACACCACTCACTACCGACTCATCCGTCTATAAAGGCGAGAGTCTATGCACTACAGCGTGCGCTTGCGATTGATTTGCGCATGCATTTGCAAACTCGAGTTTGGTATTGTAATCACTAGTATTCAGTTGCAATTTGCTAAAACCCTACCGACGCAACTGCAAGCAAATTTTTATTCCAAGGTTCTACATTTGAAAATGCGGCCAAATTTTTGCAGCATTTGCTGAGGCAATAGTGGACAACCTTGTTATACGCATACAAGCTTTTTTGAAGTCATATTTGCGTTCTATTACAGAACATAAGTTACTGTAATCTTGTTAGGGAAACTGTAATGTATTACTGCTAAAAATAAGTTTTATGTCTAAAAGATAAAACATTTGCGGGAAAAACTAATACAACTATAAGGTAGACTAGACACAGTTTCATTTTTTTTTAAAGTGAATAAAGCGGCGGAGCGATACCATAGCCTATGAGGATCATCCGAGGCTGGTTAAATTGCTAGCTGCAGGGGAAGTCGATTTGCCGGTCCTTGTCCAACTTATTGCACCTCAGTAGTTGGTGGGCTGGAGTGAGTCGAGCCATGTGCCCACGAAAGCCTTGTTGGCCTCCCTTCCTCAAAGCCAGCGTAAACACGTCACCAAACACTCAAACATATATACCGTCTAAATTGTCTAATTGACAGATACAGACGTTAATTAAACCACACACGCAAGTAAGTACGCTAGAGATTTGAGCAAGCAATATAACATTACAACCAAATGGTCTTTCAACAGGCTTTTATTCATCCAAAACATCATTTACTGTTTTATTACTTAATTAATATAAAGCGCAATTTTTTGCGATACAATCTTTTTCTCTTCCCAGTTTTTGTTAATTAATTGCTTATTTTAGGTTTGTCTTTCATTAAACTATTTTCAAGTAACTTGCATTTGTGGCCGATTTTCAAACCATCTTTAGCAAATAAAATTATGAGACAATATGTTTGAAAATTTCAAAAAATGTTAACTTTCTTATTTTGCTTTTTCAATAATTTGCAGTTATTAGCAAATATTATAGAAAGCGTTCAATAAAATAAATTAAAAATTGTTATTAGTATCACCTTAGCCTTCCCTTATATTGATTTCTAATTAAAAAATGTCTTAAAAAAACAGTAAAAAATTGGTTACAAAAATACACGATTTTATTAGATACAGTCCAATTGACGTATTGTTACAAGTATCTGCATACAACAACGGTTATTGGAATACTACTGTAAAGGATACTGTATTACTGTTGAATTTACTGTAATATTGTTATGATCAGTTTCTTCAACAACAAAAAATTGACATTATTCAACGTGGTGTTTATCGTTAAACCTTTAAGTCACGAATGACGTTATTTAACTTTCACTAACTCTAGGCCCATTTTGACAGAATAACCAGAAAAAGACATTTACAGGCGCCTAATTGTTTGCCTTCCATGCGTTTGTTTATTAACGTGACAACCATCCACTTAATTACTAACTTGTAGAGCTACAACATCGTTGAATGAATCCGGAACACCACTCACTGCGGACTCATACGTCGGTAAAACTTGGAGGTCCATGCACCTCAGCCTGTGCTTGGGAAATTAACATATGATATATAGTATGATGTTTGAATTCGAATAGAATCGTCAAGAAATGTTTTCCAGAACTTTGCTGAAAATTCTTAAAAACTGTTTCCAAGCAAAACTTTATTAAGTGTTGTTTTAAAATTTAACGCAAATTGCATTTTCTTATGTTTTGGTTTATTTAACCTTCTGTGTTGTTACTGGATAATAATTTGACTAGATGCTGAATGGCGCTACCCGGAAAATAACTCTGCAGGTTTTTGGGACTTTTCCAAGTTTGCATTTACAGAATACTGCCCTACGGAAATGAGTGGAACCATTTGTATGTATTCGCAAGCTTGCAGTGGCTGTTATAGGAGATTGTTAATCTTTGTTCCAAAATTTGTTTAACGGTTTTTCATATTTTCATTCCTCACATCCTCCACATTTTAAGTATTAATAAGACTGTGAATAATCTTTTTCTCTTTTGAAAACCTAATACTACAAAAAATGATTTGCAAACAATTACAAAATGATAAAAGATTGTTAGAAACCGAAGTTTTTCACTGTTGACTCGTTTTACTAAAACCCACAATTATTTTAATGATCTCAATTATATTATTAATATTAAATTCAAATCTTTCCAACAGTTTTTCTGAACCTGTTGAAAGAACTTCATAAGCTATATCAGGTGTTGATGCATTATCTTGAAGTTACAACACAAGTTACTGCCAAGTCGTTAGTAAATAAAAAGTGCAAGTTTTTACTCTTTGCTTAACTCCGCCTCGCTAATTGCAAGCCAGTCCCAAGCCTGGATAAAGGAGGAGGGACAGTTAAAAGGTTCAAACTTTGATCCACGACAGGAAGCACTTATGTGCTTCCTACATACAGCCAATTTAGTCTTAAAACACGTGGTGTAAAGGACTATAAACTATTATAAAAAAAACACCACCAAGCAGCCATTCTTAAATAGACCAGAGAGTTGAATAGGAGACAATGGTCACTTAGGTTAATATACATATGTCACTTAGGTAAATGTCATGCACAGTAAAGCGTGTGCTATTTAATCGACTTGCAGGATAATCGACTCCTTCTTTAAATTTAATTTTAGTTTTTTTTTTTCATAATTTTTCATGTTTCACATTCACACATCGTCCGTCAACTCATTCCTTGACGTAGACCTAACAAACCCAAAACACCACTCACTGTTGGCTCGTCTATCAATAAAATCTGCAGTCTCTTGCGCACTTACGTATGCTTGCATTATAGAATGCTATTTCGTGCACGTCGGAGACGCCACTAGGTGAAACATTTATTTCGTCTTGGGGTTGATTTAAACGGTTTCCGTTAATTAAATACCATCAAGTTAAAATCTGTTCATTAATAAAACTAACATCAAAGCTTGTCGGACAACATGCCTAAAAAAGAAAACACACAAATGCTTAAATCTAAAAACAAACTGTACTATCAACTATGAAATAAAGATCTCCATATAAACAACGTAAAAAATATTTTTTCTATTAATTAAACATTGATTACTTTTTTTTATAAACAACTTTTTTTTTTGTGAAAACATTATCCGGTCATTGATCCAAGCTTTCAGAAATTTTTATTTTAACGTTGAAAGTACGACGTGCCAAAGATCTGGCCTATCATATCTAACATTTGTCCTTGAGATTAATTTATTGTAACTGCAAAACTCAGCTTAATTGGAAACTGTTTTTTTCCGAGAACGAAAGGAAATTCTGATATACGGCAAGTTAAATAAAAAAACTCTATAAGTTTATATTCATTTTTTAAAATATTATTTTTTTATTTAAATCAACTAACTGAATATTTTTTGAAACTTGTGAAATTAATCAGTCAATAATCTGAATCTACAACATTTGTTTATTCCGAGACACCACTAACTGCCATTTCATTCGTCTTTAAATTCTGAAAGTCATTGTGTTCTTGCACGCAGAGGCGGTCCTTTTGTTAGATTATTGTCTTCAATAGTGAAATTGAATGCTTAAACGAATGATTTCAGTCATGTAGAATTTCGAATCTTTCTTTCAAAAAAGGGTTGTCAAAAGATTTTGTTAAAATTTTATGTGTAGGTACTAACTCTTGAATCATCTTTTCCAGATACAGCTATGTCTTAATCATGTTTTTTTTTTAATTTTCAGTTTACATACAAGCTAGTGATAACACGTTTGAATAGATCAATTTTTAAACCTGGCAAAGTTTTTAGCTCTTTAATTTCAATTTGGCAATTTTATTTATTTTAGTATAACTATTTGTGCACTAGATTTTACTGAACTTTCTTTGTTTTATAATGTCTGATATTTGTTTGTGTGGATTAGCTAAAGACCTGAAACTTTTAGAATAAACGTATAATATATGACAAAACAGTAATTCAAAATTAAATTTAGTTTTAGATAAATTTACTTATGAAAACACTGTGTTGTTTATTAAATCTTTTGTTAACTTTACCGTGTTTTCTGGCGTGCTTGCTTGCTTGAGCCATACGTTGGAACATTTTGATATTCCACAAAAGTTTTTCCCGTTATCCAATCGCATTGAAATTTGGTGGGTTTATTATGCGCTGAAAAATTTACATTCATTGAATTTTCATCTTGATTGGCCAGAATACAATGAATTGAAGCATTAAAAATTATTTAAAAATTAAAAATTGTATGTTAAGAAACTAATTTTTAATTTTTGTTTATTCAAAAAAAGCGATATTTATTTTTTAAATTTTTAAATTAAATAATTTATTTATTCCAAATTGATTAAAACATTTTTTAAATTATTAATCATCTCAAAATTTACATATCTAGCATTTATAAAACTCTAATCAATGTTTTTCTATCTTATAGATTTATTATGGTTGAAAAAATTCTAAAGGATTTTTAACAAACAAAATATTTTATGGTTCAATTGTTTAAATTTAATTTGAATTATTCTTAAAGTTTCACATTCAAGCAGCACACACGCATTCATTAATTACTTTAGGTTACAAAATCGTTTAATAAATTTAAAACACCACTCACTGACGACTCATCTGTCAATAAAGCCTGCACGGTTTTGCTATTTTACGCAACTCCGCCTCGCCAATTGCGAGCCAGTCCCAAGCCTGGATAAAGGAGGAGGGACAGTTAAAGGGATCAAACTTTGATCCACGACAGGAAGTACTTATGTGCTTCCTACTCAGCCAATTCAGTCTTAAAACACTTGGTGTAAAGGACTATAAGCTATCATAAAAAAAAAAAAAAAAAAAAAGCTATTTTACGCATTGGTCCTAAACGCTGAAAAAGTGACAAGGATTTGAATAAACAACAACAACAACAACTATTTTACGCACGTTTGCTGTTAAATGCGAAAAGTGAAATTGTGAGCTCATTACAATTTAGATTTACCGCCTGCCTTAAACATAATTTTGCGTAACGACTTCAGAACTTTGTGAAAGATCTTTGTCTGAACTTCGATTGGGTTTTGCGGGCTTGAATAAAAGAATTGTCTGCCATAGGTAGTCTTTTGCTAACTCGGTAACTAAGCACTGTTATTTAAGTTTTAAAACACCTTGTGAAAAGACTATGAGCTATTATACAAAAAGACTATTTCTGTGATCTACTTAAAAAAACACTTTCAAGTTAAACGTTTTGCTTTAAAATTTAAAGCAAATTTCAATTTCTTATGTTCTGGTTTATTCAACTTTTTCTGTTGTTACTGCATAATAACTTGAATAGATGACGAACGACGCTACCCAAAAAATAACTGCAGGTCTTCTGGACTTTTACAAATTTGCATTCACAGAATATTGCCTTGCGGAATTGAGTGGAACGATTTACTTAGGCTGCATTTTTTATATAATCTGAAAAACCACCCATGTTTTTAGTTATGAAATGTTACTGTAACTTTTAGTATATATGTTAAACATTTTTCATATAGCCAGAGCATATATTTTTTCTGCGTAAGATAAACATAGTTTTTTAATAGTTAAAAAAAAACACTTTTGCTTAACTTTTTTTAGTTATAATGTCCATAAAATATGTTTTTTTATATCAATTAAATGATTTTCAATGTATTTAGTTTTTATTATCTTTTTTGATGAATCGTCCGCTTGATGAATAGACTTCAGATGAACAGTCCTTATGATGAACCGTCCTCTTGATGAAATGTCTTTTGATGAATAGTCCTTTGATGAATATTCCCTTGATGAATAGTCCTTGATGAACAGTCTCTTGATGAATCGTCCTTTGATGAACAGTCCTAGAATAGCAAAAACACCACTCAGTGTTGATTCAATTCGCCAATAAAATTTGCGGGTCTTTGCAATTATTACAGCTGGCGATTGAACGCATGGCTCCTTGGTTATGTTATTGAAACAAATTGCCGAAAAACGTGTAAACTTAAAAAATATGAATAAGAATTCAAAAAATGACAATTTTTAAAATCAGATGAAATCAGTCACCAATGGTGAGTCAAGGAGAAAGCTTTTTAGCTTCATATTGACTTTATTTTATTATAGTCATAAATAATTTCACCGGTTTCTATCATTTAATTTTTATCAAATGCAGTACTATTTTATAATTAAAATTTTTTAATGATAATGGAAGTGTTATTGAACCCGAGTATGATTTAAATGGCGTTATGTTCAACAGAACTTCAATACCACTGTTAACAAGAAAGGGAAGGATTTCATGAATAGAAAAGTCTTGAGCGCTGTGTGGAAGCTGTAAACTAAATGTACGGGTAATGTGGTGAGGAAGCCTGTTCCGATGGGTCGGCGGTGTCAAGAAAAACCCCTGGATGCTGATCTGAGCCTCCGCCGTCCGGTACGTCTGTAACACGGGCCAAAGACTAGTGTAGAGGGGCCTAGTCGTGTAGGGAATTATGTACTATTGCTGCAATCGAATTCAGAGCCAGTGAAGATTTAGCAGAAGTGGGGTGGCGTGATCGTATTTCCGAGATTTGTTAATTGTTTTAGCGATTCTGTTAATAAGTATTTGTAGCCGTTCTAGATGACAATACGGAACACGAAAATTCGGACACTTTTTTGAAAAAAAAATTACATGCAAATGTTAATTAAAAGAAACTGCAATTGTTTATGTAATACTCTAAAAGTTACTGCTACTGTGAGACTCTTATTGACTGTAACAGATAAATCCTATTGCACACAACCTTAAGAAAGAAACTTCACTGTCTTCAGATTGGTATTATGATGTCTTTCCTTTTAAAAAAAATTATGTTTTGACTGGGATATTCTATGTAATTAATGTTTTTATATTTTAAAATCATCTTTTTGTTAATAATATTATAAAATCAATTTTTAGTCGCCGATATACAAAATTATGAAAGAATGAGAAAAAACAACGTTTTACGGTGAACTTGCTTAAATTTAATTTTAATTCATGAATTTTATTATTTTACATTCAATCAGCACTAATCTACTTAAAAATTACCTTAAGCAAGAACATCGTTTAATAAATTTAAACACCACTCGCTGTCGACTCATCAGTCAATAAAGCCAGCACGATTTTGCATTTTTACGTGCGTTTGCTGTCCAACCATGAAGTAATTGTAGGGTTTATCGACAGTTGACAGTTAATCAACCTTAATTGGAAAGTCGACTATTATAATGTCTAAATTTCTGCAATCCATTAAAATAAATTGGCGTACACACATATAGTTATAAATGTATTATACATGTTTGCTTCAAAATTTAAATATCATTTTTGGAATAAACTAAAAATGAATGGTTTCTTTTTTTTTTTTAAATTGTATTTAAAAAAAGCTTTTAAGTATAAATTTAAATCTTATTTTAATTTAATCCGACAAATTTTAAAATTGAAGTAGAATGTAAAATCATCGAGTGAATTTATATACACCAGATTTGAACAAGATTGGATAATGGGAAGTGCTTCAACATGCGATCACATTTTCCCACCAAGGAAAAGCAAACAAACAAAACCGTAAAGCAAGCTTAAAAAGGTCATGAGAAATGTTTATTGCTTTGCAACGCGGGTAACCCCGCTAGTTTTATGTACGAGAAATAATTAAATGAATTTAAAAAAGTGGTTGATTACAAGTTGTTAAAGGTTTTCAAACAATTTTGATAACTGAGTTGGATACCTGAGTTGAAAACTCGTAAAGTTTCCCGATTTGTTATGCGTGTACAAGCTATTTTATTGCCTAACAAAATTGTTCAGTTCTGTTAATTATATACTCTGTATAAAAATTCACAAATTTTCTCACTCGTAAACAGCAATTTAGCAGTATTATTTGTTAGGTTAATTTATTTTGTTTTTTTCTTCTGTTTCCAGTTACTTTCATAGGTTTGTTGTTTGAAGTCGTCTAAAAATCTGCTTAAACAACGTTTTTTCTAGTAAACTTTGACACGTTTTTTGACTTTCTTGAGATTTGAAACGTTCTAAATTTAAACTAAATGACAAAAAATGAATAAATAATTAAATTAGAGTTAAAAAAAATCATGTTAAAAAAACGTTTGATAAAATTGATAATAAAAACATTTTTTTGCTTTTTTTTAATTTTATTTTAGTTTTTATATATAATTTATTGTTTCACATTCACAGGACATCCAGCCACTCATTTTGTAACGTTAATCTAATAAATTTAAAACACCACTCAATGTTGACTCATTTGTCAATAAAACCTGCAAGTTTTTGCGCTTGAATGCATGCTCGCGATTTCCTGAAACGTTTATGCACTACTTGAACTTACATATTCAAGGTACTGGGTTTCCTTGAAAACATTTCAAAATTGTTATTCTCTTTCATAATAGTTCTCTAATCAATTAGTAATCAACCATTTCAAGATGCAGTTATTTTGAGTGTAATTTCTAAAGTTGTAAGCAGTTTTTTTTGTTATAGTTATTTTTTTTTAAACTTTTTCTGTTTATTCTGAAACATACAAAAAAACATAAATACAAACTGATCAAATTACCAATTCGCGAACAAAAACTTCAAAATCTGTTTGTTGTCCTAATTTATGTGGTTTTTCTATAATAATAATAATGTTAATCAACTATGTCAAGATGCAATTATTGTAAGTGTAATTTCTAAAGTTGTAAGTAGATTTGTTTGTTATTGTTATTTTTTTTAAACTTTATCTGTTTATACTGAAACTTTGAGCATACAAAAAAACATTAAATACAAACTGACCAAATTACCAATTCGTGAACAAAAACTTCAAAATCTGTTTGTTGTCTTAATTTTGTTGTTTTTCTATGAAATTAATGTTTGTTTTGAAATAATGTATTTAGTTCATTATTTATTTTTATAGTTTTATAGAACCTATTAAAAGCTACAGTTATTTTTAATAAATCCAAAACATCAATCACTGTTGATTCATTTGTCAATAAAATTTGCAAATCCCTCAGTTTCCTACACGCTAGCTGTCGAAAACGTTTGTTGTTTTATGAATAAATTACTTTCAACATGGGTTTGTTTTATTTTATCAAAAACCTTCATAAACTATATCAGGTGCGGATGCTTAAGCCTATAACATTCTTTAATAAATCCACAACACCTCTCACTGTCATATCATCCGCCAATAAAACCTTCAAGTCGTTGTTATTTTAACGCGCTGGCGGACTCATGATGGTTAATTTTCGTGCAAACGTTGTTAAATGCTTTATTAGTCACTTTCAGTTACATCGATTTCAGTTACACGACATATGCTTTAAATTTACCGCTCAAATAAATATTTTTTTAATTGTTAAAGACTTTGATACGTTATATGTAAGTGCCTACATTTGTGAGCGACTTTCAATAATTGTTTTGAAAAGCAATAATTATAAACATATCGTTTTAAAATTTTAGGCAAACTCTGTCTTCTTATGTTCACTTTTTTTCATATTTTCGGTTATTTCTTAACAAAAACCTTTATTAGATTCATAGTTCAAATTTGACAAATAAGCAAACAAAAATTTAAATGAAAAACCTCAAAACCTTTCTACTTCAAATTTGTATACCGTCCTGTAAAAACTGTTTATTACCACAAGTTAATGGTTGAAAGAGACTAGTAGGTACTACTGTAAAGGTTATTGTAGTGGTTTGATATTGTTATAGTAATTGTTATACGGCTGACTATAATTCCCTCCATTTACTAAATAAAAGAGAGTAAAAATGTTTTTATAAACCATTTTCTAAGTACGATATTTTTTTTTATCAAGATTTTGTATTAAATGTTTTTTCAGTGAAATTTATTCAGTTAATGTATGTTATCCGTTGTCCGTTGTCTGATCGTATTGCGGTAAGGCATTCGCCTATAGACCTAAGAGTCAGTGGTTCGAATTCCGCCGTCGTCACCAGCGTCAACAATGGGTGTGGGTAGGCGCCTATAAATGGCTGCCTATGATTGTTCTGTTTAAATGGGCCCAAGAGTGAGTAAAAGTTGGATAAAGTCGTGGATTAGAAGTCTAACGATAAAGCCACGTTAAACATTGTCAAACGTTTTTTTAATACAAACTAGTAATAAGATCTCAAAAATGACGAATTTAAAAAAAAAACTCATAAACGTTTATAATTGCCAGTTTTTTTATTTTTCTTATTGCGCAATATGTCGCCACTTTTAGCATAAGAAAAACACTAAAAACAGATTAAAATTTATTTAAAGAACTTAAAAACATGTTTTAAAGACAGTTATACAATTTCATAGCAACATCGTATTATAAAAATATTACCCGGCAAATAATAATCAAAAAATGTTTTAGTTACTATGAAGATGTGAATTTTGCATCATCGTTAATATGCTTCTTAATTTTTTTCCGAAATTATTTTTTTAATCAAACTATACATTTTGTAAAGTGGGCAAATTTTATAATGATCTTTAAAATTTCAAACGTACCTGGACATTTCATTGACATTTGACATCCGGACAAGTGATATTATATAAAAGCATGTACAAATTTTTGGCTCGTAAGCGTCAGTTTGGCAACATAATTTTTTTTAATTTTGTTGTTATTTATTTGTTTGCTGTCCAATATCTAATGTTTATCACCTTTTATCTGCAGTTTATTATCTGATGTCTGTTTAACTATGTTTCTAGTCAGATTTAAACTCGATTTTCGACTAACTAAAGATTTCAAACTTTTAGAAGAAACTCACATTAGATGACAACATAGTAGTTACAGATTAAATTTTGTTTCATCATCGCATGTTTGAACAAAAAAATTTATTTATATACTTTGGTATTTTCAAATTATTAAATTTGAACTTTCCTATTTCACATTCACGCGACACCGATTCATTTATTTATGTATTTATTACCTTAGTCTACAGTATCGTTATACAAATCCAAAACACCACTCACTGACAACTCATCTGGCAATAAAGCTCGACGTTTTAGCGGGTGTAAGCAGGCTTGCAGTGGCTTTTAGATTTCTAAGCTTTTCCAGAAATTTTGTAGTTCTATGAAGATAAGACTACGTTGTCATTACTTATTAAGAATTTGTGTTTAATTAATTTTCAAGTTTCTGGTTTGCAAACAGCAATTCAGTAATATTAATTGCTATTTATATTCAGTTGTTTTACACTAGTTCATTTAATTTCACTTGTTTTCTTATCTGTTGTCTATTTTTTGCTGCTGTCTGTCATCTGTTGTCAGTTTTCATTAAAAATAGATTTTTAATTAATTGTCAACTAACATTCAGGTTAGCTTAAAATTTATAACAATTAACTAGTATGAACGGACAACAGATTATTTAATGAATTTTTGTGAAAAAATAGCAAATAACCCTTTTTTAATTTACTTGTTTATGTTTTAAGTAAATTTTATTTTTGTTTGGTTTGGTTTTTATTATTTGACAACTTACACAGCGCCATTAGTATAAACACTTTATCGGTGCTTTTCAGATCACTTATCAATAGAAGTAAATAGCAATAGCATTAGCTGTCAATTTTCAGCAATGATATGATAATCGGAAAACGTGTGTCTTTAGGAGACGATTGAAAGTAAACATGTTCCAATGCTGGAAGATTGTTCCAAGCTTTAGGACCTTTGGTTATTTTGTTTTCAACTTTTTATGATATTAGAGAATAATAACTTATATGGAACATTGCTGAATAAAGACGCTTTTAAAATAAAAAAAACAAACCAAGATTTCGGCGTGCAAAATACATTTTGCCATTTTTGTTTTGGTTTTTTATTTGGTTGATGTAGTAGAATAATTTTTTTTTGTTCTAAACACGTTTCATTTTTACACCCGGCCCGGTCCGTTTTCACAGAAATAAATCCTCTTTATTTGGCAAACAATTTTGACCAGGTCCGTTTGAAAACCCTAAATATTGCGATCTGGTCTATGCAGGCTTGAATTTTTGTTGTTGTTTTCCTCGGGAATTTTGAGCAGGGCAGTTTTAAGATTCTCAGAGGAAATGAATAAGATATTTCACTAAAGTTGAGCTGGCGGACTCACGCTGTATGGGACTCAGAAATTAATTTCATTTATAAAAGTATGAGTGACAAAAAAGATATAAACAGTTTTATGTTATAATAAGCACTTGAATTAATTTATATGTCATTGTTGTTTTCGCCTGATATCAGTTTAGCAAAATTTAGTAATCCGTGTAAACAAAATGATCTGCAACTTTCAGAATAAACGTTAAATAGGTAACAACAAAATTTAAGTAAATAATTAAAAAAAAATTGTTTTCAAAAATTATGTTTAAAAAAGATACTTTAAAACATTTGTTTTTGTTTCAAATTTCAATTTTTTAAAATTTTATTTTTAACACACTTAAATTGAAACGATAACGGAAACTTGTGGAAGGCTTTCATAAGTTATATAAGTGTATCTGCATGTCTAAGAGTCTTCCGAGTTCTGTTCCTATTCTTGCATTTAAAAGCATTACAAAAACACTACTCAAAAACTCGTAGAATTTCAAGACCAAAAACGACAAAACGGCATATTCATTTTTTTATTTTATTTGTTTTTTTTATTCTTTTCATTAAATTAGTTTTTTTTGTTTGTTTCTTTTATTTAAATTACATAAAAGGGTAGTCATAGGTAATTTTTTTACTTTTTTGAACCTTTTTCAGATATATTTTTCCAAAAGAATTTTTTTTGAAAAAAAACCTTGAAGGCACACCTTGCTCTTCCAAAATGACGGACGACTCGACAGTGATTGTTGCTTTGATTTAATTAAAAGATGTTCTTGTAACTTAGTACCACGTTTCTATTAGCTTGACCTGATGTTTGTTTGTTTGTGAAGTAAAAATTTTGTAATCGGCTTATCGACCATCCATGAAATAATGTATTGTCCTAATTCAGAAAATTTCTAACGGTTCTTCGATTTCTATTTTTCATATATTTTTTTAAACAATTCCTAGGAAGGTCTGCCTAACTAAATGACGTCTCTAGGTTTGTGAGAGAACGTTTATGTGCTATAATTGATGTCTAATGTTAAATGGGAAGTGGTAGAACAATCGATTACAAATGACGATTTTGCTGGTTTCGTGTTTTAAAGAATACGTTTTAAAGCAAACAAATAGTCAGAAAATCATTACAAATTGGTATACAATGTGATTAAAAAAAGTTTACTACACACACAAACAAACATCAGGTGAAGATCACAAAAACATCTTTTAATTAAATCAAAACACCACTAACTGTCGACTCATCCGTCAATAAAATCTGCAGGTCTCCGCGCACGCCCTGCAGTTCTCACCCACGTCTGATTTTGTTGTCAGGCTGAAATATAATTGCTACTCTTTGTTTACTTTCACCGCACTGCCAATACACATCTAAATACGGCATGCTTACTTGACTCTATATTTACATCTACATTAACTTGCAAAAAATGTCAGAAGTTATTTAAGAAAAAAAAAATAAAAGAAAAAAAAGGAATTATAGAAAAAAAGAAAAAAATAGAGGAAAATAAAAAACCTGTGCGAGAAAAAAAAACAAAAAACAAAGTAGAGAAAAAGGACAGGATAGGCAGATTAGAAAAGAAAAAAAAAGAGAAAAAAGGATAGAGAGAAAATTGTACTAAAGTACTCACACATTTTACTCAAGCTAATTATGACGTGCATGAGCTTGACTTACTTGTTTCTCACGCTTGAGAGAGAAAAAGAAAGATTGTGTCTGTGAAAAAAGAGAGGGACAAAAAGACAGACAACTTGCTTTAGAATTTTAAACAAATTTTATTTTTGTAATTTGATTTTTTCACTACTAAATAAAATCTTGCTCAAAATAATGCGTTATGACGCCACTTCTACCATTAAGACCAGCGTACGCAAATAAAAAAAGTTGAGCAATACAGTTACACAACGAAACTTAACGTCCAACTTGTGGACCCAAACGTTTAGAGTTGCAGTTCAAAACACTAACTAAAGCATAGAACGTTTTATAGAAGTTTTTACAAAAAATTACATTTAATCAAAGTTTTTCTTGAAAGTTCTGTCTTGTATTTGATAATGCGGGCAAAAAAACATCGTGCAAATTACTATTCCTTAAAAATGTATTGTATGCATGAACAACCGTTTTTCCTACTTATGTGCTAAATGTTTTTAGACACAGTTAAAAACTGAGTTGGGTAGCTGAGTTAAAAATTTGTTAATTTGCTCAACTTTCAAAGTGCACTCGATCAATTCGGTTGCTCAACTAAATTGTTCTATTGTGTTATGTGTGCGTTTGGTACGAAAACGTGCAAAATATCTTGCTTGTAAGCAGTAATTTAGCAGTTGTATTTGTCATTTGTATTTTTGTTGTCTTATATATTTTTTTAGCTAACCTCATAAGTTTCATGTTTGTAGTCTTTTCAAGCGGATTTTTTCATGCCATTTTGGACAAGTTCTCCGACTAGCAAGAGATCTGAAACTTTCAAAGTAAACGTAGAATAGATGACAACACATCATTTAATGAAACAATATAATTTTGCAAAATCATGCTTTACATTCACACGACATCCATCCCCTCATTGCTTATCTTAGACCTAATAAATTCAAAACACCACTCACTATCGACTGATCTGTAAATAAAACTTGCATGTCTCTGCTCTTTTAATCGGCGTAGCGGTTTTCAATGCCTTTGGTTATTTTAAAAATTTGAATCAATTGCTCAAGCGTGATAATAAATTTACCTAACACAAAATAACACTTGGAAACTGGTCGAGTTTGTTATTGAATTTTTTAATCATTGTTTCCAGACGCAGTTATCCATTTTGTTTTGTAGGGTGCAAGCTAATTTCCTTTTCGTAATGTGATTATTTCCTCCTACTAATTACAATTTTGCCTATATTGATGCGTTAGGACGTTACTCCTAGCATTGAGGTCGGCAAATGCGAACAACATAGTTGAGTAATAAAATTGCACAACAAAGTTTCACGAGCAATATCCGCCCATACACGTTCAGAGTAGCACATATATCATCATCAAAAAGTTATTTGCAGAAAATTAAAAAATGTAGTTTCTGTTGTCTTCACTTGCATCCGAAAACTGAAATTATTAAATGGATATTGTGGTTCAGGCTTGTGATATGTTTATTTTATTATTATAAAACCCAGATGAGTCTGTCAGTAGAATTTTTCTATGCAAAGCATAAGGCTTGTATATATGATTTTCTGTTAGGCTACCATTTATGTTGAATATACAATACTTAAAATGATTTTTCACGTTTTATCATTTTTTATTACTTTTTCTGTTATTACTGAATAATAACCTGATACTTGAAAAATAAACGTATAATGATAAAAACTAAAAAATTTATAATTAAATGTTTTACCAAGAAAGCATTGGATGTTTTTTTTTAATTTAAATACTTATGTTTTTGTATACTTTTCATTTAAGATCCACTTTTTATTATCTTTAGTTTTAACATCGTCTAATAAATCCGAACCACCACTCACTGTCAACTCATCTGTCAATAAAACCAAAAGATCTTTGCAGTTTTATGTACGCTTGCAGTGACTTTCTGGATAAATCTTGTTGAATGAGCTATGCTCTAGCTACGTAATATTGTTTGTAACCAAGATTGGAGTGCGCGTCGTGTTATTTAAAGTAACAGAAACTAAGATATACGATATACGTTAATTCAAATTGAAACTGGAACATAAATTGTTGCAAACCACAAAAAGATATTGAAATTGACAAATTTTTAATTAGGTTTCAATCTATGTTTGTGTGTGTATGTGCGTGTGTGTGTCTTTCTCTGTACGCAAATCTTGCAAGTAAAGTTTATCAAGCTTTTTGACTAGCTAGAGAGCTGAAACTTCATGCATAGCTTTTTATTGGAAGTCAATTAAAAAAAAATTTGTGTTCAAAAACTCATATTTTTCTTTACTTTTTCAATTATTTTCATTACCATTAATTGCCATTATGAGTGTTAAATGATAAATTGATAAAATAAAAATAACTTTTAAACATTACGATATGCATGAACACGAAAAAAACCTGAAAGCAGCTGAAAATTAAAACGAAAACTGAAACATATTAAAAGACTGAAATTTAATCAAAACCACTAATACAGTTTTTTCTTTAATTTATAAATAATTCACCAATGACACTAAAACTACAATTTATAATAAGGAAATTACTCTCATAATTTGGTGGACAATGTTCATTAAGCATATCATGGACTGATGCATTAATCTGAGGCTACAAGATTTTTTTATAATTCCAAACACCACTCACTGTCAAGTCATCTGTCAATAAATACTGCAACTTTTTTTCACACACTTGAACTCCGCCTCGCTAATTGTGAGCCAGTCCCAAGCCTGGAGAAAGGAGGATGGAAAAGTAAAAAGGATCAAATTTTGATCCACGACAGGAAGTACTTAAGTGTTTTCTACATACAGCCATTAGAGTCTTAAAACACCTGGTGTAAAGGACTATAAACTAATATAAAAAAATTTCAAACACTTGTGTAGGCGTTCCATCAGTTTCATATCTGCTTTAGAAATAATTTATTGTCAGAATTCTGCGTTAAGATTTTAGTATGTTATGTGTAGGTATCTACATTTGCAAACAACTTTTGAATAATTTTTTTCTGATTCAGTTGTGTATTAATTAAACATATTTTTTTTTCTCAGAATTTTGAGCAAATTTCATTTTCGTATGTTCTGTTTTTTCTGGTTTTTTCGAAGAAAATATTTTTATATTTAAGCTGAAAATTATAAGGCTTTATTCAAAACGTTCTTGAAAATGTGATTACTAATTTTAAAGACAAACAGACAGTTAACAAAAAAACCGAAAAATCTCATTAGTGGTACACATGCCCTGCCTTTAAATTTAAAAAATTTTAAATTTAGACACCTGAAAAAGAACATTTATTTACTCAAAATTAAAAGTTGTCAGAAATTGTTACGGATTATGTAGAATTCTAAGTACTGCAAGCGTATTTCCAATATTGTTTTAGTTGATTGTTAAACTGAAAATTATAAATTATTTTGCACAATAGAAAACAGCACCCACAAAATATAATAATATTGAATTTCTTAAAACCAATTTTTCCCGTTCTATAACGACAAAAATTATTTTTACTGGTTATATAAAATTTGTTAACATACATAGTAAGAGCTAATAGTAAAATTCTATAAATGAAAACGTGGGTTTTATTGTTTTATAATATGAAAAGTTACCTATGTTTTTAGTTATGGAATGTTAACTTAGCAATTAGTATGTATGTTAACAACATTTATATATCCAGAAAAGTATTTTTTGTGCAAAACTTCTGCAATTTATTTAAATAAATTGGCCTATACACATATAGTTATAAATGTATTATACATGTTTGCTTCGAAATTTCAATATCGTTTTTGGAATAAACTGAAAATAAATGGTTTCATTTTCTGAATAAAAAATTTTATTTAAAAAAGCTTTTAAATATAAATTTAAATCTTATTTTAATTTAATCCAACAAATTTTAAAATTGAAGTAGAATGTAAAATCATCGAGTGAATTTATAAACACCAGATTTTAACAAGATTGGATAATGGGAAGTGCTTCAACATGCGATCACATTTTCCCAACATGGAAAACAAACAAACAAAACAGTAAATTAAGCTTAAAAAACGTCATGAGAAATTTGTATTGCTTTGCAACGCCGGGTAACCTAGTTTTATATACAAGAAATAATTAAATAAATTTAAAAAAGGGGTTGATTACAAGTTGTTAAAGGTTTTCAAACCAATTTGATAACTGAGTTGGATACCTGAGTTGAAAACTCGTAAAGTTTCCCGATTTGTTATGCGTGTACAAGCTATTTTGTTGCCCAACTAAATTCTTCAGTTCTGTTAATTATATACTCTGTATAAAAATTCACAAATTTTCTCACTCGTTAACAGCAATTTAACAGTATTATTTGTTAGGTTAGTTTTTTTTTTGTTTTTTTCTCTTTGTTTCCATTTAATTTAATAGGTTTGTGGTTTGATGTCGTCTAAGAATCTGCTTAAACAACGTTTTTATTAGTAAACGTTGACACGTTTTATGACTTTTTTGAGATTTGAAACGTATTAAACAAACTTAAACTGGATGACAACAAATGAATTATTAATTAAATTATATTTGAAAAAAATCATGTTTAAAAAACGTTTGATATAATTGATAATAAAAACAATTTTTTGTTTTTTTTTATAATTTTATTTCAGTTATATATATATATATATATATATATATATATATATATATATATATATATATATATATATATATATATATATATATATATATATATATATATAAATTATATTTGAAAAAAATCATGTTTAAAAAACATTTGATATAATTGATAATAAAAACAATTTTTTGTTTTTTTTTATAATTTTATTTCAGTTTTTATATATATATATATATATATATATATATATATATATATATATATATATATATATATATATATATATATATATATATATATATAACCATGGACATTAGACAATCCGATTAAATATATATATATATATATATATATATATATATATATATATATATATTAGTGTTTCACATTCACAGGACATCCAGCCACTCATTTTGTAACGTTAATCTAATAAATTTAAAACACCTCTCACTGTTGACTCATTTGTCAATAAAACCTGCAAGTTATTGCGCTTGAATGCATGCTCGCGATTTTACCAAAGAGTTTTCTCTAGATTCTGTAGACATCCGGACAAGTGAAAATTAATAAGAACATGTAAAAATTGGTCAAGTTTTTGACTCACGAATAACAATCAAGTAAAAATATTTGTTATTTTTCTTTGATCGATTTTACATATATTTACTTGTTTGTTATCTGTTGTCTATGTTTGGCTGTCCGATGACTAATGTTTGTTATCTGTTGTCTGTTTTTAGTTTAGGATACTTTTTGTAATTAATTTTTTAATTATCATCCGGCTAGCCTACAATCTAAAACAATAGGTACGAACTGACAACACATTAATAAATGGTTTTTTTTAAATAGCGAAAAACATTTCTGAGTTATTTGATTAAAAAGGAGTTTTTATTTAATTTTGGTTTCTCGTGAACATTATTATTATTACACAATAACTTTACACCCATCTACTCGTTCATGAACCTTGAGCCACAACATCGTTTACTAAATCCGAAACACCACTCACTGCCTACTCATCAGTTTATAAAAGCTTCACGTCCATGCACTGCGTCATGTGCGTGCGTTTGACTTTAGTATTTTTTCCGGGTCGCTATAGACTTTATTTTTATATTGAAGTCTAATAATGGAGTTGAATAACTTATATAAAAAGTTGGACTAGCGTAATTGGTGATTACGTGAACTTCAATTGAATTGTGTCAATTACTGTTACTGAGGCACATTATTCGATTAAGTGAGTTTGGAACTATTTTATAGAGAATCAAAGTACAGTTATTAATATTATAACAATAAAATAAACGTTTTGAAAATATATTTCCGACAACCCCCTTTTCTTGGTCATCTGCTATTTTCGGAGGCAAAAGATTGTAATTTTTAGAAAGTGTTTGGCAAATGTATCTCATACATTACTACATTTTGTATATATTGCCCATTGTATTCTGATTTTTTTTCTATAAGATTTAGAAACTGTTATAAGTTTTTTTTGCCAAAGTGTGAACAATATATTCAGAAAATATGTTAGGTTATTGGAAGAAGAAAAAAATTAGTTTTTTTTTAAATTGTCCTTTTATAGAAAATGAACTCGTAATAAAAAACTGTTTTCTGTTGTATTAAACTTGAAAACTGTTATAAGGTTTATTACCAAAGTGTAAACAATATAGTCAGAAATTCTGTCAGGTTATAAGAAAAAATTATTTTAATTGTATTCATTTTGTTATAATTCCTTTTAAAATGTTTTCACAAAATCTAAAAATTTACTAGGGTGCAACCCCATTGACGGCAATTATATACACCAAGTTTCAGTAAGATTGATTGTTATGAAGTACTTCAACCTTTGATAAAATTTTATACCCGGAAAAAATGAAACGAGCAAGCCAAAAGAAACTCGGTAAAAACAGTACAAACATGATAAAAACAAATTTTGATTATAGTAGTTACCTTTAAATTGTCTTGAAATTATTGTTATAATATAAACATAAAAAGGTTGAATCAGACAGTAACGGTTATTGTAATACTGTAAAAAAAACACTGTAATTATACGAAACATAAGTTACTGTAATCTTGTAAGAGTAACACTGTAATACTGTAATAACTATTTTACAAACTTCCGAGCTACCTAGTAAATTTTGAAACTTTTAAAACAGACGTAAGGTGACTGACCACACATTTGTTAGTCATTTGTTTTGCAAAGAAAAAAAAGTTAGAATAACTTGTTATTCATAAATATGTTATTAAACATTAACTTGACAACTATTCAGTTATTTATTAACCTAAAATTACAACATCGTTTAATCAATCCCAAACGCAAAATGAACAAGTGTTCGCGTTATAGTAGCGTCTTAAAACACATGGTGTAAAAGACTATAAACAATAATAAATAAAAACAAACGTTATAGTGCGCGCTTGAGAGTTATAGTAATTACGATTTGATTAAAATTATGTTTACTGCTATCAGTAAATTATATATTAAATTTTTAATTCCAAAAAAACAACTCGAAAGTGCAAATTACCACTTTTCCGTCATTTATTTAAGCTGAAACTTGAAATATAGGTTTTTAATTTATGACAATGCATTCTAATAAATTTTAAAAATTTTCTTGAAAAAATATTATTAATTTTTCAATTTGAAAATTAATTATTTTTGTTTCGACGCAACAAATCAAACGTAATTATAAAAAGACTAGCAGAGTTACTCGGCATTAACGGGGTTTTTGGTGGTTTTTCAATAACTGTTTTTTTCTCTTGTTTTTTTCGCGTCGTTTTTCTCATATTTGTTCTTTTTCTTTCTTATTTTCTTTTTTTTCGTTTTTTTTCTCGGTTTTTTATTTTTAGGTTTTTCCCTTTTTTTCTGTTTTCATTTTTTAAACAAAAAAACTAGTTACAATTCGCAAAAGTTCTTTTTCTGACAATCTCATTCGTTATAATGTTTTGTTGCGTCATACATGTTTTTAGTTAACGTTTCTAGATTATTGTCTGTTGTACCGTGTCTAGTTAAAAAGAATATTTTAAAAGTTGCTTTTAACAAATTTTCAGACTAGTTTGGTATTTAGAGCTTTCAAAATAACCGTTAAACATATGATAACGCCATGATTTATAATTAAAAATAACTTGTTTAAAACAAAAACCTTGGATTATTTTGTTTATGATGGATTTTTTCGAGATTTTTTAAGTTAATTTTAATTTTTTTTAAATGTATTTTTCACACTCACACCAAGCAGCTAATTTCTTAACCAGGACTTAATAAATACAAAACACCACTCACTGTCGACTCATCTTTTAATAAAAATTGTAAGTCTGCTTAGGTTTTTAGAACTCCGCCTCGCTAACTGCGAGCCAGTCCCAAGCCTGGAGAAAGGAGGAGGGAAAAGTTAAAAGGATCAAATTCTGATCCACGACAGGAAGTACTTAAGTGCTTCCTACATACAGCCATTAGAGTCTTAAAACACCTGGTGTAAAGGACTATAAACTATCATAAAAAAATAAAAAAAAAAAAAAAAATTAGGTTTTTAGCTGGCGATTTTTTAAATTATTTTCCGTGTGGAGTGTTATATTTTAGTGATGTAGTGGCTAAACGTTTTAGTTGCGGGTAAGGTGTAATTTTTTTAAATTTCCTGGTTTTGCTGAAACCTTATAACCAGTTTTTTCCAGTTAAATCTACATTAAGAAATAAAAACGGAAGAGTCATTACAAGCAAACATTAATTTATAAAATTAAAAACATGCTTTCAAATTAACTAACTAGGTTCATAGCAACATAGTATTGTAGAAATATTACGCGGTGAATAGTAAACAATTGATGTTTATAAATGCTATGACGATAAAAGTGTTTGTCGTTTTTATCAATACGCTATTATATTTAATTTATTTTTTTAGTAAATCTTGTATTTCAAAATCTATTTTTGTTTAATTAAACTGTAAGATTGTTTAAAGTGAGTGAAATTCATAATGATCTTCCAAAGTTCAGAACGTGGACATCCCATGGACATCCGCACAAAAAAAAGTTAATAAATAGCATGTAAGATTAATTTAACTACAGCGAGCTGAATATTTTTATTAAAAAACCTCATTTTACTAAACTTTTTCAAAATTTTTAATTTTGTATTTTTAATAAAATTAGTAAGACTGTAAGATTCAATCAGAATCTAAAAATCAATCTATGGTGAATCTACTATTCCATAATTCTAACAACCTAAACACTGGCATCTCAAATGAGACAAGCCTCGTTGTTAAAAGAGCCGTAAGCAATGATTCAATTAATGATTTATTAACTAGCTGTTATTCATCAATGTTAATTTCAGATCCGTCATGAAAGAAATTATTCTTAGAACTTAATAGAAAACTTTTGTCAGTTATGCTTGATTACATTAGTGAACGAAGTTCAAACATTTGTTTCTAAATGCAATTAATTTTACTTTTATTATTGTTAAAAACTTTTTTTAAATACTTTCATTCAACTTGCCATCTCTGTACGCAAATCTAGCAAGTAAAATTTAACTAGCTTTTTGACTCGCTAGGAGGCTGACACTTTAAGCATAGTTTTATATTGGAAAACAATTATATTCGACATATGTTTGTAAACAAATACACTCAATTTACTGAAACAGCAAAGTTAGCACGTGATTCATCTGCAGAAAGCATAATAATCAAGACTATTCAAACAAGCTGCTGATGGAGCAGTAAACAACAACTTATGCCGAATGAAAAGGAACACTTGCAACAAAATCTGATATAAAAATGCAGTTGGAAGAAATTTAATTGTTATCACTTTTGCATTAAAATGCCACCTTTGGCATACAAAAGATATTAATTAAATGTTTGATAAGTTACTGGCAATCTCATTCGACATCATTATTTGACTGTTTTTACTTGCTCGTAGTAAATTTCATTTATTTGTTGTTTGGTATGGGTTGTCTGCTACCTGTAATCTGTTTTCTATAGTCAGTTATTTGTTATTTGTTGTCTGTTGTCAGCTTTCCACGATTTTGTCGATGAGTTGAAAATCTCAAACTTTCAGAACAAACATGAAATTGGTAACAAGACCATAATTAATAAACGATGTTTTTAAACAAATGTTTACAAATTGAATTACATTTTTACAAAAATAAATTTCTTTTTTTTTGAAATTCACTTTTAGTTGTTTATGAATTTTATTATTCTAAATTCACGTCCATTTAGTCATTCAACTACACAAGACTATAACATCCTTTAATAATTTAAAAACACCTTTAACTGTGTCAGCATGTGTCAATATAATCTCCATTTTTTGCCAATTTATACACGCTGACGGTAAAAAAATCTATACACACTGACGGTCGAATGATGTGAATATTAAATAAATGTTTCAAAACTAAAATAATTTAATTATTTTTTAACATAATTATTTTTTTAAAATAATTATTTTTTAACATAATTATTTTTTTAACATAATTATTTTTTTAACATGAAAATTATTTTTGGTACTTTGTGAACTAGTTTCACAAACTATATATATACTCTACTTTGCTATCATTTTCTTGAGTCATCATTCCCAGAGGCAGCTGCTAAACATGTTGTTTCAAAATTTTAGGCAGTTTTCATTTTAATAACTTTTTTGTTATTACATAACAACTACTTTACTAGATTAAGGTTTAAAATTTTGAAGTTTTTAAAAAACTGATTACGATCTATACATATAATTTCTAATGTCGGTTTATAATTATGTTTAATACCGGCCGCCACAGTGGTCAGCACAGTCAGCTGTTTTACAGAAATGGGTGCGTATAGGTTTGTAATAAAAGTTATTAAAAAGTAGTATCATGTCAGTTTTAAAAATAAAACATTTAAATGAAAAAGCGAGTTTTTCAACACAAACATTTTATTTCAAATACACTAGATTTAGAAATTCGGAAGATGTTCAAATTGATTTCTATTTGAATCATGTATTGTCATCCAATATAAAGCTATGCTAACAATTTCAGTTTTCTGGCTAGTCAAAAAGCTGGTTAAATTTTAATTGCAAGATTTGCGTACAGAGAAAGCCAACTCATACACAAACAGAGATTGTAACGTAAATAAAAATTTGTTCAAATGTGGTGTTGCTATCGCAAAATAATATATAAATATGTTTAAAAAATCCATCATTTTTGTACTATAAACAATACGTTTTTCCGCCTAATAAACAAGTAAAAATTAAGAAAATACAACGGACAAAATTTATAAAAATCTCAAACTGCGAGTCTGTTTTTACTGAAACACTGCTCTTTACAATTCCCAGCTATATGCACTTGCACCACTATTCGGAAGTCGGTACTTTTGTAACAAATACATCCTCTGATCCATACACGTTACAAATCGTTACAGCCCTGTATTAGATACTTCAATATTAATTACTTCTCAAATCCACACTTCTACTAATTGAGATGAATGAGATGATTTACTCAACAGTTTTGTAAGTTTAGAAAAAAATTTGAGAAAGGGAATGACTAATTTTAAGGTTGGAAAAAATGTAAGGTCCTAGACTGAGGAAACCAAATAAAGAGACATGAAGACCGTTTGTTCTAATAATAACTTTTTTTACACTACTAAGACAATTGACAATTTTAACAGTTTTATTCATTTAATTAATAATAAATCCTGGTCTATCCATTAAAAGGTTTGTCTCAAAATTCAATATTTATTATTAGAAAAACACTCAACAAGAACTCGCAAAAATTTTGGTTTGCAAACAACAATTCAGCAATCAAAATTTTTAACGATTTTTAGTATTTTTTTAAGAAAGTTTCTTTTTCTCATATTTGAATTTCCAGTTAATTCCAAACAACAACACTGCCAGATTGAAGTTAAATAAAGCCATTCCTTCCATAATAAAACTAAACCAAAACTGTTCAAAATGTTTTGCTGTTTGATTGCCTATTTAAAAGTTTCCATTTATATTTAGTTTTTTTTATAAATTTCATAATTTAAAACTTAAACACTTCAATTTAATATTGTAAACTTTTATCCTTCAAAAATAGATGTCGCTTCTACTTTTTCCACTTTTGTCTCTACAGTAATATGAATTATTATTATTACTTACTTTATCCGTACAGACGTATAAAAAATAATTTTATTAACTTGCTTATGAAAACTGTTTGTATGTATTTTTGAAGGTGATTTTATTTTTCCATAAATTTATATTTGTTCCTCGTCCATCCGTTCATTCAATTAACCAAAAAAAAATCTAAACATCATTTCATAAATCTAAAAAAATCATTCAATGTTGGATCAAAAGTTAATAAAACCAGCAAATCTTGGCGCTTGATTGGGGTAAATTTAACGACCTCTTAAACTAATTGCGTATATTCTTGCTACAGTAAATGTAATAATATCATTTTAACTGAGCTCAATTAGGTGATAGTTCTTTAATTTCTGTGGAATGCCTATCATTTTATTATTGTAATTCATTGTTTAATAATTATCTTCAGTTGCAATTATTGCTTACAGATTTTAGCAAATTTTATTTGGTTTGTTTTGGTTATTTCATTTCTAACTATGTTATATCTGAATAAAACCTTTTCTATCTGTTATTGTTCTGTTTATCTAGGTTGTTGTTTTTTTAATAAAATTTGGTTATATACTTTTTTATTCAATTTTGCTTTTTTATTTTGTTTATTTCAAAATTACATTCATTCAGTTATTTATTAACATAGGACTACGGCGTATTTTTGAGAAATCCAAAACACCACTCACTGTCGACTCATACGTCGATAAAACCAGCATGTCTTTTTGCAAACGCGTGACGCAGCGGTTTAGCCTTTTTGACGAGATGTTTTCATAGATGGATGTTTTAACATTAAGATGAATAAATATCGAATTAATATAACCTCTTTGAATGTTCTGTTATTTATTTATCTCTATAATGTATTAAGATAATTACCTAATTAATTAATTTGCCGAAGGAACCAATCGTCTGGCACAAAACGAGACCGTCAAAAATGACGGATGGATTTTTAACAAAAAACATTGAAAATAGATCACCAATTTTTTATAAAATCTTTTTGCTGCGTTATTGGATGTTTTTATTTTGTGGTTTTTAATAAAATATTGTTTAACGTATGTCATTGTTTCTATCAACTTTACAGCCAGTTTTGCTTTATTGCTGGCTTGCTTTAAAGATTACAAAAAACCATAAAAGTAACAATTACATCTTTCCCGTCATCTAATCATGCTTTATAAAAATTCATTCTAATAAATTTTGAAAATTAATTATTTTCAATTGAAACAACAGAAAATCAAACGTAGTTGTAAAAATACTAGCATGGTTACCCGGCTTTGCCCGTGGTTTTTAGAGGTTTTTCATTAATCTTTTTTTCATTTTTCTCTTTTTTTTGTTGTTTTTGCTTTCTTTCCCCGCCTTTTTCATGAAATAGACTAACTGAAAATTCAAATTTGTTATACTGATTTTGTTGTTTCATACATGTTGTTATTTGATTTTACTCATTTATTTTCTGTTATCTGTTGTCCCGTTTCTGTATAAAGAGATTCTTTCTATTTACTTTTACAAAAATTTAGATTGTTATTCAAAGCTTTTGAAATCAGCGTAAAACAGATGATAACACAATTATTATCAATTTGAAAAAACATGTTAAAAACAAAAAACCTTAATTAATTTTCTAATTAACCTTCAGTTTGTTTTTTTAATTTATTTTTTCACACTCACAACCATTAACTCATTTCTTAACCAAGACTCAATTAATCAAAACACCACTTACTGTTGACTTAACTTTTTATAAAAATTGCATGTATCTGCATATATTTCGAGCTGGCAATTTTAACTTTAAAATCTATTTTACTGGAGTCTTTGTGTGTTTGTTCAATAATGTGAATTTATATCAGAAAAAGGCAATAGAAATTGAATGTGTTGTGATATCTCGTATTAAAAGCAAAGTCTCAAGTTTATAAGCTTTGTTTAAAAAAACTTGTTTTTTCAATTTTTGTTAGTACTCAGTTGAGCCAAAGACAGTTGTGCCGGATAAAAAATTAAACCTGACATTTAGAATTTTAAGCAAATTTCTCTGTATGTCCTAGTCCTGTTTTTCACATTGTTTCCGTTGTTACTAAATACTAATAAAATTAGATTAATGTAAAATGGCGCCACTTCTACCATCCGAAAACATTAAATAAGATTTGTAAACTACAATTTGGCAAGCTTCTATTCTCGTCATTTTGTTGTTTTTATTAAAACAAATTTTCTGTGTACTTTTTAATTTAATTTTAGTTGATCAGACGTCTTATTATTTTACATTCCACTCCTTTATTAACCTAGACTGCAACAGTTTTGTTTAAATCCGAAACACCACAAGCTGTTGAGTCGTCAGTCAATAAAAAGAGCAAGTCTAACCGACTTCTTCAGGTCTTGAGGTAAATAAAATATATAATAGTTACTTTATATTCATGTAATACTACTGTTTTATGTAGTTTATTTACGTGAAAGACAATGTTCAAAATTAAAACAAAACAACAGCAAAATTCTGTTCGAGTGCTATACAAAATCATTACCAGTATTAACTAGCAGTTTTTGCTAAGGTCATACTAAGAAGAATATATTCCCGCTATCAAAGGTTATCTAAGTGTGTTTGTTCAATAATCTAAATTTATATTATGTTTTGAACTTAGACAAAAACAGTAGAAATTTTGTGTTGTGATATTTCGAAATATAAGCAAAGTTTAAGATTTTATAAAGATTAAAGTTGTGAAGAAGTTCTGGTCTGATAAGAACAAATTCAGCATGTATAATAAAAAAAACTGCCTAATATTTTTGTCAGTTTATAGCAGTTATACTCATAATTTCAAACTTACATATAAAGAATTCTTTCTTAAAGCATTGTGAAAAAAGTTCCTAAGTTATATGTACCCACAAATGTGGACTATTTTGAATCGTCGTTTTCTAGACGCAAGTGTATTACACATATTTCAAAAATAAAACAAGTGAAGCAAAAAGAATTTTTTTAAAAACACACTTAAATATTTTTTACTACATAAATGACAAACATATTAGCATAGACAATACATAGTTTGATGAAAATATCACAAATAATTAATTAATGAAATTTTGTACAAACGATCCAAACATTTGATAGAATACATTGTTAATCAGTTCGGAAGTATGTTCAAATTGTGAAGTCTCTAGCTCATCGGGAAGTTAGTTTAAAATCGATTGCACAATTTGACGACAGACAGATAGACAGACAGAGAAGTCAAGTTAAGTAAAAGTGTGTAAAAAAGAAGAAGCAAATAAATACAAAACAGAGAGAAAAAGCGAGAGGGAAAAACTATAGAAAAACATCTAAAAAACCTCAGACAATACCGGCTAACCCCTTTAATGTTTAATAATAATAATAATAAATAAACTACCATCAAAGCTAATTATCTTAATTTTATCAAATTAGTTTTTAACTTGTTTTCTATCTATAGCTGGTTATCATTTATTTATCTTATATCAATTTAAATCAGTATTACAAACTTTCAGCATAGCTTTATATTGGAAGACAATACAATACATGATTCGATAAAAAAAATTAATTTGAACATCTTTCGTATTTCTAAATTGGGTGTATTTGAAATAAAAGTTTGTGTCTAAAAACTTTTTTTTTCTCTACTTGTTTAGTCGTTTTTATTTGAAAAGCTGGTACACTACTGATTTGAAACTTTTAGAGTACATGAACGTAAAATAAATGATATCACACTAAATAATTAATTTTTTTTTCAAAACATGTTTTAAAATGTTCAATTTAATTGTTTATGAAACAAATCTCTACTATCTTCAATTTAATTTAATTTTTTTTTCAAAAATATTATTTCACATCCAAGTTCATTTGATCATTTGTTATTATAATGCTACAACATTTTGAACAAATCCGAAACACCCCTCACTGTCAAGTCGTCCGTTAATATAATCTGCAAGTTTTCGTCAATTCAGGCGCGCTGGTAGTCAAATACAATTTCAAGGTTAAGGTCTTAGTGTTAAGAGAGACATTCATAAGGTATATGTACTTGCACTAGTGAATGACTATCAATACCACCCTTTCCAAACGCAGTTTGTGAACATGTTGTTTTAAAATTTCAAGCAAAATTCATTTTGTTTTGTTTTAGTTTGTTTTCTTTTTCTGCTTTCATCAAACAAAAACATCACCGGCTTTACGTTGACACATTCTACGCTTTAGCGGGTCGAAAAATTCTTAAAATCTTAATTAGGTGGCCTTGAAACAAATATAGAGTGAATAAGATCCTGCAAAATAACATCAGTGTAAATAACCATTTTCCCAATTTCAGCTTAGTTGAGATACTGGCCTGGCAAAGCAATTAATTAAATACAAGTTAAGAGGGCATGTTACGGTTTATATATAAATATACAAAAATAAAAAAATAATAATAAATAAAATAAAATAAATATAATACTCTAAAAGTTAGCGTAGTACTGTAAACGTTAATGTAATATTGTAATTGTAAGTAACTGATATACGGTAAGATATATATTTTACGCTAAAAAAGAGAACACCATTAAAAAAAAATAATACAACAGTGCATCAGAATTAAATTTTATTTTTTGATTTATTTTCATTATGACATTAATTTATTAGATCATATTAGAAAAACATCAATCAATGCCATTGATTCAATGGGAATAATTACAGACCGCCTCCTTCAATTTACACTTTGATCGACTTGCGTACTAGCATATCGACAAACTGCTGCTAATCAGATATACATAATATGAACAAACTCATTCGAAGACAGACTGCGAGCGCGTAGGTGAACGAAATTAAGTCTATAGCAACTCTGATTGTAATTCTAAACTTTGTGTCAGTTGGAAGTTATTGAATCACACTGATAAAAAATTTTTTGAAGAGTTTTTTGTTGATGATTGCTTGCAACAGGAAAAGAAAGCGAGATCGGTTTCAGTGTAATCTACGGCTAACGGATAAACCCGCAGGTAAAAAGTCAGCGGGTACACCATTTCACGCGCGCTTCGGGTAATGAACGGGCATGAAAAAAATGACCGGTCGGGTGTGGTACGGCCGTGCTCTTACCCGCAACCTATTAGATTATTTGCATGGAATTGCAAACAGTTCAAGTTTAAAAAAAAAAAGGTTTTCTCAATAATTAAAACATAACGTTTCAAAATTTTAGGCAAGCATGTAAAAAAACTTTACACATTTTATCTCGTAAGCATCAATTGGGCAATATCATTTATTAATTATATTTGGTTATTATTTTTGAACGAGATTTTATTGAACTTTATTTTTGTGTTGTCTAATATCTAATGTTTATCATTTTTTATCTGCAGTATATTATCGGATGTCTGTTTAGCTATGTTTCTAGTCAGCTCTCAACGCGATTTTAAACTAACTAAAGATCTCAAACTTTTAGAATAGAGGGATAATAGTACTTAACAATTAAATTTTGTTTCATAAACGCATGTTTAAGCAAAAATTATTTATTTATTTACTTATGTATTTTTAAATTATTGTTCGTGAATTTTATTATTTGACATTCCCGCGACACCTATATAATTATTTATTACCTTAGGCTACAAAATCGTTCAATAAATCCAAAACACCACTCACTGACAACTCATCTGTCAATAAATCCGGGCGTTTTAGCAAGTATGCATGGCTGCGGTTTCTTCTTCAAATTTGAAGTTTTAACATTAAGATGAGCAAATATCAAACTAATGTAGGTTTTTCCAATGGTGTGTTATTTTCATATAATTTCTTTGTATAATTACTTATGGCACAAAACGAAACCGTAAAAAATCAGAGGTTTTCAAAGTTTTTATTGAGCCGTCAGATAATAAAAAAAAAATTTGTTTTCTTCACTGGTAATATAGGAAGTTAATTGATCCAAACGCCACTTGCGGTCGACTCATCTTTCAATAAAAATTGCAAGTCTCTGCGTATATTTCGAGCAGGAAATTCTCAGTTGAAATCGGCCGTTTTTCTTACTTTACTCGTGTCTGTTACTTACTAAATATAATGCTCAGATATAATTTATGTATATATAAGGGTCGCGACTCTGCGGATAATTCTGAAAAGGTGTTTTTAACAATTTATTGAATTTAATGCCAAACAATTCCGAAAACAAAACTTATTTTTATCATCATTTATTACATTTGTGAAAGACGGTTGTTATTTTTTCTAAATGTAATTAATTTTATCTTTTTATGTAATTTATTTACATTTATTTATGTAATTTATTTACATTTATTTATGTAATTTATTTAAATAAAAGACGATGTTTAAAATAAAAAAAACAACATCAAAAATCCAATCAAATACGATAAAGAATCATTAAAAATATTAATTAGCAGTCTAATTTAAAGTTATACTAAAAATATCTTCCCGCTATTAGGGGCTACCAAAGTGTGTTTGTTCAATAAGGTGAATTTATATCAGAGAAAGACAGTAGAAATTTAATGTGTTGTGATATCAATTTGGCAAGCTTTTGATCCCGTCGTTTTGTTGTTTTTATGAAAACAAATTTTTTGGTTTGCTTTTAAATTTAATTTCGGTCGATCATACATTTTATTATTTAAAATTCCACACGTTCATTAACTTAAGACTGCAACAATTTTGCTTAAATCCGAAACACCACAAGCTGCTGAGTAGTCCGTCAATAAAAAGAGCAAGTCTAACCGACTTCTTCAGGGCTCGAGGTAGTCAAGCTTAGATGCACGTATCTTACTGTTCTCATGTAATTTATTTACATAGAAGACGACGTTTAAAATTGAAACAGAACAAAACACTTAGCCTTTTCGGACTTGATTGCACGGGTCTGTCTGCAGATCGCAAACTGCGCAGAATTTTTAGAGAAAGGGAATTACAAATTTTAAATCAATTTAATCCACAAAATATTGCAGTGAGAAAATACCCGCAGCTCATACCAGCATCCATCAGCGAGAGCGGTTTTGCACTTTAACGAACTGGGGGCAGATTTCCGGATTAATACCGCCGAAACGGTTGCAGACATGAAAATATTTTCTAACAATTATTTGTAGGGAATTTCAAATGCTGTACAGGCTGCCAAGAACTGCAGCCAACAGCATCATTACTAACGGAAATACGTCATTTCGAAAAGGCGAAAATAATCCAAAATGAAAAAAACCGCCATTTTTGAACGCCCGTAAATCCATTACGAGAACAGAAATTCGAAAAATTCTTCCCCCGTAGATGGTTCCATTTAGGGGTCGTTTTCTCATGTAGAGTGCAGCTCCGCTTCGCCTGACGGGGGGGGGGTGGCTGTAGACACAAATCTCACTAGATTTATGCTTACAATTTTTATGCTTTAGCCAATCGAAAAATTCGTGAAATCTTGATTACGCGATTTTGAGAATTGAATTAGATCCTGCAAAAATGTCATTAGTGTAACTAGCTTTTTCCCATTTTCAGTTGTAGTTTAGATACTGATATGAAAAAGCAATTAATAACGATAAAAATTACTGAAATAGTTTAATAGTAAGTAACTGATAAACGACAATGTTTAATTTTTTTACGAGTAATAGAAAAGAATGATACGACTGTGCTTAAAAATTTTTTTTTTAATTTTTGTCAAACTAAAACAAACACCTACAATGACAGTAAAATTGAATAACATTAAATGTTTACCAATTTTTGCATTATAGTGTCACCTCATAAAGACACTAAAGTAACAGTCGCAAAGTTGCCGGCTCGCGAACAAGAATTTATAAATTTCGTCTGACATCTCCATTTTGTTTGTTTGTTTTTGTTAAATCTGGTGTCTGTTATTTGTTGTCTGATGTCTGTTTAAGCGGATTCTTGTAATCAGCTTTCAACTAGTTTCTCGAAAGTCCGGAAATCCTAAACTTTTAGAATAAACTAGAAATGGATGACAACAAAATAATTGAATGGATTTGTTTTCAGAAAAAACACGTTTAAGAAAATTGATCGACTGTTCCCAAAATAAAATTGTGTTTTTTTTAATTCAACTTTTAATATTTAAAGATTTTATTATTTCATAGTTTTTTCGATTCAGTTTTTCAAATACCAAGGCTACATTGTTTAATTAATTTAAAACACCTCTTATTGCACATTCATTTTTCAATAAAACATGATCTGCAGCATGTTAACCCAAGTTTAAATGAGCTAGCGGTCAGTTTAAATCGTCGCATAGTGCCGTCAAAGACTTCGATGGTTGGAAAACGAACATTTATTGAACTTTATTTGGTTTTTGTCAAATTTCATTTTTCGCGTTATAGTTCTATAAAAGTCTGTAAATTTCTGAGCTAGTGGGTCGTTTTTCTCATATTTGTTCTTTATTTTTCTTATTCTCTTTTTTTTATTTTTTTCTTTTTCGAAAACTATTGACATATTTCCATTATCACAAACGGAAGAGAAAGGAAAGATATGATATAATTATAATATTTCATTGATCTAAAATGACGATCAGTGAAATTAATTGTTTAATTTTCTTTACGGAATTCCGAAAAAACCGACATTTACGAAAAATAATTCCGAACGTTCGGTTTTTTTCAGGGTCGGAAATAATTTTATTCCGAACTTCCGACAATCGATAAAAACCAAAAAAAAACCGACTTTTCGGTTACGTTCGTAAGGGAACGGAAGAAACTTCCATGCTTAGTCGTCTTTATCAATGCGCTATTAAATTAAATTTATTTTTTCAGTAATTTCTTTATTTCAAAGTCTATTTTTGTTTATATAAACTATAAGCTTGTTTAAAGCGGTTGAATTTCCTAATGATTTTCCAAACTTCAAAAAGTGGACATATTTCAAAATTAGAAGAAGGAAAGAGGAGAAGGGGGTGGAACAGAGAGGAAAAGGAAGAGAAAACCCCTTAAAAATACCTCTAAAAACAATGCCGGGTAACCCCGTTAGTATACTACCGTAGAAGCTGATTATCTAATATCTGCAGTCGGTTATCATTTATCTAATCTCAATTTAGATATTTTATTATTATTATTATTATTATTATTATTATTATTATTATTATTATTATTATTATTATTATTATTATTATTATTATTATTATTATTATTATTATTATTATTAAACAGTTGATAGAATAATTAATTACAAAAACATTTTTTTAAACATTTTTAAAAACTTTCAATTTAATTGTTTATGAAACAAATTTCTGCTCTCCTCAATTTAATTTCATTTTTTTTTTCAAAAATGGTTATACTTTACATACAAGTTCATTTGATTATTCACTATTATGAGGCTACAACATGTTTGAACAAATCCAAAACACCTTCCACTGTCACGTCGTCCGTCAATATAATCTGCAAATTGTCGCCGAATTGTGCGCGCTGGCAATCTCTTGAGTCCCAAACATGTACTGAACGTCTGTGCATAAGACGACATTAGATAATGCTTACGCAATATCGTTATCGTATAAGTAAAAGTAGCTTTAGTACTTTGAGGGAGAATTTATGAGTGACAATCAAACTACGATTTTTAAACGCAATTGTTAAATATGTTGTTTCAAAATTTCAAGCAAGATTCATATTTCTTTGATTTAGTTTGTATCATTTTTCTGTGTTTACCAAACAAAATCCTGACTAGATTTATGCTGACACTTTTTATGATTTAGTCAATTGAAAAATTAGTAAACTCTTGATTACGCGGTTTTGAGAGTTGAATAAGATCCTGCAAAATGTCATTAGTGTATAAGTAAGATTTTTCCAATTTTCAGTTGTAGTTCAGATACTGGCTTGAAAAATCAATTAAATACACACAAATTAAAAATTAGTGTACTAATATAAAAATTACCGTAATATTGTTATGGTAAGTAACTGATAAACGACACTGTTTAATTTTTACGCGTAATAAAAAAACAATACCATCGAGAAAAAATGATACGACTAGGCTTCAAAAAAATCTTCTTTTTTTTAATTCTTGCCAAATTAAAAAAAAAAATTACAGTGAGAGTGCGGTTGAAGGAAATTTAATGCTTACCAATTTTCGCATCATAATACCACCTCATAAAAACACTAAAATAACGATCGCAAACTTACCGACTCCCGAGCAAGAATTTATAAATTTTGTTTGATATTTCTATTTTTTTTTGTTTGTTTTGGTTAAATCTGGTGTTTGTTATTTGTTGTCTGATGTCTGTCTAAGCGGATTCTTGTAATCAGCTTTTAACTAGTTTCTCGAAAGGCCGGAAATCTCCAGCATGTTAACCCAAGTTTAAATGCGCTGGCGGTCAATTTAAATGTTCACATAGTGCCGTCAAAGACTTCGATGGTTGAAAAACGAGCTTTTATTGAACTTCATATGATTGTTGTCAAATTTCATTTTTTGCATTATAGTTTTATGAAAGTCTGTAAATCTCTGAGCTAGAGGTCTGTTGCTCTCGCTTATATATAAACAATTTTTTTTCAAAAAGATCTATCTAAAAATAATGTTCTGACGTTTTTTCTTAATATAAATAGTTTGTGCATTTTGCTAATGTACTCAGAGAAATGAAAATATTATTAGTTTACTGGATCTTGTTTTTAAAAATAAAACTTATGGTTCATTACTAGTTAAAAAAAATTAAATCTTTAACTTTAAAATCCTTTTTCCATTATATAATATTTTATTAAATGAAACAACCAGCAGAATAGTTTTAAAACCAATAAAAATTATCAACATATTTAATACTCGCGAACAACAATTTTGTAGTCTTATTAGTTATTTCTAGTTCGTTGTCTTACATGCATTTATATAAGTTTATTTGTTTGTCATCTGTTATCTGTTGTCTATTTTCTGCTGTCCAATGACCGATGTATGTTATCTGTCGTCTGTTTTCAGTTTGAGAAAATATTGGTAAATAATTTGCATTCAGGATAACCTGAAATCTAAAACCACTAGTATAAACTTAGAACACAATAACTAATAATTTTGGCAGAAAAATAACAAAAAAAACTTTTTGAATTACATGTCTATGAACATATTTCATTTAACTCTGGCTTCTTTTAAACGTTATTAATTTACATAAACGTGACAAACATTTACTCTAGTAAAAACCCAAAGCAAAAAATTGTTTAATAAATGCGAAACACCACTCACTGCTGACTCATCCGCCTATAAAGCCGCAAGTTTATGCATCATAGCGTGCGCTTGCGATTGAACGCATGAGGAAGGTAGAGACAAAAAACAAATGTTTGCTGTAAAAAACTAAGAAGCTTTTTAAAAAAAGTTTTTAGAATCATAGCGTGATGATTAAATGTTTTGTTTCAAAATGATAATCAATTTTCATTTTCCTATGTTATGTTTTTTTTAGCTTTTTTTACTGAATAATAATTTTGCTGAATTATTGTTGAATAAAGCCATCGTCAACACAAGAAAATACTGAATAAAAAAAAGTTACCGGCTCACAGACAACGACTTAACAATGTCTTTTTTGTTGTTGTTAATCATTTGTATTTAACATGTGTGTTAGTTGATGTTTATTTGTCTTTTTTTTATGACTTGTGTCTGTTATCTGTTGTCAGTTGTTTAAAAAATTTATAGAAACACTATTTTACAAACTTTCGAGCTACCTAGTAAATTTTGAAACTTTTAAAATAAACGTTAAGTGACTGACGACACATTTGTTAGTCATTTGTTTTGCAAACAAAAAGAAAAAAAGTTAGAATAACTTGTTATTCATAAATATGTTATATAACATTAACTTGACAACTATTCAGTTATTTATTAACCTAAAATTACAACATCGTTTAATCAATCCCAAACGCAAAATGAACAAGTGTTCGCGTTATAGTAGCGTCTTAAAACACATGGTGTAAAAGACTATAAACAATAATAAATAAAAACAAACGTTATAGTGCGCGCTTGAGAGTTATAGTAATTACGATTTGATTAAAATTATGTTTACTGCTATCAGTAAATTATATATTAAATTCAAAAAACACCTTGGAAGAAATTTGTAATCTACACATAAACAACGAATTTGGAATGTGTTTAATAAATCAATGTTTTTGAAACTTTAAGCAAAGTTATATTTTTTATGTTTTGGCTAGTTAATTTGTCATTACCTTAATAAGGTTAATGGTAAACAAAACTTGATAAGGTTAATGGTAAATAAGACTTGACAAAGTTAATAGTAAATAATATTACCTCTAGCAAAAGAAAAACAGTAAACAAAACTGATCAACTTTCCCGATTGTTAATCTCAAGTTGGATATCTGTTCTGGTGTTATTCTTTGGTTTTTTCCATATCATAAGCCTTTGTCGTGTATTATTAATTGTAATTCTACATTCAAGCCCAATTATTTATTTATTTATCCATTAATCTAAACAAAGTTTCTTAATAAATACTAAACACCACTCACTGTCGAGTTCTCTGTCAATATAACCTGTAAGGTTTTGCTCAAGTAAGTACGCTAGTAATTCGAACAAATTACACCAGTGTGTTTGTGCTCAAACCCTCTGTTTGTTATATACAACTATATGTTTAAACAATCTTCAAACCATAGGTTTTTCATGCGATTGTTAAGCATGTTGTTTCAAATTCTAAGCAAGTTTAATTTTTTACGATATAGTTTTATGAACGTTCTTTAAGAACTAAACAAAGCTTAAGTCAGATATATATATATATATAGTTTTGCAGTGACAAAAGTCTTGTTTTTATTTTTCCACTATAACGCCACTTTTAAAGCAATAAAAACCCCTTAAATAAAAACGTGTCAAGTTTTCCGCTCGCAAACTACAATTTGAATAATTTTACTGTTTTATGTAATTTTCTGTTTTTATCCAATGAGTGCTTTCTGTTTACTATTTCATTTGTTTTTAGTTTTTCTTGAATTTTATTGTTTCAAATTTACGACTGTTTGTTCATCTACGCATCTAAAGCTGCAACATCTTTTTATAAAACCAAATGACAATTCACTGTTTTATTATTTAATTAATAACAGTTGCACGTTTGTCTGTAATTCTAACATTAAGAAATCCTTTTCTTTTTCTAGTCAATGTCAATCAGTTGTAGGTTTGACTATCAAAAAACTATTCATAAATCAGATGTACCTGCATTTGTTGACGACATTCAAACAATCTTTACCAAAGAAAATTGTAAGACATTTTGTCTCACAATTTAAAAAAACAATTAACTTTCTGAATTTGCTTTTTTAAACTTTTTCAGTTATTAAAAACACTATAAAAATCCTAAAATTAGAAAATATCATTATTGTTACATCAGCTAATGTATGCAATCTATTTTCCGTTGTCCGTTGTTTGATTTCTGTTGTCAATTTAGCTGTATTCTTGTAATCTTTTTTCAAGCAGCAGTCCAGTAATCTGAAAATATGAGAATTTTTCAGATGAAAAGTAACATGGTTGGCAACTTTGCTCACTGGCGAGTGAAAATTGGATAAAGTCATGGCTTAGAAGTCTAACGATTAACGCCACGCTAAACAATTTTAAACTTTTATTTTTAATACAAACTAGTAATAACATTTCAAAAAGACGAATTTTTTATTTTTATTATTGCGCAACATGTCGTTACTTTTAGCATTAGAAAAATACTAAAAACAGGTTAAAATTTATTTAAAACACTTAAAAACATGTTTGTCTCTAAATTGTCTCTAACCCCTCAAAGTACATCTGTTGCTAATACTTGCTACCTTCATCTTCGCCGCATTAAGCAGCTTCGTCTACTTCTGGATGATCATTGTCTGCAACTTCTAGTCTCCTTTCTTACTCTGTCTCGAATTGACTAATGCAATTCACTATATTTTGGTCTTCCTGATACTACCCTTCATCCTCTCTCTAAAGCCTTCAACTCAGCTGCGCGCTTAGTTTCTCGCACCTCTTACTTCTCTCACATTTCTCCATCTCTTATTCTTCTTAACTGGCTTCCTCTTAGATATAGGGTGATTTTTAAAAAGTATATTAATGTATAACTTAATAAAAATCCTTTCTAAGTCTGGTCTTCCTTCTTCTTCTCGTAATCACTCTCGCATCTTCACTATTAAAGCACTCTTTTGCTAAACGCTCTTTCTCCTACTCTGGTCCCTATCTCTGGAACTCTCTTCCTGCTAAACTTACTAACTCTACTTCTCTTACAGCTTTCCGCCGTAGACTTAAAACATATCTGTTTAATAAGTTCCTGACCGAGCGCTATTGAACACCATGGAAATAGCGCTATATAAATACAATTGGTTAATTGATTGATTAATTGATTTAAAACAGTTATACAATTTTATCGCAAACCAATTTTTTTAATATCTTTATTTTTTTAAATTTTGCATAATGTCACCACTCTTGGCATAAAAAAGACACTAAACACGGGCAAAATGTATTTAAAAACCTGAAAACACGCTTCTAAGACAGTTATAAAATTGCATAACCATACCGTACAACAAAAACATTTCCCGGCAAAAATTAATCAAAAAAAAAGGTTTATAGTTACTATGACGATGTAAATTTTTGTCATCATTGTTGATATGCTTCTTCAGTTTTTTTAATGTTTGTTTTTCAAATTTTATTTTTGTTTTATTAAACTATAAATTTTTTAAAATGGGCAAATTTTATAATGATCTTCCAAATTTCAAAAAGTACCTGGACATCCCATTGACATTTGACATCTGGACAAGTAAAACTCATTAAAAGCCTGTAAAAAACTCGTAAGCATCAATTTGGCAATATCATTCGATAATTTTATTTTGTAATTATTTTTGAACAAAATTTTGTTGAACTTCATTTGTTCGTTTCCTAATATCTAATGTTTATTACCTCTTATCAGTAGTATATTATCTGATGTCTGTTTAGCTATGTTTCTAGTCAGCCTTCAACCTGATTCTTGACTAATTAGAGATTTCAAACTTTTAGAATAAACGTATAATAGATGACAACACATTAGTTACAAATTTAATTTTGTTTCATAAGCACATGCTTAAGCAAATTATTTACTTATGAAAGTAAACAGTAATGTATTTTCGAAGTATCATTTGTGAACTTTATTAATTCACATTCACGCGACACCTATCCACTTATTTATTACCTTAAGCTACAATATCGTTCAATAAATCCAAAACACCACTTACTGACAACTCATATGCCAATAAAGCTGGACGTCTTAGTGGGATTTTTAAAGCTTGCAGTTTTTCTTTTTTTTTTGCATATGGTAATCCTATATTGCGGAATGAGATAGACCAAATTTTAGCAAGATTGGATAATGGGAAGTGCTTCAGCGTGCGATAAAGTTTTTCCACCCTGAAAAAACAGAAATAAACAAGCAAACAAAAATGCAAACTAAGAAAAACGTTGTACAGTTAAAAAATGTGTATTGTTCTTATTCTTGCATTTTAACGCATTACAAAACACTACGCAGAGGTTTGTCGAACTCCAAACTCAGAAACGAAAATACGGCATTCTGATATGTTTATCTTATTTGGTTTTTTTAATATTTTTTTTGCACTTTTCAATGATTGTTTTTTTAAATTTACACTTAGATTTACTAAGTAACATAAGTGAATATTAAATAATTTTTTTATGAACCAATTTTTTTAGCATTTTTAATAAATGTTTTACTGTTATTGCTGACTTTTGACTTGACTACTAGATTGATGTTGATCGTTGAGCCAATTTTCGGCTCGTGATCAACAATTTTGTTATTTTACATGATTTTCAACACTTTCACTTGTCCGGATGTCCATGGGATGTCAGCGGATTTTCTGAAGCTCAGAAAATCATTATAAAATTAACCAACTTTAAAACATTTACAGTTTTATGGAAAAAAATGATAATGTAAAAATTTAAGAAACAAAAGTTATTAGAAAAGTAAATAAAAGAAGTAACTACAAATATCTTTTATTTACTAGTTCTAGAGTGGTAAACATATGGAATGACTTGGACAATGACACTGTAGCATCTGAGACTACCACATCTTTTAAAGTAGCGCTATCCAGGCATGGATACTGATTTTTTATGCAATTATTTATTTTTTATTAGTTTATTTATCTATTATTATCATTTATTTTATTTTATTCTATTTATTATTATTTTTAATTCGAAGTGGTTGTCTATAGGCGTAAAGTTTTCTAAACCACTATAATAAACGTTATCTTATCTTATCTTACTAGTCACTTGGGGTAATATTTTCACGTTACGATGTCATAATGACATTTTAAAGTAATCTTAAAAGCATGTTTTTAAATTGTTTAAATTAACTTTCTTTTTGTTATCTGTTGTTTTTTTTTTGTTTTTTTTTTATAATAATGTTTTTATGTCGTGTACACGTTTTAATTTATATTTAGTTTTTATTTTTTTTATTATTTCACATTCAAACTATTTTATTCTTCAATTAACCTAAAGCTACAACATCATCTAATAAAGGCAAAACACCACTCAGTGTTGACTCTGTCCGTCAATAAAATTGTTAGTATTCACGACTTTTACACGCTGGCGGTTTAATAACTATCAGCGGACTTATGAGAGACTGAAAGACCAATGGTGAGACAAATAAACCTGTTTTTTGTTTCATAATGATTTTACTTCACTTACTGAAATCATGATATATTTTGCCGTTTTTAGTTATTTAATTTATAATAAATTTCGATTTTTCTATTGAAAGTTCAGTTTTTTAACTCTGTGGAAAACTTTCATGAATTATATCGGGATGAATAAAAGATTAACAACAAGAAGAGGTCACCAATGAAGTAAACAGAAGAATAATTTATAATTTACAATAAAATTTTTAGATTCTAACCTATAAACGTGGTCAATATTTATTTATTGTGAAGCTGAATTTAGGTTACAGTTTTTAGTCAAGTCATATAGTTAGCCAGGTTTATTGACCTTTTTTGGACTAATTTGAATGACCAGAGTTGTTTTATAGCGGAAAAATGATCAGGACTTCCAAGCCTCCTATGTATCTTCATCAGAGTTGAATGTGCTTAAATTTAACAAACTCAGTTTACTTTTTTGAAAATGTTTTTTCAAAGCTATGAAAAATCAATACCCAGTCTTAGAAAATTCGTTTTTTACTTGCTAAGGGGCTAAACAGCTGTTGTCTTGTGTCACTGGCATATATTTTATGTCTAGTCTAAAAAACCAAAATATATACATATTCAACCACTTCAAAAATGTCTGTTAACTGATGTTTATTTGTTTCTTTTCTAGTTTTTTTTGTATAATGATTTGTGTCTACTTAGTATTTTAAAACTTTTAAAATAAACGTAAAATGACTTACAACAGAGACAGTGTTTTAATAACTTGTTTTTGAAATATTTGTTTAAGTGTTTTATTTTATTTAGTTACTGGTTTTTCATAAACATTATAATGAAAATTAACTCAACAACCATCTAATTATATATTCATTGACCTAAAATTATAACGTCGCTTAACCAACCCTAAACACCACTAACTGTCAATTCTTGCGTCAATAAAATTAACAAGTGTTTGCGTCGTAATGCGCGCTTGCGTTTATGGGGAAGAAAATGAATGATTGGTATCTTTAATTGAAGAATCTGTTCATTGCAAACAGTAAACTATCAATTAAATTTGAATAACCTTGGAACGAATGGGTGATCCAGATTTAAACAACAATTTCAGGCGCATTTATTGAACCAGTTTCTTTTGAAACTTTAAACAAACGTCTGTTATGTTATGTTTCGGTTTGGTAATTTGTCAGTTTTTTCTTCGTTATAAAAAAAACCTTGACAAGGCTGATATTGAATGAAACTACCCCAAGCATGAGCAAAAGAGTAAATGAAAATTAACCAGCTTTCAGGCTCATAAACTTCAAGATGAAAATCTGTTTTGCTGTTTTCTTTTGGTTCTTTCCATATTTATTTATTTATTGAAAAATGCCAGAAGGGCTAATAAGCCACTAACACTAGCATGAAAAAAAAAACAATAAAACAAAATCACAGACATCCTTAGTCATGGACATAAGAAACAGAAATCATCAAGAAGTGAAAACTAAACAACCACATAGATATCACAGAATAACAGAAAATTAAAAAAATAACTCTAGCTGTAGTATAAAATATTTTGACATTAAAGCCTATTTTTTTATTTAATAACTAATCTAGATATACAATGGTTTTTAATAAATCCTAAACACCACTCACTGTCATTTCTTACGCCAAACAAATTTGCAGGTTTTTTGGGTTTACGATGCTGGTAATTTGCTTCTATAATGTATTTACAGTGGCTGTTATATATATGCGTTAAAAAATAACAGTTTCTTCAAAAAAACGTTTGGCATCATTCAACGTGGTGTTTATCCTTAGACTTTCAAGCCGGGAATAACTTTATTCAAATTTCACTCACCCATTGTTCCATTTTCACAGAATAACCAGAAAAAGCCATTTATAAGCTTCTATTCGCATGCTTTCCATGCGTTTGTGGCGCTGGCAAAATTCGAACCGCCAAATCTTATGTCCACAGGCAAATGCTTTACGCTATGCCACCAGTTTATTTTATTTCTTTGTTTATTAACTCTAGAGCAAATTACAAAATAAAGAATTACAAAAAACATTAAATATATAGCTCGACAACTTGTGAACATCAATTTTGCAGCTTCATTTCTATGTTTTTATTTTAGTGTATTCAAAAAAAAATTGTTTTCCTATTTTTAGTGTTTTTATATTAACTATACAGCTGGTCCTTCTTGATTGCTGGCTTGATTGAATGATTACAAAAAAAATTCCAGAGTGCATATTATCACTTTTCCGTCATTTATTTAAGCTGAAACTTGAAATATAGGTTTGTTATTTATAACAATGCATTCTAATAAATTTTAAAAATTTTCTAAAAAAAATATTATTATTTTTTAATTTGAAAATTAATTATTTTTGTTTCGACGCAACAAATCTAACGTAATTATGAAAATACTAGCAGAGTTACTTGGCATTTACGGGGTTTTTGGTGGTTTTTTAATAATTGTTTTTTTCTCCTGTTTTTTTCGCGTCGTTTTTCTCATATTTGTTCTTTTTCTCTCTTATTTTTTTTCGTTTTTTTCTCGGTTTTTTATTTTTAGGTTTTTTCCCTCTGTTTTCTCTTTTTTTCATTTTTTAAACAAAAAAACTAGTTACAGTTTGCAAAAGTTCTTTTTCTGACAATCTCATTTGTTATAATGTTTTGTTGTGTCATACATGTTTTTGGTTAACGTTTCTAGATTATTGTCTGTTGTACCGTGTCTTGTTAAGAAGATTATTTTAAACGTTGCTTTCAAAAAATTTTCTGACTAGTTTGGTATTTAAAGCTTTCAAAATAAACGTAAAACATAAAATAACGCAATAAATAATATTTTGAAAAAAAACTTGTTTAAAACAAAAAGCTCAGATTATTTAGTTTTTTATAATGTATTTTTTCACACTCACACCTATCAACTCATTTTTTAACCAGGACTTAATAAATCCAAAACACCACTCACTGTCGACACATCTTTTAATAAAAATTGCAAGTCTCTGCTTAAGTTTTAAGCTGGCAATTTATTTCTTTACCTCCGTTTTATGGTCCCAATGTAGTTCAGAGATGTAGTGGCTGAACGTTTTAGTTGCGAGTAAGGTGTTACTTTTTTAAATTTCCTGGTTTTGCTGAAACCTTATAACCAATTTTTTCCAGTTAAATCTACATTAAGAAATAAAAACGGAAGAGTCATTACAAGCAAACATTAATTTATAAAATTAAAAATATGCTTTCAAATTAACTAACTAGGTTCATAGCAACATAGTATTGTAGAAATATTACCCCGGTGAATAGTAAACAATTGATGTTTATAAATGCTATGACGATAAAAGTGTTTGTCGTTTTTATCAATACGCTATTATATTTAATTTATTTTTTTAGTAAATCTTGTATTTCAAAATCTATTTTTGTTTAATTAAACTGTAAGATTGTTTAAAGTGAGTGAAATTCATAATGATCTTCCAAAGTTCAGAACGTGGACATCCCATGGACATCCGCACAAAAAAAAGTTAATAAATAGCATGTAAGATTAATTTAACTACAGCGAGCTGAATATTTTTATTAAAAAACCTCATTTTACTAAACTTTTTCAAAATTTCTAATTTTGTATTTTTAATAAAATTAGTAAGACTGTAAGATTCAATCAGAATCTAAAAATCAATCTATGGTGAATCTACTATTCCATAATTCTAACAACCTAAACACTGGCATCTCAAATGAGACAAGCCTCGTTGTTAAAAGAGCCGTAAGCAATGATTCAATTAATGATTTATTAACTAGCTGTTATTTATCAATGTTAATTTCAGATCCGTCATGAAAGAAATTATTCTTAGAACTTAATAGAAAACTTTTGTCAGTTATGCTTGATTACATTAGTGAACGAAGTTCAAACATTTGTTTCTAAATGCAATTAATTTTACTTTTATTATTGTTAAAAACTATTTTTAAATACTTTCATTCAACTTGCCATCTCTGTACGCAAATCTAGCAAGTAAAATTTAACTAGCTTTTTGACTCGCTAGGAGGCTGACACTTTAAGCATAGTTTTATATTGGAAAACAATTATATTCGACATATGTTTGTAAACAAATACACTCAATTTACTGAAACAGCAAAGTTAGCACGTGATTCATCTGCAGAAAGCATAATAATCAAGACTATTCAAACAAGCTGCTGATGGAACAGTAAACAACAACTTATGCCGAATGAAAAGGAACACTTGCAACAAAATCTGATATAAAAATGCAGTTGGAAGAAATTTAATTGTTATCACTTTTGCATTAAAATGCCACCTTTGGCATACAAAAGATATTAATTAAATGTTTGATAAGTTACTGGCAATCTCATTCGACATCATTATTTGACTGTTTTTACTTGCTCGTAGTAAATTTCATTTATTTGTTGTTTGGTATGGGTTGTCTGCTACCTGTAATCTGTTTTCTATAGTCAGTTATTTGTTATTTGTTGTCTGTTGTCAGCTTTCCACGATTTTGTCGATGAGTTGAAAATCTCAAACTTTCAGAACAAACATGAAATTGGTAACAAGACCATAATTAATAAACGATGTTTTTAAACAAATGTTTACAAATTGAATTACATTTTTACAAAAATAAATTTCTTTTTTTTTGAAATTCACTTTTAGTTGTTTATGAATTTTATTATTCTAAATTCACGTCCATTTAGTCATTCAACTACACAAGACTATAACATCCTTTAATAATTTAAAAACACCTTTAACTGTGTCAGCATGTGTCAATATAATCTCCATTTTTTGCCAATTTATACACGCTGACGGTAAAAAAATCTATACACACTGACGGTCGAATGATGTGAATATTAAATAAATGTTTCAAAACTAAAATAATTTAATTATTTTTTAACATAATTATTTTTTTAAAATAATTATTTTTTAACATAATTATTTTTTTAACATAATTATTTTTTTAACATGAAAATTATTTTTGGTACTTTGTGAACTAGTTTCACAAACTATATATATACTCTACTTTGCTATCATTTTCTTGAGTCATCATTCCCAGAGGCAGCTGCTAAACATGTTGTTTCAAAATTTTAGGCAGTTTTCATTTTAATAACTTTTTTGTTATTACATAACAACTACTTTACTAGATTAAGGTTTAAAATTTTGAAGTTTTTAAAAAACTGATTACGATCTATACATATAATTTCTAATGTCGGTTTATAATTATGTTTAATACCGGCCGCCACAGTGGTCAGCACAGTCAGCTGTTTTACAGAAATGGGTGCGTATAGGTTTGTAATAAAAGTTATTAAAAAGTAGTATCATGTCAGTTTTAAAAATAAAACATTTAAATGAAAAAGCGAGTTTTTCAACACAAACATTTTATTTCAAATACACTAGATTTAGAAATTCGGAAGATGTTCAAATTGATTTCTATTTGAATCATGTATTGTCATCCAATATAAAGCTATGCTAACAATTTCAGTTTTCTGGCTAGTCAAAAAGCTGGTTAAATTTTAATTGCAAGATTTGCGTACAGAGAAAGCCAACTCATACACAAACAGAGATTGTAACGTAAATAAAAATTTGTTCAAATGTGGTGTTGCTATCGCAAAATAATATATAAATATGTTTAAAAAATCCATCATTTTTGTACTATAAACAATACGTTTTTCCGCCTAATAAACAAGTAAAAATTAAGAAAATACAACGGACAAAATTTATAAAAATCTCAAACTGCGAGTCTGTTTTTACTGAAACACTGCTCTTTACAATTCCCAGCTATATGCACTTGCACCACTATTCGGAAGTCGGTACTTTTGTAACAAATACATCCTCTGATCCATACACGTTACAAATCGTTACAGCCCTGTATTAGATACTTCAATATTAATTACTTCTCAAATCCACACTTCTACTAATTGAGATGAATGAGATGATTTACTCAACAGTTTTGTAAGTTTAGAAAAAAATTTGAGAAAGGGAATGACTAATTTTAAGGTTGGAAAAAATGTAAGGTCCTAGACTGAGGAAACCAAATAAAGAGACATGAAGACCGTTTGTTCTAATAATAACTTTTTTTACACTACTAAGACAATTGACAATTTTAACAGTTTTATTCATTTAATTAATAATAAATCCTGGTCTATCCATTAAAAGGTTTGTCTCAAAATTCAATATTTATTATTAGAAAAACACTCAACAAGAACTCGCAAAAATTTTGGTTTGCAAACAACAATTCAGCAATCAAAATTTTTAACGATTTTTAGTATTTTTTTAAGAAAGTTTCTTTTTCTCATATTTGAATTTCCAGTTAATTCCAAACCACAACACTGCCAGATTGAAGTTAAATAAAGCCATTCCTTCCATAGTAAAACTAAACCAAAACTGTTCAAAATGTTTTGCTGTTTGATTGCCTATTTAAAAGTTTCCATTTATATTTAGTTTTTTTTATAAATTTCATAATTTAAAACTTAAACACTTCAATTTAATATTGTAAACTTTTATCCTTCAAAAATAGATGTCGCTTCTACTTTTTCCACTTTTGTCTCTACAGTAATGTGAATTATTATTATTACTTACTTTATCCGTACAGACGTATAAAAAATAATTTTATTAACTTGCTTATGAAAACTGTTTGTATGTATTTTTGAAGGTGATTTTATTTTTCCATAAATTTATATTTGTTCCTCGTCCATCCGTTCATTCAATTAACCAAAAAAAAATCTAAACATCATTTCATAAATCTAAAAAAATCATTCAATGTTGGATCAAAAGTTAATAAAACCAGCAAATCTTGGCGCTTGATTGGGGTAAATTTAACGACCTCTTAAACTAATTGCGTATATTCTTGCTACAGTAAATGTAATAATATCATTTTAACTGAGCTCAATTAGGTGATAGTTCTTTAATTTCTGTGGAATGCCTATCATTTTATTATTGTAATTCATTGTTTAATAATTATCTTCAGTTGCAATTATTGCTTACAGATTTTAGCAAATTTTATTTGGTTTGTTTTGGTTATTTCATTTCTAACTATGTTATATCTGAATAAAACCTTCACTATCTGTTATTGTTCTGTTTATCTAGGTTGTTGTTTTTCTAATAAAAATTGGTTATATACTTTTTTATTCAATTTTGGTTTTTAATTTTGTTTATTTCAAAATTACATTCATTCAGTTATTTATTAACATAGGATTACGGCGTTTTTTTTAGAAAAATGCAAAACACCACTCACGTCGATAAAACCAGCAAGTTTTTTTGCAAATGCGTGACGCAGCGGTTAAGACTTTCAAATGTAGTCACAGTTCCATAGATGGATGTTTTAAGATTAAGATGAATAAATATCGAATTAATATAACCTCTTTGAATGTTCTGTTATTTATTTATCTCTATAATGTATTAAGAAAATTACCTAATTAATTAATTTGCCGAAGGAACCAATCGTCTGGCACAAAACGAGACCGTCAAAAATGACGGATGGATTTTTAACAAAAAACATTGAAAATAGATCACCGATTTTTTATAAAATCTTTTTGCTGCGTTATTGCATGTTTTTATTTTGTGGTTTTTAATAAAATATTGTTTAACGTATGTCATTGTTTCTATCAACTTTACAGCCGGTTTTGCTTTATTGCTGGCTTGCTTGAAAAATTACAAAAAACCATGAAGGTAACAATTACATCTTTCCCGTCATCTAATCAAGTTTTATAACAATGCATTCTAATAAATTTTAAAAATTAATTATTTTCAATTGAAACAACAGAAAATCAAAACAACAATTATTATCAATTTGGAAAAAACATGTTAAAAACAAAAAACCTTAATTAATTTGTTTATGAAGTATTTTTTCTGTATTTTCTAATTAACCTTCAGTTTGTTTTTTTAATTTATTTTCCCACACTCACAACCATTAACTCATTTCATAACCGAGACTCAATTAATCAAAACACCACTTACTGTTGACTCATCTTTTTATAAAAATTGCAAGTATCTACATATATTTCAACTACGCCTTGCTAATTGCGAGCCAGTCCCAAGCCTGGAGAAAGGAGGAGGGAAAAGTAAAAAGGATCAAATTCTGATCCACGACGGGAAGTACTTAAGTGCTTCCTACATACAGCCAATTCAGTCTTAAAATACCTGGTGTAAAGGACTATAAACTATTATAAAAAAAAAAAAAAAAAAAAAAAAAAAAAAAAAAAACATATATTTCGAGCTTGCAATTACAAATCTAGAGGGTTTCGTTCTTTTCTATTTTACTGGTGTCTGTTAGGTAGTAAATATAATGCTTAGATTAATTTATATATATATATATATAAGGGTCACGACTCTGCGGATAAAAGTTGAATTTAACTTTTTTTCATTTTAATGCAAAACAAATCAGAAAACAAAGCTTACTTTTATTATTTATTACATTTGTGGACGATGTTAAGTTATATTTTTTTAATTGCAATTAATTTAACTTTATTATGGAATTTAATTAAATGAAAGACGATGTTTAAAATGAAAAAACAAAACAAAACAACAGCACAAATCCAATCAAATACGATAGAGAATCTTTACCACTATTAATTAGCAGTCTAATTTAAAGTTATACTAAAAATACTTCCCACTATCAAGGGCTACCTAGGTGTGTTTGTTCAATAAGGTGAATTTATATCAGAGAAATACAGTAGAAATTTAATGTGTTGTGATATCTCGTAATAAAAGCAAAGTCTCAAGTTTATAAGCGTTGTTTAAAAAAAACCCTTTTTTCAATTTTTGTTAGTACTCAGTTGAGCCAAAGACAGTTGTGCCGGATAAAATGTTAAACCTGACTTTTCAAATTTTAAGCAAATTTCTCTGTATGTCCTAGTCCTATTTTTCACATTGTTTTCGTTGTTACTAAATACTAATATAATTAGATTAATGTAAAATGGCGCCACTTCTACCATAGTCCTGTTTTTCACATTGTTTCCGTTGTTACTAAATACTAATAAAATTAGATTAATGTAAAATGGCGCCACTTCTACCATCCGAAAACATTAAATAAGATTTGTAAACTACAATTTGGCAAGCTTCTATTCTCGTCATTTTGTTGTTTTTATTAAAACAAATTTTCTGTGTACTTTTTAATTTAATTTTAGTTGATCTAACGTTTTATTATTTTACATTCCACTCCTTTGTGAACCTAAGACTGCAACATTTTTGTTTAAATCCGAAACACCACAAGCTGTTGAGTCGTCAGTCAATAAAAAGAGCAAGTCTAACCGACTTCTTAAGGGCTTGAGGTGCATAAAAAATACATAATATCTACTTTATATTCATGTAATACTACTGTTTCATGTAATTTATTTACGTGAAAGACAATGTTCAAAATTAAAACAAAACAAAACAACAGCAAAATTCTGTTCAAGTGCTATACAAAATCATTAACAGTATTTGCTAGCAGTTTTTTCTAAGGTCATACTAAGAAGAATATATTCCCGCTATCAAAGGTTATCTAAGTGTGTTTGTTCAATAACTTAAATTTATATTATGTTTTGAACTTAGACAAAAACAGTAAAAATTTAAAGTGTTGTGATAATATGAAATATAAGCAAAGTTTTAGATTTTATAAAGATTAAAGTTTTAAAGAAGTTTTGGTCTGCTAAGAACAAAATCAGCCTGTACAATGAAGAAGCCGCTTAATATTTTTGTCAGTTTATAGCAGTTATACTCATAATTTCAAACTTAAATATAAAGAATTCTTTCCTAAAGCATTGTGAAAAAAAGTTCCCAAGTTATATGTACCCACAAATGTGGACTATTTTGAATCGTCGTTTCTAGACGCAAGTGTATTACACATATTTCAAAAAATAGAACAAGTGAAGCAAAAAAAAATTTTTTTTAAACACACTTTTATATTTTTTTTTACTACATAAACAACAAACATATTAGCATAGACAATACATAGTTTGACAAAAATATCACAAATAATTATTTAATGAAATTTTGTCCAATCGATCCAAACATTTGATAGAATGCATTATTAATTAGTTCGGAGGTATTTTTAAATTGTGAAATCTCTAGCTCATCGGGAAGTTAGTTTAAAATCGATTGCAAAATTTGACGACAGACAGATAGACAGAGAAGTCAAGTTAAATTAAAGTGTGTGAAAAAAAAGAAGCAAATAAATACGAAACAGAGAGACAAAGCGAGAGGGAAAAACTATAGAAAAACCTCCAAAAAACCTCAGACCATACCGGCTAACCCCTTCAATGCTTAATAATAATAATAATAATAATAATGAATAAACTACCATGAAAGTTAATTATCTTAATTAAATCAAATTAGTTTTTAACTTGTTTTCTATCTATAGTTGGTTATCATTTATTTATCTCATATCAATTTAAATCATTTTTACAAACTTTCAGCATAACTTTATATTAAATGACAATACAAGATTCGATAAAAAAAAAACTTAATTTGAACATCTTTCGTATTTCTAAATTGAGTGTATTTTAAATAAACGTTTGTGTTGAAAAACTTGTTTTTTCCTTTACTTGTTTAGTCGTTTTTATTTGAAAAGCTGGTATACTACTGATTTGAAACTTTTAGAGTACTTGAACATAAAACAGATGACATCACACTAATTAATTAATTTTTTTTTGAAAACATTTTTAAAAATGTTCAATTTAATTGTTTATGAAAGAAATCTCTACTCTCTTCAATTTAATTTAATTTTTTTTCAAAAATGTTATTATTTCACATCCAGGTTCATTTGATCATTTGTTATTATAATGCTACAACATTTTGAACAAATCCGAAACACTGTCAAGTTGTCCGTTAATATAATCTGCAAGTTTTCGTCAAATCAGGCAACTCCGCCTCGCTAATTGCGAGCCAGTCCCAAGCCTGGAGAAAGGAGGAGGGAAAAGTAAGAAGGATCAAATTCTGATCCACGACAGGAAGCACTAATGTGCTCCCCACATACAGCCTTTAGAGTCTTAAAACACCTGGTGTAAAGGACTATAAACTATTATAAAAAAAAAAAAATCAAATCAGGCGCGCTGGTAGTTTAATAGATTTTCAAGTTAGTGTTTATGAGAGACTTTCATAAGGAATATGTACTTGCATTAGTGAATGACTATCAATACCACCCTTTCCAAACGCAATTTGTGAACATGTTGTTTTAAGATTTCAAGCAAAATTCATTTTGTTTTAGTTTGTTTTCTTTTTCTGCTTTTACTAAACAAAAACATCGCCAGCTTTACGTTGACACATTCTACACTTAAAGCGAGTCGAAAAATTTTTTAAATCTTAGTTAGGTGGCCTTAAAACAAATATAGAGTGAATAAGAACCTGCAAAATAACATTAATGTAAATAAGCATTTTCCCAATTTCAGCGTAGTTGAGATACTGGCCTGGCAAAGCAATTAATTAAATACAAGTTGAGAGGGCATGTTACGGTTTATATAATTTTCTAAAAGTTAGCGTAATACTGTAAACGTTAATGTAATATTGTAATTGTAAGTAACTGATATACGGTAAGATATATATTTTACGCTAAAAAAGAGAACACCATTAAAAAAAATAATACAACAGTGCATCAGAATTAAATTTTATTTTTTGATTTATTTTCATTATGACATTAATTTATTAGATCATATTAGAAAAACATCAATCAATGCCATTGATTCAATGGGAATAATTACAGACCGCCTTCTTCAATTTACACTTTGATCGACTTGCGTACCAGCATGGATCTCTAGCATATCGACAAACTGCTGCTAGTCAGATATACATAATATGAACAAACACATTCGGAGAAAAGTCTATAGCAAATCTGATTGTAATTCTAAACTTTGAGTCAGTTGCAAGTTATTGAATCACAATAATAAAAAAATTTTTTAAAGAGTTTTGTTGATGATTGCTCGCAACAGGAAAAGAAAACGAGATCAGTTTCAGTGTAATCTACGGCTAACGGATAAACCCGCAGGTAAAAAGTCAGCGGGTACACCATTTCACCCACGCTTCGGGTAATGAACGGGCATGCAAAAAATGACCGGTCGGGTGTGGTACGGCCGTGCTCTTACCCGCAACCTATTAGATTATTTGCATGGAATTGCAAACAGTTCAAGTTTTAAAAAAAAGAGGTTTTCTCAATAATTAAAACATAACGCTTCAAAATTTTAGGCAAGCATGTAAAAAACTGTACACATTTTATCTCGTAAGAATCAATTGGGCATTATCATTTATTAATTATATTTGGTTATTATTTTTGAACGAGATTTTATTGAACTTTATTTTTGTGTTGTCTAATATCTAATGTTTATCAATTTTTATCTGCAGTATATTATCGGATGTCTGTTTAGCAATGTTTCTAGTCAGCTTTCAACGCGATTTTAAACTAACTAGAGATCTCAAACTTTTAGAATAGAGGGATAATAGTACTAAACAATTAAATTTTGTTTCATAAACGCATGTTTAAGCAAAAATTATTTATTTATTTACTTATGTATTTTTAAATTATTGTTCGTGAATTTTATTATTTGACATTCCCGCGACACCTATCTAATTATTTATTACCTTAGGCTACAAAATCGTTCAATAAATCCAAAACACCACTCACTGACAACTCATCTGTCAATAAATCCGGGCGTTTTAGCAAGTATGCATGGAACTCCGCCTCGCTAATTGCGAGCCAGTCCCAAGCCTGGAGAAAGGAGGAGGGAAAAGTTATGATCCACAACAGGAAGTACTTAGCTGCTTCCTACATACAGACATTTCAGTCTTAAAACACATGGTGTAAAGGACTATAAACTATTATAAAAAAAAAAAAAAAACAAGTATGCATGGCTGCGGTTTCTTCTTCAAATTGGAAGTTTTAACATTAAGATGAGCAAATATCAAACTAATGTAGGTTTTTCCAATGGTGTGTTATTTTCATATAATTTCTTTGTATAATTACTTATGGCACAAAACGAAACCGTAAAAAATTACAGGTTTTCAAAGTTTTTATTGAGCCGTCAGATAATAAAAAAAAAATTTGTTTTCTTCACTGTTAATATAGGAAATTAATTGATCCAAACGCCACTTGCGGTCGACTCATCTTTCAATAAAAATTGCAAGTCTCTGCGTATATTTCGAGCAGGAAATTCTCAGTTGAAATCGGCCGTTTTTCTTACTTTACTCGTGTCTGTTACTTACTAAATATAATGCTCAGATATAATTTATGTATATATAAGGGTCGCGACTCTGCGGATAATTCTGAAAAGGTGTTTTTAACAATTTATTGAATTTAATGCCAAACAATTCCGAAAACAAAACTTATTTTTATCATCATTTATTACATTTGTGAAAGACGGTTGTTATTTTTTCTAAATGTAATTAATTTTATCTTTTTATGTAATTTATTTACATTTATTTATGTAATTTATTTACATTTATTTATGTAATTTATTTACATTTATTTATGTAATTTATTTAAATAAAAGACGATGTTTAAAATAGAAAAAAACAACATCAAAAATCCAATCAAATACGATAAAGAATCATTAAAAATATTAATTAGCAGTCTAATTTAAAGTTATACTAAAAATATCTTCCCGCTATTAGGGGCTACCAAAGTGTGTTTGTTCAATAAGGTGAATTTATATCAGAGAAAGACAGTAGAAATTTAATGTGTTGTGATATCAATTTGGCAAGCTTTTGATCCCGTCGTTTTGTTGTTTTTATGAAAACAAATTTTTTGGTTTGCTTTTAAACTTAATTTCGGTCGATCATACATTTTATTATTTAAAATTCCACACGTTCATTAACTTAAGACTGCAACAATTTTGCTTAAATCCGAAACACCACAAGCTGCTGAGTAGTCCGTCAATAAAAAGAGCAAGTCTAACCGACTTCTTCAGGGCTCGAGGTAGTCAAGCTTAGATGCACGTATCTTACTGTTCTCATGTAATTTATTTACATAGAAGACGACGTTTAAAATTGAAACAGAACAAAACACTTAGCCTTTTCGGACTTGATTGCACGGGTCTGTCTGCAGATCGCAAACTGCGCAGAATTTTTAGAGAAAGGGAATTACAAATTTTAAATCAATTTAATCCACAAAATATTGCAGTGAGAAAATACCCGCAGCTCATACCAGCATCCATCAGCGAGAGCGGTTTTGCACTTTAACGAACTGGGGGCAGATTTCCGGATTAATACCGCCGAAACGGTTGCAGACATGAAAATATTTTCTAACAATTATTTGTAGGGAATTTCAAATGCTGTACAGGCTGCCAAGAACTGCAGCCAACAGCATCATTACTAACGGAAATACGTCATTTCGAAAAGGCGAAAATAATCCAAAATGAAAAAAACCGCCATTTTTGAACGCCCGTAAATCCATTACGAGAACAGAAATTCGAAAAATTCTTCCCCCGCAGATGGTTCCATTTAGGGGTCGTTTTCTCATGTAGAGTGCAGCTCCGCTTCGCCTGACGGGGGGGGGGGTGGCTGTAGACACAAATCTCACTAGATTTATGCTTACAATTTTTATGCTTTAGCCAATCGAAAAATTCGTGAAATCTTGATTACGCGATTTTGAGAATTGAATTAGATCCTGCAAAAATGTCATTAGTGTAACTAGCTTTTTCCCATTTTCAGTTGTAGTTTAGATACTGATATGAAAAAGCAATTAATAACGATAAAAATTACTGAAATAGTTTAATAGTAAGTAACTGATAAACGACAATGTTTAATTTTTTTACGAGTAATAGAAAAGAATGATACGACTGTGCTTAAAAATTTTTTTTTTAATTTTTGTCAAACTAAAACAAACACCTACAATGACAGTAAAATTGAATAACATTAAATGTTTACCAATTTTTGCATTATAGTGTCACCTCATAAAGACACTAAAGTAACAATCGCAAAGTTGCCGGCTCGCGAACAAGAATTTATAAATTTCGTCTGACATCTCCATTTTGTTTGTTTGTTTTTGTTAAATCTGGTGTCTGTTATTTGTTGTCTGATGTCTGTTTAAGTGGATTCTTGTAATCAGCTTTCAACTAGTTTCTCGAAAGGCCGAAAATCCTAAACTTTTAGAATAAACTAGAAATGGATGACAACAAAATAATTGAATGAATTTGTTTTCAGAAAAACACGTTTAAGAAAATTGATCGACTGTTCACAAAATAAAATTCTGTTTTTTTTTAATTCAACTTTTAATATTTAAAGATTTTATTATTTCATAGTTTTTTCGATTCAGTTTTTTCAAATACCAAGGCTACATTGTTTAATTAATTTGAAACACCTCTTATTGCACTTTCATTTTTCAATAAAACATAATCTGCAGCATGTTAACACAAGTTTAAATGCGCTGGCGGTCAATTGAAATCGTCGCATAGTGCCGTCAAAGACTTCGATGGTTGGAAAACGAACATTTATTGAACTTTATTTGGTTTTTGTCAAATTTCATTTTTCGCGTTATAGTTCTATAAAAGTCTGTAAATTTCTGAGCTAGTGGGTCGTTTTTCTCATATTTGTTTTTTATTTTTCTTTTTCTCTTTTTTTCGTTTTTTTCTTTCTCGAAAACTATTGACGTGTTTCCATTATCGCAAACGGAAGAAAAAGAAAAGATATGATATAATTATAATATTTCATTGATCTAAAATGACGATCAGTAAAATTAATTGTTTAATTTTTTTTACGGAATTCCGAAAAAACCCGACATTTACGAAAAATAATTCCGAACGTTCGGTTTTTTTCGGGGTCGAAAATAATTTTATTCCGAACTTCCGACAACCGATAAAAACCGAAAAAAACCGACTTTTCGGTTACGTTCGTTAGGGAACGGAAGAAACTTCCATGCTTAGCTATAACGATAAAGTGTTTGTCGTCTTTATCAATGCGCTATTAAATTAAATTTATTTTTCAGTAAATTTTTTATTTCAAAGTCTTTTTTTGTTCAAATAAACTATATGCTTGTTTAAAGTGGGTGAATTTCCTAATGATTTTCCAAACTTCAAAAAGTGGACTTCTCTTGGACATCGCACAAGAAAAAGTTCATAAATAGCATGCAGGAGTAATTTAACCACAGTAATCTAAATAGTTTTAGTACAAAACCTTATCTTCTAAACTTTTTCAAACTTTTTTAATTTTTGTACTTTCAGTAACATTGATAAGACTGTGAGACTCAATCAGAATATAAAATTAATCTATAGTGAATCTAATAATACCTTATTCTAACAACCTTAACATTGGCATTTGAAATAACCCTCGTTGTTAAGATAGTCGTTTGCAATGATTCAATTAATGATTTATCAACTAGCTGTGGACTATTTTGAATTGTCGTTTCTAGACGGTAATGTATTACACATATTTCAAAATTAGAAGAAGGAAAAAGGAGAAGGGGGTGGAACAGAGATGAAAAGGGAGAGAAAACCCTTAAAAATACCTCTAAAAACAATGCCGGGTAACCCCGTTAGTATACTACCGTAGAAGCTGATTATCTAATATCTGCAGTCGGTTATCATTTATCTAATCTCAATTTAGATATATTTATTATTATTATTATTATTATTATTATTATTATTATTATTATTATTATTATTATTATTATTATTATTATTATTATTATTATTATTATTAAACAGTTGATAGAATAATTAATTACAAAAACGTTTTTTTAAACATTTTTAAAAACTTTCAATTCAATTGTTTATGAAACAAATTTCTGCTCTCCTCAATTTAATTTCATTTTTTTTTCAAAAATGGTTATATTTTACATACAAGTTCACTTGATTATTCACTATTATGAGGCTACAACATGTTTGAACAAATCCAAAACACCTTCCACTGTCACGTCGTCCTTCAATATAATCTGCAAATTGTCGCCGAATTGTGCGCGCTGGCAATCAATTGAGTCCCAACGCACTGAACGTCTGTGCGTAAGATGACATTAGATAATGCTTACGCAATATCGTTTTCGTATAAGTAAATGTAGCTTTAGTATTTTGAGGGAGAATTTATGAGTGACAATCAAACTACGATTTTTAAACGCAATTTTTAAAATATGTTGTTTCAAAATTTCAAGCAAGATTCATATTTCTTTGATTTAGTTTGTTTTATTTTTCTGTTTTTACCAAACAAAAACCTGACTAGATTTATGCTGACACTTTTTATGATTTAGTCAATTGAAAAATTAGTAAACTCTTGATTACGCGGTTTTGAGAGTTGAATAAGATCCTGCAAAATGTCATTAGTGTATAAGTAAGATTTTTCCAATTTTCAGTTGTAGTTCAGATACTGGCTTGAAAAATCAATTAAATACACACAAATTAAAAATTAGTGTACTAATATAAAAATTACCGTAATATTGTTATGGTAAGTAACTGATAAACGACACTGTTTAATTTTTACGCGTAATAAAAAAACAATACCATCGAGAAAAAATGATACGACTAGGCTTTAAAAAAATCTTCTTTTTTTTAATTCTTGCCAAATTAAAAAAAAAAATTACAGTGAGAGTGCGGTTGAAGGAAATTTAATGCTTACCAATTTTCGCATCATAATACCACCTCATAAAAACACTAAAATAACGATCGCAAACTTACCGACTCCCGAGCAAGAATTTATAAATTTTGTTTGATATTTCTATTTTTTTTTGTTTGTTTTGGTTAAATCTGGTGTTTGTTATTTGTTGTCTGATGTCTGTCTAAGCGGATTCTTGTAATCAGCTTTTAACTAGTTTCTCGAAAGGCCGGAAATCTTAAACTTTTAGAATAAACTAGAAATGGATGACAACAAAATAATGGAATGGATTTGTTTTCAGAAAAACACGTTTAAGAAAATTGATCGACTGTTCACAAAATAAAATTCTGTTTCTTTTTTAATTCAACTTTTAATATTTACAGATTTTATTATTTCATAGTTTTTTCAATCTGCAGCATGTTAACCTAAGTTTAAATGCGCTGGCGGTCAATTTAAATGTTCACATAGTGCCGTCAAAGACTTCAATGGTTGAAAAACGAGCTTTTATTGAACTTCATATGATTGTTGTCAAATTTCATTTTTTGCATTATAGTTTTATGAAAGTCTGTAAATCTCTGAGCTAGAGGTCTGTTGCTCTCGCTTATATATAAACAATTTTTTTTCAAAAAGATCTATCTAAAAATATTGTTCTGACGTTTTTTCTTAATATAAATAGTTTGTGCATTTTGCTAATGTACTCAGAGAAATGAAAATATTATTAGTTTACTGGATCTTGTTTTTAAAAATAAAACTTATGGTTCATTACTAGTTAAAAAAAATTAAATCTTTAACTTTAAAATCCTTTTTCCATTATATAATATTTTATTAAATGAAACAACCAGCAGAATAGTTTTAAAACCAATAAAAATTATCAACATATTTAATACTCGCGAACAACAATTTTGTAGTCTTATTAGTTATTTCTAGTTCGTTGTCTTACATGCATTTATATAAGTTTATTTGTTTGTCATCTGTTATCTGTTGTCTATTTTCTGCTGTCCAATGACCGATGTATGTTATCTGTCGTCTGTTTTCAGTTTGAGAAAATATTGGTAAATAATTTGCATTCAGGATAACCTGAAATCTAAAACCACTAGTATAAACTTAGAACACAATAACTAATAATTTTGGCAGAAAAATAACAAAAAAAACTTTTTGAATTACATGTCTATGAACATATTTCATTTAACTCTGGCTTCTTTTAAACGTTATTAATTTACATAAACGTGACAAACATTTACTCTAGTAAAAACCCAAAGCAAAAAATTGTTTAATAAATGCGAAACACCACTCACTGCTGACTCATCCGCCTATAAAGCCGCAAGTTTATGCATCATAGCGTGCGCTTGCGATTGAACGCATGAGGAAGGTAGAGACAAAAAACAAATGTTTGCTGTAAAAAACTAAGAAGCTTTTTAAAAAAAGTTTTTAGAATCATAGCGTGATGATTAAATGTTTTGTTTCAAAATGATAATCAATTTTCATTTTCCTATGTTATGTTTTTTTTAGCTTTTTTTACTGAATAATAATTTTGCTGAATTATTGTTGAATAAAGCCATCGTCAACACAAGAAAATACTGAATAAAAAAAAGTTACCGGCTCACAGACAACGACTTAACAATGTCTTTTTTGTTGTTGTTAATCATTTGTATTTAACATGTGTGTTAGTTGATGTTTATTTGTCTTTTTTCACGACTTGTGTCTGTTATCTGTTGTCAATTCTTTTAAAAATTAATAAAAACACTATTTTACAAACTTCCGAGCTACCTAGTAAATTTTGAAACTTTTAAAACAGACGTAAGGTGACTGACCACACATTTGCTAGTCATTTGTTTTGCAAACAAAAAGAAAAAAGTTAGAATAACTTGTTATTCATGAATATGTCATTAAACATCAACTTGACAACTATTCAGTTATTTATTAACCTAAAATTACAACATCGTTTAATCAATCCCAAACGCAAAATGAACAAGTGTTCGCGTTATAGTAGCGTCTTAAAACACATGGTGTAAAAGACTATAAACAATAATAAATAAAAACAAACGTTATAGTGCGCGCTTGAGAGTTATAGTAATTACGATTTGATTAAAATTATGTTTACTGCTATCAGTAAATTATATATTAAATTCAAAAAACACCTTGGAAGAAATTTGTAATCTACACATAAACAACGAATTTGGAATGTGTTTAATAAATCAATGTTTTTGAAACTTTAAGCAAAGTTATATTTTTTATGTTTTGGCTAGTTAATTTGTCATTACCTTAATAAGGTTAATGGTAAACAAAACTTGATAAGGTTAATGGTAAATAAGACTTGACAAAGTTAATAGTAAATAATATTACCTCTAGCAAAAGAAAAACAGTAAACAAAACTGATCAACTTTCCCGATTGTTAATCTCAAGTTGGATATCTGTTCTGGTGTTATTCTTTGGTTTTTTCCATATCATAAGCCTTTGTCGTGTATTATTAATTGTAATTCTACATTCAAGCCCAATTATTTATTTATTTATCCATTAATCTAAAACTACAAAGTTTCTTAATAAATACTAAACACCACTCACTGTCGAGTCATCTGTCAATATAACCTGTAAGATTTTGCGCATGTGAGTACGGTAGCAATTAAACATAGGTCTTTGCTCAGACCCTCTGTTTGTTATATACAACTATATGTTTAAACAACCTTTAAACCATAGGTTTTTCAGGCAATTGTTAAACATGTTGTTTCAAATTCTAAGCAAGTTTAATTTTTTACTATATTGTTTTATGAACGTTGTTTTAGAACTAAACAAAGCTTAAGTCAGATATATATATATATATATATATATATATATATATATATATATATATATATATATATATATATATATATATATATATATATATATATATATATATATATAGTTTTGCAGTGACAAAAGTCTTGTTTTTATTTTTCCACTATAATGCTACTTTTAAAGCAATAATACAATTTGAATAATTTTACTGTTTTATGTAATTTTCTGTTTTTATCCAATGATTGCTTTCTGTTTACAATTTCATTTTAATCTTAGTTTTTCTTGAATTTTATTGTTTCAAATTTACAACTGTTTGTTCATCTACCCATCTGAAACTGCAACATTTTTTTATAAATCCAAACGATCATTCACTGTTTTATTCTGTAGTTAATAACAGTTGCAAGTTTGTCTGTAATTCTAACATTAAGAATCCCTTTTCTTTTTCTAGTCAATGTCAATCAGTTGTAGGTTTGACTATCAAAAAACTATTCATGAATCAGATGTACCTGCATTTGTTGACGACATTCAATCAATCTTTACCAAAGAAAATTGTTACTTACTTCTTGTACTTCTTATTGTTGTACCTCTTACTTCTCTCACATTTCTCCATCTCTTGTTCTTCTTCACTGGCTTCCTCTTAGATATAGGGTGATTTTTAAAATCAGTTATAAAATTGCATAACAATACTGTACTACAAAAACATTACCCGGCAAAGAATAATAAAAAAATGTTTATAGTTACTATGACGATGTAAATTTTTGTCATCATTGTTGATATGATTCTTCAATGCATAACAATACTGTACTACAAAAACATTACCCGGCAAAGAATAATAAAAAAATGTTTATAGTTACTACGACGATGTAAATTTTTGTCATCATTGTTGATATGATTCTTCAATTTTTTTTCAATGTTTGTTTTTCAAATTTTATTTTTGTTTTATTAAACTATACATTTTTTAAAATTGACAAATTTTATAATGATCTTCAAAATTTCAAAAGTACCTAGACATCCCATTGACATTTGACATCCGGACAAGTGAAATTCATTAAAGCCTGTAAAAAACTCGTAAGCATCAATTTGGCAAAATCATTCGATAATTTTATTTGTAATTATTTCTTAACAAAATTTTGTAGAACTTCATTTGTTTGTTTCCTAATATCTAATGTTTATTACCTCTTATCAGTAGTTTATTTTACGGATGAAAATGCGTAAATACGTCGAGGTCACCAATGTAAACGTAGAGGAATATGCTTTCTAACAATTCTTAACGTTAAAATCGAAGTTATTTATAACACAATATTTCTCGAATTTATTTTAACTTTAATATTCTTTGTTGAATATAATCTTTTACTTGACTCAAAACTGAATTATCTCACTTTGTAGAATTTCGCACGGTTCTAACAAATCTTTTGATAATTCCAATTTATTTTTCCAAAACCATCTCAATTCTTTAATGAAGACCCCTAATAAGAGAAAGACCAATAACAATTATATACAGAAGATCACTATAAAATTAACCAACTTTAAGACATTTACAGTTTTATTAAAAAAATGATAATGTAAAAATTTAAGAAACAAAATTTATTAGAAAAATAAATAAAAGAAGTAACTACAAATATCTTTTATTTACTAGTCAATTGGGGTAATATTTTCACGTTACGATGTCATAATGACATTTTAAAGTAATCCTAAAAGCATGTTTTTAAATTGTTTAAATTAACTTTTTTTGTTATCTGTTGTTTTGTTTTTGTTTTTTTATAATTATGTCGTGTACACTGTACACGTTTTAATTTATATTTATTTTTTATTTTTTTTTATTATTTCACATTCAAATTATTTTATTCTTCAATTAACCTAAAGCTACAACATCATCTAATAAAGACAAAACACCACTCGGTGTTGACTGTCCGTCAATAAAATTGTTAGTATTCACGACTTTTACACGCTGGCGGTTTAATAACTATCAGCGGACTTATGAGAGACTGTAAGACCAATGGTGAGACAAATAAACATGTTTATTGTTTCATAATGATTTTACTTCACTTACAGAAATCATGATATATTTTGCCGTTTTCAGTCATTTAATTTATAATAAATTTCGATTTTTCTATTGAAAGTTCAGTTTTTTAACTCTGTGGAAAACTTTCATGAATTATATCGGGGTGAATAAAAGATTAGCAACAAGAAAAAGTCACCAATGAGGTGAACAGAAAAATAATTTTTAATTTACAACTTGATTTTTAAATTCTAACCTATAAACGTGTTCAATATTTATTTATTGTGAAGCTGAATTTGTGTAACAGTTTTTAGTCAGGTCATATAGTTATTCAGGTTTATTGACTTTTTTTGGAGTAATATGAATGACAAGAGTAGTTTTATAGCGGAAAAATGATCAGGACGTCCAAGCCTCCTATGTAACTTCATCAGAGTTGAATGTGCTTAAATTTAACAAACTCAGTTTACTTTTGTGAAAATGTTTTTTCAAAGCTATTAAAAAAAACAATACCCAGTCTTAGAAAATTCGTTTTTTACTTGCTAAGGGGCTAAACAGCTGTTGTCTTGTGTCACTAACATATTTTTTTGCCTAGTCTAAAAAAATAAAATATATACATATCCAACCACTTCAAAAAATGTCTGTTATCTGATGTTTATTTGTCTTTTTTCTAGTTTTTTATGGTGACTTGTGTCTATCTAGCATTTTAAAACTTTAAAAATAAACGTAAAATGACTTACAACAGAGACAGTGTTTTAATAACTTGTTTTTGAAATATTTGTTTAAGTGTTTTATTTTATTTAGTTACTGGTTTTTCAAAAACATTTTAATGAAAATTAACTCAACAACTATCTAATTATATATTCATTGACCTAAAATTAATCAATCCTAAACACCACTCACTGTCGATTCTTCCGTCAATAAAATGTTTGCGTCATAAGGCGCGCTTGCGTTTAATTACAAAACACCACTCACTGTCGACTCATCTTTTAATAAAAATTGTAAGTCTCTGCTTAAGTTTTTAGCTGGCAATTTATTTTTTTACTCTCTATTCTATGCAGTGTTCTTTTGCCCCAATGTAGTTTAGAGATGTAGTGGCTAAACGTTTTAGTTGCGGGTAAGGTGTGACTTTTTTAATTTCTTGGAAACCTTTAAACCAATTTTGTTGGTTAAATCTACCTTAAGAAATAAAAACGGAAAGTCATAACAAGCAAACGTTAATTTATCAAATTAAAAATATGCTTTCAAAATAACTGAAAAAGTTTATAGCAACATATTATTCTAGAAATATTACCCGGTGAATAGTAAACAATTGATGTTTATAAATACTATGACGATAAAAGTGTTCGGCGTCTTTATCAATACGCTATTATATTTAATTTATGTTTTTAGTAAACCTTGTATTTCAAAATTTATTTTTGTTTAATTAAACTGTAAGATTGTTTAAAGTGAGTGAAATTTATAATGATCTTCCAAAGTTCAAAACGTGGACATCCCATGGACATCCGCACAAAAAAAGTTAATAAATAGCATGTAAGATTAATTAAACCACAGCGAGCTGAATAGTTTTATTACAAAACCTCATTTTTCTAATCTTTTTCAAAATTTTTAACTTTTGTATTTTTAATAAAATTAGTAAGACTGTAAGATTCAATCAGAATCTAAAATAAATCTATGGTGAATCTAATATTCCATAATTCTAACAACCTAAACACTGGCATCTCTAATGAGACTAGCCTCGTTGTTAAAAGAGCCGTAAGCAATGATTCAATTAATGATTTACTTCAGATCCGTCATGAAAGAATCTATTCTTAGAACTTAATAGAAAACATTTGTCCGTTATGCTTGATTACATTAGTGAACGACGTTCAAACATTTGTTTCTAAATGCAATTTATTTTACTTTTATTATTGTTAAAAACTTTTTTTAAATACTTTCATTCAACTTGCCATCTCTGTACGCAAATCTAGCAAGTAAAATTTAACTAGCTTTTTGACTCGCTAGGAGGCTGACACTTTAAGCATAGTTTTATATTGGAGAACAATTATATTCGACATATGTTTGTAAACAAATACACTCAATTTACTGAAACAGCAAAGTTAGCACGTGATTCATCTGCAGATAGCATAATAATCAAGACTATTCAAATAAGCTGCTGATGGAGCAGTAAACAACAACTTATGCTGAATGAAAAGGAACACTTGCAACAAAATCTGATATAAAAATGCAGTTGGAAGAAATTTAATTGTTATCACTTTTGCATTAAAATGCCACCTTTGGCATACAAAAGATATTAATTAAATGTTTGATAAGTTACTGGCAATCTCATTCGACATCATTATTTGACTGTTTTTACTTGCTCGTAGTAAATTTCATTTATTTGTTGTTTGGTATGGGTTGTCTGCTACCTATAATCTGTTTTCTATAGTCAGTTATTTGTTATTTGTTGTCTGTTGTCAGCTTTCCACGATTTTGTCGATGAGTTGAAAATCTCAAACTTTCAGAACAAACATGAAATCGGTAGCAAGACCATAATTAATAAACGATGTTTTTAAAAAAATGTTTACAAATTGAATTACATTTTTACGAAAATAAATTTCTGTTTTTTTTAAATTCACTTTTAGTTGTTTATGAATTTTATTATTCTAAATTCACGTCCATTTAGTCGATCAACTACACAAGACTATAACATCCTTTAATAATTTAAAAACACCTTTAACTGTGTCAGCATGTGTCAATATAATCTCCATTTTTTGCCAATTTATACACGCTGACGGTAAAAAAAAAACTATACACACTGACGGTCGAGTGATGTGAATATTAAATAAATGTTTCAAAACTAAAATAATTTAATTATTTTTTAACATAATTATTTTTTTAACATAATTATTTTTTAACATAATTATTTTTTTAACATAATTATTTTTTTAACATGAAAATTATTTTTGGTACTTTGTGAACTAGTTTCACAAACTATATATATACTCTACTTTGCTATCATTTTCTTGAGTTATCATTCCCAGAGGCAGCTGCTAAACATGTTGTTTCAAAATTTTAAGCAATTTTCATTTTCATAACTTTTTTGTTATTACATAACAACTACTTTACTAGATTGAGGTTTAAGATTTTGAAGTTTTTAAAAAACTGATTACGATCTATACATATATTTTCTAATGTCGGTTTATAATTATGTTTAATAGCGGCGGCCACAGTGGTCAGCACAGTCAGCTGTTTTACAGAAATGTGTGCGTACAGGTTTGTAATGGAAGTTATTAAAAAGTAGTATCATGTCAGTTTTAAAAATAAAACAATTAAATGAAAAAGCGAGTTTTTCAACACAAACTTTTATTTCAAATACACTAGATTTAGAAATTCGGAAGATGTTCAAATTATTTTCTATTTGAATCATGTATTGTCATCCAATATAAAGCTATGCTACTAATTGAGATGAATGAGATGATATACTCAACAGTTTTGTAAGTTTAGAAAAAAATTTGTGAAAGGAAATGACTAATTTTAAGATTGGAAAAGGTTTAAGGTCCTAGACTGACGAAACCAAATAAAGACACATGAAGACCATTTGTTCTAATAATAATTTTTTTACACTACTAAGACAATTGAACATTTTAACAGTTTTATTCATTTAATTAATACTAAATCCTGGTCTATCCATTAAAAGGTTTGTCTCAAAATGCAATATCTATCATTAGAAAAACACTAAACAAGAACTCGCAAAAATTTTGATTTGCAAACAACAATTCAACAATCAAAATTATTAACTATTTTTAGTAGTTTTTTAAGAAAGTTTCTTTTTCTCATATTTAAATTTCTATTTAATTCCAAACAACAACTCTGCCAGATTGAAGCTAAATAACGCCATTTCTTCCATAATAAAATCAAAAGATAGCTGTTGAATTATCTGGCTCAAGATTTTCAAAATGTTTTGCTGTATGATTGTTTATTCATAACAGAAATAATTTATTCTGTAGAAGTTTCCATTTATATTTAGTTTTTTTTTATAAATTTCATAATTTAAAATTTAAACACTTCAACTTAATTTTGTAAACTTTTATCCTTCAAAAATTTTTCGCTTCTACTTTTTCCACTTTTGTCTCTACAGTAATATGAATTTTCTGTTTTTTCAGTCTTGCGTCATGACGCCACTCATAAGGTTCGAGAAACAATTAAATAAAACCTCGGAAAATTAGCGGTTCTTAAACAAACGTTTTGCAGTCTTAATTGATTTTTTAATTATTTGTAGCTACTTTGTCTGTTATTTGTTGTCTGCGTGGGTAGATTTTTGTATATAAAAATATGAAACTTTTAGAATAAGCGTGAAACATGGTAATTATTAAATACTCTATCCGTACAGGCGTATAAAAAATAATTTGATTAATTTGCATATGAAAACTGTTTTTATGTATTTTTGAAGGTGATTTTATTTTTCCATAAATTTATATTTATTCCTTGTCCATCCGTTTATTCAATTAACCAAAAAAAACTAAACATCATTTCATAAATCTAAAAAAACCTCTTAAACTAATTGCGTATATTCTTGCTACAGTAAATGTAATAATATCATTTTAGCTGGGCTCAATTAGGTGATAGTTCTTTAATTTTTGTAGAATGCCTATCAGTTTATTATTGTATGTCCTTGTTGAATTATTTTTTCAGTTGCAATTATTGCTTACAGATTTTAGCAAATTTTATTTGGTTTGTTTTGGTTATTTCATTTCTAACTATGTTATATCTAAATAAAACCTTTACTCAATGTTATTGTTCTGTTTATTTAGGTTGTGGTTATATACTTGTTTATTCAATTTTGCTTTTCTGATTTGTTTATTTCAAAATTACATTCATTCAGTTATTTATTAACATAGGACAACGGCGTTTTTTGAAAAAATCTAAAACACCACTCACTGTCGACTCATACGTCGATAAAATCAGCATGTCTTTTTGCAAATGCGTGACGCAGCGGTTTAGCCTTTTTTGACGAGATGTTTTCATAGATGGATGTTTTAACATTAAGATGAATAAATATTGAATTAATATAACCTCTTTGAATGTTCTGTTATTTATTTATCTTTATAATGTATTAAGATAATTACCTAATTAATTAATTTGCCGAAGGAAACAAATCGTCCGGCACAAAACGAGACGGTAAAAAATGACGGATTTTTTAACAAAAAACATTGAAAATAGTCACGACTTTTTTAGACAATCTTTTTGCTACTTTATTGGATGTTTTTATTTTGTGGTTTTTAATAAAATATTGTTTAACGTATGTTATTGTTTCTATCAACTTTACAGCCGGTTTTGCTTTATTGCTGGCTTGCTTTAAAGATTACAAAAAACCATAAAAGTAACAATTACATCTTTCCCGTCATCTAATCATGCTTTATAAAAATTCATTCTAATAAATTTTGAAAATTAATTATTTTCAATTGAAACAACAGAAAATCAAACGTAGTTGTAAAAATACTAGCATGGTTACCCGGCTTTGCCCGTGGTTTTTAGAGGTTTTTCATTAATCTTGTTTTCATTTTTCTCTTTTTTCTTGTTGTTTTTGCTTTCTTTCCCCGCCTTTTTCATGAAATAGACTAACTGAAAATTCAAATTTGTTATACTGATTTTGTTGTTTCATACATGTTGTTATTTGATTTTACTAATTTTTGATTTTACTAATTTATTTTTTGTTATCTGTTGTCCCGTGTCTGTATAAGCAGATTCTTTCTATTTACTTTAAAAAAAATTTAGATTGTTATTTAAAGCTTTTGAAATCAGCGTAAAACAAATGATAACACAATTATTATCAATTTGAAAAAAAAAACATGTTAAAAACAAAAAACCTTAATTAATTTGTTTATGAAGTATTTTTTCTGTATTTTCTAATTAACCTTCAGTTTGTTTTTTTTTAATTTATTTTCCCACACTCACAGCCATTATCTCATTTTTTAACCGAGACTCAATTAATCAAAACACCACTTACTGTTGACTCATTTTTTTTATAAAAATTGCAAGTATCTGCATACATTTCAAGCTGGCAATTTAAGGTTAAAAATATCTCCATATTTTCTAGTTTACTGGTGTCTGTTAGGTAGTAAATATAATGCTTAGATTAATTTATATATATAAGGGTCACGACGCTGCGGATAAAAGTTGAATTTAACTTTTATTTTCATTTTAATGCAAACCAAATTAGAAAACAAATCTTACTTTTATTCATTATTACATTTGTGGACGATGTAAAGTCATATGTTTTTTTAATGGCAATTAATTTAACTTTATTATGGAATTTAACGATGTTTAAAATGAAACGATGTTTAAAATGAAAATAAAAACAAAACCACAGCAGAAATCCAATCAAATACGATAGAGAATCTTTACCAGTATTAATTAGAAGTCTAATCCAAGGTCATACTAAAAATATATTCCCACTATCAAGGGCTAACTAGGTGTGTTTGATCAATAATGTGAATTTATATCAGAGAAATTTAGTAGAAATTTAATGTGTTGTGATATCTCGTAATACAGGCAAATTCTCAAGTTTATAAGCGTTGTTTAAAAAAACTTTTTTTTTCAATTTTTGTTAGTACTGAGTTGAGCCAAAGACTAATTTCTGCCAGATAAAATGTTAAACCTGACATTTCGAATTTTAAGCAAATTTCTCTGTATGCCCTAGTCCTGTTTTTTTACATTGTTTCCGTTGTTACTAAATACTAATAAAATTAGATTAATGTAAAATGGCGCCACTTCTACCATCCGAAAACATTAAATAAGATTTGTAAACTACAATTTGGCAAGCTTCTATTCTTGTCATTTTGTTGTTTTTATTAAAATAAATTTTTTGTGTACTTTTTAATTTAATTTTAGTTGATCAAAGGTTTTATTATTTTACATTCCACTCCTTTATTAACCTAGGACTGCATCAGTTTTGTTTAAATCCGAAACACCACAAGCTGTTGAGTCGTCAGTCAATAAAAAGAGCAAGTCTCACCAACCTTTTCAGGGCTTGAGGTCGAAACATAAATGGCAGTTGATGATGATGATTCATCTTACGTATTTTTGTGATATTTGTGAATTTTTATTTTAATATATCTGCATTTTATAATGATTGGATATGTTGAAACAATAAGTCATTTATGTATGTATGTGTGTGTATATGTATATATATATATACATGTATATATATATATATATATATATATATATATATATATATATATATATATATATATATATGTATATAAATGTATGTGTATATATATATATATATATATATATATAAAAATGAATGTTTGTATATATGTATATATATTCATGTCCTTTATGCATTGCTACACCATTCATCCGATCTTAATGAAATTTTCACACAACCTTGAGAGTCAAGGGGAATCAAATATAGTGAAAAATGTTTTGAAATCCGTCACAAAATGAACGGAGCGGGTGAGCGAGCGGGAACTATATATATATATATGTTTGTGCGTATGTATGTGTGTATGTATGTATGTGTATGTGCATGTATGTGTGTCTGTGTGTGTGTTTATGTATGTACTATCGGAGATACCCGGCGCTGCCCGGTTTTTAGAGGTTTTTCTATTGTTTGTCTCCTTCTCTCCCGTTTCCTTTCCCACCTGTTTTCCCACTCCTGTTCGCTTTCCCGTTTTCGGTCGTTTTCCCGCTGCCGGTCGCTTTCCCGCTCTCGGTCGCTTTCCCGCTCCCGGTCGCTTTCCCGCTCCAGGTCGCTTTCCCGCTCCCGGTCGTTTTCCCGTTCCCGGTCGCTGTCCCATTCCCGCTCACGTTTGCTCTCCCATTCCCGCTCACGCTTGCTTTTCCGTTCCTGCTCGCTGTTCGTTCCGGGTCGCTTTCCCGTTTCTATAATAGACAAACTAACCCACAAACATTCATATATATATATATATATATATATATATATATATAGTCTTAGCAAATCTATTTTACGTTTTATAGGCTAACAGAAGTTATGAAAGAATGTAAAAGAGAAAATGAGCGTAAACAGGAACGGGAACGGGAACGGGAACGGGAGAGCAACCGTGACCGAGAATGGGAGAGCAAGCATGACCGGGAACGGGAGAGCAAGCGTGATCGGGAACGGGAAAGCAACCGGAAACGGGAAAGCGACCGGGAACAGGAAAGCGACCGGGAACGGGAAAGCGACCGGGAACGGGAAAGCGACCGGGAACGCGGAAAGCGACCGGGAATGCGGAAAGCGACTGGAATTGGGAGAGCAAGCTTGGAAGGAAACGCGAGCAAGAGAGAAAATCGATAACAAAACTTTTGAGCGGGAAAGCGACCGGGAGCTGGAAAACGACCGAGAGCGGAAAAGCGACCGGGAACGCGACGAAAACTGGAAAGTGGAGAAGGAAACGGGAGCGAGAGAGACAAACATTAGAAAAACCTCTAAAAACCCCGGGCAACGCCGGGTAACCCCGCTAGTATGTATATATAAATATATATATATGTATATTTGTGCTCTTGTGACATTGTGTGTGCTTATTATTTTTTTTATCTAGGTATTTATATATATATATATATATATATATATATATATATATATATATATATATATATATATATATATATATATATATATATATATATATATATATATATATGTAAATATATATATATATATATATATATATATATATATATGTAAATATATATATGTATATTTGTGCTCTTGTGACATTGTGTGTGCATATTATTTTTTTTATCTAGGTATTTATATATATATATATATATATTTATATGTATATATATATATATATATATATATATATATATATATATATATATATACATATAATTTAAAGAGTTGTGATATTTCGAAATATAAGCAAAGTTTAAGATTTTATAAAGATTAAAGTTGTAAAGAAGTTTTATTCTGCTAAGAACAAAATCAGCCTGTACAATAAAAAGCCGCTTAATATTTTTGTCAGTTTATAGCAGTTATACTCATAATTTCAAATTTAAATATAAAGAATTCTTTTTTAAAGCATTGTGAAAAACGTTCCTAAGTTATATGTACCCACAAATGTGGACTATTTTAAATCGTCGTTTCTAGACGTAAGTCTTATAAACATATTTCAAAAAGAGAACAAGTGAAGCAAAAACACAGTTTTTTAAAAACACACTTTTATATTTTTTCTACTACAAAAACAACAAACATATTAGCATAGACAATAAATAGTGTGACGAAAATATCACAAATAATTATTTAATGAAATTTTGTCCAATCGATCCAAACATTTGATAGAATGCATTATTAATTAGTTTGGAGGTATGTTTAAATTGTGAAGTCTCTAGCTCATCGGGAAGTTAGTTTAAAATCGATTGCAAAATTTGACGACAGACAGATAGACAGACAGAGAAGTCAAGTTAAGTAAATGTGTGTAAAAAGAAAGAAGCAAATAAATACGAAACAGAGATAAAAAGCGAGAGGGAAAAACTATAAAAAAAACATCTAAAAACCTCAGACAATACCGGCTAACCCCGTTAATGCTTAATAATAATATATAAACTACCATGAAAGCTAATTATCTTAATTTACTCAAATTAGTTTTTAACTTGTTTTCTATCTATAGTTGGTTATCATTTATTTATCTTATATCAATTTAGATCATTTTTACAAACTTTCAGCATAGCTTTATATTGGATGACAATACATGATTCAATAAAAAAAAACTTAATTTGAACATCTTTCGTATTTCTAAATCCAGTGTATTTGAAATAAACGTTTGTGTTGAAAAACTTGTTTTTTCCTTTACTTGTTTAGTCGTTTTTATTTGAAAAGCTGGTATACTACTGATTTGAAACTTTTAGAGTACTTGAACATAAAACAGATGACATCACACTAATTAATTAATTTTTTTTTGAAAACATTTTTAAAAATGTTCAATTTAATTGTTTATGAAAGAAATCTCTACTCTCTTCAATTTAATTTAATTTTTTTTCAAAAATGTTATTATTTCACATCCAGGTTCATTTGATCATTTGTTATTATAATGCTACAACATTTTGAACAAATCCGAAACACTGTCAAGTTGTCCGTTAATATAATCTGCAAGTTTTCGTCAAATCAGGCAACTCCGCCTCGCTAATTGCGAGCCAGTCCCAAGCCTGGAGAAAGGAGGAGGGAAAAGTAAGAAGGATCAAATTCTGATCCACGACAGGAAGCACTAATGTGCTCCCCACATACAGCCTTTAGAGTCTTAAAACACCTGGTGTAAAGGACTATAAACTATTATAAAAAAAAAAAAATCAAATCAGGCGCGCTGGTAGTTTAATAGATTTTCAAGTTAGTGTTTATGAGAGACTTTCATAAGGAATATGTACTTGCATTAGTGAATGACTATCAATACCACCCTTTCCAAACGCAATTTGTGAACATGTTGTTTTAAGATTTCAAGCAAAATTCATTTTGTTTTAGTTTGTTTTCTTTTTCTGCTTTTACTAAACAAAAACATCGCCAGCTTTACGTTGACACATTCTACACTTAAAGCGAGTCGAAAAATTTTTTAAATCTTAGTTAGGTGGCCTTAAAACAAATATAGAGTGAATAAGAACCTGCAAAATAACATTAATGTAAATAAGCATTTTCCCAATTTCAGCGTAGTTGAGATACTGGCCTGGCAAAGCAATTAATTAAATACAAGTTGAGAGGGCATGTTACGGTTTATATAATTTTCTAAAAGTTAGCGTAATACTGTAAACGTTAATGTAATATTGTAATTGTAAGTAACTGATATACGGTAAGATATATATTTTACGCTAAAAAAGAGAACACCATTAAAAAAAAATAATACAACAGTGCATCAGAATTAAATTTTATTTTTTGATTTATTTTCATTATGACATTAATTTATTAGATCATATTAGAAAAACATCAATCAATGCCATTGATTCAATGGGAATAATTACAGACCGCCTTCTTCAATTTACACTTTGATCGACTTGCGTACCAGCATGGATCTCTAGCATATCGACAAACTGCTGCTAGTCAGATATACATAATATGAACAAACACATTCGGAGAAAAGTCTATAGCAAATCTGATTGTAATTCTAAACTTTGAGTCAGTTGCAAGTTATTGAATCACAATAATAAAAAATTTTTTTAAAGAGTTTTGTTGATGATTGCTCGCAACAGGAAAAGAAAACGAGATCAGTTTCAGTGTAATCTACGGCTAACGGATAAACCCGCAGGTAAAAAGTCAGCGGGTACACCATTTCACCCACGCTTCGGGTAATGAACGGGCATGCAAAAAATGACCGGTCGGGTGTGGTACGGCCGTGCTCTTACCCGCAACCTATTAGATTATTTGCATGGAATTGCAAACAGTTCAAGTTTTAAAAAAAAGAGGTTTTCTCAATAATTAAAACATAACGCTTCAAAATTTTAGGCAAGCATGTAAAAAACTGTACACATTTTATCTCGTAAGAATCAATTGGGCATTATCATTTATTAATTATATTTGGTTATTATTTTTGAACGAGATTTTATTGAACTTTATTTTTGTGTTGTCTAATATCTAATGTTTATCAATTTTTATCTGCAGTATATTATCGGATGTCTGTTTAGCAATGTTTCTAGTCAGCTTTCAACGCGATTTTAAACTAACTAGAGATCTCAAACTTTTAGAATAGAGGGATAATAGTACTAAACAATTAAATTTTGTTTCATAAACGCATGTTTAAGCAAAAATTATTTATTTATTTACTTATGTATTTTTAAATTATTGTTCGTGAATTTTATTATTTGACATTCCCGCGACACCTATCTAATTATTTATTACCTTAGGCTACAAAATCGTTCAATAAATCCAAAACACCACTCACTGACAACTCATCTGTCAATAAATCCGGGCGTTTTAGCAAGTATGCATGGCTGCGGTTTCTTCTTCAAATTGGAAGTTTTAACATTAAGATGAGCAAATATCAAACTAATGTAGGTTTTTCCAATGGTGTGTTATTTTCATATAATTTCTTTGTATAATTACTTATGGCACAAAACGAAACCGTAAAAAATTACAGGTTTTCAAAGTTTTTATTGAGCCGTCAGATAATAAAAAAAAAATTTGTTTTCTTCACTGTTAATATAGGAAATTAATTGATCCAAACGCCACTTGCGGTCGACTCATCTTTCAATAAAAATTGCAAGTCTCTGCGTATATTTCGAGCAGGAAATTCTCAGTTGAAATCGGCCGTTTTTCTTACTTTACTCGTGTCTGTTACTTACTAAATATAATGCTCAGATATAATTTATGTATATATAAGGGTCGCGACTCTGCGGATAATTCTGAAAAGGTGTTTTTAACAATTTATTGAATTTAATGCCAAACAATTCCGAAAACAAAACTTATTTTTATCATCATTTATTACATTTGTGAAAGACGGTTGTTATTTTTTCTAAATGTAATTAATTTTATCTTTTTATGTAATTTATTTACATTTATTTATGTAATTTATTTACATTTATTTATGTAATTTATTTACATTTATTTATGTAATTTATTTAAATAAAAGACGATGTTTAAAATAGAAAAAAACAACATCAAAAATCCAATCAAATACGATAAAGAATCATTAAAAATATTAATTAGCAGTCTAATTTAAAGTTATACTAAAAATATCTTCCCGCTATTAGGGGCTACCAAAGTGTGTTTGTTCAATAAGGTGAATTTATATCAGAGAAAGACAGTAGAAATTTAATGTGTTGTGATATCAATTTGGCAAGCTTTTGATCCCGTCGTTTTGTTGTTTTTATGAAAACAAATTTTTTGGTTTGCTTTTAAATTTAATTTCGGTCGATCATACATTTTATTATTTAAAATTCCACACGTTCATTAACTTAAGACTGCAACAATTTTGCTTAAATCCGAAACACCACAAGCTGCTGAGTAGTCCGTCAATAAAAAGAGCAAGTCTAACCGACTTCTTCAGGGCTCGAGGTAGTCAAGCTTAGATGCACGTATCTTACTGTTCTCATGTAATTTATTTACATAGAAGACGACGTTTAAAATTGAAACAGAACAAAACACTTAGCCTTTTCGGACTTGATTGCACGGGTCTGTCTGCAGATCGCAAACTGCGCAGAATTTTTAGAGAAAGGGAATTACAAATTTTAAATCAATTTAATCCACAAAATATTGCAGTGAGAAAATACCCGCAGCTCATACCAGCATCCATCAGCGAGAGCGGTTTTGCACTTTAACGAACTGGGGGCAGATTTCCGGATTAATACCGCCGAAACGGTTGCAGACATGAAAATATTTTCTAACAATTATTTGTAGGGAATTTCAAATGCTGTACAGGCTGCCAAGAACTGCAGCCAACAGCATCATTACTAACGGAAATACGTCATTTCGAAAAGGCGAAAATAATCCAAAATGAAAAAAACCGCCATTTTTGAACGCCCGTAAATCCATTACGAGAACAGAAATTCAAAAATTCTTCCCCCGCAGATGGTTCCATTTAGGGGTCGTTTTCTCATGTAGAGTGCAGCTCCGCTTCGCCTGACGGGGGGGGGGGTGGCTGTAGACACAAATCTCACTAGATTTATGCTTACAATTTTTATGCTTTAGCCAATCGAAAAATTCGTGAAATCTTGATTACGCGATTTTGAGAATTGAATTAGATCCTGCAAAAATGTCATTAGTGTAACTAGCTTTTTCCCATTTTCAGTTGTAGTTTAGATACTGATATGAAAAAGCAATTAATAACGATAAAAATTACTGAAATAGTTTAATAGTAAGTAACTGATAAACGACAATGTTTAATTTTTTTACGAGTAATAGAAAAGAATGATACGACTGTGCTTAAAAATTTTTTTTTTAATTTTTGTCAAACTAAAACAAACACCTACAATGACAGTAAAATTGAATAACATTAAATGTTTACCAATTTTTGCATTATAGTGTCACCTCATAAAGACACTAAAGTAACAGTCGCAAAGTTGCCGGCTCGCGAACAAGAATTTATAAATTTCGTCTGACATCTCCATTTTGTTTGTTTGTTTTTGTTAAATCTGGTGTCTGTTATTTGTTGTCTGATGTCTGTTTAAGCGGATTCTTGTAATCAGCTTTCAACTAGTTTCTCGAAAGGCCGGAAATCTTAAACTTTTAGAATAAACTAGAAATGGATGACAACAAAATAATGGAATGGATTTGTTTTCAGAAAAAAACACGTTTAAGAAAATTGATCGACTGTTCACAAAATAAAATTCTGTTTTTTTTTTAATTCAACTTTTAATATTTAAAGATTTTATTATTTCATAGTTTTTTCGATTCAGTTTTTCAAATACCAGGGCTACATTGTTTAATTAATTTAAAACACCTCTTATTGCACATTCATTTTTTAATAAAACATAATCTGCAGCATGTTAACTAAAGTTTAAATGAGCTAGCGGTCAATTTAAATCGTCGCATAGTGCCGTCAAAGACTTCGATGGTTGGAAAACGAACATTTATTGAACTTTATTTGGTTTTTGTCAAATTTCATTTTTCGCGTTATAGTTCTATAAAGGTCTGTAAAATTCTGAACTAGTGGGTCGTTTTTCTCATATTTGTTCTTTATTTTTCTTTTTCTCTTTTTTTTGTTTTTTTCTTTCTCGAAAACTATTGACGTGTTTCCATTATCACAAACGGAAGAAAAAGGAAAGATATGATATAATTATAATATTTCATTGATCTAAAATGACGATCAGTGAAATTAATTGTTTAATTTTTTTTACGGAATTCCGAAAAAAACCCGACATTTACGAAAAATAATTCCGAACGTTCGGTTTTTTTCGGGGTCGGAAATAATTTTATTCCGAACTTCCGACAATCGATAAAAACCGAAAAAACCGACTTTTCGGTTACGTTCGTAAGGGAACGGAAGAAACTTCCATGCCTTGCTATAACGATAAAGTGTTTGTCATCTTTATCAATGCGCTATTAAATTAAATTTATTTTTCAGTAAATTTTTTATTTCAAAGTCTTTTTTTGTTTAAATAAACTATATGCTTGTTTAAAGTGGGTGAATTTCCTAATGATTTTCCAAACTTCAGAAAGTGGACATCTCTTGGACATCCGCACAAGAAAAAGTTCATAAATAGCATGCAGGAGTAATTTAACCACAGTAATTTAATAGTTTTAGTACAAAACCTTATCTTCTAAACTTTTTTAAAATTTTTAATTTTTGTACTTTCTGTAAAATTGATAAAACTGTGAGCCTCAATCAGAATATAAAATTAATCTATAGTGAATCTAATAATACCTAATTCTAACAACCTTAACATTGGCATTTGAAATAACCCTCGTTGTTAAGATAGTCGTTTGCAATGATTCAATTAATGATTTATCAACTAGCTGTGTACTATTTTGAATTGTCGTTTCTAGACGGTAATGTATTACACATATTTCAAAATTAGAAGAAGGAAAAAGGAGAAAGGGGTGGAACAGAGAGGAAAAGGAAGAGGAAACCCCTTAAAAATACCTCTAAAAACAATGCCGGGTAACCCCGTTAGTATACTACCGTAGAAGCTGATTATCTAATATCTGCAGTCGGTTATCATTTATCTAATCTCAATTTAGATATATTTTTTTATTATTATTATTATTATTATTATTATTATTATTATTATTATTATTATTATTATTATTATTATTATTATTATTATTATTATTATTATTATTATTATTATTATTATTATTATTATTATTATTATTATTATTATTATTATTATTATTATTATTATTATTATTATTATTATTATTATTATTATTATTATTATTATTATTATTATTATTATTATTATTATTATTATTATTATTATTATTATTATTATTATTATTATTATTATTATTATTATTATTATTATTATTATTATTATTATTATTATTATTATTATTATTATTATTATTATTATTATTATTAAACAGTTGATAGAATAATTAATTACAAAAACGTTTTTTTAAACATTTTTAAAAACTTTCAATTCAATTGTTTATGAAACAAATTTCTGCTCTCCTCAATTTAATTTCATTTTTTTTTTCAAAAATGGTTATACTTTACATACAAGTTCACTTGATTATTCACTATTATGAGGCTACAACATGTTTGAACAAATCCAAAACACCTTCCACTGTCACGTCGTCCTTCAATATAATCTGCAAATTGTCGCCGAATTGTGCGCGCTGGCAATCAATTGAGTCCCAACGCACTGAACGTCTGTGCGTAAGATGACATTAGATAATGCTTACGCAATATCGTTTTCGTATAATCAAAAGTAGCTTTAGTACTTTGAGGGAGAATTTATGAGTGACAATCAAACTACGATTTTTAAACGCAATTGTTAAATATGTTGTTTCAAAATTTCAAGCAAGATTCATATTTCTTTGATTTAGTTTGTATCATTTTTCTGTGTTTACCAAACAAAATCCTGACTAGATTTATGCTGACACTTTTTATGATTTAGTCAATTGAAAAATTAGTAAACTCTTGATTACGCGGTTTTGAGAGTTGAATAAGATCCTGCAAAATGTCATTAGTGTATAAGTAAGATTTTTCCAATTTTCAGTTGTAGTTCAGATACTGGCTTGAAAAATCAATTAAATACACACAAATTAAAAATTAGTGTACTAATATAAAAATTACCGTAATATTGTTATGGTAAGTAACTGATAAACGACACTGTTTAATTTTTACGCGTAATAAAAAAACAATACCATCGAGAAAAAATGATACGACTAGGCTTTAAAAAAATCTTCTTTTTTTTAATTCTTGCCAAATTAAAAAAAAAAATTACAGTGAGAGTGCGGTTGAAGGAAATTTAATGCTTACCAATTTTCGCATCATAATACCACCTCATAAAAACACTAAAATAACGATCGCAAACTTACCGACTCCCGAGCAAGAATTTATAAATTTTGTTTGATATTTCTATTTTTTTTTGTTTGTTTTGGTTAAATCTGGTGTTTGTTATTTGTTGTCTGATGTCTGTCTAAGCGGATTCTTGTAATCAGCTTTTAACTAGTTTCTCGAAAGGCCGGAAATCTTAAACTTTTAGAATAAACTAGAAATGGATGACAACAAAATAATGGAATGGATTTGTTTTCAGAAAAACACGTTTAAGAAAATTGATCGACTGTTCACAAAATAAAATTCTGTTTCTTTTTTAATTCAACTTTTAATATTTACAGATTTTATTATTTCATAGTTTTTTCAATCTGCAGCATGTTAACCTAAGTTTAAATGCGCTGGCGGTCAATTTAAATGTTCACATAGTGCCGTCAAAGACTTCAATGGTTGAAAAACGAGCTTTTAATAAACTTTATATGGTTGTTGTCAAATTTCATTTATTGCATAATAGTTTTATCAAAGTCTGTAAATCTCTGAGCTAGTGGTCTGTTGCTCTCGCTTATAAATAAACATTTTTTTTTCCAAAAAGATCTATCTAAAAAAATTGTTCTGACGTTTTTTCTTAATATAAATAGTTTGTGCACAGTGCTAATGTACTCAGAGAAATGAAAATATTTTTAGTTTGCTGGATCTTGTTTTTAAAAATAAAACTTATGGTTCATTACTAGTTAAAGAAATTAAATCTTTAACTTTAAAATCCTTTTTCCATTATATAATATTTTATTAAATAAAACAACCAGCAGATTATTTTTAAAACCAATAAAAATTATCAACGTATTTAATTAAAATACTCGCGAACAACAATTTTAGAGTCTTATTAGTTATTTCTAGTTCGCTGTTTTACATGCATTTATATAACTTTATTTCTTTGTCATCTGTTATCTGTTGTCTATTTTCTGCTGTACAATGACCGATGTATGTTATCTGTCGTCTGTTTTCAGTTTAAGAAAATATTGGTATATAATTTGCATTCAGGATAGCCTAAAATCTAAAACCACTAGTATAAACTGAAAACACAATAACTAATAATTTTGGCAGAAAAATAACAAAAAACCTTTTGAATTACATGTCTATGAACATATTTCATTTAACTCTGGCTTCTTTTAAACGTTATTATTTTACATAAACGTGACAAACATTCACTCTATTAAAAACCCAAAGCAAACAATTGTTAAATAAATGCGAAACTCCACTTACTGCTGACTCATCCGTCTATAAAACCGCAAGTTTATGCACCACAGCGTGCGCTTGCGATTACTGAAATAAAAACAATAATGTCAAGTCTTAGATAAAAGGTAATTGTAACAAATTACAACTTTACCTCTTTTTACTGAGCAATAATGCCGCTAAATTAATGCTGAATGACGCTAAATAAAACAAGTATATTAAAAACGAATTTTTAAAACCAATGCTCTTATATGTAATTAAAACACAAGTTTTGCAATCAATTTTTTCTTAGATTACTCTTCTATTTTATATTAAAGTCGAAATATCTTAATTATATCGAAATTAATTAAAATTAACTAAATTTATTGACTTATTGTAAAACTAATAATTGAATATTGCATTGTCTTCTATTTTGAGAATGTATGCAAAATTTGAAAAAAATCTATCATCAGGAAGTGACTCAATAATTGATTGCAAGATTTGAAACAGACAGAGAAACAAACAGACAGACAGAGAAACAAACAGACAGACAGAGAAACAAACAGACAGACAGAGAAACAAACAGACAGACAGAGAAACAGAGACGACGAGTTAATAAAAGCATTGGTAAAAAAATGAATATGTTACCGTCTCGCCAACTACGATTTGTTAGTCTCTTTTTGTTGTTTTGTATTAATTGTATTTTACATCCATGTGCCTGCTTACTAGTGTTTATTTTGCTCGTATATAGTTTTTCTTATATATGATGACTTGTGTCTATTATATCTGTTGTCAGTTTAAAACACTTCATTCCAACTTTCCAGCTGCCTAGTATTTTGAGACTTTTAGAATGAACGTAAAATATCTGACAAAACATAAGTTAATTATTTGTTCAGCAAACAAACAAAGAAAGTGTTTAAAAAACTTGTGTCTGAAATAATTATTTGAGTGTTTTTTTTATTCGGTTACTGGATTTTCATGAATATTATACTACACATTAACTCAAAACTCATCCAATTATTCATTAACTTTTTCAGGTTAGTGAAAGGAGTTAGTTAACCCCGCAAGACACTCAAGCTGAGCAATGCGTGTAAACTCCTTGCTTAAAGGAGCTACGATGGTGAGACCGGTTAGATTCGAACCGCCGACCTATGTATCAGCCAGCCGAAAAGCCCACGCTTTACCGCTTTGCCACAACCGCCACTTACAATTAATTACAACATCGTTCAACCAATCCCAAACACCACTCACTGTCGATTCTTCCGTCAATAAAATCAACAAATGTTTGCGCTATAGTGCGCGCTTGTATGTACTGTACTCAATAGCCTTTTCTAAATTACTTATATTATGTTTTAACTTTTTAAAATTAATTTTTTTTGGTTTTATGTCAACAAAGTTACAGCCAGTCAACATATTTTATTTATAAATTCGGATTACAGAAAGAGTTTAATAAGCTTATGCAAAAATGTTATTAGTGTAACTAAGCTTCTCTCCAAATTTTAATTCAATTGCTGTCTTAGCAAAAATGAAGCAGATGACCACACAATAATTATTGCTTTTAAAAAACATGTTTAAAACAAAAAAATTTAGATTTATTTGTTTATGAAGAAATGTATGTATTTTTATAATTCAGTTTTAGTTTTTTTTAAACTTATTTTTTTATACACACACACCCAATTAATCATTTCTTAACCAGGATTTAATAAAACCAAAACACCACTCACTGTCAACTCATCTTTCAATAAAAATTGCAAGTCTCTGTATATATGTTACGAGCTGGCGATTAAAAAAATTCTAATGGTTCTAATAGATCTAATAATATAGATCTAATGTTCGAATCTCTATACTATTTCTTTATGACTCGAATATAACTTAAAAAAGTGTTTTCCATCTAAGAAATTGTCGCTTAAACAAAACCGGACTGTCTAGAAATATTTGAGGTTCTCTATCGTTTTAATCACGTATATATACATACAAATCATTCAAAAACATCCAGATTTTTGTACAATTTTGTATATAACTCCAAAATACCCCTAAAAACGGCTTTTTTTTGCAAGTTCAAGATTGTTTTGCAATACTTATCACAACAAAATCTGGCTGGGAAGAATTCCAATGTACTTTATTTATTTAACTTTATTTTTGTTTATTCAAACTATTTTTTAATTGGCAAAGTTTTAATGATATTCTAAACTTCAAAACGTCTGAAAGCATCGCATGGACATCCGGACAAGTGAATGTTTATCACAACAAGAAATGAAGCTACAACATTCTTTAACAAATCCAAAACATCACTCACTGATGAGTCGTTCGTTAATATTTTCTGCAAGTTTTTTTTCAGTTTTTTTTTAGCTTTCCGCTTTGTTAATTGCGAGCCAGTCCCAAGCCTGGATAAAGAAGGAGGTACAGCTATAAGGATCAAACTTTGATCCACGACAGGTGCTTCCTACATACAGCTATTTCAAACTTAAAACACTTGGTGTAAAGGACTATAAATTATTATAAAAAAAGGTCTTGAAATACAACTCCGCCTTGCTTTTGCAAGCCAGTACAAAACCTGGAAAAAGGAGGAGGGAAGAGTTAAAAGAATCAATTTATGATCCACGACTGGAAGTACTTAGGTGCTTCTGACACAGCCATTTCAGTCTTAAAACACCTTGGTGTAAAGGACTATTAACAATTATAAAAAAAATTGTTTTTTTTAGCGTTTCGGCGGTTTTTCTTTACCATATTCGCCTTGAGCTACAAGCCAGTAGCAAGCCTTGAGAAAGGAAGATTAACAATTTAAAATGATCAAGTTATGATCCACGACAGGAAGTAATTAGGTATTTCCTAGACACAACCATTTTAGTTTAAAAACAACTGGTGCACGAAACTATAAACTAATGTTTTAAGAAATCTGGTTTTACGTATGTGATTGATTCTATTTTGGTTGATGTCAGCTTTCATGCAGTTATCTTCGTGACTTTGCGGAAAACTTTTGTAATCCGTTTTTTACTATTTCCAGGCGTAATTAATAAACGTTTTTGTTTTAAATTTCGATACAAATGTCATATCTCTTGCGATTTATTTTATTTGTAATTTTTTCTGTTTTTACACAATAATTCGACAGCATTGATTCTGATTGAGGTTACCCCTAGCATTAAAAATGCACTAAATTGAAACTAAGCCAGTTTTAGCTAAACAAAAAATCAGGATAGTTACAGACGTATTGTGAAACTTGCCCAATTTGTATTCTTTCATTAACTTTATTTTTGCGCATGTCAATGGGATGTGTATATAGAATGTCCTCAAAAGTTTTTAAGCTCTGAAGATCGTTATAAAAGTTACCTACTGGAAAAATTTGTAATTTAATTGAAAACAAATAAAACTTGAGAAACAAAAATTTTTGTAAAATAAATCAAAGATGCTTATGATATCGACAAATATTTTCATCGTCATAGTAACTAAAAACATCTTTTGTTTACTTTTAACCGTGGTAATGTTTTTACAAAACGATGTCGCTATGAAATTTTTCAGTTATCTTAAAAACATGTTTTTTATTTTTCAAATTATTTTTCACTTGTTACATTTTCTTTTCACCTTTGGCTTCTTGTAATTATCAGTTTAAAAATCTAAGCATACAATAACTGTATAATAAATGTTTTGGGAAAAATTGAAATTTGTTGTGGGGGAATTTGAAACTTTTGCAAATGTTTCCGCTAAGATGTCTCGATAAAACACTGCATTAAACACATCGTCAGTTGACAGCAGTTATTTAATTTTATTATCAAATCTAGAAATAAAAACATTGTTCTCAGAATCTTGTGTTAAACTTTCATAAGCTGCCTGTTTCTACATTTAAGAAATTACAAGACAAATTATAAACTTTAAAAGACAATGATGGTTTTAATATTCTAAAAGTCACTGAAATACTCTAAAGAACATTCTATTACTGCAATAGTTACTGTCATAATGTAATGGTAATTGTTATACATTTTTACTATAACTTCTTCCGCCTAATAAAATAACCTTTGATAAAAAAAAATGTTACGACCGCGGTATAATGAAATTTTATTCTTGCCTTGGCGCCACTATTAAATTCAAAAAAAAATTTAAGGTTTGTAAACAGTAACTAGAAAGTCTTAGTTGTTGTCTTTGATTGGTGGTTTTTAAGGAAAAATTGATTTTCGATAGTTTTCAATTTACTTTTTTGTTTGCATACATTTTATTATTCTGAATTTACACTCATGCGCTCATTTGTCAACTCAAGGCGACAACATTCGTTTAGAAATCTGAAACACCACTCACTGTTGTGTCGTCCGTCAATAAAACTTTGAAGTCTTGCAGCACTTATTTGCGCTAGGGATCATTTCTGTCCTATGTGTAGTGTGTGTGATATACAGGTACCAAGATGGTTAATAATATTATAACATGTAACAAAAATGTAATAAACAGGTACCTCGACAGTTATTAACATTATAAACAGTAACAGAAATGTATGATCTGCAGGTACTAAGATAGTTATTAATATTATAATTTGTAACAAAAATGTGATATAGACTACCTCGACAGTTATTAACATTATAAACTGTAACAGTAACGTATGACCTGCAGGTACCGAGATAGTTATTAATATTATAATTTGTAACAGAAATGTGATATAGAGGTACCTCGACAGTTATTAACATTATAAACTGTAACAGAAACGTATGATCTGCAGGTACCGAGGTACATCGTGACGATCCACGAACTGCTCGCCAGGACGCCACACGATCACGTCGAGCGCAAAAGCCTTGAGTTCGCACTCAGCAAATTGGAAGAAATCTCTCAGGTTGTTTGCCAGGACGATCACAGCGGCACTGGAGATCTCAAATTAACCATCGCTGTCATTTTTACGACAAAAAGAGAATATTTTTTGTGATATGCCCATCAGCATCGTCGTCGTCGTCATCATCATCATCATAATTATCACCACCACCATCATCATCATCCTCGCCATCATAATCATATTTATCATCATAATCATCGCAATTATCATCGTAATCATCACCATTATCATCATCATTATCATCATCATCATCATCATCATCATCATCGTCATCATTATCGTCATCATCGTCATCGTCAACATCGCCATCATCATCATCATCATCATCATCATCATCTTCTTCTTCGCCATCATCATCATCATCATCATCATCATCGTCATCATCTCCACTCAGGTGATGCAGGATGAAGTGAGCGAAACAGAAAACATAAGAAAGAATCTGGCAATCGAGAGAATGATCATCGAAGGCTGCGACATTCTTCTCGACGTCAACCAGACGTTCGTCAGACAAGGTCAGTCGGAAGGTCACGGTTGTAGCTCAAAGGTCACGATTGTAGTACAAAGGTCACGATTGTAGTTCAAAGGTCACGATTGTGGTTCAAAGGTCACGATTGTAGTTCAAAGATCACGAGTGGTGGCTGAGAACGACCGCGGTCTTAGTCTCTGCTAACAGAGTTTCTGACTCTAACCTGACCTATCTACCTCTTCCCAGGTGTACTAATCCAGGTATCAACGGACAAGGACAAGAGCGCCCTCGGCAGGCTGGGCTCGTTCAGCTCATCGTTCAAAGAGTCAAAGAAGGAAATCGTCAGACAAGTCTTTCTGTTTACGTATCACCTGCTGCTCACGTCGAGAACTTCCAATGGTAGATTACACCTGGCTAAGGTATGTAAATATGACCATTTTACAGTTCATAAGGTGAAAATCTATCATATTATACAGAAGGTATTACTATAGCATGCTGTAAATATGACCATTTCACAGTTCATAAGATGAAAATCTTTTATACTTTATTATATTATACAGAAAGTATTACTATTGCATACTGTAAATAGTAAATATGACTATTTTTCAGTTCATAAGATGAAAATCTGTTACGATACAGAATATTATTACTATTGTATGCTGTAATGAGATCAGTGTACGTTTTAATTGGATCATTGTACAATTTAATAGATAAATTCACCTAGTAATATCACCATTTAATGTTTTAATAAAGTCATTGTGAGATGTAATATAACTGTGGTACAGATTGTACGTTGTAATGCGACCTTAGTATGTGTATGCTGTAATACAAGTAGTGTACGTTGTAATTCTACCTTTGTAAGATGTAATACAACTGTTGTACGTTGTAGTACAATCATTGAAAGTTTTATTATCACAGTTGAACGTTGTAAAAAGATTATTGTCTTATGTTTTTCTAATAGAACCATTTCGTAATGCTACTGTATAGAGATTAATATTTCTGCTCTCTGGCGAGCGGCTGGAAAATTAGAAGCAACTAGAGAATGAATTGAAATATTTGCAATTTTAGAAACTTTATTATTTGTTGCTCCTACTTGGACATTTAAAATTCATTTTAGTTTCATTATTAATGCTAATATAGTTATTATTATAGTTTTTTATAGTAATATTATCATCATCACTATCATCTCCATCATCATCATCACCGTCGTCATCGTCGTCGCCATCATCATCATAAGTAGTATTTATAATTGTTTTCGTCTTTGTAAACCATTGAAAGAATTAACTGTTACTGATGGCAATAACTACAATTATTATTATTTTTATTTTTATTATTATGATTGTTCCTAACTATATAACATTTGCAAAAAAAACATTTAAAATCAAAATTTGAAAATTCCCCGATTTCAGCCATTTTCTCTTATTTTTATTGTTTTTTTTTACTTTTTCTGAGTGTCCGTTTATTTGTTTTTTTTTTAATTCAATCATTTTTCTCTTTCTTCCTCTTTCTCTCCTCTATATCTCTCTTTCTCTCTCTTTCTTTCTTTCTTTTTCTCTCTCTCTCTTTTTCCCTCACACACACACACACACACACACACATATATATATATATATATATATATATATATACTTTCTATGCTTTTTTTCTCCTACTTCCTTTAAACTTCACTTTTTTTTCTGCCAACAATCAAGCAACAAACACGACGATTTCTTAACAGCACTGAAATCATCAATGATTTAAAGGATTAAACAAACAAATAAACACGAAACGAATAAACACCATTAATTATCGCCAAAACCTGCATTCGGAATTCTATTCTATTATCAGCCTCCTTGACTCCTTGACAACGACGCCGAGCTAAATTTACCCGGTCGCTATGAAGATCTGTGTATTTATAGTGGCCAATAGGACGCTACGACCTTCGTCACCCTTGGTGACTGGACGTGATTGTGCTAACGTGTGTTCCGATGATGGTGGTGATGGTGATGATGATGATGATGATGATGATGATGATGATGATGATGATGATGATGATGATGATGATGACGATGTTGGTGGGGGTGATGATGATGATGATGATGATGATGATGATGATGATGATGATGATGATGATGATGATGATGATGATGATGATGATGATGATGATGATGATGATGACGATGACGATGACGACGACGACGACGACGATGATGACGATGATGATGATAACAATGATGATGATATGATGATTACGATGACGTTAACAATGATGATATGATGATGACAATGATGATATTATATGATGATGACAATGATGATATGATATGATGATGACAATGATGATATGATATGATGATGACAATGATGACAGTGATGATGATGATAATGACGGCTAAAGTGGCGATAACGAGGACGACGATGATGATGCTGCTTTCGAAGAAATCTTTCAAAACATAACGTTTGCAGATTTTGTTTCCTACCTCGCGTGGTTTTTCATGAACTCGTCAGCAACTGAAAAATTAGCAAAAAAATTTTTTTTTAAATTCTAGCCGTTAGTTACACATCAGATTTGTACATGATTTTTTTATCTTTTCATTTGTCGCATTTACGGGCGTATTTGAGTTCCATATACGTATCATTATCATCATTGAGCACATAGAATGTGCTGGCATTGCTATAAGATATGGTCAAATATGTTGTTCCGTACTTGTTTATATTTACGTGCACTTGCGTGACGCAGGCAAGGTCAAGGCAGGGCTAATTAGCATATTATAATCAACAGCGCAGCTGCCGCTTGCCTGTCTCGTATTCTGCTGGACCATTCGCGTACCAACGTGACTTTTTTTTTTTAAATCTTTCTCTCTCATATTCCGTCTGCTTGTCTCTCTCTTCCTCTTTCTCTCTGTTTCTCTGTAGCTCTTGTTCACTCTCTTCTCTCTCTCTCTATCTCTCTCTCTCTCTCTCTCTCTCTCTCTCTCTCTCTCTCTCTCTCTCTCTCTCTCTCTCTCTCTCTCTCTCTCTCTCTCTCTCTCCTTCTCTTACCTACTGCCGACGTGTCTCGGTTGTTTCTTCATCATACGTCACGGAGAAGCAAGCTGCACAGCCCTATGACGGTCCACGGGGTGCTAGTACACTCAGGCTGGTTTTTCCGTCTGTCCGTGCATGCACGTGTGTGTTTGAATATCTCTGTGTTTTTGCTTGTGTGTTTGAATATCTCTGTGTTTTTAGTTGTATTTTTGAATAACTTTGTGTTTTTGTTTGTATGTTTGAATATCTCTGTGTTTTTTGCTTGTGTGTTTGAATATCCCTGTGTTTTTGGTTGTATGTTTGAATATCTCTGTGTTTTTGTTTGTACGTTTTAATATGCTCGCAGTCGCTTTTTAGTTTGTGTGCTGGAATTATGCTCTTTTTTAAATCCTTTATATTAACTTCACCGTGTTTGCTTGCTTGCTTGAGCCATACGTTGGGACCCTATACCACCTAAAAAATCAGCTTCCCGTTATCCAATCAAGTTGAAATTCAGTGTGTTTATTTGCAGCGGATTACTTAATTTGTTTTAAAATTTTCAGATCTATTGAGCAACATTTGAATGAATTATAGAATAATATCTATAAAAACTTCAAAAAAATGACAAATTAAAAATTTTACGTAGAGAAAAGAACTTTGAATTTTTAGTTTATTTAAAGAAAAAAACATTTAATTTCAAATTCAAAAAATTTTTTTAATAAGAAATTTGTTTATTCCATATTGATTCGAAAGTTTCTTAAATTTTCAATCCTCACATACTTCACATATTAAGTATTTAGAGGATTGTGGTTAATGTTTTGATATTTTAAAGACTTATTATCAACAAAAAATATTTTGCAAAACATTTTTAGTCGCCGAATTTCCAAAATTCTAAAGAATTTTTGAAAGATGAAGTTTTTACAGTTTTCTTGTTTGTTGTCAGGCTAGAATATATTTGTGTTTTCAATTGTATGAGTAAATATGATTGTGTTTTTACTTGTATGAGTAAATATGATTGTGTTTTTACTTGTATGAGTAAATATGATTGTGTTTTTACTTGTATGAGTAAATATGATTGTGTTTTTACTTGTATGAGTAAATATGATTGTGTTTTTACTTATATGAGTAAATATGATTGTGATTTTGTTTGTATATATGAATATTCTTGTGTGTTTGCTTGCAATTTTGAAATATGCTCGTTTTTTGGTTGTACAGAACACATCTTTGAGTTCATTGCTTGTACCTTTAAATATATGTTTGTCTTTAAGAGCATGCGTTTGTTTACCCATCTTTATGTGCCTTAGTTAATTTATTTCAAATCAAAACAAACTTTAATTTGATAACCTACTATTAGAAGATTTAGAAATTAGTGTGAATGAATGAATTGTCGGATGACGATTATGACAGACAACAAAATCGTCATCAATAGAGCAAGAAAGCCATTTATTAATAAAGAGATCATGTATTAATATACAGTAAAAGGCCATTTAATAATACATTAAGAGGTCATTTATATATCATAGCGAGAGGCTATTTTAGATGTCGCTTTTTTTCAAGTTGTCGTTATTTGATCAAATGTTTATATCTTAAATGCTTCGAGGAGACAAAATTAAAAATATATCGACAGAATATCAAGAAAAAAGATGAGATAAAACGAAAGAAGAGAGAGAAAGAAAGAAAGAGAGAGAAAGAGAGAGAAAGAGAGAGAAAGAGAGAGAAAGAGATAGTCAAGGTGTTCATTAATTGTTAGCTCTTTGATAATAGCCACTACGAAAGAATTTGTGCTGCAATTCATTTAGTTCACAAACAAATTACCTTTTTTACCTCTGTGGGTTGACACTGGAACTTCTTTCTTTTCGTCTTTTCTCTCTCTCTCTCTCTCTCTCTCTCTCTCTCTCTCTCTCTCTCTTTCTCATTTGTTTGTCTCCTTTTTACACACTTTTACTTAACTTGACTTCTCTGTCTGTCTATCTGTCTGTCGTCAAATTTTTCAATCGATTTTAAACTAACTTCCCGATGAGCTAGAGACTTCAAAATTTAAACATACTTCCGAACTAATTAATAATACATTCCATCAAATTCTCGGATTGATTGGACAAAATTTAATTAAATAACAATTATTTGTGATATTTTCGTCGAACTATTTATTGTCTATGCTAATATGTTTGTTGTTTATGTAATAAAAAAATATAAAAGTGTATTTTTAAAAAACTTTGTTTTTTCTTCACTTGTTTATATCTCACTTCGTTAATATTATTTGTTCCTTGTTTATTCACTCCATGTTTATTCACGGACGCGCGCACACACGCACACACGCACACACACACACACACACACACACACACACGCATACATACATACATACATGCATACATACATACATACACAAGTTTCTTTTTCTTTCCCTTTCCGTGTTCCTCTGCTCTCTTCTTTTTCTCTCTTCCTTCATCTCTCTTTTGTTTCCTCTGTTATTCCGTGCGTACAAGCAGTCATTCAGTCAGTTGGATGGTCGTATGCTTCCGGGTTAGCGTACGACTGGCGTGCACTCCGTCTCGGTGATTTTAAGAGTATATTTCATCTACTTCTGGTCGTCTCGGTAGCCGTTGAAGTCGAGGTTAGCGACGGCGATTGTTAGCGAACGTCGCTAGCTTCTGCGACCTCGTCGTCTAGCGCTGGTAGCACTCGCATTAGTAGTAGTAGTAGTAGTAGCATCGGCGGATGTTGTGGTTGATGCAGCGAGTGCAGCTGAAACTCTAGCCATCCATGTGTTCCGTTGTAGCTGTAGTAGTGATAATCTGAAAGCAGTAGTTAAACCAGTGACCTCATCTCAAGTTATATTCTGTTGCCAGTTGACAGTGCGAACGCGACTTTTGATGGCGCTTGTTGTGGCTGGACGCTGCCGACAGGGCAACAACAACAATCGGAGCTTACTATTGTTGTTGTTGCTGTCGCTGTTGCTGTGAATATTTTCGTTGCTGCAGTCGTACAGGGAGTTGTAAATGCGTATCGTCAGTGGTGATAATGATGCTGCTGCTAATGATGACGATCGTTATTATTTTGCCAGCGTTGTTTCTTGGTAATAATGGTGAAACGGAATTAGGTTAGTAGATTTTTTGACTGGTCATTGTTATCATTTATTTTATTATCGTTTGGATATTTTATACTTCTTAATTATCATCATTGGCTGTAAAATTCTGTCCATTTGGTTATGCATGTGTATTGTGTGTGTGTATAAATGTAGTTGCAGCTTGTACTACGTTTGACTAAATATGTCTGCCTGAAGGATTGTCCGTCTGCCCGTCTAAGTGTCTCTCTGTTTCTATCTGTCTTTTTTATCTGATTTTTTGTTTTTTATTTTATTTGCGTTTCGTTTTTTTAGGTCTTCGATGTCTCCATCCTGATTATAATAAATTCAGTTGAATATGACTGGACCGACATTATGAATATTAATTAACCTCATATAGGATCTAATTAACACACTGGTGTCGTCAGCAGTACTGATAACGATGTTAAGCATGAAGAGCAATGATGATGATGATGATGATGACGATGATGATGATGATGATAATTCTGTATAAATGCTGGTTGTGCATGGTATTATACAGCAGCCATCTTTACTCTATTAACGTACTATCAAGGTTACCCGACATTTCCCGGGTTTTTTCTTACAATTTTCTCGTTTTTGCCGATAAAACATAAAATAAAATTGCAGATTTTTTCTAAAGTTCTTGAAACCTTTTCCATAATACAAGTTAACTCCACGCTAATTTCTACACACTTTTATTTAACTTGATTTCTCTGCCTCTCTCTCCCTCTGTAGTTAAATTTTTTGAATTTTTTTTACTAACTTTAGATTCCTTAGAACTTTGAAATTTTCAGCATAGACTTTAGTCACCTGCAAAAACAATATTCAATCATTTCCAAATCGATTTAATCATTTTTTTCAAACAATTTCAATATTTATTTTGTTACGAGTTGAAAAAGATTTTTAGTGATTTTTGTGAAATACTTAATTTTTTTTCAACTTTCAGAAGAACTAATTCTTTGAAATTTTAATTTCATCCGTAAGTATTCATTTAATTAGTTTGCAATTAAATATAAACTAAAAACTGATTGAGTTTGCATAATGTAAAATAAAAAAGTGTGTTTTAAAAAACTGTTTTTTATTCGGACTTGTTTTCTAAATTACTGCTTCAGCGGTTCGGATATGAATCTCGTACACACACACACACACACACACACACACACACACACAACACACACACACACACACACACACATTTGCATTCTATAGATGGTTCAAACCATTCACATTATGTTTCATTTAAAATTAATAAACCTCGTGAATAGGTGAATATTAAAATATGTTTCTGTTTCTATTTTTAGCAATACGGGAAAATCCCGCTTGTCGACTGCACCTTACTGGAGGATTCAAACTATGACGTCATCAATTTCGACGACGACGGTAAGTGTAAATAAACTTTTCAATCAGACAATTATGCATTCATAAAATTCTTCAGCTGTTCAATCATTAAGTTATTTAATCAATCAATTATTCAATTATTCAACCAATCAGTTATTCTATCAATCAGTTATTCAACGAACAAATCAATTATTTATTCAATCTATCCAAATATCAGTTATTCACTCAATCAATCAATTATTCATTTAATTATTTATTCATTCACTCAATCAGTTTTTCAATCAACCATTTGATCAATTCTTAATTTATTCATTGAATTATTGATTCAATCAATGAATCCGTCAATCGGTTATTCAATAAATCAATTATAATTCTATCAATCAATTTATTAAAAAAAACCAATCAATTGGTTGGTTGATTAATTGATTGATTGATCAACTGCTTTGTAGGCAGCAGTCAATTACACAAACCAGCTTTGTTGACACGGACCGGTGCGTCGTGTTGACATAAAAATGCTCCCGTTGACCCATTTTTACAGCAATCTTCTATGAGGTTGTTAAAAAATACATAGAATAATATAATAATAACGTTAATAATAATTATTATGATTGTGATTGTGATTGTGATTGTGATTGTGATTGTGATTGTGATTGTGATTGTGATTATGGTTGTGATGGTGGTTTTGGTTGTATGAATCAATGTGCTTGTGGCAATGCTATCGACACTGGCAATTGGAACGGTATTTGTAATGGTAATGGTAAAGTGTTCACGATAGAATAATTGGTAATGATAACGATACTGATAATGATATATATATATATATATATATATATATATATATATATATATATATATATATATATATATATATATATATATATATATATATATATATATATATATATATATATATATATATATATATATGCAGTGCTTACAATGATGTTCGATTTCTTCTAGTTGACACTGTTTTTTGCCTCGTGCTTGTCAATCGCCATAACTCGAAAGCAGAATGAACTTGAACCAATTAATTAATTCTTTGTCTCCTACTTGCTTATAGGCCATGTACTTTTTCCACTATTTATTTATTTAACCGCCATATGTTTTTAAATCCTTTACAATAATTGACTGTGTTTGCTTGCTTTATTGAGTCATCCTTTTGGGACCCTTTGCTTTGACCTTTAAAAAACCATCTTCTCGTTATCCAACTAAGCTAACATTTGGTGGGTTTTTATTTCTTCTTGCGGATTCTACATTCTATTAAATTTTTCAATTGATTGGACAAAATTTGAATGAATTATAGAATAAAATTGATTTAAATTTTAAATTTTTAACAATTACAAATTTTCTGTAGAGAAATAAACCATCAGTTTTTATTCTTAATAAAAAAAGCGTTATTTAATTGAAAAATTCATAATCAAAAATTTGTTTATTCGATATTGATTCGAAAGTTTCTTATTTTATTTATTTATTTTTTTAACCAAAAAAAGGGTCACAAATGACCACTAACACAAATTGGTGAACGAAAACATTAAAGTGATCAGCATTTGTTGGGAATGGCAAAATGATTTAACTACCATGCTAACAAAACACAACAGACATCTGTTCCTATGCAGCTTAATGATGAGCATGAGCGGAAAGTTAGGCAAACTCGTGATTACCTGCAAATTACTATCGAAAGTTTAGTATTCACAACTCCGCAAAACATTGTTCAATGGGGTCAGAAATTAGTTGGGGTTGACACAAATTGGTGACAGGTAATCGGTACATATAGTGTGCATAGATGAAATAAATATAATTCAATTAAATTATCAAAAACTTCCTGAAATCGGCATCGGAAACGCAGGACTTAAAACGACTATGAGTTGTGGAGTTAACAATATGTGGAGCTAAGGAGTTCCAAGGTTTCACAATCCGACTGGTGAAGAAATGGAGTCTGTGAGTGGTGGAGCATTTTTCTTGGCGTAGACGAAGAATGTGACCACGAGTGTGAGACAGCAGGAAATTAGGGAATTCAGGGATGATGCAGTGAGTGAAACTATATAGTGTTTTGTGACAAAGGCATAAATCGTGGATAAGTCGTCGATGTTCCAGTGACTTTAAACCAAGTTTTTGAAGTCTTATCATATAAGGTAGAGTTCGTAATCCTG
>OZ022240.1:39447468-39454968 GCA_963978895.1 Erpobdella octoculata
ATCTTAAATGTAACATAAATACTAATTTATTCATTATAAAGTAAAATCATTTGAAAAAAAAACTGCCTTATGAAAATTAATTTGTTAAAAAATGCTAAATGACTGTAGCCCTGTGAACACCAGCGTAGTAATTCAAAAATAAAAAAGTGTTTTATAAAAGATAGGAGATAAGGTTGAAATTTCTAAAAAAAAAAAAAAAAAAAAAAAAAAACTGAACTTGATGATTCTCTCTTTGTTCAAGGCATTCACTTGAAGGTTACCACCACGGCGTCAAACCCCACGCCGACGAAGGCGATTCTTCAGTCGCGCGCAATGACGATCCGCAACAGTTCCAGTACGGCCATCAACAGCTGTCTCAACAATTGCTGCAACACCAACAGTTCCACGACCATCTCCAACATCCCCAGCCACATCAGCAACATTCCCAGCTTCATCAACAACATTCCCAGCAGGTGTTCGCCTATTCTGTCAACCACAACCAGCAGCAGCAGCAACAGAGTTTATTGCTGCAGCATTGCTGCCAACGCGTTCAAAACCCAGCTCAGCAGCTTCAAAGCTTCAATCTGCTGAAGAAGCCGAACGTCGAGAAGCTGCGCCGCGTCAGCACCGGCAGCATGAAGTCAGAGGAAAAGACAGAAGCGAAGTATCCTCTGGCTACCAGGCTCAGCGAAGGCGGCAGTGAAGTCGACGAGAAGAAGTCGCTCAAAAAATGTGAGCCGATCGCTCGATTCGGCCGAGATAATTAGCTTGTTTATTATTACTGATTCTCGACTATATAAGCAATCAAAATTAATTGATGCACGTTAGATAATAGTTTCACTGTAATCTCGTATCGGCAGAGATTTTCATAAGCAATCAAAATTAATTGATGCACGTTAGATAATAGTTTCACTGTAATCTCGTATCGGCAGAGATTTTCACTATGAAATCAAAATTCCAAAATACAATCAATAAAAGAAAAAAACATCACGATTATACGTAGCTGAGTTTTTTTTATTATTTTTTATTTTTTTTTCAGACGATCAAAAAAAGCACTTAAAATCAGTCGCTACGACCGCGCCTGCTCTCCGAACATCCGATCCGCTGAAAGTCTTTTCCTGTCAACAGCAGCAGCTGCAGTCTCCACAACTCCTACAGCAATTTCAGCACGTCACCCTCCAGACGTCTACCGCGCCGAACGCTAACGTGTCGACTCCAGCTACTGCACAATCGTCTTCCGCTTTTTCGACTTCAACTTCAGCCTGTCTCCTCAGCCTGCCCAGGCCGAAGAAACTGGCGCCGATAGCCTCCTGCGAGACGCTCTCTGGCAGCCTAGACTTGTGCTATCCGCCCGGCGAGCAGTCTCAAAAGAGCAGTCGCGAGAGTCTCGTTTCGCTCGACTCGCAGCTCTCTCCCGAAGGGCAGGACGACGACGGCGACGAGATTTATTTTTTCACCTCGACTACGAGCCAAGTCGTCGGCGTAGCCGTCACCGCCTCGTCGACTGACGATAGCGCTTTCTCGTCAGAAACGTCGCCGATGAAAGCAAGCGCCGAAGATGATCATCAGCTACATTCTCTTCATTATCATCATCATCAGCACCAATCTTACCAGCAACAGCGCTTTCTCCAGCTGCACCAATCGGCCCTGCACTGCGTCTCCAGCGCTCAACAGCTACAGTCAGCTGATCGCCCAGTGTTCTCTTATAGTCTACAGTCAGATCAGCTGGAAGTCGAAGGCGTTTCAATAGCCGTTGTCTCGACTGTAGTCGCTTCGAACATACCGGCTATTGCTACCACGTTTTCAACATCAGCTTGTGACGCTGGTGACGCTGACAGCTGTTTCTCGTCTCCTCCGTCACCTTTGTTACCTCAGCAGCTTCGCCATCGCTCAAGCCTAGCAGTCCCAGTTTCTCCTCACTGCTTGACCGTTTCGCCGACTCCTTCGTTTTCTTCCTCTTCGGAAACGCTAACCGGCTCGCACCAGCTCCTGACATCTGTCGACGGAAACGATCAGTCAAGTTTATCTAACGATGCGCCTATTTCGGTTTCAGTTATGCTCAGTTTATCGTCGACTTCGCCGAATCTAGCACCTCCTCCGATTCTATCGCCTGCCGGTGGTCACCGACGCTCGCTGGTCTCTTCCATATTTGGTGGTCTGAAGGGTAAAATCAACAGCAATGCAGGTGGCGTTGCGACTGCAGCTTCAAGCTCAACTGTCGCAATAGCGGTAACAGCTGCAGCACCGACTGATACAATTTCTAATACTTCTTCCCACAATTCAACAAAATCGCCGCCGTCGTCGCCGTCTTCAAAGTCCTTGTCGGGCTCCAGTCATCGCCGCCTTCACCTCTATCATCACTTCAACCGCCGACACCAGCAACACAGCGGAACCGACTCACCGGCTACACTTGAAAATCTTTCGTCAGACGAGATTTACTGCGCCACCGACCGCTATCGTGGACATCTTTTCCAGTCGCCGTCTTCGCTGAGCGCCGTCAACGTGTCGCAGTCTCGTCGCAGCTGCTCCGGCGATGAAATTCAGATCGAAGCGCTGGCTCTCTCGCCGGCCACTAGTCCCAAGTTTTCGAGGCTCGTCTTGGCCAAAGCAAAGTTGGGCGCCAATAAAACTAACTCTCAGTCGCTGCTGGCAGCTACGAAAAACGCGGCGGGACGCGGCAAAGCTGGCTCGTCGCTACCGTCGCCCGGTGCTTCGTCGTCGGCTGTAGGATTTTTTCAAAACTTTCGCCGAGCTACTTCGCCCAGTACGTTCCAATTTCCTGCTGCTGAGCCACCTCTTCCGACGTCCCAGCTGAATCAAAGACACCAGCTGCAAGCCCAGCAGTTGCTGCAGAGGCAGCACGCCTTCCAGCAGTCTCAGAATCTCGGCAAAGACGTCTCCGTCTCTAGCAGCAGCAGCACTAGCTGCAGTAACGCCAGTAGCGGCAACTTTGTCAGACGCTCCACCTCTCCTCTTTCGGGTCAAAATTCACACAAAAGGTCGCCCTCTCCTATTAGCTTCAGCTACTCGTCGCCTAACATCATCGTCAACAACAACAACAACAACAATAACAATAACAGCCACCCCCAGCACAGCATCGGCTGCGGTCAGGGTGGGAGCGCCTTCACCGGCAACCGATCGAGATTCCAGTATACTGGTAATTTGTTTTACAGTTAGTCATTCATAAAAATACGAAATTATAGGTTTAGAGTTTTATAACGGATATGATAGTTAAAAAAAAGATTAAAACAGGGATTTTTTTACTAAATGCTTCACTTTTGTCTCAAAAATAGCTGATGACCGGGGGCTAGTTGGAGGTACATTTTTATACACTTTTGTCTCAAAAAAACAGCTGATGATCGGGGGAAAAAAGTAGTCGGGTGTTCATTTTTTTAAAAATTTCTAAAACTTCCTTATTACTTATTTTCTAAAAATAATTTTTTTGAAAATCCTTGGGGGCTGTCGCTTCCCTCTGCCACCAAATGACGCCCCTCGATTAAACGTGGCAATATGTTTGCGCTATGAACATTGGTACAATCTATTCAAGTTCAAGAAGATAACACAGTCATGCCCCCCAAGTCGCTGTTTCATTCTTGATTTAGGTACTGCACTTTGAAAGGTTGTCTCAGTCTTTCTTTTGGTCTATTTTGGTCTATTTTAACCATTTTTGCGGCTTGGGGTAAAATAATATGGCACATTAGGGTCTTCAATACGTATAGATGGCACATTAGGGTTTTCAATACGTATGGATGGCACATTAGGGCCTTTAATACGTATAGATGGCACATTATGGTTTTCAATACGTATCGAATGTATGGATAGCGATGAAACTGAGAAAACCTTTAGCGCTTGATGTTCCTGACGTGTGAATGTTAGAATTTTAGATATTCATCTGGGTTATGATTAAAATGGTTTGATTCGGAGGTAACAAAAATTTAGTTTTTAATCATTAAGAACAAATTAATTTTGGTGTCATTTTATGATATTTGTAGCCATTGTAAAACATTTTATTAATGTTATTTAAAAAATTCAAATCCAATGTGATTGATCAAAATTACTGGGATTGCATCCCAATTGCAACCGAAAACTGCTCGAGTTTGACCACTTTAAAAGCAAACTGGAGCTGCTAGTTTTTGTGCATCCGATCCAAGTTGAGGATATATGATTAATTTTTTTTTAAATAATTGCAAAGGCTGCACATTTGTTACAATTATTAAACACATCAGGTAAATACGTTGCCCACGACACGGATCCAGCGCCACTAGCGCCACAAGCTTCGTCAGCTTCGTCCGCTTCGGTGCAATCGCCGCCGCCGCCGCCACCGCCGCCGATATCATCGTCTACGTCTCTTGCAGCGGTCCCTACACAGTCGTCGTCGTCATTGTCGTCGTCGTCATCATCTTCGTCGGCCAAGGCCAAAGCAGGAACAGTTGTGACGTCATCCAGAGCTTCTAAGCGAAGGTTTGAGTTTTTATGCTACTAAATTTATTTTATTTCTATAAAAAATATATATTTATATGTGTATGTGTGTGTATGTATGTGTGCGTGTGTTTGTGTGTGTGTTAGAAAATGTTGACTTTCACGAAATTTTGTGTGATTGATAGAAATTAAATATACTCTATAAAGTTAATAATTTGCCTAAATTTGATTGTTGACTAGTTATACAGCCTAGAACATATTTTGTAATTTTTCATATGAGTTAGTTTTTGATTACTCAATGTTACCGTCAGGTCAAGTTCAGTTGCTGCTACAGCTGCTTTCGCTGCTGCCACTGCTGGCTCAACAAGACACCACTCAACTGGAGGTAATTACTCAAATAATAATAGTAATTATTATTATTATTATTATTATTATTATTATTATTATTATTATTATTATTATTATTATTATTATTATTATTATTATTATTATTATTATTATTATTATTATTATTATTATTATTATTATTATTATTATTATTATTATTATTATTATTATTATTATTATTATTATTATTATTATTATTATTATTATTATTATTATTATTATTATTATTATTATTATTATTATTATTATTATTATTATTATTATTATTATTATTATTATTATTATTATTATTATTATTATTATTATTATTATTATTATTATTATTATTATTATTATTATTATTATTATTATTATTATTATTATTATTATTATTATTATTATTATTATTATTATTATTATTATTATTATTATTATTATTATTATTATTATTATTATTATTATTATTATTATTATTATTATTATTATTATTATTATTATTATTATTATTATTATTATTATTATTATTATTATTATTATTATTATTATTATTATTATTATTATTATTATTATTATTATTATTATTATTATTATTATTATTATTATTATTATTATTATTATTATTATTATTATTATTATTATTATTATTATTATTATTATTATTATTATTATTATTATTATTATTATTATTATTATTATTATTATTATTATTATTATTATTATTATTATTATTATTATTATTATTATTATTATTATTATTATTATTATTATTATTATTATTATTATTATTATTATTATTATTATTATTATTATTATTATTATTATTATTATTATTATTATTATTATTATTATTATTATTATTATTATTATTATTATTATTAAACTGTAAAATAGGCACGAGGCTTTAGGTCTATTGGTCAACTTTATACGTGCCAATGACAAAAGTAGAAAAAACGATTTAACCACAAATGATTTTAATAAACAACTTCATCAAAGTAAAGAAATTTAATTAAGTTTAAATTAAACCTTTCTTGGGGAAGACAAAAATATTTTGTTGATATAATCAAGTTAAACTTTTATGAAAATAATTTAACAAATTAATGTTTTAATAATTGGAAAAAATAGATTAGTTACAAATTTAGTTATAATACTTTTAGTTTTAAATAATGTTTTGCAAACAATTAAAAAAACTCACGTTGTATATTATTTTCTTCAGAGTCTATTGAATGCCGGCGAAACAAGAGAAGTTCAGCCGCTAGCTCGGCTGCTCTCGTTCGAGTGCTCAACATACTGCGGCACTGGGTGATCAAGCACTCGCAGGTGATTGGCATACCTCATGCAGTTGATTGTTTATTATTTGTTTTTAAAGTTTCTAAATTTATCAAAGGTTTTTTTTACAAACTTTTATTTAGGTTACAATCTCTGTTTGTGTGTGTCAGCATAGGTTTATATTGGATGACAATACATGATTATAAAAAAAACCTAATTTGAACATCTTTCGTATTTCTAAATTGACTGTACTTAAAATTAAAGTTTGTGTTAAAAAAAGTCATTTTTTCATTTACTTGTTTTATATTCTTTTATATTCCTTTACACCAAATGTTTTAAGACTGTAATGGCTGTATGTAGGAAGCACTTAAGTACTTCCTGTCGTGGATCAGAATTTGATCTTTTTAATTTTCTCTCCTCCTTTCTCCAGGCTTGGGACTGGCTTGCAAAAGCAAAGCGGAGTTAATTTATCAAAGGATATTATTTTAAGATAGATTCCCCGAATGTTCAATTCCGGAAATTTATTCTGGGAACATTCGCAGCTCATTAGCATAATTTATTTACAGTTAATTTTAGATAAAGAAAATGTAAAAACATTTAAGTTTGAAAATGTTAGTTCTAAATTTTTTTGTTAAAATACGAAATCAAGATTTCAAATTCTCCAAATTCCTCCAGGACTTCGAGCACGACCAAGAACTCCGCTCGAACGTTCGCGACCTTCTGGAAGAGGTCATGAACTCGTCCAACCTGCTCCCGGCCGAGCACAAGCTGGCCTCTTCCATTATGCTCGCCATCCTCAAAGAAGAGCAGAGGTCGTCGTCGCCTGGATCGCGCGCCAACGACGACCAGCTCGAAACGCTGCTCCGCCCGCCAGACAGGCCGAGCAAGGAGAGCTTCGACAGCCTCGGGGCGCTTGACATTGCCGAGCAAATGACGTTTCTCGATCACAGGATATTTGTGGCCATAAGGAGCGAGTTCGTGGAAATGAGTTTATTGGCCCTGCTTTGTTTATTAGACTGTTCGTCAAATTATTCAGACAATCATTATTTTATTATTTATAATAAATTGTAAAAAAAAATAAAATGTTGTTAAATAGATTATAGAAAAGTAAAAACATTACTAAATTAGGGAGCTTCTGGGACAAGCTTGGATGAAAGTTGATAAAGCAGTTAGGTCGCCCCACGTCTTATTGGTCAGCAAAAGATTTAACGAGGTAAACCACTGTTTTCTCCCATTTATATCTCCTTTAAAAACATCTGGTTTGGGTAGTACCTAACTTCGGGTTAAATGAGAACCTTTGATGTTTGAAATTGACGTATATTTATCTTTCAAATTTCTTGTTAATATTCACAAGTCGATCTAGAAAGATATAGAGATGATTGGTTTAAAATCTATTAGCTGATTGATGTATTGAAAAATTTATATTTTGAATCATTGTCATATTGATTTATTTCTACACCGATTACTTAA
>OZ022240.1:39459968-39559968 GCA_963978895.1 Erpobdella octoculata
TTTAAAAGTGCAATTTTGAGATACGATCGCTAGAGTGTAGGTGTGCCTTTTTAGTAGAGGGTAATTTCGCCAATGGTGGGATTTTGTTAGATACCGAGTGGTTTCGGACTAAGAGTCGGCTTTATCTCGATATCTTTTTTATTATGCTGGCTCAAAGTGTTTTTATAGAAGATTCAAATAGATATAATTTGAACTCTAGCAACAGGAATTTCTAACAGTTGACAGAATAGGAGGCAGAGGCAGAAAAAGGAAAATTTGAATGACTAAATATTGAGCAAACGTTTATGTCAAAACCTATAAATCTTTTCTGAAATACAAGGTGAGCCACTGCAACTCCTAACGTAGGAACTGCCACTACTGGTCACACAACTCACAACTCGAAGAAATAAGACTAATGTCTTTAAACGATTAAGACAAGAAACTCGAACACTAAGGTTATGCAACTCGATTTAGGCAGGCAAATTGCTCGTGTGCGCGCAGTGTTGGACAATATTGGACATGGGTCCATTTTTGGCGATCCAACTCAACCCAACCAACCATTTCCTCAACCAAACCCGACCCACATGAAACATTGAATTTTCAGACCAAACCCAACCCAAACCATGGTTAAATTTTTTAATTAAATTTTTTTAGTTTTTTTTTTTAACCCGACCCACACGTGTCAAAAAATTAGACTCAACCCAACTCATATCCACCTCTGTGTGTGCGTCATGAGTTGGGCAAACTAGTTTATTTTTCAAAGTCGTTTGAAAACTCTTAGTCACTCGTCTCTCTTAAATTAGTTAATTATTTAACGATTTAAATACTTTTTTTATAAGAAAAATGTACAAATAAAATGCATCAGCGATTCGGTTATGAATTTGATAAATTTTTATAAAACGAATCAGTAATTTTGCAGACTTTTATGACCCGATTATTGAATATAATACAAAAACTGGCGAGAAATTGTGACGGAATTTTTTTAATGTTATAACTTAATTTAGTAGAGAATTTCAACGAATAGGCTCCATTTTTTGGTTAAAAATACCAGCTGTTACTCCAATCATGTGCACACAAAAGGTACGCAAGAAATTTAGTTGTGCAACTAAATTACTCAATTTTGTTGTTTGTGTGCGATCACCTTAAGCTTCCTAAAAGATTTTTTTTCTTTAGATACAATAACGTTTTATTTACATAAATTTAATTTACAATGAATTTACTATTTAATTTTAAAAAAAAGGCAATACTAAAAAAATGACTCAATTTATTGACACTATGATTAATTAAATGTTTTAAAAAAGCATTAAAGCAGCCTGATAACCTTCCTACCTCTTAAACTTTGAATGTTTTATATTATGTTATGTTATATAAACCACCACGAGATCCGTGTTTTCTTTCTTTCTTTTTCCTATCATCTTCGATGATTAAACCGAAAAATAACAACAATAGGACTGCTAATAATAACAACAATAATAATAATAAATAATAGTAATAGTATCACAACGATCGTTAACATCCAGCTTTCCCATCGGCATTTTACCGTCGGAAATCAACCGCGGCAGCAACGGCGTTGTCGTCGTGGCGGCAGAAGAGATGGAGCAAGCAAGAAAAAAAGTTATATATATATATATAACTTAAAAAACCGATGACAAAAAAGTCCACAGATTGTGTTGTAATACTAACCGAACTACATTTTGGTTAAACATTACTAAAACAAAAACAGAAATAGAGTGGACATTATATATATGTATAGTTTTTAAAAATAATTATTTTCCTCCAAAGACTGATTAATTAAATAATCTGAATATTTTTCTTTCTTTCTATCAAGCAAACGGCTTCGATGTGCATCATCCACATAATATATAAATATGTACAGAAGAAACCCAGATTTATGTGGGAGGGGCTTATTATTTAAAACCGATTGTCCGTCACCGACTCCCGCTGGGCGTTTGCTCATTATAATATTGAAAATAACTACAGGGCTTAACGTAATGGCCACAACAACGACATACATACAGACGCGCGAGCACAAATAAATACAGCTTATCAATATAAATTGATTAAATATAATAATTGAAATATGCCAATTTGATGAAAAAGAAGAATGAAACAACACGCAGGTCATTCATCATTTGGGAAATGTTAAATGTGGAATAGTAGCAAACCATTGGGTAGACAACAGGAGCTCATTAGAATATGTTAATGACAAAGATAAAAAGAAGGCGGAATCCAAAAATGATCGTGACACCGCCTCTTTTGTACGGAATTAGAATAAGCTAGTTTGGGGGGCGGCGAACCAACAAATCGATAATTATGACAATAATAATACAATCAGTTTGAAGCAGCAGAAAAATAGGAATACCAGCGATGTTATTATCTTGAACCTTTCCACGTAACGATATGTCCGTAACCTTTGTCGGGGGGGTGAAAGAAGTCAAGTAGGAAGGAGACAGCCAGAGAAGAATGTACAGATATCCAAACATACTTCTAAATACTCAAACATACACACAGATGCTAGATATATATAGATGCTAGAGAGAAATATTGAAGACAGAGAGTAGTACGGAGAAAGACGAAAATAATGCTAGGGCAAATGAACACAGAAGGCGTCGATAAAAGTTTGCACCAAGGGACTGACTCGTATTATACGATATAATCATCATCGATGTTGATGACGTTGCATCTTTATGAATGTTATCAACGTAAACGCTTTCGACATAAATTAATAAAATTAATTAATACAAAAAAAAACACGTCTTTGAAATTTCTAATTATTAACAATTATCTATGAACAATTTTTATTAAAATAGATATTAAAAAAAAATACAACGAAAAACTATGCGCCTGCTATAGGCCGGGTTCGGGCGATGTCTAAAAATAGTTACCGAATAGAGGAAATAAGCAGAAAAAAAAGAGAAAGGAGAAATAAAATACAAACAAAAACGAAAGTAGAAAAACAAACGATGCTCTAAACTCAGAAACTGAAACTGGGAATTTTTTTCGCCAAGCGTACACGAAATTTCCATATCGATCACACTCTTTACCCCGAAGATTTAATATTTATATATATACAGTAAAAGTCCCCTAGAGCAAGAGATCTAAGATCAACAGAAGCTTTCTTCGGAACAAAATTCTTAATCCACATCTGGCCTTTAGTAGCTTGTCCCGAGGAACAGACAGACACCAAGAGCAGATACATTTGCTCTTTCCCGAGGAAGTCTGCCCTTCAGAACTGTTACTGTATATATACATACATATATATTTATATATATATATATATATATATATATATATATATATATATATATATTTATAGCGAAATTTAAATGAAAAAAGAGCATTTGAACAAAGAAATGCCAAGATTGCATCTGATCTAAATGATCTGGTAGATGTTAGGAGTCAAAACAGTCAACCAACCAATCACTCACTCAATCAAATAATAATAATAACCAAAGAAATAAATTATAACAAGTAAACAAAAAATTCTTCCCAAATATTCAAGAGTGAAGATATCAAAAAAAAAAAAAAACAAGAAATTTAAAAAATAAAAATAAAAACAATGTTAGAATATAAATCTATTTGACCGCCATTGGAGGAGAATAATTCAAACGGCCTGCATTTGTACATCGCCGTCGTACACAAGGAAGGACGCCGATCGAGAAGCACAGAGTAAAACGGAGAAATACAAACCAGGAGAAAGACAAACTCAGACATACTTACCATTACACACAGATACTTACAAACAAACAAACACAACCCTAAATAAACAAACAAACAAACAAGAAAATCATGGAAATTTGTAAGCGACAACGAAAGAGCGAATGAAGACGAGTGAGTACGCACAAAAACTGATTGATAAGCATCAGCAGCAGTAGCATAGCGATCGATCGTAATACTTCGGAGCATCGATACAAAAAATTTTCAAGCCTTCTCGTTGCCGTCTCTCCGAGTGTTTCTTCCTGTCTCTCCTTCTGTATCTCTGTGTTTTTCGTTTCGTCGCCACGGCGAGAGAAGGGCGAGACGTGGAATACGATTGGGAGATGGAAAAAAAAAATCTACACTGGTGAGTTCAGAAGGAGAGAGGAGAGACAGAAAGAGAGAGAGATTCAGTAGGCCTTACAGAGACGGAGAGAGAGAACGAAGAAGACAGGAGAATAGTTAAATGTACTCGGGGAGAAAAGAAAAAGGCATAAGAGAAAAGGGAGAGATACAGATAGAAAGACATGCAAAAAAAGAGATGGAAAATGCGAGAGAACATTCAGGAAGAGAGAGAGAGAGAGAGAAGAGAGTAAGAAAGATAATGATGACGTAGAGACGGGGGGAGCAATCGATAGAAAGGATTTAAAAAAATATCAACGCGATCAAGACGACAACAAATAAATCGTTTTCTCGGTGCGGAAAGACTCGGAGATGAATAAGATCACAATCGTGCGTTAGAACTTGATTAGATCACATAAGTAGGTATTCATGTCTGCTCACGTGCGTGCGTGTGTGTGTGTGTGTGTTTCGTGCGCGTGTCCGATCGTACGCGCGCGTGCCGGCTCGCGCAGACACCGTCGGCGAAGGCGACGCTCTCGCAGCTGGGACCACCGAAGCAGCACGGCCGTAGTAGTAGTAGTGGTGGTAGTAGCGGCGGTAGTAGAAGTTAGTTTGCGTCCGGATGTCCAGCTGTCTTGTCTCCTACGTCCGAAGAGTTGCAGCAACAGCAGCAGCAGACAAATGTTTTTTTTTCTTTTATGAAGCAATGCCTTCCTTCATCATCATCATCGAGATGGAGATTGGTTGGATCGATGAGCGAGCAGAATAAAACAAAAAAAGAGCCATCGTACAACAAGCCGTTCGGGTGTGTCCCTGGATTATTCAAAATTATAATTTTTTTCTTTTAAATCATTTAATAGCTTTAAATTTTGAATACTAAGAACTTAAAATAAATCAATGAATGACTTAGAAAGTACAAAAACTTCTTTAAGTCAACACAATTTGATGAAACAACCAAAGTATATTTAATATATTTACTCACACACACACATATATACATATACATATACATACATACTAGCGGGGTTACCCGAGGTTTTTTTATTTTTTTCTCTCTCGGTCCCGTTTCCTTCCCCTATCCCGGTCGCTTTCCCGCTTGCTCTCCCGTTCCCACTCCCACTCATAATCATCGAATAAATTGAAAGAAAAACACTTTTTTTAACCATTTCATGTGATGACGTGAATAGCCTGTTCGTCCATCAGTTTTCTAAAGATAATTCAAAGTTATATTATTTCTTTCACTAATTAATATATACATATATATATTAATTATATTATATTAATAATTAATTATATTATATATATATATATTATTCATTTAGTTACATTCATCTTAAAAGTAAGAATTGCTTTAAATTCTAATTTCTAATTAATTCTCTCATCAAAATAAGTTTTAATTTTCTGTCAACATTTTGCTCCATAGTAATAGTATCCTGTTTTTGTGTCTAAGGGTTCCGAAGATGGCTCTGCCGAAACTGGTCGGTTAACCCTTTTTAATCTAATAAATTAGTGAAAATCAATGTTTCAAATCGTTGAAAGTAACGTTGGAAGGCGTCTTGAAGGACTGTTGAAAGAAGTTTTGTGGAGAGAGAGAGTGATGATCATGATCATGACCATGGTGGTGGTGATTATAGTTGGAAAAAGTTTTTAATGCCAAATGGGCTACGATCTTTAATGGAGCTTGTTACATTGAATAAATACACATACATTTAGTGGAACATGTCATATTGAATATATATATATACATAAGGTAGAATTCATCATCATCATCATCTTTCTCATAAATTTAAAACATCAGTTTCTTCTTAGCTAAATTTATATTGGATGTTTCCCCCACACTGAGCCATATATATGTCCACGATTTTTAACTTGCTAAACAGAGTTTCATTCGAACGAACGTCTCGCCCTATTTTTTCCCCCTTTAACGACTCAGCGACTACCCCCCCCCCCCGTTTCACCTGATAAGAAACGAGCAATCACCTGGATTTCAATACAGGTGGTTTGAGGTAGTCGTCCTGCGCCAGAGTGAGTACGTCCGGCCTGATCTCCTTCTGGTAGGTGAGGCACCTTCGTATGAAGTTCTGTGCGGAGAGTGGACACAGAGAGAGAGAGAGTAATGATGATGATCATGACCATGGTGGTGATTATAGTTGCAACAAAAACAGGAACAAAATATACAAACAGCGATGCATACTCGATGAATGTATTTATAGTTTTAGCTAGCTGAGTCACAAATTAACGCTTATAATACCAGATTACTATTACAACCATCATCGTTATCATCATCATCATCATTGTCATTGTCATCATTCTCATCACCATCGTTAGCAACATATTTAACATTATAATCATAACCACAACTTATATCATCATAAGCATCTTAATCATCATCATCATAAGCAGCATCATCATTATCATAAGCATCACAACTTATATCATCATAATCATCATCATCATTATCATAAGCATCATCATCATAAGCAGCATCATCATCATCATCATCATCATCATCATCATCATCATCATAAGCATCATCATCATCATCACCATCATCATCATCATCATAAGCACCATCATCATCATCATAAGCAGCAGCATCATTATCATAAGCATCATCATTATCATCACCTTGGCTTCGTTGCTGACGGGAGGTTTAGTCGGGAACTGAACTTCGGTGGCCTTCAGAATCGTATTCTCTTCGAGGATGGCGGCCTGCGATAGGTTGTGGCCGAAAGGCTGTCGACCAATCGGAAGAAGGATTACATTTACAGCAATTCGTGTAAAGAAAAAGAACATCAGTAATCAACTCTCAAGAACCCAGTCTAAACCAATCTAGAAAAAGTAACAACAACCACAACAATAATATCCACGATCTGATTTTTACCGACCTTTTTGCCATAGAGACACTGGTAGAAGATGACACCGACTGACCAGACATCAACCTTAGAAGATATTTTCGGGGGTTCCTTGCCGACTACGAAACACTCGGGCGGGAGGTACCTGAATGCATAATTAGAGACGATGCGACCAATCAGACGAAGTCGAGTCGACCAATGAGGCGTGATAAAATAAACCAATGAGGCTTCGCACACTGGTAGCAAACGAAAATATAATAAAAACTAAATAACAATCAATTCTAAGAGAAAATACATTTTAAAGGTAAAAATTAAAAAAAAATATCTAATTTATTTAAAATAATTTAAAATGATTAATTCATTAAAAATATTCGACTAATTTAAAAAAAACTGACTAATTAATTTAAAATATTTAATTTAATAAAAGTATCTGAATTTATTAAAAATAGCTAATTTAATTAAAGTAATTAATTTATTTAAAATATTCGACTAATTTATTTAAAAAACTGATTAATTTATTTAAAAAAGGTAATTTAAAAAAAAATATCTGAATATATTGAAAAGATCTAATTTATTTAAAATACTGATTAATTTATTTAAAATACTGATTTATTTATTTAAAATACTGATTAATGTATTTAAAATACTGATTAATTTATTTAAAATACTGATTAATTTATTTAAAATACTGATTAATTTATTTAAAATACTGATTAATTTATTTAAAATATATAATTTAATAAAAATATCTGAATATATTGAAAAGATCTAATTTATTTAAAATACTGATTAATTTATTTAAAATATGTAATTTAATAAAAAATATCTGAATATATTGAAAAGATCTAATTTATTTAAAATAAGTGATTAATTTATTAAAAATATTTTACCAACTTATTAAAATAATTGTTTATTAAAAAATAAACAAATCCATTAAAAACACCACTAGTTGCGCTTTTGTGACTTTTATTTTGTAAAAAAGCGCTATATAAAAAACCTGTATAATAATAATAATAATAATAAGAAGAAGAAGAAGAAGAAGACACCAGCAGCAGCAGCCACCCCCAACCAACCAGTAAGTTCCGGCCCCCTGCGAGGTGAGGTCCATCCCGTACTCGGGACTGTAATTCTCATCGTCCATGATCTTGCTCAGTCCGAAATCGGTGATCTTTATCTCGCCGCTCAACGAACCGCTGCCCAATAACACGTTGCCTGGACGTCGGATGGATGCGGAAGAGCGGAGAAAACACAGACGGATTTAAGCGTTACGAATTGTATTTTATTTTACTAGAATTACATTACACAATTATCATAAGAAGCGTTATCATTTGTAACACCCATTACCATTTGCTAATAAGGATGAAATCATCACCATCGCCACCATAATCAACCACTGCTACCATCATCATCATCATCATCATCACCATCATCATTATCACCACCACCATCATCATTATCACCACCACTGCATTCCTACCTGGTTTCAGATCGTAATGAATGACTGGGGGCTTGATCTCGTTCAGGTACTTGAGGGCGCTGACGGTCTGCACGATGATCGACCTTGACTCCTTTTCGGACATGACCTTGTTCTGCTTCAGGTGGAAGTCGAGGTCGTTGCCCTGACAGTACTCTAGCACTGTACAGAAACTGGACCAAAAAATGAAAATAATTTATGAAAAAAAAAAACCTCAAAAGCTATTAATACAAGTGCTATCGATGTAATAAAAACTCAAAATTTAAAGATAGAAACACCAAAATCTAAAAACAGCCCACTCATCACCCGCTCCCACCGCCAACAATTCCAGCCACCGGATTGGACGATTAAAAACCCGACCAACCAATTGTTGTCGATCTCGAAGACGTCAAAGAGCCTGACGATTCTTGGGTGGTCGAGCTGCTTGTGGATGTTGTACTCTCGCAGTGCGTGTCTGCATAGTGGATAGATTATTGAATGAATATGTAAACGGTTTGGATGAATTGATGAGTAGAAAGATTATTAATGAATTTATACATGAATGGTCTGGATGAATTGGTTAGTGGATAGATTATTAATGAATGAATACGTGAACGCCTTCTAATGTAACACACGAGAGTCTTGAAAATAGAGCTAGAAGATGATGGTGCATTTTTTTTCCAACCCATCCCCGATCTCATTCTTGTATACCGGGCTTGTCAGATATAACTAAAAGCGTATTCTATTTATACTGCTAGTAGTTAATTAGAAATCAACATAATGAAAAAAAAATCTACTTGATGTAGTTGGCTTTCTTGTCATCCTTCCAGTCTTTATTGAGCTGGTGAATCTTACATGCGGTGTACCTTTGCTCTTTAAGGTCGTAACCCTGAACAAATCCGAAGGTTAAAGTTCAATTGAATGAATGGAGACAAGAGCGCCTAAAAATCCTATCATCACAACCACCATCACCATCATCATTACCACTATCATCATCATCATCACTACCATCATCATCCCATTATTATCATCATCATCATCATCACTACTATCATCATCATCACCACTACCACTACCATCATCACCACTACCACTACCATCATCATCATCACTACTATCATCATCATCACCACTATCATCATCATCATCATCATCACCACTACCATCATCATCACTATCATCATCACCACTATCATCGTCATCATCATCATCACCACTATCATCATCATCATCATCACCACTATCATTATCATCATCATCACTAACTCGATGAACTTCACTGAATCCTCCCCTTCCTAGCAAGCTGAGGAGAAGATATCTTTCATGCAGGATCGGGTGGTTGTTGAATCTGATCGTGTGTGGAAAATGAGAAAATGTTGAAATAAAATCATTCCCTCATGAAAATTATCAAACATCAATGCACTCCAAATCAATGCACTACAACATCAATGCACTCCAACATCGATGCACTACAACATCAATGCACTACAACATCAATGCACTCCAACATCGATGCACTACAACATCAATGCACTACAACATCAATGCACTCCAACATCGATGCACTACAACATCAATGCACTACAACATCAATGCACTATAACATCAATGCACTCCAACATCGATGCACTGCAACACCAATGCACTACAATATCAATGCACTACAACACCAATGCACTACAACATCAATGCACTACAACACCAATGCACTACAACATCGATGCACTTCCCACACCGATGCACTACAACACCAAAGCACTTCCCACACCGATGCACTACAATACCAAAGCACTTCCCACACCGATCTCCAGTTCTCCAACCTCGAGGAATCCTCGCTGTGTATCCTCTTCATCTCTCTTATGTGCAGGTTCCTCTCCAGCTCCAGCTTCTCCAGGTCCGTCTGAACGTCCGTGTCCTCCTTCTTCAGCGCCAGCTGCCTCAGCTTCATTATCTCGTCCTGTTCGTGGTACTCGCACACTGTCAGCCTGCGCGGAACGGAAGGAAACGGAGGAGTAGATGATGGAAACGAAACAGAGATTATAAGAATGGAATAAAAATATAATAATTATATAATAAGTAAGCAGCTGATATCGTGTAGACTCCATAACAACATGTACATGAACAACATCGTCATCACCATCACCATCACCATCATCATCATCATCACCATCACCATCACCATCACCATCACCATCATCATCGACAGTATTTCCGTGCTTGGCAAAATTGAAAAATAAAAGTTTAAGAAGGAACAAAGGAATTATCGGTTACAGTCGCAATGTCAAGCAGAGCATATTCAAGCAATCTCACTGCTTTTCTGCCGGCTTCAAGAAGCTGTTTTCCGCTCCGACTCCGGTGGTGTCTCTGGCGCTGGTTGCTTTCAGTCTCAGGGAGCTGGGGACGCCGTGGTTGAGCGTCGGCTTTCTTTTGGTGAGGAGCTTTCTCTGTCTCTCGATCTCCTCCTTCTCTTGCGATATTCTTTCTTGTTGCCTTTTCGATAGATTAATTATTTATTTTTAGGATAATTATTTATTTTTCCGACAATCGAAAACGTCTATGAGATAATATCTTGGAAAAAAACTCAGGTCAACTGAGAGCCAGTAAGAATTAACGGGCAATGGGAAGGACGGGCTCGCACGAATTTAAAATTAACAATCGTTCAACAGTTAATAGAATTAACATCTAATAAAAATAACCAGCCAATGAAATTTAACAAAAATAGGCCAACTAATCACAGGCTGTCAGCACTGGCCTACAGAATCGGACCAGTAGCAGGACAGCCAGCAAATATCACAGAACACATTAAGTAGGTCGACTATGGAGAGACTGAGACGGCCAATAAAAACTAACTTAATGAGGTCAGTGAAGGCGTAACCGTCGACCCAGTTCTCGACGAATGAGGCGCCTTGCCTCTGGGTCACGAACTGGCCGAGTCTCAGCCTGTTCTCCATGCACTTCTGCCGGGCGGTTTTCTTCTCTAAGTCACTCTGGTGGAAGTGAAAAAAAAGAGTAAAAATGATGAAATTATATATATATATATATGAATTTGAGGTTTTTTTTTATTCAGTTACCAATGAAGACATGAATGATCCCGGAAAGAAAAAACATCACAAAACTAGAAGAAAGTGTCGAAATGACAGTCATTAGAATAATTTATGAATGATTAATGGAGAGGTGCTGCATCAGGCTCGTCTGTGCTGCTGACGAGTCTGACTGAAACAAAGCATCTTTGATCTTTGAAAACATTCACTGATCGCGTATCGACTGCTTCCAGCTTCAAGGAAGGAGCTCCAGCTGGAAGTTACTCGATTTGTAAAAAAATTGTTTTCGTGTGGTGTGGTCGAATTTATGCCCTGGATCAGTATAATATTTTCCAAAGATGGATACTAAGAGTCCGGAATAATTTTTTAAGTCTACCAAGATTTCTATTAGCCAAATCAGCTGCTCTACTCACCTGAACATAAACAACAGGCACAAAAACCGCTAGCAAAAGCCAGGCACCGTTCGGAATTTTTTATTTACAAAATCGGCCGGGGCTGAAAAAATAAACCCGTGCAGGGCCCTAGACTTGACCTCGATGACTAACTACCTCAGCATGTGACACCAGTGATGATGAGAAAGATGATGATTAAACGTGTAGTATTACTTTCTCGATGAGTAAGTTCTTCGTGACGTCTAGACATTTTTGGATCATCTCTTTCTGCTTCTCGAGTTGCTTCTGCTGACTGGCAGCCTGCCTTCTCAGGTCGTCTACCTCCTACAATTAGCATCCCATTATAATATGCAAATTAGTTCTAAATTGTTTACATTTAGCAGAATTTAATTTATATGAATTCATTCAACAGGCCAATGAAACAAAACAATGCGTAAACAAATTATTATGCTAATTTATACAAGTAGAATGAATATTCATAATTAATATGCAAATTAGTTCTAAATTGTTTACATTTAGCAGAATTTAATTTATCTGAATTCATTCAACAGGCCAATGAAACAAAACAATGCATAAACAAATTATCATGCTAATTTATTCAAGTAGAATGAATATTCATAGTTGACCGTACCCTCTCTAGTTTGGCAATGATGGAATCTTTGAGGGATATGTCGTGGGCGCACCTGGCTTCGTACGACTGTAGGTTGAAGTTGGTGATATCCGTCTATAAATATCGACGAATCAAACGAAACGATTGATTCATTAATATTTAAATATGCAAACATTCCTTATTACCTGCCATTTTTTAACCTATAGCACAACTACGAAAAAGCAGCCGCGCTTGTTATCTCCATAAATGTCAACCGGTCGGTGTCAAAGAGCAGATTTTCCGACAGGAATTGCAGCATTATTGGTGCACCTCTAGTTTTACCCGTAATACTTCTTTTTTTATTGTCAGTCTCTTGAAAGACACAAAAATAGAAAAACTGGATCTCGACATAAGATCTTATAAATCAGTCACTTCTCAACGCGTAACTAGATAACAAATTAAAAAAAAACTCTAACGGCTAATCGAGGAAACAAACCGATAATACCTGGGTGCACTTGTGCGTCTGCACTACGAGGGCGTGGTTGTGCTGCTGCTGCTGCTGTTGCCTTGACAACATCGAGCCGGTCGCAGAGGAAGACAGGGACGAGTGGTAGGCGGAGTCTGAATACTGTTGTTGCAATTGCTGTTGTTGCTGTAGCTGTTGCTGGGGCGAGATGTTGTGGGGGTGCTGGTTCATGCCGAACAGAGAGACCGGATAGGTCGGAACCATCTGCTGGATGGTGTACTGCAAAATTGATCGGCAAGAAATAGCCTCAGTATAATTCTAATTATATTTTTGCCAGCTTCGAAGCTCTTATCGCGTAAAAACCAGAAAATTTCTTCGTAGGTCGCCCGTCCAATCTTGGACAATAACTAAACTATGGTTGGAAAACTATTTTAGTATTATTATCAGATGATTCTGCATTTATAAAATAACAAAAATTTAAATCCATCAGGCTTACGATAGGATAATCCTGCGACGCAGCCAGAGTCTTTTGTACAGTGGTCACAGCTATGCCGTTGTGAGCCGCTCTCTGATTAGTCGATGCACCGTTGTGGACGTTCCTTTGATTGGCGGTCGTACCGTTGTAAACCCCCCTCTGATTGGTTGTCGCTCCGTTGTTTACCGTCCTCTGGTTGGTCGTCGTGGTTCTCTCCGTCACGCTTCTCCTCTTTCTCTTTCTCTCGCTTCCGCTTCCGCTGCCCACGCCGGATGATGCGGAGGACTGCTTGGAAAGTTTGTCCTGAAAGTTGAAGGATAATGGTGAAACATTTAAAATGATGTAAACACATAAAAAAAACAAAGAAGGATTGGAAAATAAAAATCATAAAAATTTAATGATTTATGTGATGGACAATAAACAGGGCTGGGGTCCTTACTTTTTAATTGTACTTAAGTAAAAAGTAAAAGTACTGGCACTAAAGGCAACGAAGTAAAAGTAAAAAGTACTGGAGAAATAAAACTACTTGAGTAAAAGTAAAAAAGTCGTATATAGCGAAAGTACTTTTTAATTACAAAGTGAAAAGTATTTTTCTAAAAAGAAAAAATAATACAATAAAAACATTCCCACATAAAAAATATTGTTTAAATATTGTTTTAGGGTAAATAGAAATAAAACTGTTAAGATTAATACATTTTTTCCATTTCATTGTGAGCCAAAGAAATTGAATAACTGACTATCGGCATGAAAACCCAAGTCTGTCGTTGAAAAGCCACCACATGAAAAGTACCAGAAATTACATCCAACTTTATGGAAAATTTAAATAATATCTAATCTGATATTTTACCTGATTCCACAAATGGTCTCCATATATAATTACAATAAAAATTTTAATGAAATTTTATATGACTTTACAGTTATATCATTACTGATTGAATTGAAGCGCCAAGGACTATATTTTTTTTTAAATAAAAGTTTAGTCTTTAATACCAGGTGTTTTAAGACAGTATTTAGCTAAATACCGAAGTATTTCCTGTTAAAAATCATAATTTGACCTTTTTTAACCTCTCCCTCCTCCTTTATCCAGGCTTTTTTAGACTGGCTCACAAAAGTGAGTCGGAGCTCAAAGAAAAATAAACACACTTTGATTGGTAAAATATATTATATATATATTATCAAAAATACATTTGACATATCTACATTTTCCTATTAATAAGCAACATTCATTTTTATGACCTTCCCAGGCACGTCAGAGTGCGCGTTATATGCGTACGAATACGCTACTTCACGACCAAGACTAAACTCTCTGACCTTCTCCCAACCCATTTAAAATTAACAGAAAAAAAAGAATAATAATAATAATAATAATAATAACAGAATCGGCGAGATGCTGAGCCCTGTCGTCAGGAACAATGAGGACTCCGAGACTCTGCTGTGACTGACCGCTGTGACTTGAATCGGAGACCAGAGTGTACTGATGGATGTCTTGGATCTGACTCTGTGAATATTAATAAGTTTCTTGTTTACTGAAATGAAAATCAAGTGGCTGGTATTATTTCAATAAACGATTTTCGGGTGAGTTTTAATTAATAATTATTTTGTTCTTAGAATCGCTATGAACAATTTAATTGTTAGAAGCAACGGATAAATTTACACTAAAAACTCAACATTTAAAAAATATATATATATAAATGCTCAAGAATTGTATAACTCAAACAAACAATCATTCAAAAGGTCAAATTTTCAAAGCAATATCATCAATTAATAAAACGCATCTTTTTTCCACGTCACCTTGTCACTGACAAATCGGCCTTCTAGAAGTTCTCGCTTTCTCGGATCTACCAGCAGACCGATGTGCTCTATGAAAGCTCCTGCTGATAGAAAGAGATGAATGAGAGAATTTTTTTAATGTCTGCAACATTTCTTAATCTAATTCAATTAAGGAAAGTTTAACTGAACAATCTAGTTTTAAAAAATGAAATAGTTCATATTTATATTTTGTATTTCTCATTAGGAGATGTGATAACTTCAACTGTCTGGCCCACAGAGACAAAAGCCAAATAGTAAATCGTGATCTAAGTAATAATATTATACTTGTACTCAGTTTCAATATAGTCTAGCAGTCTAGCTCCAACTCTTACCAGGTCTGAGCTGGCGTTGTAAGACGCTAGAGGCGGTCATAGAAGAGGTGCTACCACCGCTACTATTACTGTGAACGTGACCCTGACCAGAGACAGTGGCTTGTCCCGTTTGACCGGCAAACATGGCGGCTACGGAACCAGCCTTGTAAGGCTGGAGAGTGGGTTGCTTCCACGACTGAGTTACCAGGTTTTGTTGGTGATTGTGGTGATTGGTCGTGCCGGCGACCGAGAGAGTCTTAAAATGGCCAGAATCCTGCATAATTATATCGGCTCTGCAATGGTCTGAACGTCCGATATAAAGCCCGGCGTCTTTAAGTTGACATTGATTATCTTTCAGGGAAAATGTAACTACAATGGCGCAGCTGTATTCCCTTATCTCCAGCTCGGACTTTCTGAGAAAAACTTTTTTTCTAAAGTCTAAAATGACTTCATGTTGTGATTCATGACACGATAATAATATATCATTAATAATTTTTCATTTAATCAGTAGCTGATCATCTATATCAGACTTTACAGGAAAATTTTGCATTTATTTTTCGTTTCGTAAAATAAAGAAAAACTAAAGATGGTGAAGCGCTTCACTTTTGTACTCTGAAAACTTCGCATTCATAAAAAGGTTTTTAAATATTAAAAACAACTAACTACAAACATTTTTTAATTAAATCTTAAATCTCATTTTACAAGCTGTATATACGCATTATCGGTCCGATAACGGTGCTTAACGCACAAGACTAGTTAGAGTATTTGTTTTATAATAACAGAGCTTAGTAACTATAAAAAGTGTTTTAAATAATAATAATTGTAAAATAATACTTAAATTATAAATGTTGTTCTTAAAGAGACCTGTTGAAAAGGCTTTTGACTGAAATGCGCAGTTGCCGATAAAAATAAAAATAAATCGATGTATATATATCCTATAGGTATATATGTTCTCGTTCCCGCTTGCTCTCTGTTGTCCCGATTTCTTTCTTTCACTATCATTCCCATGTCCCGGAATTGAGGTTTATAACTGCCATGGTGAACATCCTTCTCTGAGGTGGACCAATACCACGATCTCCACCATCCACCAGTCTAAATCCGTATAAATCCGTCCAGTCCTTGCTTGTTTGCTTCGTCCAGTGAATGACAGTGACGATAACATCCATTCTCTCATTTAATTAAGAATCCGAACATCACGTATACATATAGATAACGCCCAACGCTTTTTCTGTTCATTTGTTAATTACCATGGACCAATACATAACATGATTTAAAGTGGTTCAGAAGCCTGTGTGAGAACCACTTTAATTCATCTTCAGATGGTAAAGTTTGGTTAAAAAATTTTAATTACTTACACTTAAATATTATTTTTAAGTTTTTAGTACATTTGTATATAAGGTTGTTTAAAAAAAATTAATTTTTAATTTTATATTTTGGATCCGCCACAGAGATCATAAAAAGTATGGAGAAAACCAATTTTCTCAGAAATTTGCGAAACCTAATTCACTTGATCAAAGCTGCAGCCCGCTACTTCTTCTTCCGCTGTTATAAAAAAAATAATGTAGGCTGTAAAGTGAAAGCCTAAACAATATTTATTAGGTAGGTATACTAATAAATAAAACGTATACCTACAATTTGAATCGTCAAGGTTGTGGATTTGCTTCTATGGTTTCATCAGGGGTATTTCGAACAATTTTTTCGTTATGTTTTCCGTAAAAAATAGTTACTAGAAGAAGATGAGTTGTCTGTGGTTTAGAACGAGTGGACGTAACTAAGAAAAATATCTGTTTTCTAGGTTTATTAAATTATAAAATTGACGAATTAAGAAATTACTGTGTTATGAATTAAAAACATGATTTGTTGTTTCAGGAAGTTCATCAAAGATGAAACTGAATTTTTTTATTTTGTCTTCAGCTTCTTTTATTTTTATCCTGATATTTTGCGGTAAAATAGAAAATAAATTGCACCCAAACTAATCACGTAAAATGTTTTATATTTGTTATATTTACAGGAAAAAGTGATTCTAAAGATATAACACCTAGCAACCAGGTTGTAGAAGTTGGTGGTAATGTGGAACTCAAATGTAGATGCGAAAGTAAAGGCTCGCCAATATACTGGAAACTAAAAAACTCCAATACGTTTGAAAAAATAAATATTTTTTATAGCTTATCAAAAAACTATTCTTCACTGTACAAGCTATTCAACGCGAGTAGTACTGAATGTAGATACGATTTGAAAATCATCAACGCAAGTTACCATCACGGGCGTGAACATCGCTGCATCAAGTCGAGGATCTATGGCAAAGAGTATGCAGCTAATGTCATCGTTGTCGGTAAGTTGCTGGATATTTTCATGGTTAAATTATTTGCGCACTTTAGTTTTAGAATTTTATGATAATAAAAGAAATTTGATACATCAAACATGCATGTGGTTTTGGGAAACAATGACTAATATCACTAATATCTACAAAAGAGTAGGTAATACCAGCCAAACCAAGCTTGTGTGTGTGGGTATGTGTTTGTTTTCTTGCTTAGTACATTAAAACTGCTTATGCAATCTAAACAAAATTTGGCAAGCAGCAAGTCCTTACAGGGGATAAGATTTAGAGGAAATTTCGATTCCGTACTCGAACCACAGGAAGTACGCTAACTATAATAGGGTTAGGGCCACAGTTAAGAGTATAGAAACCATTAAGCCGTAAAAAACCGGTGTTTTTTTTTAAATTTTTTATATTTCTGGATTTGCAGTTTTTTTCATTTATTGCAAAATTAATTTTTTTTAAAACAACATTATATATGTTATATATGTAAACGATTATTTTATTGCATTTGATTTGTTTCTGTTTTAAAACTTAATTATTACTTTCAATTACATTTTTTTTTAAACTTTAATAAAATGCATGGTCATGTGGATTGAGCTTATATTTTAAATTTCAGCTCGATTGGATGACGGGAAGTTAATTGATTTTCACTTACAAGATATTCAAACATTCAAACAAGCAAGTAACTAAGCAAGCAAGCAAAAAACAAGCAAGACCGGCGGTGAAGTTGATATAAGGGATTTAAAAAAACGCAAAAGAGAGAAAGCGAGAGAGAGAGAGAGAGAGAGAGAGAGAGAGAAAGCGAAAGAGAGAAAGAAAGAGAAAAAACCTTTTAAAAACCCCGAGCAAGGCCGGGTAACCCTGTTTGTTGTAAATAAGAGTAAATTATATGGATACATAAATAAATTAATTGTTTGGCACAGCAATCGTATTTTACAGAAAATGAGCCAAAATGTGAGATCAACGACTCGTCACTCGACTCGAAAATGACCATCAGATGTAAGATCACATTCTACGCCGAAAGCTACTGTCAACCGGTTCCAATTTGGCACGATCTGAGTAGAGGTCAGCAAGTTCAATCAACATGGTGGGACGACACAGAGCAGGGATTTGACAGCGGACATCTATGGCTGTCCATTGGAAAAAACGCAGCATTCAAAAACGGAACGAGATTTGGTCTGTCGGCAGAGTTTCATTGCGACGCGAAAAAGAGCCAAAACGACTCCGTTCAGTATGCCGGCAACTTCCCCATCCTCCGACTCAACTACACGTCGCCTCCATTTTTCTTCAGCGGTAGGCAGTTACAGCAAAGTAGCGTAAGCGCTGGTAATTTTAACTAGCTGCTCTGATAACTAGGTGCTTCTTCTTAATTTTTTTACAAGCTTCTAATTAGCTTCACTGTTCTGTTGCCTGTTTAGAAGGAATCTTGTAATAAATGTCAAGTTATTATTGGCCAGTTCCCCTGTTTATGATTTTTAACCTAAACTGGTTGTTTACAAGTAAAATGTCTTTAAAACCAGAATGATTTGTAATGTTAATTTATGCCATTAATTGACAGGAGCAGGTCGAAGCTTCGAATCGTATGTACTCCTAGCCATGCTGATGATTATAGTTGTACTTATAATTGCATGTCTCACTCTTATTACACTTCTCTCTTTGCGAAGAAAAAAAGAGCGAGCAAAAATTAGGACTAAGAAAGGTTAATTTTAATTCATTCAAATAAGAGAGCCATTTTATTTTTGTAGAATTCAACAGTGGGCTAGCGTTGGAGGGGGAGGGGACAAAATAGTTGACGGGGGTGGCAAATTTTGTGACTGAAATAAAAGTTTAACAGATTCCACTTTCCGTCGGCCATTAATCTTTTTTTTGAGCAAACAACTTTTTGGAGGTTCCCGTCTTAGGCAGCTGCTGAGAAACTCAAGCTATACCACTGAAATTCACAGCCTAGATAGATTTGACGAGTTTCGTTAATTTAAGCTTTTGAGTTAGTATTTTAATTTTCTTTGAGGATTTTCACTTTTTATTTTAATCAGCTCCCATCAAGTATAGAAAAACTGAATTAGGCCCCTACCGGCATTCGCCTCCACCAACCCAAGCTGGAAACTTATAAATCGTACCGGAAGAGAAGCAAAGAGAAGACGAAGATCACGAAACTAAAAACTATGATGTTCTCAAAATAAATAATAGATAGAAATAAAGAATATCTGTAAAACTAGTATAGTCTCCCATCATCAATGACGGGAAAGGTTTAAAAAAGAGCAAAATGCATGTATGTTGTTGTCCTTTAAGCATTGCTACACGATTTATCCGATCGTAATGACAGTTTCACAGAACCTTGAAGAGAGTCAATGGGAAAAAGTTTTTTTTTTGAAAAAAAAAAACATTGAAATCGGTCACAAAATGAGCGGAGCGGGAGAGCGAGCGGAAACGGGAACTGGAGAATAAACGAGAACGGAAAACAAGCGGGAACGGAACAATGACCGAAAGCGAAAGAGCGATGAAGCTGTTGGTTTTTAAACGGTTTTTTGTTACAAAGCCACAGAAGTTGTGCACAATCGACTTACTGGAGCAGCAAAAAATTTAATTGAACTTTGACTAATAAAACAGACAATTCGATTAAAAGTTAAAAAAATTGATACTTAAAAATAATTTTAAAACGTGGAAGCAATTTTTTGGTCGAAATTTTTTTTCTTCAAAGGAAACACTTCAAGATTTTTCTTTAAATAAAAATTGTTTATCCTTGACAGTGTTTCTATTTTATTTGACCTTGTATTATTACCATTATTTAATAAAAATCGCCCTAACTGCTAGATTCTAAATTGGCTAGCATTTAAAGCAGATTTATTAGCCATAGTCTAATAAAAAACTGCACGTGAGTTTGGCTTGTGTTGGCATAAAACAATAGAAGCAAATCGCATAAATAAAATAATTATTTTCATAATGAATTCTGTGAATCGTTTTGTGCAGTCCTTTTTTGTCTGTTCGCTATTATTAAATTTTTTCATTGTTACGAAAGAAGAAACAGTAAAGGATGTCCATGATTGATGGCTTGAAAGTTATTAAAAGAGCTGATGGAAAAAATTGCACAAACTTTCTTGCTAATATGCAGATTTTATTTTTATCCGAACGGTATTTATTTGATCATCAAAATCATTCTAATCATCATCACCACATTCTTCATACTCATCATAATCACCACGATTTTTATCATCGTAATAATCATCATCATCATCATCGTCATCATCATCATCGTCATCATCATCATGATCATCATCATGATCATCATGATCATCCTCGTCATGATCATCATCATCGTAATCATCATCACGATCATCGTCATGATCATCATGATCATCATCATAATAATAATCATCATCATCATCATCATCATCATCATCATCATCATCATCATCATCATCATCATCATCATCATCATCATCATCATCATCATCATCATCATCATCATCATCATCATCATCATCATCATCACCGTCATCGTCATCGTCATCGTCATCGTCGTCGTCATCGTCACCGTCATCGTCGTTGTCATAATCGTTGCCGTCGTCATCGTCTTCAGCACCACAACCGCCATCATCATTATAAGCACGTTGAAACGCTGCGATTGTGACAAAGAGAAACGTAGAAGAATATAAATGTTAACGAATCTGACTTTATGGTCTACGATCAACTTGTGAAAAATTAAAAAAAAAAAAAATTTTATATGTGCTGTGTAAAACCTCACTGTTTTACATCTAGAAATAACTTTTTTTTTTAAATAATCGTGTTTTTTTCCCACGTTGGTAATAAAATGAGCGCATTTGTCATCAGCCACTTTTTTACTTGCTTTCTTCTATTTTACCGGGCAATCGGCAACCAAAGGTTTACATCACTGCTGCAAGCTAATCCCCCAGAAGCGATTTGCTCTAAGAACAGATCGGCTGAGAATATTTCGTTGAGTGACGATTTAAACTTGGCTCGTTCAAAATGCGCACTGCTTTGCTCTCTAAGTTCCAATTGCACTGCTTTTCAAGCAACTCGAGTATCAAGTTATAAAACACTTTGTGAGTTTTATACTGATTTTGAAAACCTCACTTACGGCAAGTTTCAAGGCTGCCAGATGTTTTTTTCTAAGCGTGAGTTTCGAAATTATTTGAATATTTTATTTTGTTACTGTCTTGCCATGCAACGTACAACTGTCGGCCTGAAACATCAAAACATGGCGCTACTACCGAAGAAAAAGAATCAGCTTCAATGTTAGAATTTGAAGAAAAACTGAGATCTATCAGATTCAAACAAACCGAAACCTTTATATTATTAAGATCTTTTGCTTGTATAACATAGTTGAAATAAAGTAAAAGTAAAAAAAAGTGGTTAATGTTTTAAGTAATAATTATTTTCATTGTAGGTATGTGTTATGTGAACGTCAGTAGTTGGGGTAAAAACGACATTGGCGCTACTGGAGCATCCGATGGATTTATTGACGTTTATGGAACGGGAAAAATGTCACTAAAAATTTTGGGCATTGTTCTGGCTATATTTGATCCACGCACTTGCATTTTGAGTGGCTTGCAGAGTTACATGTACATTGCTGATTGGAACGTAACGATATCTTTGCAAAACTACTTAATGGTTTGTTAATGTTCAAATTCTAATAATTGTTATTAAAATTGGAACATTCTCTGTTTATTTTATTTTATATTCAAATCCAAGTCACTTCCAAACGGAACGGTGGTAATCGGCTATACGTATGATGAACCATCTACAAATATCGGCTATGTGAAAGATTATCTCAAATCTCTTGGCATTTTTGTCGAGGGAATCGGATGGAGAGACAAATTTTTATTTGCAGTGCAGATGGCGCACCCAGAAAAAACTTTATTTCAACTAAGAAGCGGCGCCGTTCCGCTGTTTCTTGAAATGTTTTTTGAAAGTTAGTTTTTTTTGGCGTTTTTTACTATTTAACCCTTAAACGCATAACATGGCTCGTTGGTCTACCCGAGCATAGCGGAATGCAGAATAACAGTCTTGATTTTCAAGAGTTTGTCGTCGAGTGATTTCGCAAGTCGTTTTGTTTTCTTGCTTAAAATTCTAGTGCAGTGGTTCCCAACACTTTTTTGCTTGGCGACCTTTTTTTTTATAAAAGCCAAGTGACCCGCGACCCCGGTACAATTAAAAAGATATTTAAGAAATAATTGAAAACACCAAAAATAGTTTTTTAGTGTTATTTTTTAAATTTATGTTTAATAATTAATTTAATGCGATGGCTGACATTGCATGTTATTAACAAGTCTCAAAATTTGCTGCGGCTGAGTGTTTTCGTTAACACCAATCTCATGTCATCCTCAACATTTAATTTATTTATTCTCTTTGTTTTTAAACGAAGAAGAGTTGAAAATCTACTCTCGCAGAAAAAAGTTGACACAAATGAAACTAAAACTGGAAATTTAATTGAAAGTAATAATTAAGTTTTAAAACATCGTCACAATTGGGTATGAATGATACATACCACACCAGAATTGTGTGTGAGCAATTTTTCATTAAACAAGTTAAATGCCGAGGAATCATTCCGCAAATCCAAGAAATCATCTTGTAATTTATCGGGAACGCTGGCTACATCAGGGGAAACAGAAAATGATTTTCGTTTCAATTTAGTTTCTTTTTCTTCTTTCCACTCAGGAAAGTAACGCTGGAGTTCTTTTTTTAAGAGATTCGAGATGCCCAGTAATCTCCTCTATCAAATTTTCATTCATCCACCTTCAGATTCGTTTAACACATTGCAGAGTTTTTCAAACATGGAAATGTCTTTAAGATTTATTTTTCTTCGCCAGTTTTGCAGCTTGGATAAAAATGCTCCGAGTTTATCGTGAAATGCAATAATATCCTTATCCTTTCCCTAAAGTTTCAGGTTAAGCCTATTTTGCCGTTCCACAGAGTGTAACTCTGCTTTCTCAAATATAAGACAAAACAAGATTTCTTGAAAACAATTAATGCTAATTGCAGCAAGAATATTGTTTTTCCAAATATTCTTGGTGACCATAATGATTTGAGTTATTCATGTTGTGATCGATAAACGCCAAGCACGAAACGAATACTGATAACACCTTTCAGTTCCTCAACTTTTATGGACTTCTAGTCATCAGTATGTTTACTTTTTGATGTTTTCTGAAAACAACAAAACTGGATTGTATTTGTAACAAACATTTGCAAACTACGATTATTAAAGAAGAGTTTGAGTGCAGCTGCTTCACTATTTACCATTTTTTCAGTTCCGATCAGACCTTATCTGGCTTGTCTGATGTTTGCGGCTCTAACTTGAAAATGAATGAATGAATGAAGAAACAAACGAACGAACGAACGAACGAACGACATACGGACAGACAGACAGACAGACAGATAGACAGACAGACAGACAGACAAACAAACAAATAAATAAATAAAATAATCCAGGTTACATTTGAGACGTTGCAAGAGTATACTTTGATTTTAAGAAATAGAACTTGTTTAGGCAACAACCGACTTTTGCAGCCTGTGAGAACTTGCAATAAAACAAATGTGTTTGTTTACTTGAAACATTTTTTTTTTACTGGTGGTGACAGGTCACAAAAAAATAATTTTGGTGACACCACGACAAGATTATTTATGTTATGTTATGTTAAGGTGTCATCTTCGCGTTTTATGGTTTTTGTTTGCAAAAAAAAAACTCTAGTCTCATCTTTAGTTATCAGAAGAAATGTTTCAATACTCTGTATGCGGTTTATGTAAACAAAACACGGTTTTTGTTTTACAATAAATTTGAAAGTAATTTTTTTTATAAAACATTTTCAAAATAAAAATTTTTTTGAACATTATTTAATGTAGTTTTAGGCGTTCTAAAGTCTGAGTAAAATTACAAGATTATATGTGATGATCTTTTTTTTGTTGTTTTTTTAGCTGATCAATCAATGGACATGGAAACTGTGAAAATCAAGAAATTTAAAAAGTAGACATTGAGAAAAAATTATTTTATTTTTGAAATTTTTTAATGAATTTGAAATATTATTAATTTTCGTTTTTGAGTAATTCAAATTGTTTAAATGTTAAGTAGTCGCCTTCTTCTGATGCCACAATTTTTTCATTATTATAACTGCGATTTCATTTTTCTAGCTCGTATTTACAATGTAGAAGTTTTTAGAACGATTTAAATAAATCCTTGATTAGCTGAAATGTTTTACCACTTTGAATAAAATCAATAAAAATTAGACCATGTCTCCAGGATTAAAAAAAATTATTTTCCACGAAACCTTTGTATTTCATTGAAGTTAAATTAAATAAACAGTTGAACACACGTGTTTTCATGTTTTAAAGTATAAATACCCATTTGTTTAATCTTTACTTTTTTAGTTTGCTGAAAACTGTTTTATTATAAAAAAAAATAACCTCGTTTTTTACTTTAAATTTTTGATTAATTAAAATTATTTTTAGAAAACAATTGAACACCGGTTTTTAAAACATTTTCAGTTTCTAGTTTTTAAGTCATCAACATTTAAGAAGTCAGGAAACATTAGTTTTGTTGGTTGGAGTTTTGTTTTTAATGCTAAATCAAATTTAAAACAAATATCTGTAAAATAAAAGTGCTAATTTGAAAAATTAATTTATGAATTTAGTACGTGTCTTTTTAAAATCTGAACTGCTAATTGAATCCTGTATTATTTTTGTGACTTTATGGAATTTCTGAAGGTCATAGGTTTTGTTACCTTTTTGTTCTAGTAAAGTTTCGACGTGAGCTTGAAACATATTTGTTGTCTTCTAGAGTTTCAGGGATCAATAGTAGTTTATCCATTGCTGATTCCTTAATTTTTAAGTACTCGAGAAGCAAAAACTATAAATTTCAAAATATTTTCTGTATCCGTCTAGAATGAGATGGTCCTGCCTCAGAATCCTGGCTTTATCAAAAAACTTTGGTTCTAGCTGTTATTAACTAATCTCATCGCAAATTCATTATTGTTTCTAAAATATTTTAATAACGTAAGTTAGCTTGTTTGAATAGCGATCTTGAAAAGATGAGATTTAATCATAGAAAATTGTATGCATACCATCGATACAAATCTTCGAAAATGAATGTAGCAGTGTGATTCTTACCTAAAGAATTATTGTAAAACATTTAGGACAAGCTCATGTACAAAAATTCACGTGAGAAGGCGTCGTTTGCAAATACGTGAAAAGCAAGGATATCTTGATATAACAACTGGATCCACAACCTACTCTAGTAGGCCAAGACAATTTAGCCAATTACGTCATAGTTACATCACGATTTTTAGAAGTATGATATAACTACTGATGCTTTTGTAGGTCGTTACATCAATTTATTTATAATTATGATATAAGAAACAATAAAACATTAGGCCTACTGGTTGTGCATCCAGTTGTTATATCAAGACATCCTTGGTGAAAAGTAAACAAACACGTGGCCCTGCGATGTTCGTGATCGAATTATGCAATCAACGTGAGTTGGCGGATTTCAATGGTACCGCTTGAAGGTCAAACATGGTCGGAGAATAGAATCACGAGCTCCAGTCACTCTTTTACTGTCATCATCGTACGATGTGAACGTCCTTGAAATTATTAAAGCAAGACATGATAAAGCAAAAACTCTACTTCTACGAGGCGCTTCTGGTTCAGTACAACTACTCAGTAAAAATAATCTTGCCTGTAAGCTCTAGAACTTGATTTCACATCTATGTTAGAGATGAGAATCGAACCGAACCCAAACTGAACACACCGAACCAAACCCTATTTTTACCCAACCAAACCAAACCAAACCAAACAAACTTAAACCCAACCGAATCCAAATCTTAGTTTTCCAATAAACAAACGTTTAATAATTTTATTAAATAAATTAACATAGCAGATAGTGAATTTTTCAGGTCAGCGGGAAAACTATTCCAGACAGCTGGAACAGTAACAGAAAATCTACGCCTGCCCATAGTAGTAGTCCTTGATGGCGGAACCCGCAGAGGTGGGACCGACCAGCAAGTGTTAAGATCGACACGCACAGCTCCTACAGGTAAACCGGGGCCGTGTTTTGAAGACAGTTGTATAGGTACAGTTAAACCCAGCTTGGACTGAATCCTCTACGGTAAAAGAAGCCAGTGAAGTTGGGACCGAATAAAAATTATTTTCAAGCTATAAAAAATAATTTCTGCGGTGACGTCACATCTTTTGAAATTAATAAACATTTGCGAGATCGTCGCCTCATTGTGTTTAATATTTTAGTATCGAGTTTTATCAATTTAGTTATATTATTAATTTTAGTTTCTGCAAAATGTTTCAATGAAAGTTGGTTTAAGTATTTTTCTTAAAAAAAAGATTCAATTTGTTTTATGTGCATGTGTGTCTGGTTGGTTAGAGCAGAAAAGATTTTGTGTTTATTTTATTATCGGCCAGGCCGATAATAATCGGTCACAAAATATCGGCTGATTGCCGATTGTTTACTTTTAAAACTCGGTTCATCGTTTCATTTTTTTATGAGCAAAAATTTTTAAAACCAAAGGTTCTTATGTAGAACATCAAAGATCATTGTGTAAACAAGTTTAAATTTAACTCACATAAAAAATTTAAAAAAGGTTTCAAGCAGCTTTTAAAAACTTAATTTACGTTTTATAAAATAAAAAAATTAAGAGGAGATGAAGAAAGAAAGCGAAAGAACGAGCGGGAGCAGAAAAGCGAGCAGAATTAGAAAAGCGAGTGGGAACGGGAGAACGAGCGGGAACGGAAAAAAGAGCGAGAAAGGGAGAGGAAGCAGGAGACCGAGCGTGAGCAGGAAAGCGAGCGGGAAAGCAAACGAGGATGGAAACGGGAGCGAGCGGGAATGGAAACAGTAGCGAGAGAGAGAGAACGAAACACTACAGAAAAACCTCTAAAACGCCGGGTAACCCAGCTAGTTACTGTTGAGTGTCCAGGTGCTCTAATTTCTATAAAATTTAAATTAGTACCTGCTGGTATGGAACGATTGCAAAACCAACAATTTACACTAACTGTTTGCTCTAATTTCGTCTTTCTGCGATTATGAGTGGGAGCTTGAATAAAAGCTTGGTTTGGAATTTTTTAAAATTGGCAGTTAATAACAACAAAAAAACAGTTTGATACAATGACAATGGTGTAGAGAAGTTAACTTCTGTTGTAAGTCCACAAACCGACTAAACTACCAAAGTGCCAAGCGAGCGGTTTTTTGATGGCGCCTGGCTGGCTGCAAAAAATGCTGAGAATTTTATTATTCTACGCATTTATGCCATCAAAATGACAAATCTTGCAAGCTTATTTTTTTCTCTAAAAACGACCATAATGTAAGAGAGTGTGCAGGAATTACGGCAAATCAGGTGATCAGGACTGTGGTTTGAACGGTCAATTATTTCTATTATTTTTCAAGTTGGCTTCTAGTTTTTATTTAGCTTTTAAATTGAAATTTCAGGCAATATTTCGATTACTAAACTTAAGGACAAAATTGAAGGTTGCACTTGAAAAGCTTTCATTTGTTATTTATGAAATAAAGGCAGTTTAATTTTTCAGATGTTTAGTACTGGAAAAATATTAACTTCTGTTTTATGCATTTATTCTAAATTAAAGAAAGAGTTTTTAAATTGGTTTTTGTGTTGTTATGACACAACTATATTAGAATTCGCAATGCTATAAAATCAAACAAATTTGATTACAAAACGATGCATTTAAATAATAAAATCTAAACAATAGGTAAGTTATAAAAACTCAGTTGGAAAACCTTGAGAAGGCAGGATTCACTGTCATATTCACCACTCGCCAACAAGTAATTTTGTGTTGAATCGAAGCACAAACACATTGGCTGGCATCCAATAGCAAAAGAATCGACAAAATTCAAATCAAAATCAAACGCATGAATGTTTCCTCTATCGTAATCGGCCACGTATAAATTCAGGTCGCTTGTCGCCAGTCCCCAGAAACTTGTTATGCCCGGTGTTTTCGTTGAATCTATTTCTCTTACGACGTCTCCACTGCAGTTGATCAAAAACAGTTGTTTGAAGTTTGAAAAAGCAAAACGGGTCTTGTTGAGGCGCACGAAACTGAAAACATCGTTTTGGTTTTGATGGTCCGGCAGGGCGATAGCATGAACGGTTCTACCGTCTAGCGTTGTTTCAAATATCTCTTTCTTTCCTAGAATAAACAAATTGGTTTCTGATGAATGCAAAATTTTTTGGCCTTTGAAATCAAGTTTAACTTTTTTTCGCCAGTCAGGACTGTCATTTTGTTCTTCAAGGTTATAAATAGTTAGAGATGAGTTGTTTAAAACGCAGACACAATTATTAACCAATACTGTGTTTAAGTTTGTTAGATTTGAAAGTTTCAGCTTATCTGAAAAAAGAAAATTATAAGTTTTGTTGCAGTAACTCTTAATTTCAAAAACATCACCAAAACACCACCCAAAATAGCATTTTGACTTGCTAACTGACAGTCTAGAGAACATGCAAAAACCATACGGTGCTTCAATCTCCTTTACAAGATTAAGTTCTGTTTTATAAATTGAACAATCGTTTTCGTATAAAACTTGAGAAGATAAATGTTCACCGACTGGATGTAAGTTTCCTATTGAATCATAAGTAGAAGAAAACTGATCGTCTAGCAGATTTGGTTCAAATGAAAGATTGACTTTTTCGCTCAAGCATTTCGATAACAAACTTTGAATTCTCATTGAAAAATTGTTATCATCTATCATTGTTTTCAGCTTGAAATTTTCTTCATGCTTGGATCTGAGTTGTTGCTGCATCGTTTCATGTTTCGACTTTCTATTTTCGAGTTCTGTTAAAGAATTTGAAATTTCGTTTAAATACCAGCTTAGATTTTTTTCAACTTCCTCAAGTTTTGCATCGAGTTTTTTGGTGATTTCAAGATAACATGAATCGATATATTTAATGAACTGGTTTTTCACTTTATTACAATGCTCTTGAACCTGATTTTTCAGGCTTTCAATTTCTTGAACAACATTTATACTGTGATCCTTGATTGCAATCAGTTTTTCTTTCACCGTATCTATCTGAAGATATTTTGCATTTCTCTTCTGACATGGCTTGCAATAACACTGTTCAATGTCTGTTTTTATAGAAAAATTATTCTCTGCAAAAACGTGTTTTTCTATCGTTGGAATGATCTCATGAACAGAAGAACATTTTAAACATAAGTGAATTCGGCAATTTAGACAAAAACGTGTCTTTTCTGTCTTCAAACAAATTTTACATTTTTCCATGTTCACGGCTCTAGTTGCAGAAAAAGAACCTACAATTATCATTGTTTTTATTAAAAATAAATTTAAGTAAATTTATTTTCAAATAAAATAACAATTACAGTTTTCTTATTATATAATAGTAAACTAGTACAGATTTAAGATTTCATAAACAAATCATAACAAAATTTTGTGACAATTATTTTCATAAAGCTACAAAATACACAAAAAAACTACTGATAGCCATAAAAGAAAAATAATTAATAATAAATTGAAAACTTACTTGACAGGAAATATAATAACCAGCTAACTGCGCAACACAAATCAGCGACTTATCAACTTAGGTGTTTGTACTTCTACATTATGCACGCTTTTATTTTATTAAGTTACGAAAGTTGTCCAGTGTTTGCTGGTGTTGATTTGTCCAATATAACAAACAATATAACAACTGATAATAATCTTTTGATTTATAAACAAAAATGACTAACCAATTTATTACAATAGGAATTTTTTGTTGGATACTAAATTGACTAGCAAGCCTTTATATACAAAAGTCAGTTGAAGGAAATCACGCGAGGTTATTTGAGTTAAACAGCATGTGACACTTGTATACATATAACTGTAGCACGTTCAAGACAATTGCAGCTATAACATGAACAAACAATATGTAGACTGTTTTAATATACACAAATATACAGGCTTTACTCAGCAATGGGGTTGGCATTATTAACATAAAACATAAAACATAAAGAGAACTTGGTTTATTTGAACAAAACTACTTTTTCAAGAAGCTGAAGAATGTGAACAAATTATGATTCTTGAATGTTTGTGAATGGTTTGTGACAAATAATTCCCTAATAAACGACTTTCCCTGTATTCTCACCTTTACGATGTCAACCCATTCCTGTCATTGTAAACAATACCAGTTTCCGGTGATTCAAAAACATATAGAGAAAAAGTCAAACAAATCCTGAAAAATATTTACATCGATTTTCCTGTGCTTTTATCATCAATAAAACCAGTTTGTTAATATATTTTCATGCAGTGAAATATTTTTGAAACAATTTTGTGTGCTTGAAATCGTCTTAGTAAAACGTTTATAAAGCAATTTCGCAAGTTGAAAAACTTACCAGGACAAACATCCAACACAAATGGTTTGATCAAGAGGTTTATTAGTTTTTTTTATGTTTATTTTTGTTTTTGCAAAAATAATCTATCTGTGAATAATTTAAAGCAAGTACAAAGTGTAAAATTTCAATGTAAATTTTGTCATGTATCAATATTTTGTCATATTAATTATTTGAAACCCGTAAAAGGCATTGGTAGAAGAGTTAGTTAGTGGCTTGCATCTTCTTCATTAGTTGAAAAATCATTTGAGTAAACTCTTTTGTCTGTAAATAAAATTAATTGGTCAAACATGATTTGATTTTTAATGCAATCAATATTTATATTTGTATTATAGATTTTTTACTTTAGAAAACGAAAAACACGGAGAGTAAAAGCAACAAATTGAAAAAAAACAATCAAGTTATTTAAACAATTTTTAAAAAAATGTTGTGAAATAATATAAAACAGAAGTTTAAAACTTTTTTCGTGAAGAATTTTTAGGATTTGCAAGTAAAAAGTTCAAAAAGCGGTCGGGAAACGTTTTTAATTCCCAAGAGATTTTGCGTAAATCGATTATATGCCTTCATTTTGACAAGGAGATAATCAATATAAATTAACATTAAACAATATTTATTAAATTAATTTACGCGGAAAATAAAAAAGTTGCATGCAAATAGTAAGTATGTAATAGACAAACAAATCAACTTACATAATTTCGAATGTATATGTAAATATGTATGTATGTTAACAATTTCGAATAACGCGGTGACCGCGGTGGTCAGCAGTCAGCAGTTGCTGAAATTAGTGCACGTAGGCGCGTAACAAAGGTTATTGCGCAATTGTACATTGTCAGTCCTAAAAATCAAAAGAGGTGGCGCTGCAATCGAAAAATAATAAATAATTAGGTTCAAAACAAATACGTTCTTTTTGACGGATATTAAAATAAAATATTCTAATATTATATTCTAATAAAATATTAGAATATTTTAATTTTAATATTGTTACAAACAAAAATTAATTGAAAATTTGCCCCATTCAGGTTTTGGAAAAATAATGCTGTTTCAAGTTCAATACAATAACTTAAAAATTGGGGTTATTTGATGTACGGGCAATTTGAGTTTTCAGCGTTTAATCAATTTTTGCTTCTTGTTTTCATCTTCATCAGAGTAAAAAAGCTTTATTCACAAAGGTAGGTTGTTGAAAATGGCAGCAAATTATTTTCTGCCTCTTCATATACAATTTTGAAAGCCTTTGCAGCTTTTGGCAACAAAAAAGATGAAAGATTTGCTTTTTTCTCAAATTGAATACATACTTGGTATTAAATCGCATGTCCTTTCATAGCGTTAACAATCTTGATAATGTAATGCATAAAGACTTTAAGTATAGGTTCCAAATATTTCTCAACAGCTGCCTGGCGATGGTTCATACGGTGAGTAACTTCAACTTATTTGTATTATTTTTTTCACGAAATCCTTAAAACCATTAATATGACTCAGCATAGCTAGAGCTCCATCAACAGACACAACAATAAAATTTACCCATTTTAAATTATTGCTTTGAATATCAAAGTATTTATTTACCTTATTATACACATCACATCAATTCTTCGAGATCTCAATTCAAGAAAAGAACAAAAAAATAATTTTTTTTTCAATTGCATGTGTACCTTTTAAGCCAACATAACCATTAGCTGTGAATCGCTACCAACTTTGTAGTGTCATCAAGCTGAATACCAAACAATTTAGCCTGTTTTAGTAAAAAAAATAACCCGTTTCTTCACATTTTCTGCCAATATAGAAATTTTTTCTTTTATAATTTTCCAGACATGGACACTGAATTCAATTTATTTGCTTTTTTTGATCACACACGATGTCTTTCATTTTTACAGCTGCTGGTTTAATCAGATCTTTTTGTTTCGGGCTATCAAGCAGGCTACTTCAAAGCTAGTCTTTGATGCTGAACTCTGACCAAAGGCACCTAACAAGTCGCTGTCCAAGATTTGTCTTTCAACAGACAGTTCTAAATTTACTGGTGATGAAATGATGTGCCTCGTCAGTAACTAGAGTCAGTAATTAGAGTCTAAAAAATTGTGAACTATAACTTTATAAATATTGAACTAAAACTAAAGTAGAAGCTCGAGCGCTGGAAGACGTGTAAAAATCACAACGGTCTCTATAATTCTATATGCACGATTGCCCGATCACCTGACGAGCGTCGGTCCAGAACCCGACCTCTGACTCGTATTAACTGTAGTGGGGAGTGAAATCGCCCGGATCCTATATCTGATGTCAACATTTTTAAAGTTTAAGAAATGGTTTGTAGAAATACTAACACGTTTATAAAACAGCATTTAGAAAAATTTCCTTATTAATCCCAAAAAATATTTTTACCGCATTCGGGGTAATTCACCCCGGTTTCCCGGCCGCTAAGTTGAAACATCAAAATTGAAAACAACTGTAAGAATAGCTTATATTTGTATCGTCTAAAACATTCACAAGAGTTTATACAATTTATTTAAAATTTCAAAAATTATCGAACTCACACTCTATTACCAGTAAGACTACGACGATAAAAGTTAAGCACAATGCACAGATGGCTGCCATGGCTAAATTAGTACATTGCCTTTTACTCTTTGTCATTTGTTCATATTTTTCATTGTAATCTTCGCGTTCGTTTACATCGGCTGCAGAGTTAAATCGTATTTTTACAAAACATCGATTGTATTTTTTCATTACTGCGCTTACCGTTAAGCAGGACACTTTTAGAAAAAAATGTGTGTTATTTCTAAATATGAAAACATGGAGTTATTCTTGACACCAGCGGTATCAAGTGTAACAAAAAAAAGCCAGTCGTTTAATAATTTAATTTGTTTCAATAATACATGTCGGATTTGTTTTTTTTATATTTAATATAAGACAATAATAAAAGCAGTTTATATAAATTAAACATGAACTAATACCTGAGCAACGGAATTCGTTATCGTGGGTATAGCTGTAGATACAATAGCAAGCATAAGATCCGTGTTTATTTACGCAGGAAGTTGTTTCCCTATCGCAGTTATTCTTTGTATTGCATTCATCAATATCTATCAAATTAGGTCAATTAACTTTGTAACTAACAAAATTACTACAACAACCACAGATTTTTACTGTTGAGAAAACCAAATAAGCAAATTGATATTCTATGCACAACCATGGACTTTATAATATATACGTGGACAGACAACTCTTTCAGCGCCGGACGTTTGGAGGCCATCATCGCTTTGATAATGTTATTTTGTTAGCCTGTCCGCTTATTATGTGCTATAATTTTTTTTTACATAACTGATACAATAGTAATATTATACAAAACACAAAAAAAAAGTTGTGTTATTGTTATTCAACTAAACAACAGAGATTTTAAGTATTTTACCTTGTAGATTTGAAAGTAAATATTTGTTATGATCAATCTCTCAAAGACTTGTAAAAAAAAGTACTACCTCTAATTCAGAGTTGTCCATGGATCACCTTTTTAGGACCCGGCCAGCCAGAATTTGACCTGAATAAAATCGACCCATTACCGTTTTTAGTTTTCCCGACCCGACCCACGACCTGAATGTAGACAACTATAATCTAATTCATTGCCTATGAATGTTTTTTCTATTTTTTTTAAATACAGCTAATTACTAATTTTGATGAACTTTATAAACATATTTTCTAGTATCTTGGTCTGTTTGAAAATTTTATTAGAATATACGTATGGCAACCATCAATAATCAGTTTGTAGTGTTAGGTCATCGCTGTTCATTTAATGAAAGTCTAACACTAAAAATTTATTATTTTCAAATCAAGTTTATATTAATAAAATAAATATTTTTCACAACACGGTTTTATGACGGAGTGAACGTGAAACTGAATATATTAATATAATCCATTTGCTTTCTCATCAGAACATTGTGTTTGATTTCAAAAAGTGTAGTAATTGTCTTCTGGCTCATCCACACAGATCCTAAGCAATGAATAAATTGTATAACTGCAGCTAAAGTTTTTATACTGAAAGCTTTTATTGCTCTACTTTTTGTAAATCACAATGAATTTCCATTATGTGATGCTGTAGTTAATCTAGCGCTTAAATGCACATTGAACTCTAAAGAACCATCTAATTTTTAATGTGTTGTAGTTAATCCAGTGCTTTTCGTACTTAGAAAAGTTAACTTAAACAACACAACGGAATTTAATAAGGTATATTGTATATTATACAAAACGCACAAGCAATCTAATGACCTTTCACGTACTTGTCTTGGAAAAAGCGTGTGAAAAGAGAAAACAAATAAATAAAAAATAAATAAAATAAAAAACAAAAGCGAAAAAACTTTGAATGTTTATTCAAAGTTAAGCTACGTATTGACAGCTCGGCTATCATTAAACGCAAATTATTTAACCGAGTTGTCCGTCAGGGTCTATAATTAAAAAGTCCATGTGCAGAACTAACCAACGCAAGATGTCCGTGTTTCATGAGTAAAGCCATCAAGGCATTCGCAGAAATACCAACCGTCTCTGTTGACACAAGTTTTTGTATTAGCACCGCAAGGATTTTCCAAAATAAGACATTCATTGATATCTAGAATGCATTAACAATTAACACTTTTATTTCACCGATATAGTAGAAATGTAAAGCAAAAAAATTGTTTACAGAAAAATCATCAAAAATTTTTATCTTAAAATTTGAAAGGTTTACTCGCAGATATTAGAACCGTTTTTATAACCTTGTTTAGACCCAGTAGAACAATATAATGTGTATGATACAGATGTATTTTTATTAAAACGTTGAACGAACACAGCTTTAAACATGAGTTATTTAATTAAATTTTTTAATCAGTTTTAGAAAATATTCTAATCTATGCAGTTCCTTTAAAAAAGACGTTATTGCACCTTAGCGAGAAAAAGTATTTAATTTTTAACTGTTTTTTGAGATTTAACGGACTTTTTATTACACTTCAACTTTTGTGGTTCTCGGTAATTTCAATTTATTAATTAGCATTTTGTTTATTATTTTTTAATAGTTCTATTATACTCAATGCGTGCAATATTTTGTGGGGTTATTTTAAATTGAACACATTTAAACGTTTTATATGATTGTGAAGAGTGGGTGAAATGATAAGAGAACAAATACATTATGGGTATATTATTTTTCATCATTAAGTGCTTTATTAATTCTATCTATTCGTGTGTGATGTTTAGTGAAAAATGCCAGCAAGACGCCATGGAGCCTATTTAAGCCGTAGAACAAATAGAGCTACAAACAAGCAAAATAGAAGAGCACAAAGAAGAGGCAAACAAATTTAACAAGATAATTCAAATGTGCGCGTGAACATGGTGCAATTTTGTGAATCACAATCACAAGAGACACGAGCTGAACGAAATCAATAACGACGATTGGAACAAAGACAAGCTCGCCGGTTAGTAGTTAACACAAGCAGAGCAAGTGATCGACAAAGCCAACAAGTATATCGAGTATTTTTTATCTGATTTCAAGTATGAGCCGGATATTGAATATTAAGCTCATTCGAAAGTGACGATTGGTGCTATGGAAAAGGGAATGTTCCTATGCGCTTAAATTCAAAAATTAGTCAGCCGCGATGGGATGTTTTGCACGCCAGGAAAAGTGCGAAAACCAAAAATTAAACACCTTGTGAATAAATTATATTAAAACCACATTATTCTAAAGAAAAAACGTTTTGTAAACAAACGAAACAACGCGGTTTTATAGAATAAACTGTTAAGAAAGTGGTTATGTAATATGTTGCTATCTTATTTTAAAACGTTTGGCTATTTCAACTCAGGTCATTACCGGTTTATATAAAAATATTTTTCTAATGAAACTTTTTTAAATTATTTGCATTTCCAAATAAATAATTCTGTTTTATAAAACTGTTGAGATTATTGATTATAATAAAATAACTAATTTAATAATAGACGCCTATATAAATTTCATAGCAACATCATATCATAAGACTATAATCCCGGTGAATAGTAAACTAAAGATGTTTTTAGTTACTATGACGGTGAAAGTTTTTTGTCATCGATATTAATTAATTTAATTTATTTCAAAAATTATGTTTCTTGATTATTATTTTTGTTTAATTAAACTATAAATATTTTGAAGTGGGTGAGTTTTCCGCAGACATCCCGTGAACATCCGGACAAGTGAAAGTTAAAAAAAAAACTGTAAAAACGAGCCATCCATGGAACACAAAATGATGCATTTTACAGTTTTATTGAAAATAGTCTCTCAATAACTTAGCAAGAAAGTGTGAATAAATTTCATTTAGGCATCATTGAATTTACATCACAGCTCACCTCTGCAGTGATCTAGCCACGCTCTGCGGAAATAGCCCTCATTGCAAATATAATCTTCTGCTATTAACTTTTCACCAAAGAAAGAGACCTCTTTACACGTTGTCTCATTGCTTTGGTATTTTGTACATTCTGAAAACAGTGTTATGTATACCAATTGCGTTAAGAAACATTTTGTCATTTTGTTTGAATTGTTTTGTTTCTGATCTATTTAAAAACTAACTTTCTCTGCAGCTGTATCCTGAAATACTAAATTTAGGATAACATTTGGAGATGCATTTGAAACTCAATGGATTGCAGTTGCGTTCGTAGAAATGTTTACATTCACTGTTTGAAAAATGACTGTGGCAACCTAAAAAAAAGAGAAAAAACTAAAATTTTAATATAAAGTTAACATGTCACATTTAAAAAATTATAAGTGTATAAATTAAAAAAAATTGTAAAAACACTCTTTTAATCTAATAAAAATTGTGCGTTCTTATTTTATGCCTTTGTTATTTACAAGATCTAATATGAAACGAATGGACCACGATAATTTAGCTTGAAACCTTGAACCTTGTATACTGAACACTGGGCTCAAAAAGGACGAACACGGTTAGAGTTAACGTTAGAGTTAGGCTTAGAAAGTGCTGGTTATAGATTGTTGAAAACAAAAAAAAACAAATATATATTTGAAATAGAAAGATACCAATTAAATGCAAATATTCTTTATGAAGATATAAGTCTAATATATATATATATATATATATATATATATATATATATATATATATATATATATATATATATATATATATATATATATATATATATATATATATATATATATATATATATATGAACATGAAATAAATATTCTAAATAATAATATTTGGAATACTTTATTCCATGTAAAACATACTTCTAGTGTAAAAATAATATCTGCAATCATGAAACAAAAATTTGTTAATTATTAATTTAAATAAAATTTGTTCAAAAACAATATTCCATTATAAATAAAAATCCTAATATATATGAATTATCGAATCGACGTCAAAAAACTTCAGATCGATAGGAATACGTGATATGGTTAAAAGTGGAATTAAAAATTTGTTGTCTTTCAATGAAATAAGCAATGACGGAATGATGCATAAATTTTTTAAGCTGAGCTTTATAATGGAAAAATTAATGTTTGGTCCTAACGAGTCTATGGACCAAGTTTCACATGGATTGGATAATGGGAAAAGGGTTTGTGTTCACTAAGTCAGTCACAAAGGCAAAAGTAATATAAAAAAATTGAAAAAAAAGTAAAAGAAAGAGAAAAAAACAAAAAAACAAAAGAAAACAAAAACAAATAGGCAACACCAAGTGATAAAGCTGGGAAATAATACATTCTTCAACTAAAACAATAATTATGTTTAAAACAACTATATTACCGTAATATCTAGCATGACCAGATTCATTACATGATTTTTCGGTTGTAGCATTTTGTATTTCATTTGTAAAAATATCCGCAGAACAGCCGGCATACAAGAAATACAAACTTGAAACTAAAATAAAATTAAATTATATTAACATATGCTTATTTTCATGTTTCTAATCAAACCTGAGTAGACAGCATAATATCCTTGACTGCCAGATGCAGTTTTATCATCATCAAAGTGTTCATAGCAGTTTGATAAAGCAACAGCGACGGCAACAGTTTTATTGAAGTTCGTACAAAAACTTGTTTTTTTCTTTGAATTTAATAAATGATGAAAATTGTTTATTTGAATAAAATTCAAAACAATTGTTTTAAACCTGGAAGGCGACATATTCCACGTTTATCGCTTTACATTGTTCACAACAATCAGTAAATGAAGTACAGTTAATTTGTACTCTAATGTTAATGTTTTCTGATGTTTTGTAACAGCCAACAAAATAGTTCATTGCAGTATCTGATTGTTTTATTTGTTTTTTTTTTATAAATTCTGTTTTGTTTAACAAATAAAAAATAAAAAATACCGTAGCCGTAGATCCTATTAGGTTGAACAGTTGTATTACTATAGTAATCATAAAAAACTGTATGAGCAAAAATATTGCTATCACATTCAAAATAATTTCCGCTTTTTGTGAAATTAATTAACTCTTCTCCTTGAACATTAACGCTTCTCATTTCCAAATTATCTGTGAGTTATGTTAATTGCAAATTAAAAAAATAAGAGCTTGTAAAATTTGAAAAAAAAAAGACTAGGATTTTTTTTAAATCCCTTATATTAACTTCACTGCCGAATTTCTTTGGTAAAAAGTTCAACTCCGCCTTGCTAATTATGAGCCAGTCCCAAGCCTGGAGAAAGGAGAAAGGAAAAGTAAAAAGGATCAAATTCTGATCCACGACAGAAAGTACTTAAGTGCTTCCTACATACAGCCATTAGAGTCTTAAAACACCTGGTGTAAAAGACTATAAACTATTATAATAAAAAAAAATTGGTAAAAAGTAAAATTTTCAGAAATTGTCTTGTCGGAACCTTTTTGAAAATTTCACGGTATGAAAAAATTGGGTTACGGAGCTTTTCAATTATGACCATGCTTTAAAATAAAGCTCATGGTTAAAAAATAAAACCTTATATTATTTAGGATCAAATTAACATAAAAATATTGTTTATTTATTTTATAACTATTTATTTGATTTGCAAACCAAGCTCAAAACTAAAAATTAATAGTTTTTTCTTATAAAAATTTTCATTTTATTTTTAATTTTTAAAAGTTTAATTTTATAATTTGCTTTAATTTGCCAAATCAATCCAAAAATTAAATAAAATGTGAGACTTGCCGCGACAAATTTGATAAACCCACCAAATTTCAACTTGATTGGATAAAGGAAAATTGATTTTTTTTGTAGTGTTATATGGTCACAATGCATGGCTCAGACATGCAAACACAATGAACTTAGTATAAAAAATTGAAATAGTACCATTACGTTGAAAATAATTAAAAAAAAGTTGATATGCTATGGATTTATATCATTGAAATATGCTGTAAATTGTAACACTCTAGTCCTGCTCAAAAACTTAGTTTAAAAAACATTTCAAAACAATTAACTGGTTAAATTTTGTTGCTAGTTTTTTAATATAAGAACAATGAATATGTTTTAAAGTAAATTATTAACACAACAAAACCTGGATGTTCGGTGAAATATATTTGTCTGATACGATAATAACCGAAAAGATTGATTGTAACTGCTGTGTAATTATTCCCTTTTCTCTCACCATAAATTGTTTTTCTAGCAAACAAGGCTGAAAGTATTTAAAACAATTCAAATTAACATAATCTTTAATTTCTGTATGATGTTTTTTTTTCAACGACAATTTATATAGCGCAATATGCGGCAGAAGCCGCTCAAAAAGCGCTTTGCAGTGTTGGCAACTTGCAGATAAGACTGCAGCCTACACGTATTTTACGCCTGCGACTTAAACCTAAACTGCTATCTGGGTAATGTAATACACTGTTGAATCATTTAATATTTTCAATATTTTGGTTAATTAATTTATTATAATTTCCTTGCGTTGCGAAAACAGTAACTTTTTTAAATTTTTTTTTTAAATTCAAAAGCTCTGAGCAACCTCCAAGCCTCAACTGATCAAATTAATACTTTACAGTAAAACTGTAGTAAGGTATTGTCAAAAATTGAAAAGTTACCGGGATTGGAATATATATATATATATATATATTTAGAGGTTTTTCTATCGTTTTTCTCTCACGCTCCTGTTTCCTTTCCCGCTTGCTCTCCCGCTCCCGATCTCTTTCTCACTTTTCGACCACCTAGAGCTCTAAAACGTTAACTTTCAGGAAAGCTATATTCTGGATGACAATACTTGAATTAGGCCTTAAATCAATTAAAATTAATCAAATCAAATTAATCAGACAGTTCAAGATACTCTTTTATAGGAAATACCGTTTTAAAATAATTTAAAAAAATTATTCTAAATAGCCTACAACCTATCCTCAGACCTACCAAATGTACACAAACAAATTTCATAAAAATCGGTTCTGCCGTTTCGGAGGAGTTTGAAGTCAAACACTATGACACGAGATTTATATATATATATATATATATATATATATATATATATATATATATATATATATATATATATATATATATATATATATATATATATATATATATATATATATATATATATATATATATATATATATATATATATATATATATATATATATAATCTGTTAAGTGTTTTAAAAATATCCTTAAGATAATTTTTAAACCATGAAACTGTTATGTAACTAATTTACAAATACAATATTAAAAACAATTCAGATGAAAATACCTTGCAATTCAAACGATGAAACTAAGTTTAATAACGTGAATAAAATCAAAAATATGTCGTGCATGTCGAAATCAATGAAGTATATAATATAAATGGCGGAAAATTCCCTAATTGTTGGATAGATATCTGAAAACACAAAATCAATTCTGTACAAGCAAATAAAAGCATTATGTGATACTTAAATACATATTTATTAATATTGAAAAGTGCTAACTTATTCTACTTCAAAGGAAAAAAGTTCTTCTGCCTCAAAGTTTTGTCAAAAATAACGAAAAATGTTAATTTTCGGAAAACACTTGACATAAAACCAAATCTTCATTACTGCATATCAAACAAACATTAAATTAAGTTGATAAGTTAATTTAGTTAACACATTAGAACATTTTTATTATTAAAACGTGTTTTATAGTAAAATAATATACAAACTGTAACACTGAAATAAATTGAATCTAAAATTCAGCTTCAGTTTAAAAATGGATTAATGTTCCAAAATCAATTAAAGAAAAATAAAATTTTCTGTGCATTTTTTAAGAAAATTACAGGGAAAATGTTGAAAATTATATATAATCGACTATAACCAGAAAATCTTTAAAGCGCTTTGTGAGTCAATGGAATGAACTGACTAAGTCAAGAACAGATTACTTGACTTACCCAACATTTTGTTAATTTCAGTTGATAGTCCAAAAGTAATGCAAATTATTGTTAATTTTAGTAGCACGCTCTGATTTTTCACATACAAGCCAAATAATTAGGATTTCTATCAATTATTCATAGATGATTTATTTAGCAAGCAGCTACAATTAAATATTAAATCTAGAATTCTAGATCTATAGCTATTGACTTTGTCTGCATTTTTGAACAAAAAACTGCCTGTAGGTAAAAGTGTTGGTAATCCTGCAGTATAGCGTCCTGAACCGATTTCGATGAAAAATGGCCGGTTTTTTTAACGTAAATGATATATAAAACATAAATAAGGGAAATAAAGACTAATTACAACATAAATAACTGAAAAAAAAACAAAAATTATAGCACTTTAGAACATTTATAAATTACTCCCGAAGTTAACGTAGTTCCCGATGAAGATCTATTTGTCAATAGCGATAGAAGTGAACAGTAGGAATAAAGGTAATAAAAATTAAACACATTTAAAATAAAAATAGACAATTTAGGAAAAAAAATATAAAAATTTTGAAAGTAAAAAAATTGAAAAATATTAGTTTGCTTTAGAAGTACGAGTTGCGTAACCCGCTCCATGTCTAAAACCGTTTCTTTAAATGCGGCTCTTTATGTCAAATTGCCTTAAGACAAATATAGAAAAACATTGAAAACAATAAATTAGCAACAGAACACCAAGAAAAATTGAAATAATATCAAAGTAAAAGTACTTGGCAACTTGGCTGTCTTTGGTACGGTTTCTATCATATTTCTTGGAGCAGAAATTTTGAGTTTTAGAGGTCATGTGGCAAGCAGAATCGTTTGGAGAGCAAAAGAGCGAGCGAGAAAGCGACCAGGAAGAGAAGAGCAATCGGGAGCGGGAATGCGGCCGGGAACGGGAAGGCGATCGGGAGCGGGAAAATCATCGGGAGCGAGAAAACTAGCGGAGAAGGAAACGGGAGCGAGAGAAAAATGATGGGAAAACCTCGGGCAACGCTGGATCCCCCGCTAGTCATACCAATCAATCAATCAATCAATTATTTATATAGCGCTATTTCCGCAGTGTTCAATAGCGCATAGATGAATTTCCACTCAGCGCTCTGATTTTTTAAAATGTAAATAATTAAAAATTTATTTGTAACTTGTTAAAATGTATTTATTATTTTATTATGTTATTTTATTGGAATATTAACTCTTCCTTGCTTTTCATTCCTTGAATTGTATTATTCCGCCTGTCAACATTGCCTTTGGATATTTTTGCTTAAAGTCGGTTTTTAGTAAGTTTTTCTGTAAAATACTTGTTCGTAATATGTTTTGATAATGTTCTATGGTTATTCTATTAAACAGTTTTTTAAACCGTTTTTTCATCTAAATCGGTTCAGGACGCTATACTGCAGGATTACCAAAGTGTTGATATTTAATTGCTTTTTTATATCGGTTTCATAAATGTGAGCGTCTTTTTATCAGAAAATCTGGTCGCTAGAATACACGAAGGTCGTCGATAGTTCTTGTACTGCAAAAACTACCGTATTTCGCTCATTTTACAAAAAACTCCATAATTTTCTTCCCAAAATGTAAATCGGCAGCACTTTTCAAAATAATTCATGCATTCAAACCTTTTTGCAGAATTTATTCCTGGTTTTGACAAATTTGAATCAGATCCGATCGACTATTTAGTAAAATGACGTTGACGCGGCCACGAGTAATCCGCGAACTGCGAAATGCGAGTGAGCTGCGAATAAGCAAAAAGTTAATCAACGCTATCAATCAATCAAACGATTGGAACGCTACGATTGGATCGCCGAAAATGACTACGTGAAAGACCTTATCGCAGTTTACCGATTGTTTCACGTGTGTTGCTCGCAGCTAAACGATCACTTTTTCCACCTGTTTTCTCCAGCTTTAGTGTATATTTTCCAGCTTTATTTTTCTATCAATCATTGCAATGGAGATTTTCGGAACATTGCCGGTAGAATTTTTAGTGAGGCAACAACCTTCTGAAGTACGGCGTATTTGTTTTCATGGACTGATGTTGTTAATAAAAGTACTTTTTTAATTTTTTTTTAACGGAAATAAATTAAATTAGGAGTTCAATGCCTTTCTGACTGCATATTGCTATTTATCTAAATACCTTCATCATCAATATCGTCCCATTTTTCGATTTTTAGTAAACTAAACCAATAGTAGGAGTATTATCCAATTGAGTTAATAGCCATAGGTCTACTAAATTAAAAAAAAAAACAAACTATCCTGTATATTAAAACTTGGGCATTTAATAACTTGCTTATGTAGATGATCAATAAAACAATTCTATTTGTTTAGATGATTGGAGAACAGACGGATATAGATGGAGACAAGGGGGATCGGGATCATCAAAAGTTGATGGTATTGCGAAAAAAATATTTTCAACTATACATTGGAAAAAAACAATGGAGTAGTGAATTTGTCCGTACCGGGTTTTTAATTTGTTTATTAAATTCATAGTAGTTTGACGTTGACAGTATTTTTATTATGGCAAAATTTTATTTTTTAATAGACTTTAAACGTATTGACATACTTTATGTTTTTATCCGTTTTGTTTGTTATCTACATTTACCTGTTGCTTATTTTTTCGTTTTCTTTTTGATGCGTTTTTTATCGTATTTGCTTCTGAACACGGACAAAGACATAGACAGTATTTTAAAGTTGAAATCATTTCATTCTTAAATAAATTTTAAACATATTGGCAGATCTATTGTTTGCAATAGTTTGCATATATATTTTTTTATCTGTTTTGTTTGTATTTACCAGATGTTTATTTCTTGTGCTTTCTTGCTATGCGTTTTTTCCGTATTTGATCCGAAAAACAGGCAAGGACATATATTGTGTACAGTTTTCCTAACTCGATATCATTTATTTTTAAATAGATCATCAACATATTGACGTCTATTGTTTGCATCTATTTTTGTGAGTATCCGTATTGTTTGTATTTACTTGCTGCATTTTTTTGTTTTTTTGCGATGTGTGTTTCCGCCATATTTGCTCTTGAACACAAACAAAGTATTCTAAATTTGATATTATTTATTTTTTAGAAGATTATCAACAAATTGATATAACTATTTTTTATATCTGTTTTGGTTGTGTTTACCTGTAGCTTATTTTTGTGCTTTTTTCTGCGTTTTACCACCATATTTTTTCCTGGTCAAAGACAGCTAGTACAAAAATTAAGATTTATTTAATAAAGTAACACAAACCACTTATCGTTGACTTATAAAAAAATTTTTTAACACATTACAGAAGTCTCGCTCAAGGATGACCAGTAACAGGTGAAATAGTCACAAAAGATTTTTATCAATATAAATCAAAATAATAAAATTTTTTGTTAAAATACATCTACAAGTTAACGATGACAATGTTTTATTGAAAGCCTGTAATGAAGCGGCAATGCTACAAAATAGTATAATTAGTTTTTAGACATAAACATTTAATAGAATTTTTCTAGAGTAATTATTATTATTATTTCTTATTATTAACTGAATCATTTTTTTTTAATCTACTCCGATGAATAATGTAAGAAATAATTCAATAATATAATTCGCATTATTGTGAAAATGTGTTCACAAATTACGCAAATTATACCTTGTTTCGCACAAAAATTGTTCTGAAAAAAATCGCGGTTTACCGTTTCGCAGCTCACTCGCATTTTTGCAATTCGCGGATTACCCATAACCGCTGACGCAAAAACGTTTCGTTTCGAATGGCAGCAATTTTCTAGCGCCTAATATTTAATTGTGAATTTTATTTATAAACAAAATGTAAGTAAATGTTTTTTGGTTTTTTTTAATCTACAATTTGTTAGCAATTTTATACGCTTGGTAAGGACCGCAAGTATAATACAATGATCGACTGTTTGCCAGAGTTCCAAAAAAATTATACTATCATATACTGAATCTTTATTATGAAATTTGCACTGATAGATGTTTTTGAATTTTCTCTTGATTTCTGTTTTTTTAAGTATTTAACTTTTTCCTTATTTCACCACAACTTTTATTTTATTTTAGCGCCACCTAACAACAAATTCTAAAAATATCTCATAGACGATTTTAATCGATAAAATAAGCTTTGGTAGTGCGGATGTGTTGTTGTTGTTGTTTAGTGGGTTTTCAGCAAATTCAATCAAACAATCAATCTGGCAATTTCTATAGCGCTCTTCCCGACGAAGCGTGCAAGTGTGTTCGGCTATAGCTTAAGTTTAAGGCGTAGTCTAATTTTAACAAAACACCATTTACCAAAATAAAAATAAAAAGAAAATCGGTATCGGCTCCACAATCGGGACAATCGACAATCGGGTAAATGTGGAATCGGTAAAGCTCTACAGGAATCGAATCAATAAGCTGATGCAATGCTGCGCCTACGGCGTGAGCTAAACTATCAGTGACAATTTGATAAGTAGTGCATTTGGAATCTGAATATGGAATGGTTGATACATTAGCAAGTTTAGATTTTAGATTTTTAAAAGATTCTAATTGATTTTTGTCAAAACTATTTTCTTAGCATTGGGATTACTTTTAATTAATTTTGTTAAAAAAAACACGATGTCTGCAAAATGTGGAATAAGTTTGCGAAAAAATCCTATCTTACCCAACAATCGACGTAAAGATTTTGTATCATTTAGAATTGGAAATACCTCAATCTTAACTAATTTTTCGTCGGTTGGGCGGTTTTATCGCTGAAAAAATTGACACTTATCCATAAAAAATCTCAAACTGTTTTCGCTTAGAATTTGAAGAACTGTTTCTAGATTATTTGCGTGTTGTTCATCATTTTCGTAAAATGCGAGGATGTCATCGAAATATATAAAAACGCATTTTAGGTCGAGAAACATCTCATCCATAAATTGTTGGAAACTACAACCTGCATTTCGTAAATCAAATGACATCAAAAGATACTCGAACAGTCCAAAAGGTGTTATAAGAGGTCATTTCAATGACATTTTCATTGACGGGGATTTGATGATATGCTTTTAAAAAATGTTTTTTTTTTGTATTGTGAAGTTTAACTGTAATGCTGTGTTTATAGGAAATTAGGTACCTGCCTGCCTTTGTGATGGCATGGACGCATCGATAATCTCCACAAGCTCTCCACTATCCAAGGGGTATTATTTGTGACCAAATGGAGTGGGGATGCCCAGGAAGACTTAGATTGCCTTATAATTCAGAACTTCATTTGTGAATGTATACGAAATTATAAAATAGTGGCACAAAATAAAATATTAAGTCAGTTATGATAAAAACAAAATTACACTACCGTTACTCTGAGGTTTAGGCAAAAAAATAAAAATAAAAAATTGTACGTTCCATTTTTGCTGATTTGTATAAAGAAACTTAAAGACTAAATTTCAAATAAAAATACTAAATGATGAAAAGATTTATTTGTTTTTATTGTTTTTTGTGCAAAAAATCTTAAATGTAAATAACTAAAACAAGACAATTTCAGTTTTTATTGTAAATTTTATCACGTAACATCGGTTAATAATTGTGTGGAAATCGAAGAAGGCATTGGTAGAATAGTTTGCATTGGAAATTTCTTTAATTAGCTTGAGAAGCATTTGAGTAAATTTGTTTGCCTATCAATGAAAATAAACTGTCAAACAAACATCATTTGATTTCTAGTGCAAGTAATATTTATATTTTAAGTTTTGTAGTTTAGAAAACTGAAAACAAATTGAGTGTAAAAACAATAAAATTTTGAAAAAAACCTACAAGTTATTTACCCTCGGAGGATCTTGAGATCATTGGGGTCCATATGGACCCTTTCATTTTCTTTCGCATCTTTACATTAATATATGTGTGTTAGGTGTATAAGAAATTATACTATGTTCGGCCAAAAATATTTGTATTTTGTCAATTTTATCGACGAGCAAGGTCTTTAAAGGGGAGGTGTGTCACCCCGTGTTTAAATCACAGCGTGCATGCCGATAAGCCTTGATTTGAGGTCCATATTGACCCCGAGAGCCCCCGAGGGTTGAACAATTTGAAAAAATGATACAAGTATTAATGAATGAAATTTAAAACGTTTTTTTCTCGCGAAGATATTTTAATAGTCTAACGATATGAAAGTAAAGTACTAAAACATAAAAATTGCAGACAATCCTAGAAATAGCCTAGATTTGCATCCGCTTAAGATGTTCACACAAATTTTTTTTAAAGTTATTAAAAGATTATTCAACTCACACTCAATTATCAGTAAGACTAGGACGATAATACTTAAGCAAAATGCACAGATGGCTCCAATGACTAAATGAGTACATTGATTTTGACTGATTGACTTTTTTTCGTTCTCTTCGTCTTGTTTTGTATCGGCTGTAAAGTAAAAATTAAAACTTATATAACTTGCTCAAATTCATTTGTTCTAAATTCACACGACAGATTTGTTTGTTTTTAATTTGTTCAATTATATAACTAAAGAGCGTTTTATACTAATTATGACGCAATAATAATCATTTTATATAAATTAGAAAACAACTTTTACCTGAGCAGCTAAATTCACTCTTGTGGGTATAACCGTAGATACAATAACAAGCATAAGATCCATTTTTATTTACGCAGGTAGTTGATTCCATATCGCAGTTATTTTCTGTATTGCATTCATCAATATCTATAAAATATGATCAATTAACTTTACAATTGAAATTTTAACTTAATTTATTGAAGTGAATTTTATACAAAAAAATTTTTTTTTTAAATATTAAACACTTTAAATTTGCAATAAACTTCTTAGTATTTTTATAGCAATATATAAAGACGCGGTTGTTAGCAGTATATAAAATGGGTGCAAAAAACTATGCATTTAAAGTTATTACGGAATTCTACACTGTCAGTCCTATAGATCCAAAACGTTTGTCCTAAGCTTATTTAGCAAGAGGTTGTCCGATTACATCAATTATTATGTTGGATGTAGTATTATAAAAACATCGCAAGATATTGAAGCTGTCTTACAAACCCATGGTGATTTTAATTTGCTTGAACCAGGTTCAATTCAAAGCATTGAACTTTTTTTTATATTGCTGATCAGGTAAGCAGTTGTTCGGAACCTATAGGATTGCAACCCCGAAGGGGGTCGCGCGGTGTTTTCTGTGGGGTTGCAAATTTATACAGTTAAAAACTAAAAATTAAAAGGTATTTATTTAATGGTTTCTTGAAGTTATTGACTAAATTATGAGCAACGTATTGTAGGAACCTGTATATAATTTATTATTATTATAGTTATTTTTTGTTATATTATTATTCGATGCAATAATTAGTATATCTCTGTGGAGTATTTGATCTTTTGGACTACTTCATTTTTTTGCAATATTCATCATTCTTAACTCTGGTTCGATTGATCTTTAGGTATATTTTAATAACAGAGTTTGGTTGATAAGAGTATTATATCTAGCAGATATATTAAAACAGCAAAATAGGCTTAACTTGAAACTTTAAGAAAAAAAACAAATATTATTGCATTTCACGATAATCTGGAAGCATTTTTATCCAAGCTGCAAAACTGGCGAAAAAATAAAATGTTTTAAACATTTATATGTTCGAAAAACTCTGTAGTGTGGTAGATGAATCTGAAAGTTAAATGAATGAAAATTTGGAAGAGGATATTGCAGGGCACATAAAATCCCTTGAAAACGAACTCCAGCGTTACTTCCCTGAGCTGGAAGAAGAATCTACATTGAACCGAAATCCATTTAGGATATTGCAAAGTAAGACATTAATTAATATCTAGAAATGAATCTATTTATGATTGAAACTTTTCTTGTACAAACTTAGTTAAAATAAACTAGAAAGGAAAATTGACAAACAATTTATTGTTTTTAATTTTTAAAATTGCAACAAGCATGCAAATATTTCCATTACTTTTAAAAAAAATTTAACTACAAAATATATTCAATAAAGTTTGTAACTAACTAATAACAGCAAAAATTCTAACGTTTCACTGTTAAGAGAACAACTTTTATAAAAATCCTATGCAAAACTAACCAACGCAAGATTTGAATGTCTTATGAGTAAAGCCACTGCGGCACTCGCACATATACCCACCATCTGTGTTGACACAAGGTTTTGTATTAGCACCACAAGGATATTCCAAAGTAAAACATTCATTGATATCTAGAATATATTTACGGTTAAAACTTTCACGTCACAAATATAGATATATGATATATACAAAACCAAACCAAATATATTAGATATGTGAAAAATAATTTCACAGAAAATTTATTAATTTTTTTTAATTTCAATTTGCTATAAGCATGCAACACAACTCACCTCTACAGTAATCTAGCCACGCTTTGCGAAAATAACCCTTATTGCAAATAAATTCACTTGCTGATAAATTTCCACCATACAAAATAGCCTGTCTACACGTGGCATTTCTGTCTCTGTATTTTAAACAAGCTGAAACAGAATTATGTACCAATTGCGTTAACAAACATTTTTGTCATTTTGTTTCAATTTTTTGTTTGTTTTTAATCTAAGGAAAAACATATTTTTAAATTAATTATATTAATTTCACCGCCGGTCGTGCTTGTTTGCTTGAATGTTTGCAAACATTGAAAATGAAATTTAACTAACTTCCCGTCAACTATTCGAGCTGAAATTTGAACTATTGGCTTGTTTCTCATAACAATGCCTTTTTTAAATTTGAATTTTTTTGAAAAACATTTTTTCAAAAAAAAAAGTTATGTAATCAAAGATAATAATTATTTATGTTTTAATACAAAAACAAATCAAATACAACCAAATTAATGTTAAATATATCAATTCAAAAAAATTCTAATAAATAAAAAACCGGCAAATTTTGAAATGTCAAGGATTTGTAAAAAAAAAAAAAAATAAAAAACTTATTTCACGACTTACTAGGTGTGCAGGTGATTGCTGCAAAATTTCTATCAAGATAACATGCGGAGAGGCACTCAACACTCAATGGATTGCAATTGTGTTTGTAGAAATTTGTACATTCATTGTTTGAGAAATGTCTGTGGCAGCCTAGAAAATTTATGTCTAGGCACGTTGTTCATTATCGTTTCAGGTTTTGTGTAATTACCAACAAAATAAAAACTCTAAATTTTCATATATAAAATACAGAAAATTTTAAAAACGTTCATTAATTTCTTAGTATTTCAGTTATTTATTTCCTCAAAAAAAAGAGCCAAAAGTGTAGTAAAACTATTTGGATAACACAAGAATACAAAAAACCTCTACAAAAACGTAATTGTGCCTTTGAATGAAAACAAATTAGATTATTTTTTCGTAATAAAATAATGTCATCTGTCTGCTAAATGGAATGTGACTCTCGATGCTGAGTCGTCTGTTCGTGCAATTTTTGTTGATTACGCCAAAGCCTTTGACCACATCGATCACAACATTTTGATATCAAAACTGATATCTCTAAAAGTCCCTGCATACATTGTCAAATGAACCTATTTATTATTATTATTATTATTATTATTATTATTATTATTATTATTATTATTATTATTATTATTATTATTATTATTATTATTATTATTATTATTATTATTATTATTATTATTATTATTATTATTATTATTATTATTATTATTATTATTATTATTATTATTATTATTATTATTATTATTATTATTATTATTATTATTATTATTATTATTATTATTATTATTATTATTATTATTATTATTATTATTATTATTATTATTATTATTATTATTGTTATTATTATTATTATTATTTACGTTAACTGTTCTAATCCAGCTTCTTTGGCTGCAATAAAAAGGAAATTTAAAGATTTAAATGTTTTAACCCCACTAGTTATTTAATAAAAATGTTGGGTTAAAATTTTAAGTTTTTTGTTATTCACAAAATTTACATGAAATAAATGCACCACATATTTATCAGGGTAAAATTAATTTTTAGCCTTGTACACTGAACACCGGGCTCAAAAAAGACAAACACGGTTAGAGTTAACGTTAGAGTTAGGCTTATAAAGTGCCGGTTATAGATTGCTGAAAACAAAAGAGAAATCGAGAAAAGAGAGGAAAGAAAGAAAACAAAGAAAAAAAAGAAAGAGGAAAAAAAAGAAAAAAACATGGGCAACGCCAAGTAATAAAGCTAGTACAAAATAAAGTTTTCATCTAAGACAATACTTATGTAAAAACAACTGTGAAAACATTTTTACATTCACTTACCGTAATACCTGCTCTGACCAGATTCATGACATGACATTTCGGTTGTATCACTTTGTATTTCATTTGTAAAAACATCTACAGAACAGCCGGCATACAAGAAATGCAAACTTGAAACTAAAATAAAAATAACTTATATTAACATTTCTTTATTTTCATGCTTTTAATCAAACCTGAATAGACAGCATAATATCCATGATTGCCAGATGCAGTTTTATCATCATCAAAATGTTCGTAGCAGTTTGATACGGAAACAGCAACGGCAACAGTTTTATTGAAATTCGTACAAAAACTTGTTTGTTTCTTTGAATTTATTGAATGATAAAAAATTGTTTATTTGAATAAAAAGTAAAAAATTTGATTAAAACCTGAAGTGCGACAAAGTCTATTTTGTTAGTTTTGCATTTTTCACAACAATCAGTGAATGAAGTACAGTTAATTGCTTCTCTAGTATTTTCTATTGTATTGTAACAGCCAATAAAATAGTTCATTGCAGTATCTGATTGTTTTAAATGTTTTTTTTTCAATTTATTGTTGTTTATCAAATGAAAAATAGAAAACAAACTACCGTAACCGTAGATGCTTTTAGGTTGAACAGTTTTACTACTATAATAATAATAAAAAACTGTATGAGCAAAAACGTTGCTATTACATTCATAATATTTGTCAGTTTTGTTTTTGCATGACGAGTGCACTGCTCCTTGAACCATAACGTAATTTATTACCAGGTCATCTGTAAGTTTTAATCGCAAATTTTAAAAAAATTATTAGTTACTGAAATACAAATAATAAAAATGTTAAATTTTTCTCTATATTAACTTCACCACCGGATTTCTTCAATAAATTGTAAAATTTCGGAAGAATATTTTGTGGGAAAATTTTTTAGTAAATTTCACGATATAAAAAAATTGAGTTACGAGCATTTACACTATAACTATGTTTTAAAACAATACTTTTAGTTGCAAAATAAAACTGTATATTGTTTGTAATCAACTTTTTATTTGTTTCTCTATATAAAACAAAGTTATCCGGCGTTGCTCAGTTTTTTTGAAAAAATTACTCGTTTTTTTACAATAAAACGTAAAATAATGAACCGATTTGTATTTTGAATAGCTAAAATTTGAAAATTAAATCTCTTTCTTTAAATAAACTAAAAATCCAAAATTAGTTTCTCTATATAAAACAAGGTTATTCGGCGTTGCTCAGTTTTTTTGAGAAATTTTCTCGTTTTTTTACAATAAAACGTAAAATAATAAACCAATTTTTATTTTTAATAGCTAAAAAAGTTTGTTTTAATAACGACTACATTCATGCCAATTTTTTTAAAATTGCTTCAGCGGTTCGGATGCGATAAGCAAATATTAAATATTTGAAAATTAAATGTCTCTTTCTCTAACTAAACTAAAAATCCAAAATTTGTTTCTCTATATAAAATTTGTTACTCTGAAAAAATAAAAGTTTTAATTGATTTTGATCTATAATTCACTCCAGTGCTGTTCAATCCATCTGAAATTTTATCAAAATGTAAAATCCGCACCAATGAATAAACCCACCAAATTTCTACTGGATTGTGAGGATTGAAAATAAAAGCTATTTTCGAATTAATTTAAAATAAACATACATTTTATTAAAAAATCTAAAAACTCAAAATTTATTATTTTTTTAAAAAAACTTATTGTCTGTTTTTCTACATAAAATTTTTTGTTTAACTTTTTAACAGTTTTATACATTGTATTTTATTTTATAATTCACTCAAATATTGTTAAATCAATTTAAATATTTAATAGAATGTGAAATCTGCAGCAACAAATAAACTCACCAAAGTTCAACTTGATTGTAAAAATTAAAAATTTAAGCTATAATCGAATCAATATGAAATGAACAAATATTATAACATAAATTTTAAAATTTAAAATTTAAATATCGTTTTTTTTTTAAAAATTATAATTAATAATTTCTTCATTTTATATGAATATACAAAAATTAAAGGACTTAATAATTGTATTCTCACTTATATTTCGTCAAATCAATTTTAACATTTAATAGAATATATAATCCGCAGCGACAATTGAATTCATAAAATTTCAGCTTAATTTAATAACGGAAAGTTGGTTTTTTCCTGTGGTAAAGTAAATATAAAGGATTACAAAGCACGTTTACGTTGAAAATTAATAAGAAAATGTTGACAAGCTATATAATTAAACATTGAAATATGGTGTAAATTGTAACACGCTACTCCAGCTCAAAAATTTAGTTTAAAAAAGATATAAAAATAATTAATTTGTTCATTTTTAATGCTAGTTTTTAAATATGAAAACAATAAATGTTTTTAAGAAAAATTTATCAACACAATGAAACCTGGACGTTCAGTGAAATTTATTTGTTTGACGCGATAATAACCGAGAAGATCGATTGTAACTGCTGTGTAATTATCTCCATCTCTCTTGCCATATACTGTTTTTTTAGGCAATAAATCTGAAATTATTTAAAATAATTCAAATTAACATAATCTTTGATTTATGTATGATTGTATGTATTTATGTGTGTGTGTTTATATGCATGTGCGCATGTATGTATGACATGTATGTAAGTATTCTTCTCCTGGATATGTCTGCCGCTTTCGACACTGTCGACCATGTTCTCTTATTGACTAGGCTGGACGTCACATTCGGCATCCGTCGGGTTGCGCATGCGTGGATCAAATCTTATCTTACTGGCAGGAAACAATTGATCATTGGGCCTGGTGATCTGGCTGATTCGGGTGATGATATCTGTTCTGGGGTCCCGCAGGGTTCTGTTCTAGGACCGCTCTTGTTTCTGCTGTATGTGGCTGATATTGAGAATCTTGTTGCGGACTATGGTCTTTCCAGCCACAAATACGCGGACGACATCCAACTCTTCGGACACTGCAGGCCGGTAGATGTTTCGACTCTCATAGGACAGGTTGAAGCTTGCTTTTCTCATCTCGCTGACTGGACGAGGTCGAACCGATTGTCTCTAAACTCGGACAAAACCGAGTTGATGTGGTTGAGATCAAGCCATGCCTTGCGTCAGATGCTACCTACGCCACTCCAACTTGCTGGTGCAAAAGTCTACCCCTCACGAACGGTCAGAAGTCTCGGCGTTCATCTTGATTCTACCCTGTCTATGGGAGTTCATGTAAACAGGGTCTCAGCTGGCTGTCATGGCATTATGCGTGTCCTCAGAGATGTCAGACCTTTCATCCCTCAGGGCTTGTTTACAACTCTGGTAGTCCAGCTTGTGTTGACACGCCTGGACTACTGTAACTCCTTACTCTCAAACGTTAATAAAAAGATACCCATCACCTTCCAAAAGGTAATCAACACTGCCGCTTAACTAGTCTGCAAGTCTAAAACGTTCTGTCCGATTACACCACTTTTGGTGGGGCTTCAGTGGCTCAGGGTGTCGGAAAGAGCTACATACACGATATCAAGCATTATCTTTAGCGTCAGGCTCCATGGATCTCCAGAGTACCTAAGTTCTCTCCTTGTGTCCTCAGACACACTACCAAGAAGATCTTCCCCCACTCTCGTCACCCAAAGATCTCGTCTCACAGGGTTCGGTGACCGTTGTTTCCACGTTGCCTGGCCCATCATCTGGAACTCTCTTCCACCGTTGATCAGAAGGCAGACGACTTCTGATCACTTTCATGCATTACTTAAACTATTTCATTTAAACAAATCACTCCATATAACTTGATTTTACTTCTATTAATTTCTTACCTTTTATTATTATTTATTTCTCACTGTTTGCTTGTTGACTTTGGACTGATCACTTTCATGCATTACTTAAACTATTTCATTTGAAACAAATCACTCCATATTACCTGATTATATTCCTATTAATTTCTTACCATTTATTATTTTTTATTTCTGACTTGTTGCTTGCGCTATCTATGCTACAAGGCAATTGGTAAAAGTAAATATAGTGTTCGTGGCTTTCGGTAATTTGGTTTAACGTCGAACAGACACAGTTTTAAACATACGTTAGTAAATATATACTAAATACTGATTTCTATATTTGTTGCAATTACAGTTTTTGAGTAGCAGTTATTCTAAACAAGTAAAGAAAAAAACGAGTTTTTTAACACAAACTTTAACTTCAAATACACTCGATTTAGAAATACGAAAAATGTTCAAAGTTTTTTTTTTAATCGAATCATGTATTGTCATCCAATATAAAGCTATGCTAAAAGTTTCAGCTTCCTAGCTAGTCAAAAAGCTGGTTAAATTTTACTTGCAAGATTTGTGTACAGAGAAAGCCACACACACACACAAAGATAGATTGTAACCTAAATTAAAGTTTGTAAAAAACAACCCTATTTACACCCCACATTTGAGGTCCTGGAAACCAAACATTAATTGAATTTAATCAAAAACAATTCAGATGAAAATACCTTGCAGTTTAAACGATGAAACTAAGTTTAATAACGTGAATGATATTAAAAATATATCGTGCATGTCGAAATCAATGAAGTATATAATATAAATAGCAATATTCTCCCTTATAGTCGGATAAATATCTGAAAAACTCGAAATAAATTCTGTAAAAGCAAATGAAAGCATGCTTCAATTTATATTTTTTAGTATTGGAAAATGCTACCTAATTCTACTTTGGAGAAAAAAGTTATACTGCCTTAAAAATAATTAAATAATGTTCAAAGCCAATGCCTTGAGTATAATAATAAACAGATCATCAAAAAAAATCCGTAAGATTAGCATTGTTAAAATTAGCTGTTATTCACTTCCTATATTCTATACACTTCAAAGAACACCATGTTATGCATAAGAAAACCCTTACCGGACCATATATAAACTAATGTTGCATTTAAAAGTGCGTAAGTTAAAAGTTGAGCATCAAATATTCAATTTTTTTGACGATATAATAAAAAGCAATGATTAAATGCTGCTATGGTGTAATAACTAAAAATGTTTTGTTCCAATTACTATTACTTGTATTTATTAGTATTTATTTAAGTAGCTTACGATATTGTCCAAAAAACAAGCAAATAATAAACCATGTGATTGAAGAACGTATCGGTGATTTTCTGGCAATTGACAAATTTCTAAAACTCAGTTTGATGTATTTAACAGGGAAATACACAAAAACTGAATTCCAGGCATGCGGAGTCACAAACTATATTACATCGAAAAACTCCGACAGTACCAGACCTGTCAGATTTGGTCGGGTCGCTGCTATTGCACAGGCGGTTAGCCGTGGAAATAATCGGTAAAATTGCTACTGAGCCGTCAGTCGCGCCGTAACTCTACCTAAAATTAAACCCTAACCCTAACCCAACCCCTAACCCTTTAGAAAATATGTACATTTTTATCAATTGATCGAAGAATCAATTGTTTTGGCAAAACCGCCGGCTCAGTAGCAATTTTACCGCTTATTGCCCCGGCAAACGGCGCCTACTGCCTTGGTAATAGTTATAACGGATTTGGTCGGGTCGCGTCAACTCACGTTTGCCGATTTGGAACTTAATTAAGTCGCAAGTTCATGCAACACTTCCGTATTTCGCTCATTTTACAAAAACCTCCAAAACTTTTTTCCCAAATAAGAAATCGGTAGCATTTTTAAAATAGCGTATTTTTGTATGATCATTCATGCATTTAAATCTTTTTACAGAATTTATTCCTGATTTTGACAAATCCGACCGACGATTAGTAAAATAATAATGACGCTAAAAATCGTTTTGTTTTGAACAACAGCAATTTTATAGCGCTAATTGTAAATTTAATTTATAAAACAATTTTTTTAAATATGTGTTTTTTTTAAATCAATTGTAAATTTGTTTGCTATTTGATACACTTGATATACGAGTTTTACCAATTTGTGATAATTAAAAATCATTAAAAAAAGTGTTTAATTATTTTTAAAAAAATGGTATCCAAGCTTTGAGGTTTTTTGTCCGCTAAAACTGGCTGAGTCAAATTCATCACGGACAGACCCGGGCCAGGACTCGACTTTTGTGCTTATGAAACGGGTCAGTTTGGGCGTAAATAACAAGCCAGGCCAAGAATTTTCTGCCTATAAGATAAGCCGGACCAGGTCTGAAAAATCTGTGTATGGCTCTGTGGATAAAAGTAATGCACGGCCGCTGGCAGAGCCGTGATTTTAGTGTTTTCAGACGGGCCGAGCTGCATATTTACAAAGATGGCTAAATAAAGGGGCGTAGCCTGTTGAGGACCGGTCCGGCTTTGTAAATATGCGGCTGGGCTAAACCTGAAGTCAAAGTGGTGGTACGGGCCAAGATTTCTCGCATATGATAAAAAAGGTTCAGGCCGACAAAAACGGGCGTGGCCCAAATTAGACGGGCTAGACCTGACATTTTGCTTTATGAAACGGGCCGGGCCAAATTGTCGACGAGCCAGTGCACGGTCCAAATCCTTTAATTGAAAACAAGCAAAAACGCGCGACGGGCACTGCTAGTAAATAAAACTTTATTAGTAATCATATGTGAAATCTGCGATTTTTTAATTTCGACCAACTGGGAATCAGCGAATTTTTTGTCTTACCGATCGGTGAAATTTTCAGCCGATTGATTTTGATGAGTTTTTCTATAACCTCCAATACGATCGTCTAACAACTGTCTGCCCTTTAATCTTTTGCCCGTCAAAAGGCATCAATTAATAAACACTAGACATTGCTTTTAATTTTATATTATTTTTTTGGTCAAACAATTATACATTAAAACTTAAAAAGTAGTGGTAATTTTTTTAAATAACATAAATTATTTCAAAATTGTTTCTACATCTTAGTATTAGAAACAGACAAATTTTCATTGAAAAAAATTTTTCTCTAACAAACGTATTTAAATTGGTCAACATATGATGGAAAAAAATAATGTTTTATTTACTTTTTTGTAAGTTATGTTGCTGTTAAATTGAAATAACTTTTTGAAATAATTACAAAAAATCATGGAAGAAAAGATTTTGAAAAAGAAGTTACAAAATCTCGAGCGATTTACCAGAGCTTCTTCACTGCATTTCCATATCATTTTCCTGACTGCGATCATTCCCTCTAACTGTAATTTAAATCATGTTATTTATTAAATTTTAAATTTTAAGAAAAATGAGTAATAACCTCCATAATTCAATATAGCAACAAAAAACAACGAAACGCATGCCCGGTGGCGTGCACATCTTCATCAAGTTCCCCAAACAACATTTATTTTAAAAATCATGTTTACCATATAAATCGGGTCACTGAAAAAAAGTATTAATAAATATCTTCGACTGTATTACTCACGTTTTCTTTTTACAATTAGACTAATTAAAACTCCTGAAAGAATTATGCACAACAAGCCAAGGATGACATCGACAACGATGATCTTTATTATTTCCGTTCTTTCAGTTGGCTGTTCATCAAAATAATCTTCTTCAACGGGTGGCAACTCTTCTATAAACCAACAAAAAGTACTAAAAATTATTCTTAGTTTAATTTTATAAAGTTTTTTTTTTAAATAAGATTAGTGCTGAATGATTTTACTGGTGCAATTGAATATAGTTGTATGTACATGTCCCAGTATGCATGCGCATGTATAAGATCCCTGGGTGTTTATACAGTAGGTTGTCTCCTCATCACACATGTTGTGACCTTCACATTCATTTATATCTGAGACAAAATATTTATTTTTATTAGTTTTTTTAGTAGTATTTAATCATAATTGTTTTAATCATAGTGAAACTTAAAATAACTTTTTTTGTCGATTAGATAATAAAAAAAAAATGGGAGATAGCACATAAACAACAAATTTCTGAAATGTTGGCTTAAACTGTCAAAGACATTCAAATGGCGCAAAACTAAATTTGTACAAAAAGCCCGATGACAAACAAACAAACAAACAAACCAACAAACAAACAAACAGAGAAACAAATAAACAAACAAACAACACTCCAAGTTAATACAAGCGTTGTAAAAAGGCGCGAAAACACGGGGTTGCATTGAAAAATTCAACTATGTGTCAGGCAGTCGGGAATTCCAAGGAAACCAATACTGTACGTGTAGGCGCTGCCATCGTTCTGGAGGAAATTATGGACGATGTAAAACCGAAGCGACAATCTAGCTAGTCAAAAAAGCTGGTTAAGTTTTACTTGCAAGATTTGCGTATAAAGAGAGACACAAACATACACATACACAAGCACACACAAACAGAAATTGTAACCTAAATAAAAGTTTGTAATAATAATAATAATAATAATAATAATAATAATAATAATAATAATAATAATAATAATAATAATAATAATAATAATAATAATAATAATAATAATAATAATAATAATAATAATAATAATAATAATAATAATAATAATAATAATAATAATAATAATAATAATAATAATAATAATAATAATAATAATAATAATAATAATAATCATTATTAATAATTATCATCATTATTATTATTATTATTATTATTATTATTATTATTATTATTATTTTTATTATTATTATTATTATTATTATTATTATTACGCTTAATAACTAACCAACGCAGGCTTCCAAAAATCCTGGCTTAAATCCACTCCTGCAGGTGCATTTATAAGAACCAAACTGGTTCATGCAAGTGAAATTCAATGAAGTGCAGTTGTGTTGTGAAGTAAGACATTCATCCAAATCTACAATGTCATCAAAATGAATTGAGTTTAAAAAAAAAAAAATTTATTTGGCTATGAAACAGTTTGACTTGTTTTATTTGGCCCTGGTCCTTAAACCTCTGGAGCACGAATAACTTTACTAACCTTACTCAATTGTGGGCCTATTTCATAAAACAGTCATTTATAGGAGCCTATTTACATCCCTTGCAAACGCCTGTGACGATAGCCATTCGAACCACCGAGTCTCAGGTCTACAGGCGAAGGTCTTACCGCAATACCTCAAGCGCTAAGAGATAACAAATAGTTTAGCATTTATGCTGGTCATGCAACACAACCAGAGCCTGTGATTTTTACAGATTCTTCAATATTTACAACTTCAATTATTTAGAACGTTTTTGAAGTAGATTAAGGATAGACGTTTAGACAGTGATCGTTCTGTTTAGAGTTTGTCGAGTTAAGCAGGAAATGAAGTTGTTAAGGTCTAATAGGTTGTTAGTGTAATTTTGAAAAAAGATTCAATAAATAGGTGAATACGCCCTGCTCTTGCAGATTTTTGTGGTCCGGTCTATTTCGTAGGACCAAATTCCAGGCTCAGCATATGCCAATTTAGGCTTGCCCCAGCCCGTTTTTACAAGCATACAGTTCATCGGTATGGCACGAAAACGTCAGAACTGCCCGCGCGCCGGCTGCATAAATGTCTTATAATATTAACCTTGGCATCCTGTTAATGTCGAGATAAACCCAGTTTTGCATGGACATTTAAATGACCCAGGAGAGTTTTCGCACCATTGGAAAGTTGTATTGCACACGTCTGCAGTTAACGAACACTCGTCAACATCTGAAAGTGTATAAATTAAGTTATTTGGTTTTTTTTGTTGTTGAAATGATTTTTATTATGTATATAAATTAATAACAACAATAAAACGAAATTTAAACAAGTTATTGCAAGTTGAGCAAATACGAATGTCCACAATTAATGCTTGCCTCCATCAAGACATTTCTAACACAGCCCAGAAACAAAGTATTTTTTGCATTTTAGTTCACAAAAACGTGGGGTCTAAAAAAACTTTTTCCTAATATTTTTTTTAAATTAAACAACCTGTTGGTTATTTTCAGTCTTGGATCAATAATTTAATACTCCAATGTGTTAAATTACGATTCTTATTATCTAGTGCTCTGCAAAGTCTTATTCAGCTATTTTGTATTAAAACCTATTTTTATTTTACAAATTAAAAAACTAGATAAGTTATGTTCTACAGAATTTTACCTCGGCAGTCTTCAAAAATCAATGACCGGTTGTAACCAGAATCGCAAGTACATTCGTAAATTTCAGCATCTAGGTCTAAAATTACTACTGAACACTTGGCATTACTGCAGCCTCCATTTCCTTTTGAACACGATGCTGAATAAATATAATAACGCCATTTTTAAAGCACTAACCTGGTGAACTTTGATTCTATGATACCGAGCATAAATAATGACAGTTTTGTAAAATAAGACTTACAGAAATATTTTTGTTTAAAAAAAACAACAAGCTATTGTAATTAAATTATATATTGACACGATATCTGATAGTCAGACTTCTATAAAAAAAAATGGTTATTGTCTTCATAGACAAAAAGTACTTTTGAACAACAAAACAACACTGGAACCGAAGGAAACAGTAACAGAAAACATTAAGATTCAAAACCCAAAAAACAAGTCATACACTCATCATTGTCTAACTTAGGAAGGAAGTATAGTATGTATGTAGAGAAATACAGACTCAGAATCTTCTATCGTATACATCTATACCATCGTACTCAAAGTACTCATACTGCTCATCTAGACATATTCGATTAGATAACGACCTTATCTAAATTACAAATAAACGAAACCATTGTTAGATTTTTTTTATTTTTAGCACAAAGAGTACAATGTTTAATCGTAAATGTTCTAGGAAAATGATTAACGTATGTAAAAAAAATACTGGTTATTTGAGCGCAGGTGGTTTTGCGGTAGGTCGGCGGTTCGAACCTAACCGGCATCACCAGCTGCGTCCATTGGAAATGCTATGCAGACTGACAGGCACCACAAAAGACTGCATCTACTCTAATTGTTGAAATTGCTGTAAACAAACTACAAAATGTTCTAAAAAAAAAACTATAATTAAAAAAACTTAAAAGTCTATCTTCAAATAGAAACATTTTACAACAATACATATCGAATCTGCTTACATCTTATCGCACAGTTAGGCCCCTCATATCCGGTGTGGCACTGACTGCAGTCGTCGTCTTGAACGCAGTGTTTAGAAATCATAGATTCATTGTTTACAAAAACTCCTGGACACGCCAAAAAATTTTTTTATAAAATTAGAATTGTTGTAACATAGAAAAATGTTATTAACTTTATACATCTGAAAAACTAGTCAAATTAAATTATAATACATTTTGAAGCAAGAGCGTTTTATGATCATCTGCTTTTTTTGGAAGTAAAATTATTACTGTCATCTTTCTTAGAGGAAGTTATGTGTTTTAAAAGATTTACATCTCTAAAACATCAGACACGTTACTTGCTGAATACCATGGGAGAACTGTTAAGCAGTTATTGCAATATCAACCATTACAAAACAGTTTTAAATTTTTGTTCATAATTATATTACACATAATTATATATAACTAGTGAGGATAACCGGCGTTGCCCGGGGTTTTTAGAGGTTTTTCTAATGTTTGCCTCTCGCTCCAGTTTCCTTCCACGCTTGCTTTCTCGCTCCTGATCGCTTTCCCGTTCCCGGTCGCTTTCCCGCTCCCGGTTGTTTTCTGGTTCCTGGTCGCTTTCCCGTTCCAGGTCGCTTTCCCGCTCCCCGTCGCTTTCCCGTTCCCGTTCGTTTTCCCGTTCTCGCTCAAGCCTGCTCTCTCGTTCCCGCTCAAGCTTGCTCTCCCGTTCCCAGAAGCTTTCCCGCTCCCGGTCGCTTTTCCGTTTCCGTTTGGTTTCCCGTCCTGGCTTGTGTTTGCTCTCCCGTTCCCGTTCCCGCTCACGCTTGTTCTCTCGTTCCAGCTACCGTTCGCGCCCATTTTCTCTTTTCCATACTTTCCTAAATTATTTTAGCTCTTCAAAATGTAAAATAAATTTGCTAAAACTGGATACAAGTTTAACGAACTAAAATTTTTGAATCTAAAACAACCATTACGCTCAATCCTGTTAATTATTTTGGACCTTTGGCGACTTATAAATAAACATCTGTACCGTAAAACGGGGCGACTTTGCCCGTGCGGGTGACTTTGGCCCAAAATAAATCAACCTATATTTTAAAGTACAAATTATATTTCTATGAACAATTATGCTAAAAAGGTGTGCATAGTAGTGATGTATGGCGTGACCTAGCGAAAGTTTAAAAAAAAAATTTTTTTAATATATTTTTATGCGTTTAAAAGTTGGGCCAAAGTCACCCGCACGGGCAAAGTCACCCCGTTTTACGGTACTGTTTAATTATTTTGGACCTCTGGTGACTTATACATAAACAACTTATTACAGGTGCTAGATGGCAGGAATTAATTTGATTTGATTAATTTTAATTTGATTTAAGGCTTAATTCATGTCGAAAACAATAAATTCATGTACTGTCATCCAAAATAAAGATTTCCCAAAAGTTTAAGATCTCTAGGTGGTTGGAAAGCGGGTGAATTTTGGTTTCTAAGATTTGATCACCACAGACAAACAAACAAACAGAGAGACGAATGAAGTTAAATAAAAGCATTTAAAAATGCTAGAAAACTTGATTCACAATGGCGTTAAAAGGCGCAAACACGATCACATTACTCCCATCCTTAAGGATCTCCACTCGTTGAAAATCTAACACAGGATCGAATTCAAGTTGGCACTTCTGGTCTTTAAATGTCTTAGAAAAATGGCTCCTCTGTATCTTGTATTTAATATTCTACTCCTCCATGATATGCCAAATCGAAAACGACTCAGATCTTTTTTTTTCGTTGCTCCTCCTCATTCCGGCCAGGTGACTTCAAGGTGCCGGAGATAGATCGTTTGATGTCGCTGGGCCTAGAATCTGGAACTAACTTCCTGCAGAGGTCACTATTGTTGGTTCAAGAAAAACGTTAAAAACGCACCTGCTTGGTAGCCTTGAGGTTCATTGTTGGACTTATGCTATCGTTAAAAAGATTGTCCAACATTCATTCGTTCATTAATTAAAAAAAACAGCAAAAAAACCTGAATAAACATGGTACACTTCTTTAGATGATACGCAATTAGTCCATGGCAGTTTCAAATAGTCGTAGTTATTTTTCAAACAATGACATTCATGTCCAGCCCTCTGAAAAGAAATGACATTCATGTTGAACCGCTAGAAAATAAATGACATTCATGTTGGACTTCCTGAAAACCAATGACATTCATGTTGAACCCTCTGAAAACAAATGACATTTATGTTGAACCCTTTGAAAACAAATGACATTTATGTTGAACCCGCTGAAAACAAATGACATTCATGTTAATCCCCTGACAACAAATGACATTCAGTTTATTTCTTCTTCAAATAAAACTTGTGTTTTTTGTCTACCTCTGCATCCTCGTATCGAAATTGAAAAGTTGTTTGACAGTCGCGGTAGCAAGAGAAGAACCTCGCAGCATTTCCCTGATCCATATCCATCGATTCTATACAGCCGATGAAATAATTTGCTGGGACATCTATCGTATGGATTTGGAAACTAATTATTTAAAAAAAACAATCTTTAAATGACATTCACATTAAAAGCAACCTTTAACAGTAATACGATTAATCAATAGTTTTCCATTGCCAATGTACTGTAATTCAATAATGCGAAAAGCAAATGCTTTTGAACAGCTGATGGTTTCATCGGGCATCCAACACGTGTGTGATACGTCACTACTTGAGCCTTGGCTCAGGATCACTGAAGTTATTTCAACTGCAAATTTAAAAAAAAAAACTATTGTTTATAAGTACTTAAAACAACTGATGGTATCGATTTTTTTTCATGAAATTACGTCACTGAAGTTAGCAACGGTAGCTAACTTTGCCAGCATTATACATAGCAAATTCAAATTTTTTTTTTTTTTTTTTATAATAGTTTATAGTCCTTTACACCAAGTGTTTTAAGACTGAAACGGCTGTGTCAGAAGCACCTAAGTACTTCCAGTCGTGGATCATAATTTGATCCTTTTAACTTTTCCCTCCTCCTTTCTCCAGGCTTGGGACTGGCTTGCAAAAGCAAGGCGGAGTTCAAATTCAAATTGTAACATTATCTATATATATAAAAGAACATGTCCTGACTGACTGACTGACTGACTGACTGACTGACTGACTCACTGACTCACTGATAATCAACGCCGAGCTCAAACGCCTTATCCTAGGAACGTGAAATTTGGAACTTATATTACTGTTATTGCGTAAGCATCTATTAAGAAAGGATTTTTGAAAATTTTGCTCCTGAGGGGAAGAAACTGGGAAACAAACTTTTTTCTAACACAATGAATATCTCGAAAACCAAAAATGAGGAGATTTTGAAATTTGGTATATGGATTGTTCTTGAAAAATAAAAAGATACGTGTTTCACCATTTTTTTAAAATTCGGTTTCCCGGACATCAAATGTGGGTTGGAAAAGTGGGTTATTTGGTTTTTAAAGTAGCTGCTACTCAAATACTGTGAATGCTACAGGAGTAAAAATTAGTATTTAGTTTCTACTCCAAAAATAATGAAATACGTGTTTTAGCATCTTTTGAAAATTTGATTTCCAGGACTTCAAATGTGGGGTGGAAAATAGGGCTATTTGTTTTTTAAAGTAACTGCTACTCAAAAACTGTTAATACCACAGATGTAAAAATTAGTATTTAGTTTCTATTCTAAAAATAAAGATATACGTGTTTCCCCATTTTTTACAAATTTGGTTTCCAGGACCTTAAATGTGGGGTGGACAATAGGATTACTTGGTTTTTAAAGTAGCTGCTACTCAAAAACTGTGAATGCTACAAAAGTAAAAATTAGTATTTAGTTTTTACTCTAAAAATAAGGATATACGTGTTTCACCATTTTTTGAAAATTTGGTTTCCAGGACTTCAAATGTGGGGGGAAATAGGGTTATTTGGTTTTTAAAGTAACTGCTACTCAACAACTGTAATTGCTACAGATGTAAAAATTAATACTTAGTATCTACTCAAAAAAAAGATATACGTGTTTCACCATTTTTTTAAACTTTAGTTTCCATGACTTCAAATGTGGGTCAAAATAAGGGTTATTTGATTTTAAAATAACTGCTACTCAACAACTGCAAGCATTACCTACAGATGTAAAACTTAGTATTTTAAGGTTTTGTGCCGGTTAAAAGTAGCTGAGTCCAGTTTATCACCGGTCGGGCCAATCCGTTATTTTAGGGTTTTTTTACCGGCCAGGCTAAACCTTAAATCAAGGTGGTACGGGCCGAGGTTTTTCACTAAACATTTTAGTGATTTTAGGGTCTTGAGGCGGGCCGGGCCAAACCTGAAGTCAAGGTGGGACGGGCCGAAGTTTTTCATCAAGTATATAGAATTTCTAGGCCTGTAAAAACGGATCGGGCCCAAATTAGACGGGCAGTGCCGGGCCAGGAATTTTGGTTTTGAAACGGGCTGGGCCAAGTTGTCGACGGGCTGAGCCGACACCTATGGATGCACGGTTCAAATTCTCTAAATTCATGCGAGCGAAGCCGCTACGGGCACTGCTAGTTTTTATTATATTTGAATAGATAATTAAAAAACAAAACGATCTGTACTAGTTTCAAATAAATGCCACAATTATTAACAGAGTTGATGAAAACTAAATCGATTAAACCGTCAATTTACAATTTACTCGCTTGGCGAATAACGCAGTGGCATGATAAATTCCAAGTTGCTGTATATTTTTAGATGGAAAATTCCAAGTTGTGGCATGATGAAACATTCAAAGTTGTGGCATCTCAATAACATTAGCAATTTTAGATAGATAATTCAAAAACTAATCAATACGTACAAGTCTCATCAAAATGCCACATAAATTAACAGTAAAAACTGTTTGATGAAATGGGTTGCTAACGACGGAGACCAACTACTAACCATTAACAACATACATATATCGTATCCGAACTTATGTTTGGATAAATTCTTGAAGAACCAAATCCGTAAAAAACATTTAGCTAAATTAAACAAAAATCAGAAAAATAATTTAACATAAACTATTTAATAAGAGTTGCATGACAGACCACCTATGTAGTTATGGAACAACATGGACAATTTAATGGACGCATTAACCTCTTCCTGATCAACTAATTAGAAATTCTTTGGGAATCTTCTTTTTATCATAGCCTGATAAAGAAACTTGACATTATTTAATGATTAATGTTATGTAGTGGCATTAATGCAGAGTTATTTTATTAGTAGTTGGTCTCCGTCGCTAGCAACCGATTTCATCGAACTGTTTTTACTGTTAATTTATGTGGCATTTTGATGAGACTTGTACATATTTATTTGTTTTTGAATTATCTATCTAAATATCCTAATTATATGAAGATGCCACAACTTTGAATTTTCTATGCTAAATGCATCGAACAGTTTTAACTGATTTACTCTATTAAAATTTGTGTGGTATTTTGATGAGACTTTTATATATTGATTTGGTTTTGAATCATCTATTTAAATATGCTAATTATATTAAAATGCTACAATTTTGAATTTTCCATGTTAAATGCGTGATTTACTCTGTTAATTTGTGTGGCATTTTGATGAGATTTGTACATATTGATTTGTTTTTTAATTATTTTTCTTAAAATGCTTATTTATTGAGATGCCACAACTTTGAATTTTCCATTCAAAAACACAGCAATTTGGAATTTATCATGCCACTCCGTGTATTCGCCGAGTGGTTTACTTTTTTCAAACTTGTATTTAGGTTACAATCTCTGTGTTTGTTTGTGTGTGTGTGTGTCTTTCTCTGTGCGCAAATCTTGCAAGTAAAATTTAAACAGCTTTTTGACTAGCTAAGAAGCTGAAACTTTCAGCATAGCTTTCTATTAAATGACAATACATAATTCAGATTTAAAAAAAAAAAAAGTTTTAGTTGAAAAACTTTTTTTTTCTTTTACTTGTTATCATATAACTCCTTAATAATTGTGGCATTTATTTGAAACTAGTACAAATTGTTTTGTTTTTAATTATTCATTCAAGTCTATTAAAAAAATAATAAAATGCCACAACTTTGAATTTTCTATGTATAACGCAGGCAAAGTTAGCTACCGTTGCTAATTTCCGCGACATCATGAAATTCCAAATAAACAAGTTTATATGTTTTACAGTTCTAAAACATTTGAAATTTTTATTTTTTATTTCTTTTAAAGTTTACCATTTGATGGATCGTATTCAGTCTCAATGCTGATGAAAGTATAAAATAAATTATATTTAAAGGTAAGCTTTGTACAATCGTCGTAATCGTAACCGTTTTTGTAAACACAATCGCCTGATTCTGGAATGACTTCATTCACAATATCTGCAACAACAACAAACCTTTGCGAGAGTGTATTTTAATTCACATTGATTATTTTTATATAATCAGTATAAACGTGTAAACCGCAAAAGCGAAGTTTTTTTTAACAAATCCCCTATTATTCTGAATTTTCCGGCTTTTAATTTATTGCAAAATAATTTCCGTTTAAAAAACAATTTTTGGAGTTAATATATGTGTCACGACTTCGCCTTTGCGATAGTCGATATGCCGGAGAAAATTTAAGTCGACTATCTATCGTAATAAAGTGAAAAACTCCTTGCACAGTATTAGATGTTTTATTAACGAATACAGTTCGAAAACTTTATCAAACGACGCGACAGATACAAAAAACAGTTTCAACTTCGATCAAGCAATGGCGAACAATGGCGAACAAGAAGCAGAAGGGCCCAAGTAGTTCGCGACAGCCTTATAAATACAAGCCCTCCAGGCTACAGGCTACAGGCTAAAACGTTCAAATATTCGCGCAACAATCCAAACACGCAACGTTGTGCAATACCCCATGCACCGCCTGCGCCGGAAATCCCAAAGTTTAGATCCAGGCACGCACACGCGTAAACGCGGGCGTGACATACCTCCCCCCCTAAAGTCGATAACGATCCTTCTCGTTATCGGCAATATCTTCATTCTTTGACCTGGGTCGATCCGGTTGGCTGAGTGTGGATACGGTTGACTGAATGGCTTCCTTCGTCGTCGGGTTTCCTGGTGCTCGTCTTGGGAACCTGAAAATCCAGAACGTCGCGACGATGAGCCACACGCGAAAGAACGACGTGGTCGAAGAACGTCCGGCATCTCTGTTCAATGAAGCGCTCTTCGCCCTGGATACCTGCAAAAGATAAACTCACGACCGATCCACTTTATCGTTAACCAAGATCGCCCAAAGAAAGAAATTAACCAAAGAAGGTTACAAAAATACCCATATAAACTAACACCAATTTCTGATAACAATGAAATACTTAACCAAAGATTATACACCCTAGGATAAATAAACCTAATTGTAGCCACAGCTACTCCAAACCTAATTTAATCGAGACAGGAAATCAGTTACTAAATATAATAATGATAATACAACACAAAACACCAAATGGTTCTGAGAAGGAAGTCGCGCTCAGCAAAGCATTGCTGACCAACTCCAAACCATAGTCAACAATTCTGCATAACTCGAGTAAATCTTACTCGTAAGAAAGTACAGTAACTTCATAGAAATTTGCCAACAGCTTAGGAATTGTGCTCTACCTACCATCTGTAGCAGAGTTGGGATATCGGGGACTGGAAAGCCGTCTCCCCTAGGTCCCTTCGAGATACAATCCATTAAGCTTACCATGGGAATCCACCATGGTATGATTATGCACCGGCGATTCATACCCCAAAAATAGTATTTGCCAATATGATCACCTGCAATTCCACCAAATCTCACGGCTATTCTGAGATTTTGCTTTTGCTTCCCCCAATAGTCGGGTGGTTTTGTACCTAAATGCCAAGGTACTCCCTTTACACTATTCCAAGGATCTCTGAGGATAGCAAGTGGTCCTCGCGGTAAAGTACCATACACTAATGTATAAGGAGCAATATGAGTTGTAGATGACGGTTTCTCACGTAAACTCCATAATACAAAAGGAAGAACCTTAAACCACTCCTTAGGATGTGCCTCAACCAATTTAAAAATCATGTTCTTAAGACTCTGGTTACACCTCTCCACTAACCCGGATGCTTCAGGATGCCCTGGGGTGTTAAACCTAGGACTGCACCCCAAACATTTAAGAAAAGTCGTCGTTAACTGATTTTTGAAATTCGTACCACAATCGGAACTAATTATTCGCGGTATGGAAAACGTCATAAAGATCTGAATAAGGATCTCACATACAGATTTAGCATCTAATGACCTTAATGGGTAAGCCATCGGCCATCTAGAGAACAAATCGACAACAACCAGGGCATAATTGTACTTGGGTCGGATAGTCACACTATCACCCGCTGGAATTATGGGCCCTATACAATCCATAACTAAATGATTAAACGGTAGTTCGTCTCCCCTTGGTATGGGAGTTATGGGGACCCGATCTCTTTTTCTAACAGGTGCCCTTAACTGGCATACGGGGCACGACTCACAATAGGTTTGGACTTGTTTCTCCATATCGGGAAACCAAAAGCTGAGTCGAATACGCTGCCGTGTACTCTTGGCAGCCATGTGCCCCGAATAGGGAGCATCATGCCCCATCTGTAACACTGCAAGTATACGACTCCTGGGCAAACACAACTGTTTTATGGAATGACCCCACTGATTCTCCTTGTGAAACAAAAGTCCCCGGTCGATATAAAAGTTTTTACGCTTATCTATACCTAGCAACCAGAAGGACTTCAGTGAAGGACAATCATGTTGCTCTTTAGCAAACGCATCGGGATCATTACTATCGTCTACCCCCTGACAATCATCGTTAATGGTTGTAAATCGAGCGTCGGTTTGTGAATCACTTCCGCCTGCATCAGCACCTGGACAAATATCATCACCCGCAACTACAGAAACACCTATGTCCTGACAAGTATCGGTCTGTGAATCAACTTTCCTAGCATCAGCACCTGGACAAATATCATCACCCGAAACTACAGAAGCACCTATGCCCTGACAAGTATCGGTCTGTGAATCAACTTTCCTAGCATCAGCACCTGGACAAATATCATCACCCGAAACTACAGAAGCACCTATGCCCTGACAAGTATCGGTCTGTGAATCAACTTTCCTAGCATCAGCACCTGGACAAATATCATCACCCGAAACTACAGAAGCACCTATGCCCTGACAAGTATCGGTCTGTGAATCAACTTTCCTAGCGTCAGCAGCACGAGAAACACCTTCACCTAGAATCAATGCAACATCTGGACTATGCTCATCATTACGAGGTTCATCTAAAACAAAATATTGTGAATTAGTTATTTCAAGACTGGGAACATTCACATCAGAGTCATGTGCATTTTGTTTGTTCTTAATAGGGTATGCAACGGTATCATACAATGATATCGTTTTTAATAAGTTGCTTACGGAGGGAGTGATAATAATTTGCTCATTAAGATTTGGGACGACAGCAAACCATGCACGAACCTTGGGTGCTAGGTTCACAACGTCATCACCCACCAGATCAGGTCGAACAACTAATCTAACACAACCTACAATTTCTGGTTGACCTTTAAGGCCGGATAATTTTATAAATTTATGTGGTACCCTATGAAGAGATTTAATTAAATCTTCTCTAATGCAACATACTTCTGCACCACCATCAATCAAAGCTGGAATAGATGGTAATTGATCGATAAATACATTCTCATAAGACCTAATGTGATAATCATCAACATCTATAATGGGACATGCTTCGGGACAGGGAAAAGATTTTTGACCATCAAACAATATTTTCCTATCAACTAGACCTCTAAAGGAATTTTCTGAATGAGAAGACAAATTTTTACCATCAACCAATGTTTTCCTATCATCGAGACAATTACGGGAATTTTTTGACTGAGAGGACAAATTTTTATCATCCACAAATGTTTTCCTATCACCGAGACAATTAAAGGAATTTTCTGTTTGACAACAATTAATTCTGGGATTAGGTAAATTTGAGGAAGGGAATTTATGTAGAGGACATTCCTTGAACGAATGACCCTTCTTATGGCATTTGAAGCATAAACCATACTTTTTATCCTTATCCATATTAGGATCAATGGCTATTTTAGTCATTCTATTAGGAATGGGAGACCCTGACCCTTTATCCGTTGGTTTTTGGTTGTTGAATCGGGGTGGTCTAGTCTCATGCTCGTGTGTGGCCATGTAGCTATCCGCAACGCGTGAAAGCTCTAGATGATTTAACCAATCATCCTTTTCCTGGGTTAAAATAAAATCCGCACAACTGGGAGACATTAGTTGTTTCAACCTATCGGCACACATCAAACTAACTAATTGATGGAAATTCTCATCAATATTCCTACTTTTAATATAATACGATAACGCTGTGTGTAATTCAGAAGCTACCTGTGAATAAGTCTCACCAGGTCTCCTTTTTACAGCATAAAACCTCTCCCTCAAAAGACTGGGAGTGACACGAAATTCCTGCAATAGAATTTGCTTTAATTCCTCATAGTCACCTAACTGAGCAACGGTCAATCGACTCAAGATTGATCGAGCTCTATTATTCAAATGGGCCTGTAATATTTTGGGTTTTACATCATCATCAACTTGGTATGATGCGAACTGATTCTCTAGATACTGAAAATACCCCGGTATTGCAGCAGGATCTGAAGGAAACTCTGCCATTATACCCTTCATGGCATTCTGAAAGCGACTAGAGCGAACGGCTAAGGAAACCTCAAGACTATTGTGGTCCTGAATCCTTTCACGTTCCAGCTCTAGTTTAGCTTCAGCAAGTCTGCGGGTTGCCCTATCCTCATCTAACCTAGCGTCAGCGAGCCTACGCTCCTGTTCTAATTTAGCTTCAGCGAGTCTGCTCTCCTGTTCTAATTTAGCTTCAGCAAGTCTGCGATTTGCCCTATCCTCATCTAACCTAGCGTCAGCGAGCCTACGCTCCTGTTCTAATTTAGCTTCAGCGAGCCTGCTCTCCTGTTCTAATTTAGCTTCTTTTGCCGCCAATTCTGCTTCGCGCAATGCTAATTTACGCTCAGCTATTTCTGACTTAGAACTTTTGCTAACGTTAGCATCTTCACTAACTCTACGTGGACGCCGACTATCATCAACAAATTGATAGTGCTCCTCGCTAAGGATCCCTGTTGGACTATCCAGCGCAACTGACTCTTCAACCGTAGGGGTTCTAATCATATTTATGAAACCTACTACACAGAAAAGAAAGAAAAACCTAACTGGGCAATCCGGCAACGATAAAATCTCTAACCTGAGATGTGGATCGGCCCTCCTTGCGAAATGGATGTCGCCACGTGGTCGAACTGAACGGTCTGAAACTGTCCGGACTCTTTCTCCAGCACTGAATCGTCAATCGTCGATCTTGCGGTGAGGATCCTCCTTGATCTGGTCGATTTGCGTCGAATCCCTGGTCGGTTTTGCAGATCCCGGTCGAATTCCGCTGATCCCGCCAAAACCACTGGATACCGCCAAAGTCGTTAGATCACCAAACTCGATAGAACTTCACCAACTCGATGAACTCTATCGCCCAGGACGAATCTCACCTAAAACTGATCGGTGTATCGACTGACTATCCCACCGCTGCCACCAAAAATTCACTGTCACGACTTCGCCTTTGCGATAGTCGATATGCCGGAGAAAATTTAAGTCGACTATCTATCGTAATAAAGTGAAAAACTCCTTGCACAGTATTAGATGTTTTATTAACGAATACAGTTCGAAAACTTTATCAAACGACGCGACAGATACAAAAAACAGTTTCAACTTCGATCAAGCAATGGCGAACAATGGCGAACAAGAAGCAGAAGGGCCCAAGTAGTTCGCGACAGCCTTATAAATACAAGCCCTCCAGGCTACAGGCTACAGGCTAAAACGTTCAAATATTCGCGCAACAATCCAAACACGCAACGTTGTGCAATACCCCATGCACCGCCTGCGCCGGAAATCCCAAAGTTTAGATCCAGGCACGCACACGCGTAAACGCGGGCGTGACAATATGTAAACATTTATTTAATGGTATTTAACTTGTTTTTATTTAAAAATGATTTTGATGAACAATTTTTTCAGAAAATTTTAAAACTTTAATAAAATACATTGTCACAAAGAGCGATCCCACATTTCAAATATTAGCTCGATTGGATGTAGGGTTGTTACAGTTATGAAAAAGAAGAAAATTAAAATATGGTTTGCAACTTAAGCAGACAGATGCACAGAAGTTAGCCAAAAAATCCCGCAGTATTTACCAGATTATTTCAACTGTTTGTCGATATGTCAAAGAAGGGTTGCCTCAATCAATAAAAAAAAAAAGTTCGACATTTCTGGAGATTGAAAAATTTACTGGCTGCACAGAGTAATTGTTTGATTTTTTTGTTAAGAGAATTGTCATCCCATTCAAGATTCAAAATAACGTTCTTCAACTGCTACTACAGTCGCTACCTTTCGAAAACTTCAACAGCCCTGATATCAAGTTTTCGCCAAAAGATCTGTTGGGAGGTGTTTGGACGATATCCTGCAGTACATCCATAGTTTCGAGCCTTCTTTTTTCTGTCAACTTTCTATCAACCTTCTATTTGCCATTTGATTTTTCATTCGATTTGTTATTGTAAACAATTACTTACAGAATATTCAATTAAGTTTTGTATATTGTTTTTCAGTTTTTTTGTATTATAAACAAATTTCAGTTTTATTAATTAAGGAGTTAAATTTTACTTTTAATAGTTTTTTTCAAGAAATTTTAAAACTTTAGTAAAATGCATTGTCATGAGGAGCGAACTTATAATTCAAATTTCAGCTCAATTGGATGACGAGAAGTTAGTTAATTTTCACTTTCAATGTCTGCAAACATTTAAGCAAGCAAGCAAACATTTAAGCAAGCAAGCAAGCAAACAAGCAAGCAAGCAAGGCCGGCAGTGAAGTTAATATGAGAGATTTAATAAAAATACGTAATGAGATCGTTTAAGAATTTTAGTAAGCAAGCGGTAAGAGAATATTGTCTATTTTCATACACTCATGAAGACGCGTAGAATGTATAGATACGTTAATGCTATTGCCACGGCGGTACGCGATCTTTGATTCGCTATATCTTTATTAATTTTATTTTTTTTACACTATATGGTATATTCAAACTCAGAATTTGTACCTTTATATAAAAATATCAATGAAATTTTTAAAAAATTTTTAAATTATTTTGAAATTTTTATGCTACTACCTAGGATAGAGTTTAGGGGTAGGGATAGGTTTAGGGGTAGGGATAGGGTTAGGGGTAGGGGTAGGGGTAGGGTTAAAGCTAGGGATAGGGTTAGGGTTAGTAGCAATTTTACCGATTGTAATCACGTCGAACCGCCGGGGCAATAGCAGCGACCGTATAGATATTGTAGCCGGCTCTGAATTGACGAACTTGGGTCGACAGTCGACACGACCTGATAAAATCTGACACGTCCCGTACTCTCGGAGTTCGTCGATGTGATATAGGTCATAGGTCATAAGTTTGCGACCTCGCACGCCTCGAATTCGATTCAGTTTTCGTGTATTTCCCCGTTAAAATACATCGAACAGAGTTTCAGCGGGTCTGTCAATTGCCGACGAATCACCTGTAAGCTCATCAGTCACGTGCCTCAAGATTTTTAATCTAATTTACTTAAATGAACACTAATGTGTACTAGTAACTGGAACAAGACATTTGTAGGTTGCGCTATGGGAGCATTTAATCATTATTTTTATAAAATTGTTAAGCCAAATCAACAATAAAATTTTTTTTAAATAATTTATGTTCATAGAATCTTAGTTACTTGACAGTTTTAAATTTTAATGTTTGACCAACGTGACTACCTTAATTAAACGCCAGAAGACTAGAACTAAGAATTTTTTTTTAATTGTTTAATTGAAACAAATTTCTAAAACAATTTAAGTTTTACAAATTAAAACTTTCATATTGAGAAATATAAAAACCGTAAATATATAAATAGGGCATGTTTATTCCTTTCACGTAACAATAGAACACTAACATTTTCAACGTGTCATTTTGACTATTTTGACACACTTTCTCGTAATTGGTTGGAGACAAAAACTGGGTAAAAATGCTAAATACACGTGATTGTAACGTGCCAATCGCATTGGGTTTGTGTATGACTATCTCACATCGACCGATTTGATCGGATTTGTATTGTTTTGGGTTGTCGTGATGGGTATAGTTTGTCAATTTGGAGCGGGTTTAATTGGTATCCTGCTGGATTTTTACTCTCAAGTAGAGCCGTGCACGGGCCAATTTCTCCCAACCCCGACTAGGCCAGTCGGCAGCTCTGACCGGATCATGCTGATATCGACCCGACCCGGTCTGTTTCACGTGCATAAATTACTTGGGCTTGGCACAATGACCACGCCTTGCTCGACCTGTGCTACCTTCAGCCCATTTTGATAACTCTAATATAAAGATTTGGCCAGTGCTGGTCTCAGCTCTCAACGGTCGACAGCTTATTTCTTAAGTTAATTTTTGTGTGTGTAATATGTTTTCTGCACTATAACCTGATGTTCCAGATCCGTCACAAAATGAGCGGGGAGCGGGAGAGCGAGCGTAAACGGTTTTGTGTCTTACCGATATTTTATTTAGAAAACACAATATAACTAACAAGAAAAAAACTAAAAATGAAAATACAGCTCGCAAATTGCTAAAAACCAACAGAACCTTTTAGCAACTCCGTAGTTCTTCGCTAGGCGCACCTGAGTACGCCTGGAGTGTCACAACACCTTCCCACAAGCTTTTGAGTCTCTTCAGAAAGCAAAAACTAAATGTAAAAGTGTCTCCTAGCAAAAAAAGCACCGTGTCAAAATCTTAAATTCTTCAACCGCAGGCGCTCCGAACGTCGTGGTCCGGTTTCAACTGAAGTACTCGCTTGCGTTGCTGATCTTGTCAGATCCGTTGGTTGAATTTCTCCTGGTACTGTTGTCGCTCTGAATGGAAAACTCATCGGCAAACTGGAGTCGCTCGATTTTCTGTTGACACGGTTGCCGGACTTTTCATCGACGGTGTGATTGGACCTCTCGTTGACGTGATTGCTGAACCTGAGTACACCTGGAGTGTCTCGTCACAACAAACGGGAGATGGAGAGCGACCGGGAGCGAAAGAGCGAGCAGAAAATTGAAAGCTTCCAGGAAAGTGACCGGAAACGGGAAATCAGGCGGGAACGGGAAAGCGACCGGAAAAAAGCAAGCGGGGAAAGAAACGGGAGCGAAAGAGAAAAACCTCTAAAAACCCCGGGCAACGGCAGGTACCCCGCTAGTATATAATAATAATCATACATTGTAAATTAATGTCATTAGAGTAACAAGTTTGTGCCCAGAAGAAAACCGCGTGATAAAGCGAAAAACCAGAAACTAACGAAACTTGGACAATCGAAAAGACGAAACGTCAACTTTTATAATAAAAAAAATTATTATAATATCAAACAAACCCATCATCCCAGGCCCTTGTAAAACTACAATAGGCAATAGAGCCAAATTAAGAAAAGTCGATAGTAGACTAGTCATCTTGTCGCGACAAACAATTGTTTATAAATTCAAACAACACGACGTCACAAGAAAAACTATTTTTTCAGTTTTATTTACGATTATACTAATAAAAGCATAACAGGAAAATCTAAATAACTTTGAACTACAAGACATAATCGATTGGCAACTCCGGCCTGCCATAAGGGGCAGAAGTGGTTCCCAACTTCTTTAAATGTGGGCCCCACTTCGTTGTGGTCCCCCCAAACGCTCATAGAAATATTGATTTCAGGCATTCAAAAAAATATAAAATGAAATTTTGACAAAAAACGTGTAAACGACAATTGCTAAATATACTTTATATAAAAGAACAGTTGTGCAAAATGGACAAGCTGATTTTAAAACCTAGTTTTTTCACGTGGCAACTTAAATCATACAGCCTGCATTTACACTTAAAGTTGATTCAAGGCGAAGTTCAATGCGATAAAGCCACACGCCTTCATGTTGGGACATAGACTTCTCTTTTTATTTTTTACCGCAAAAAATTAAAAAATTATTCTGTCCATGTTCTGTTCTGTTCGGCACTACGGATTGATGTGAGCAGCTATTTGGTAAAATGAAAATTAACAAGTCACAGTTGCGTAGTCAGCTGACTGTAGCTCCGGAACGTTTGCTAGAATGTTTGCAAACCTTGAAAGTGAAAATTAACTTACTTTCCGTCATCCGATCAGCTGAAAATGCAATCTATTGAAGTTTCCAAAATTTTGTTAAAAAGATTTTTGTTACTAAAAATAATATTTATCTTTGTTTTAAAACAACAAAAATAAATACAATTATTTATATTTACATAAATAAATTCAAAAAACGCCGTTTTATTAGAAACATTTTTGCAACAAATGCAAAACGGCAAATCCTGAAATATAAAAGATTTGTGGAAAAAAAACTTGGTCTTCAATGACGAATTTGTCATAAATTTACAAATAAACTATTTCTAATTTTATAGAGAACAATTTATTCAGTTCTTTTAGTTATTGATTTATGTAGAGTTGGCATGATATTCAGGGTAATACAATGGTTTTCTACTATATGATTTTGGCGTTTTCGTTTTGGTTGACTCCGGCCTAGGTTGTTTGGTTCTCTAGTGTTCCCACTCGGAAAAGGTATGCCTTTTTGCCTAAATGTTTCTTATATATAGGTGTAAACTAGAGGTTTTTATCTTCTTCTCTAGAACACAACCAACCATGTCATCATGCTGTCTCAGCCATTTGAAACTTTTAAATGATTTTAAATCTACATTCAAATCTTGTTCCTTACTTGAAAATGTTTATAAAAAGCAGGGAATATGTGTAAGTTTTTCAAATATTCATTCTGGCGTTAATTAAAAAAATTATTAGTAGCAGTTATTTTATTAATCATTGCCATCAATTAATTTCCATGATTCTTGATGGATTATCAGTAAGCCATATGGCCATTTAACAACTGACGATCTTGTACGAATGCCATTTACACAACATAAGTTTCAAAAATATCAATAAATGATAATAAGCCTAGTAAAGCCATTAGGTTATTAAAACAGAATCCGATTTTAATTAATTAATTTAAAAAAGTTTATTGATTCTGCATTGAAAGCAAAAAACTGTGAAATTATAAAAGCTTAGTTTCAAAGAATCAATAAATGATAATAAGCCTATTAAAGCCATTCCTTTATTAAAATAGAATCCGATTTTAATTAATTAATTTAAAAAAGTTGATCGATTGCAGTCGATTGCGTTGAAAGCAAAAATTATAAAAGCTAGAGACCTACCGAAGTCATAAAAATAATTGTAGGCATTACAATGAAGTTTTTTGTTATTTCTATTTTATTATCTCTCGTTGTGTTATCAGAAGGTCGTTTCTTGCAATTTGATTAAAATATATTTTTTGCAAGGCATTTAAAGTCGCCATTTAATGACGTAAAACCTCGTTAAAACTGTGTTTATCTTTTTGTTTTTATATAATCACCAGGTGGCTGCTGGTACAAATATGAAAACACCAAATTTGTTGGTCCAGGATTCGACGTTATGAAGCAAACTACCGTCGAGTCTTGCAAAGATTACTGCAACGGCGCCGAAAATTGTTACATTTTTTACTACGACCTGGAAGAGCATAAGTGCTACGCCTACAACCACGAGAGAGAACTGGATTACAATCAGTTCGATAGAAATGCAGAAGGCTATGTGCTCTATTTCTTTGCTTCTTGCGGTAAATCTGATACATACAAATGCATGCATGTATGTATTTATGTATGTATGTATGTATGTATGTATGTATGTATGTATGTATGTATGTATGTATGTATGTATGTATGTATGTATGTATGTGTGTGTGTGTGTGTGTGTGTATGTATGTATGTATGTATGTATGTATGTATGTATGTATGTATGTATGTATGTATGTATGTATGTATGTATGTATGTATGTATGTATGTATGTATGTATGTATGTATGTATGTATGTATGTATGTATGTATGTATGTATGATAACTCCGCCTTGCTTTTGCAAGCCAGTCCCATGCCTGGAGAAAGAAGGAGGGAAAGTTAAAAGGATCAAATTTTGATCTACGACAAGAACTACTAAAGCGCTTTTTACATAGAGTCATTTCAGTCTTAAAACACCTGGTGTGAAAGACTATAAGCTATTTTTTTTTAAATATGTATGTATGGGAATAGGTAATTGTATCCAATTTGCAAAACAATCTGCCACCCGGTATCCGTTTTATAGTAAAAAAAACCGTCGTGACGGCGGGTATCTCAATTAGTGTTATATTAAGAAATTTATTTTATTTATTTATTTATTAAAATGGTAAACTGTGTTAAACCTTTAAAAAGATTTCGATGATGGATTTGGATGTAGAAGTTAAAACTCAAATCACACGCAGATACATTATGAATTTCAACATAGCGAAGATAAATAAGTTAAATTAGTATATTAACTAATAATTCTTTACTATTTTTAATTGACATTTGAATAAAGTTGTATTTTCTTTCTTCAATTTTATAGCTCAAACTTCCCAAACCGAAGAGAAAAAGAAAAAGAACCCCCCAACGATTTGGGGTCACTTTAGCATTCCTATACAAAAATAATAATTTGCTACAGCTATTTCGTTTCTTAAGCATTCAATTAAAACAATTCCTTGGTATGCATTAAAATAAAATTTGATTTATCGAAAGGCGTTTAATGACTCGTTATCAAAAATCATAAAAAGCAGAGTTATTTGTAAAAATGAGCAAATTATTCTTTTGATTCGTTGATAACCTAATGGAGTTACTAGGATTATTATTTTTTTATTCAAAAGTTTACAAAACGCAAAAAGAAATTGAGAAACAAATTAATGCGTCAAACCTCATCCGTTTTCTCTCTAAAAACTATTCTTTAATTGAAAGATGAGAGAAGCATAGCAGTGTTGTTGACGTGACTGGCCATAGAACAATCTGAATCTAACCATAACCAGATCTCTCCAGATTTCGAACACGTCTTACTGGGTGGGATCAGGTCGGAGTAGATTCGAACGTCGGAAAGACGAGCACCAGATAACTTTTCCTTTTGTTGGAGTTCAACAGGAGACGGCTGCTGAACATCCAGCGATCGACGGCGTCTACGCATCTCGATACCTTCATGGCAAGAGAGTATTGACGACCAAAAGGGTGTATGCAGAAAAAAAAATGAAGGAAGGTGTCAAATAGAAAGATCTTGCAGCCGCAGAGAGAATACTTTAAGAAAATGTTTATAGCCTGATTTATAATGAATTAAAAAGTTTTTTCATCAGTTTAATTATGTAATATAGTCCTTAACGCCGAATTGTTTTTGGGCCGATTTTAAAGCTATGGAATGTAGTGTAGAGACCTTACTCATGAAATCACTAGTTGGTGATTTATATTGTCACTTTGCGTATAATTGTTCTCCATGTTTATTAATGTACAATCTGCATTTTTTACTGTGCAAAAAATTGCGCTGCGCGCAAAAAGGAGGGTGTCGTAGGATTTCCCCCCTGAAATACGCTGCCGTATTACTACCATAATTTTGAATTTCATCATCATAATCACCCTTGACCATATCTTTTTCTCTCTGCCTATTTTCATCAATCATCATCATTTTCATCATCACCGATACATCTGAGGCTATTAAGCTCTATCTCTCTCATACACCAACTTCCGCTACGAAATGCTTATCTTCCATGATGACATGAAAGAGAATTGAATTCTTAAATATATCTGGAAAATAAATATCTTCCTCTAATTCGTTTCAATTTTCCCTTGGGTTCTATCAGTGCGACGAATACTCTCATCACTATTGCAATCATCATCATCATCATCATTATCATCATAATCATCATCACCATCATCATCATCATCATCATCGTCATCATCATCATCATAATCATCATCATCATCATCATCATCATCATCATCGTCATCATCATCATCATCATCACCATCATCATCATCATCATCATCATCGTCATCATCATCATCATAATCATCATCATCATCATCATCATCATCATCATCATCATCGTCGTCGTCGTCATCATCATCATCGCCACCATCATCATCATCATCATCGTCGTCGTCATCATCATCATCATCATCATTATCATCACCACTACCATCATCATCATCGTCATCATCATCATCACCACCACCACCATCATCATCATCATCGACTCAACCAGTTACCGCAAAACAAAGAAACCACACTACTGGTCCTACACCTCTTTCATCACCATCGCTACCGTCACCACATCCATCAGAACGCCTAAGCAGATTGCGTGCATTAAACACGAAATGGCACATGGAAACTACTTTCCACTTCCAGCGTATGTTACCGGCTGAAACATCAACGGTGATTGCCAGCTCCAACTTTTTTTCATTTTATAAAACTTTACGAAAAGTACGACACAGCGATGTTGTTCACAAGTTTGTTTGTTTTTTAAAGAAGATTCTTTATTATATTTAAAAATTTCAGCTTAAATTGTCGGCGATTTTGGCCACCAATAGTTTAACTGTTCGGTTTTATGATACAGCTACGAAATTAAATAAAAAACATTTTTAACTCAATAAAAATCACAAAAACAATAAAATTAAAAAAAAACAATTAAAACCATTCTAAGGAGACCAAATAAAGAAAAATATGAAAATTTTATTTATTTAGATTTAAAATGAAACAAAAATTATGAAAAATATATTTATTTGGATTTTACCCAAAGCAAGATTAAATTATCTACACTTATTTAAATGCTTCAATTTTTTGTATTTTTTTCAAAAAATCATCTAAAAAGGTTACATTAATTTTTCTTTGAGTAAGACATAACAAACAGTACTATGTCGTTAGCTTCTGGAATAATATTTTGTGTTAACTCGTAATATTTTTCAGATGCTGTTTTTAGAAGACAAATTACATTAGAAACACTCGTCCGGTGACGAGGGTGATTATTTATCATAAAACCAAGTGACAAGAGAATTGAGATCCAGTTTTCCTTTTGGTGACAATAACGTTTTCCATATAACATTGTCAAAAGAAAACAATTGAGACGCATGAATTATTTTGTAAATCCAATAGTTCTTGTAACGATTTCTCAACATAACTCTTATGAACAATTCAATTTTACTATCTATCATACCGATTTTGGACAAAAGAGAAAATAAATATAAAAAGAACTGTGTAAAAAACCAAATCGGTGGCAAACATCGTAGAAATAAATTCCTCCGTGTACGAATTCAGTTATGATTGGAATCTTGTTTCTGATATTTGAGTGGTGTTAATCTTTTTCGACCATGTTTATCGAAGATGTGAGACACACTGTTCAAACATTTCTTGTTTTCCAAAAACGCTTTCTTTTGAAGCCGCAATTCCATCAACTGTGCTGAAGTTACTTACAACCTCTGAGTTTATGTTTGAAAGAATATCGAAATCGGCTCTTCTTACCAAAACGCAATCCTAAATACCGAAATCGTCTGGTGTGCTTCCACGTGACAGGTTCTTCAAAATCAGCTTTCAAATTACTTATATCTAGATAAATTAAATTAGGTAATTTATCTATCATTATGTTTAACATCTGTAGCGTCTTGTTGTTAATTGTTTTTAAGCATTGGTTTTTACTCATACCGAGCCACTCCAACTTAGAAAGACAAGATATTGAGTCAACCAATTCTTTGAATGCTTTCTCAGCACACGTTGTAATAGCCATTTCGCAAAATTTGACGACAGACAGAGAGACAGACAGACAGAGAAATCAAGTTAAGTAAAAGTGTGTAAAAATGAGCGCGAGCAAAAACGGAAAAGTGACCGGGAACGGGAAAGCGACCGGTAATAATTGACCAGAAGCGGTAAAGCAAGCGGGGAAGTAAACGGAAGAAAAACGATAAAAAAACTTTGAAAACCCCACATATATATATATATATATATATATATATATATATATATATATATATATATATATATATATATATATATATATATATATATATATATATATATATATATATATATATATATGTATATATATATAAATATATATGTATATATATAATATAAATATATATATATATTTCCCATTATCTAAACTCAAATTGTACAATTATATTTTATATAACTCTGCCTTGCATTTGCAAGCCAGTCCCAAGCCCGGAAAAAAGGTAAAAAGATAAAATAATGATCCAAATAGACATATATATATATATATGTATATAAATAAAAATATAAATAAATATAAATGTATGTATATATATACATAAATAAACATACATATATATTTATATATGTATATATACATGTAAATGTATATATATATATATACATAAATATACATACATATATTTATATATATACATGTAAATGTATGTATATATATATATATATAAATATATATATATATACATATATATATATATGTATATATATATACGCTATATATATATACATATATATATATATATACATATATATATATATATATATATATATGTATATGTATATGTATATATATACATATGTATATGTATATATGTATATATATATATAAATTTTTATAGATATATATATATACATATACAGATATATATGTATATTTATGTATATATACATATATATATATATGTATATATATATGTATATATACGCTATATATATATATATATATATATATATATATATAAATATTGCTTTTCCTGTAGTATAACTTCAGCTACTAAAAAACCCATATATGTGTAGCAGTTTCTGCAAATCAGAGTTTTTCTATATTTTACTACTCGATTCATTCTTACTTTATATCTTGTAACAGGATGGATTCCAAGTTATTGGCAATACCTGGAGGATGGACGGATTGCCCTAATATAAGTAATCCCATAAGCAATAACTTTCTGGTTTTCAAAACGTTACTGGATGAAAAATACAACGATCAAGTATCATTTGAATCGAAATTCGATTTTAGCACTCTAAAAGAGTCAGCAAGTAAATTGACAGACAAAAAATTTGGACTAATCGTTGATTTGACGAACACAAATAGATTCTATAAGAAAAATGTTATCGAAAAGTCACAATGCCGATACGTCAAACTAAGCTGCAAAGGTTTCGGAGAGACTCCGTCGGAAGAGTCGGTTAAAAAGTTCGTTCAAACCGTGCAGTTGTTTCTACAAAGTAATCCCAAGGGTCTTGTCGGCGTTCATTGTACACACGGTTTCAATAGATCGGGATTCATGGTTATAAGCTATCTGTGCTCCGTCAAAGGGTTGAATGTGGAAACCGCGGTTAAAGCCTTTTCCGAAGCTAGAGCGCCAGGAGTTTACAAAAAAGACTATTTGGACGAGCTTGTAAAGCGGTTTGGTGGCGGGCGTCAAATAACTATCGAGATTCCTCCACTTCCTAAATGGCACAGCCAGGCAGAGGACAGCGTAAACCATAAAAATTATCCTAAAATCAAAGACATTCTTTTCATGGATGGTCTCGTTGCCGGCGTCGATACAGTCAAAGACGTAGAGCTGATCGCTGAACTTCAATCTCAAGTTTCCAAGATGTGCCAGAGGACCGACAAAAAGTTTCCCGGATCGCAGCCTGTCGGACTGGACATTAACAACATTCAGGCGCTTACGGACAAGAAATATCTGGTCAGCTGGAAAGCCGACGGGCAGAGGTACATGATGCTCATTAAAGCAAACAATGCGGTTTACATGTTCGACAGAGACTACGCGCCATATCGGGTGAACGGTATAGCATTTCCGAGAAAAGAAATCAGCGATGGTTATTTATTTGACACTTTGGTTGACGGCGAACTGGTCATAGATTCTTATCTTGGAGACAAAATTCCCAGATATCTGATCTACGACATCATAGCACTGAATAGTAAAGATGTCAGCACCTTCAACTTTGCTGACAGGCAAAAGTGTATTCGCGAAGAAATAATTGAACCGCGAGCAAATCAGATGAAGAAAGGATTGATAAACAGGTCTAAAGAACCGTTAGGCATCCGGGCTAAAGATTTCTGGCCATTAACTACCGCTAGAAAACTATTAGGTGACCAATTTAGAAAAAGTCTTGGTCACGAAATGGATGGACTGATTTTTCATCCCTTCGATGACTCTTACAAAACGGGACAGTGCAAAGAGATACTTAAATGGAAGCCACCCCATTTAAACACAGTTGATTTTAGGCTGTTAATAGAAAAAAAAGGAAAACAGGGCCTGCTGCCGAGTCTTGTTGGCAAGCTCATGGTCGGTGGAATGGTGGTACCGTTTGCCGAAATGACAGTCAGTAAGACCATGGCAGCTTATAACAAGAAAATAATAGAATGCTCTTGGGATTTTGCTTCTGGCTCGTGGAAGATGCTCAGAGAAAGAACCGACAAATCTTTTCCCAACAGATACGAGACTGCAGCTTCTATAGTGTCCTCGATCAAATACCCGGTGACGCAAGAGCTGCTGCTACAGGTGACTGAGTATCAGCAAAATTCAGCTAACACTTGTACGCTTAAGCCGGCTGGCTCATCAAAGCCAGACAGCTCATCAAAGCCAGACAGCAAGAAGCGAGCCAGAGAATGTGACTCGCTCGATCTTAGCAGCAACGGCTTCATATCGCTCGAACCAAAAGCAAAAATTCCCAAGCATCGTGTTTAAGCATTCGCGAAACAGTTTAATTTGTTTTTCCTAAAAGGACCGCCTCAGAGCTATTTTCACTCATTAATCAGGCATTAAAAGTTTTTTTAATTTTTTTTTATTAAATTTTTTTATAACCTCGCTTCGCTTGAAGAAGTTAATAAATAATTTTATAGAAATTAATCTTGTGTATTTTAAATATTAATCAAGTATTTTGATTTTTGTGAATTTCAAATATATTTAACCACTAAGAATATAAAAAAGTGTTTGTTTTTGAAATTGCTATCGAATTAGTCGTCCAACAAAAAAACGTACGTTTACCGGTCAACAATAAAACAGATTATTTAAACAAATTATTCAGAATTTTAGAATTGAAAACAGTTTAAAGAAACTTTGACTTAAATGTAAAAAACGTTTATCTATATATATAAAAGAACATGTCCTGACTGACTGACTGACTGACTGACAGATGACTGACTGATAATCAACGCCGAGCTCAAACGCCTCATCCTAGGAACGTGAAATTTGGAACTTATATTACTTTTATAGCGTAAACATCCGCTAAGAAAGGATTTTTGAAAATTTTGCTCCTGAGGGGAAAAAAATTGGAAAACAAACCTTTTTCTAAAACAATGTATATCTCGAAAACCAAAAATGAGGAAATTTTGAAATTTGGTATATAGATTCTTTTTGAAAAATAAAAAGATACGTGTTTCACCATTTTTTGAAAATTCGGTTTTCCAGATCTCAAATGTGGGTTGGAAAATTGGGTTATTTGGTTTTTAAAGTGGCTGCTACTCAAAAACTGTGAATGCTACAGGAGTGAAAATTAGTATTTAGTTTCTACTCCAAAAATAATGAAATACGTATTTTAGCATTTTTTGAAATTTTGGTTTCCAGGACTTCAAATGTGGGGTGGAAAATAGGGTTATTTGTTTTTTAAAGTAACTGCTACTCAAAAACTGTAAATACCACAGATGTAAAAATTATTATTTAGTTTCTATTCTAAAAATAAAGATATACGTGTTTTACCATTTTTTTAAAATTTGATTTTCAGGACCTCAAATGTGGGGTGGAAAATAAGGTTATTTGGTTTTTAATGTAACTGCTACTCGAAAACAGTAGATGCTACAGGAGTAAAAATTAGTATTTGGTTTCTACTCCAGAAATAATGATATACGTGTTTTACCATTTTTTGAAAATTTGGTTTCCAGTTCCAGGACCTCAAATGTGAGGTGGAAAAAAGGTTATTTGATTTTAAAATAACTGCTACTCAAAAACTGTAAGTGCTACAGATGTGAAAAATAGTATTTTGAGGTTTTGTGCCGGTTAAAAGTAAATGAGTTCAGTTTATCACCGGACGGACGGGCTAAGCCGTTATTTTAGGGTCTTCATACGGCCCTGCCAAAATCTTAAATCAAGGTGGGACGGGCCGAGATTTTTAACCAAGTATATAGACATTTTAGTGATTTTAGGGTGTTCAGGCTAAACGTGAAGTCAAGGTGGGACGGGCCGAAGTTTTTCATCAAGTATATAGAACTTCTAGGCCTGTAAAAACGGGCCGGGCCCATATTAGACGGGCCGTGCTGGGCCAGGAATTTCGGTTTTTGAAACGGGTTGGGCCAAGTTGTCGACGGGCCGAGCCGAGACCTAAAAAATTGATCCGTGCAGTACTCTACTATGTATGCATGGTTCAAATTCTCAAATTTCATGCGAGCGAAGCCGCTACGGGCACTGCTAGTTTAGCTTATAAGTTGCCACGAGTTATTTCAAAATGTCCCACAGAAAGAGCTCTTGACTCAAAAAAACACATACTCACGAAACACAAAAACCTTGACATATGATCCCTGCTTCTCGAGCTATAATATATTATTTGATGGATGAAAATTTACTCTTCAAAACTCGGAACAGAACCATAATGTAAAACAAGTAATGTTTATTGCAACTTGCTTTTTTGAGATGATTGTAAATCTTGTATAAGCAAATTAAGAAACCGCAAAACGAACTTTCGCACTGCCAAAAGCATCATTTTCAAAGCAAACCCGGTTTTTTTAAACAAAAACAAACCTTTTGCTTCAACATGAATGCTCAAATAATTTAACAACAACAAAAAAACCATCAAAACATTTGTTTTTGTTCCGTGTGTTTATGTTTATTCTGATTTTGATTAAGGTTTCTGTATAATCTGGCGCAAGACACAAACGAAACAAAATTTTCGTTTTCTCTTCAAGCGACATCATCCGAAACAGACTTTTTAGCACTGGTGAAAACGTTTTTTTTTTAAACTTCTAAGCCGTGGACCGTTAAAAAGTTGAAAACATTTTATTAAAATAAATATTTTTAATTTATCTGTAATGTTTTTAGCGTAAATCCTCTACTCGTCTTTCATAGATAGATACCCAATGTTACTGCGATATAATGTCTTGGAATGATGTGGTAATGTTTCTGAGTGATGTTTTAGACGAACGTTGTCTGAAACTGACACTACTGTTTGTTTAAAACATATATATTTCCAGTAATCTTGTTGTTGAATTATAGTGTTCGTCTATATGGTAGTTGTTCATTATTTAATGCAATGCTATGAACACGTTGTGAAAATGAAACGATAATGTAATTTTAAAAACCAATGATAAAATTTATATTTCAAGCACTTTTAAAAATAAACAAGTAAAAATAAAAAAAATACAAATTTTTTAATGTTTTTAAAACATTGAAATGTTTTTCAGTTTTATGTTCAACAATGTACAACAAATGTAACATGGATCAATCAGTAAACTAAATCACCAAAACTCTCCTAAATTTTTAATTTATTTGTACATCAAATAAAAAGTTAGTTTACAAATTTAAAAAATTAGAAAAAAACTTAAAGACTAAAGCTTCTGCACCGAAGTAAATAAAAACGAAAAACAATTAAAACAGATCTTTAAAAAAGCGCCCAGACATGAATTATTGATTGAGACAATCTGCAACTGGACCAAGTGACGATGTCTCAAGTAGAACCTTCAAGTCGAAGACAGATTTGATTTGATACTCTCATGGCTGCGTGGCTTTATAAAGGTAGAATTCCAGAATTTAAACTGTTTACAGGTACAAAGAATTTCTGTTTGTCTATATGCTTTTATTAACTTTCACTTGCCCGGTTGTCTGCGGTTGTCCAAGGGATGTGTATGGGATGTACGCGGAAGTCGGGTAGATGATTCTAAAATTTTCTTATTTCAAAAAACTTTAACCAATTAATTTCAAAAAAAAAGATTTAATACGTTAAAGATGCATAACTATAATGACGACAAAAATTTTCATCGTTATAGTAACTATAAACATCTTTTCTTTAATATTCATAGGGATTATATTTTTACAATAGGACATCGCTATAAAATTTTATCACTGTCTTAAAAGCATATTTTTAATTTTTTAAATTATAATTAATTGTTTATATTAACAATGCAAACAACGAAATGAAAAATTTGCTTTTGTAGTCATATTAAACACTTTGATCACAAAAATTTTAAAAACTAGCCAGATTTTTATTAAAAAATTTTTATTTTCAATCCATTATTTGCATAAAAACTTCTAAAAATTCAATTTTTGAGATTCCCATAAAACAAAATATTGTAAAATAATCCTTGTTGGTTTTAGAATAAATATTTGTTTTGAAATGTGTTTTATGCAATTAAATGTTGAATATATATCTACAATATGGTAACTTTGTCTTGCGTTAACTTAAAAAAATTCAAGCTGTTTTATTATCGGTGAAAATTGACGCGTCAATCATTCCGTATTTCAATTTCTTTCTTGAAGTTATAAATGAAAAAAAACAGTTTTCATCATTTTTTTATTTTTTTTTTGCTATTGGAAAAATAATTATTTTTTTTGGTTTATTTCAGATGTTTTTTAAACATTTTAAAAATTCAAGCCAAAGCTAACTCAAATTTTCAATGAATTACCAAGCCTAATTTTTCTTTAAATCTTTAAAAAATTTTGTACTTTAGCGGCTAATAACTGTTTGCAAATTGTTTTTTTAATAATAATAAATCTATGAAATAGAATTACATTAACTGCAGTCTTCTAAATACTTGATGTGTAAAGTATGTAAGGATTGAAAATATAAAAAATTTTTCGAATGGATATGGAAGAAACAAATATTTTATTATAAATTTTTAAATATAAAAATTAAATATTGTTTTTTTCAACAAACTAAAAATTAATGGTTAATTTCTGTACAGACAATTTGTAATTAAAACAAAATAGAGTTTTAATTGATTTTATTCTATAATTCATTCAAATTTAGTCCAATCAATCTGAAAGTTTAATGGAAGGTAAAACAGGCAGCAAGAAATAAACCCAATATATTTCAACTTCATTAAATATTTAGAAGACTGTGGTTAATTTTTCAAATTTTAAAGATTTACACTCATCAACAAATATTTTACAAAACATTTTTAGTCGCTGAAAGAAAATATTAAGTAGGTTTTTGAAAAAACAAAGTTTTTTTACGGTTTTATGTTATTTTTTAAATTTATTCCTCTTAAATTCAAACCTTTAAGACATTTTCTTGTTTCAAGGTTTTTTATAAAATGTTTGTTTAAAAATAAAAGAATTATGAAACAAGTTTATGATTTGCAATCATACGTTTTGTTCAGCTTTAATCTGTTCATTGAAGCGTTTGCAATATGATATTTTAGTATCTATTTTCCTGGATATCATCCCATTCCGCTAGAACCTTTAGATAAACAAACGTAAAACGCAAATAAGATTATAAAGCCAACAAAAACCCATTTTGATATTATTATGAATTGTAGTAGTAGTAGTAGTAGTAGTAGTAGTAGTAGTAGTAGTAGTAGTAGTAGTAGTAGTAGTAGTAGTAGTAGTAGTAGTAGTAGTAGTAGTAGTAGTAGTAGTAGTAGTAGTAGTAGTAGTAGTAGTAGTAGTAGTAGTAGTAGTAGTAGTAGTAGTAGTAGTAGTAGTAGTAGTAGTAGTAGTAGTAGTAGTAGTAGTAGTAGTAGTAGTAGTAGTAGTAGTAGTAGTAGTAGTAGTAGTAGTAGTAGTAGTAGTAGTAGTAGTAGTAGTAGTAGTAGTAGTAGTAGTAGTAGTAGTAGTAGTAGTAGTAGTAGTAGTAGTAGTAGTAGTAGTAGTAGTAGTAGTAGTAGTAGTAGTAGTAGTAGTAGTAGTAGTAGTAGTAGTAGTAGTAGTAGTAGTAGTAGTAGTAGTAGTAGTAGTAGTAGTAGTAGTAGTAGTAGTAGTAGTAGTAGTAGTAGTAGTAGTAGTAGTAGTAGTAGTAGTAGTAGTAGTAGTAGTAGTAGTAGTAGTAGTAGTAGTAGTAGTAGTAGTAGTAGTAGAAGTAGTAGTAGTAGTAGTAGTAGTAGTAGTAGTAGTAGTAGTAGTAGTAGTAGTAGTAATTTTATTAGTTTCTTTATTTAATTATTATCATTATTATTTATTTATTAAATTGTTAACATAGCAAATTGTTCAAAAAAAATTTAAAGAAATAAAGAATTTAAATTTCAAATATTGGCACAGCCAAATTAAAGAGTAGATTGACATTTATTTAAAGAGATGCTATTGTTGCATTCCTAAAGAAGATGTTATCAACGTTCACGTGCTAAAAAAAACTTCAAATTAAATGTATACTTGTTTCTAAAATCTTGCTGTTGTTTTGTGTTTTTTTTAATCAATTCTTTCACGGAAATTGAAACAAAATTGTTTTTTTTTTTTCAAATCAAATTTTTTTGAAACGAAGTAAAACTAGATAAGGATAAATTGTGAGGGAAAGAAAGGGAGGAATAAAAATAACAAAAAAAAATAAATAGATAAATAAGAAGAGAAAAAATTTGTTCAATAAATGAGATTGTAAAACAAATAATTATTATTTTTATCAACTTGTGCATTTATTTATTTGATAATTTATCTATTTAATAACTTTTTTATTTGTTTATCAATTTATTTATTCATTTATTTATTCATTCATTCATTCATTCATTCATTCATTCATTCATTCATTCATTCATTCATTCATTCATTCATTCATTCATTCATTCATTCATTCATTCATTCATTCATTCATTCATTCATTCATTCATTCATTCATTCATTCATTCATTCATTCATTCATTCATTCATTCATTCATTCATTCATTCATTCATTCATTCATTCATTCATTCATTCATTCATTCATTCATTCATTCATTCATTCATTCATTCATTCATTCATTCATTCATTCATTCATTCATTCATTCATTCATTCATTCATTCATTCATTCATTCATTCATTCATTCATTCATTCATTCATTCATTCATTCATTCATTCATTCATTCATTCATTCATTCATTCATTCATTCATTCATTCATTCATTCATTCATTCATTCATTCATTCATTCATTCATTCATTCATTCATTCATTCATTCATTCATTCATTCATTCATTCATTCATTCATTCATTCATTCATTCATTCATTCATTCATTCATTCATTCATTCATTCATTCATTCATTCATTCATTCATTCATTCATTCATTCATTCATTCATTCATTCATTCATTCATTCATTCATTCATTCATTCATTCATTCATTCATTCATTCATTCATTCATTCATTCATTCATTCATTCATTCATTTATTTATTTATTTATTTATTTATTTATTTATTTATTTATTTATTTATTTATTTATTTATTTATTTATTTATTTATTTATTTATTTATTTATTTATTTATTTATTTATTTATTTATTTATTTATTTATTTATTTATTTATTTATTTATTTGTGGCGCAGTTCGTGACATCTAGGAGACACCTGTCGTTGAAGTAGACAGAGAAACAAATAAGGACAAGAAAAAAAATATAAAAATGACAGACAGACGAAGAATGATAAAAATCGAAATCATGATAAATGAATTAATTGATGTTTTCAGACTTACTGCTATGTGCAGGTGTGCGTATGTCTCTATGCATGTGGGAGTCTGTTTGAGCGCACGTGAGTGTGTGAACAGGCGTGATTTATGTGAATGAGAGCGGTTTCGCAAGGAAACATTTTCAGTCGACCGTGACAGTAGACAGTAGTTTACAGAGATGAAGAGATGTAATAAAACAAACCATCTGGTGAGGTAATGAAAATAAAGGGAAGCAGCCAGGGGGAGAAAGAAAGAAAGAAAGAACGATAGAAACAAGAGACACAGACAGAGAGAAACATAAAAAAATAGAAAACATGTGCAGGAAAAGACGAGTTTGTCAACATAAACTTTTATTTCAAATACTCTCGATTTAGAAATACGAAAGATGTTCAAATTAAGTGTTTTTTTATTGAATCATGTATTGTCATCCATTATAAAGCTATGCTAAAAGTTTCAGCTTCCTAGCTAGTCAAAAAACTGGTTAAATTTAACTTGCAAGATTTGCATACAGAGAAAGCCACACACACACACACACACACATACAAACAGAGATTGTAACTTGAATAAAAGTTTGTAAAAATAGAACGTCACCATTTTAGAAATCAAACTTCTACCATTCATAATTTCTTATAAAAGCAAAAGTCAATTTTTTTTAATTTTCAAAGTTTTTAATAGTTTTATTTATATTTTTCCTTGCTGTTTTTACTTTTTTTTTATTTACAATTTTGTTACAGACACTTCTGAGTACTTCCGACAATCCATTAATACCGTACACACCTTCATCTACACCTGGAGTATCGCAGAAACCTTCTATCAAGATATTTATTTTACACCACAAATTTTCATTGAACTTCTCGCACGATATTTGTTTTACACTGACTTTACTTTTATTTTTCGCATTTTTGTTCTAATTTTTGTTTTTTTTTAATTACAGTGTACTCACAAAGAATTATTTTCTCACCCAATAAATATATTTTTTAAATTATTCATCCTTTCAAATTCTTTCAAATAGCCAACCACATCCGTCTCTTTCAACTTTCCTTTTTTTCCACCTCCCTTCAAAGTGTCGGTCGACGCGTATCCATCTTCACTAGACCCCCTGTACCACTGGGGTCGGGTGCAGTAAAGAACACTTAGGGCACCTGTAAACACCTACGTACATCAACGCTCGGGGTGAAAGAGTCCTTATGGAGACGAACGCCGCGGTTAGTGGAGCTCGAGGGAGATGACAGGTGCTGAAAAACCAGGAAGCTGGTTGAAGAGAAACAGCAATAGAAAATTTATGTAAAAATAAAAAATTGGTAGAAAAAGAAACGGGACAGAAATAAAAATTAAACGATATAAATTAAACATAAGAGAGAAAACAATTAAAAAATATAGAAGGTTCCAATGAAAAAAGTCAAAAGCAAAAAAATTAAAATTATTAAAATTTGCATAAAAATAATAAAACTTTAAAAGCAAAAAATAATAAAACTTTAAAAGCAAAAAATAAAAATAAAACAAGTAAATTAAAACGCAGCAGTACAAAATAAAAGAGAAAAATTAAAAACATTAAAAAAAAGGAAAAAATCTAAAATAAAACGTAAAAACAAAAAATAAAATAGATAAAGACACAAAAAGAAAGTTAGATAAAAAGAAAGAAAAAGAAAATGAAAAAAAAATTCATGCTCGTCGCAACAATCGTTATTGTCGTCTGCCGGCGCCCCTGTCACATGCAATTCTTTTTTTCTGAGCGCTCATTTCGGTTCGTCTTTTATTTTGCTCTTTTTATTTATTGTTTTGCTTTCTTTTGTTATGATTTTGTTGTGCGTATGCTTTGTACTCGTTGACAACATGCAGGGTTGGTTATTTTTTTGTTTTTTTTTTATGTCGCTGACAAGACGGAGACTTTGATGAGACAAAACGATCGACATCACATGACCGGAAGTCAAAAGTTTTGTTTTTTTTTCTACAGTTTCTTTTGTTTTAACATCAACTAGGAACAATTGTTTTTTTTTTCAACGTTGTGTATTATCGTCTGAAAAATTCAAAATTTACGAAAAAAAACAGAAAACAAATTCAAGACTACAGCTTTTCAGAACTCGGCGATTGCAATTTTCCCAGCAAACCTCGAACACTCGCAGTTTGCAGTTTCCCAATCCCAGCGCTGCCGAAAACAGCTTTTCGAAGTTGCGCAATCACAGTTTTTTCGAAACGGGAAACGGAAGCAGCAACATCGATCGAGCGCCTTTCGACGATCGACTCACAAGGAAGAGAAGTCAACTTGATAATCAAAATCAAAATCACCATCAATCGCAAATAAAATCATTAAATAAATAAATCAATCAATCAAAAACGAACAACGATGTCACGCGCTCATAAGGTCAAAGAAGAAAAATATGGGGGGAAGGGCGATGGGGGGTTAGGGAAGATAGGGGAAGGGGGTAAATACAGTGAGCAAAAATACGACGATCGGTAGACATTGTTTATTTATAATTCCGCCCGCTGGGTAAACAAAAGACATCCCGCGTATTGATGTAATGCAAGCGCCACGACCGGGGGAGGGAGTGAGAAGAGGGGGAGAGGGAATTGGGTGGGATGCAAAAAAAGCAGGTATATAATTGCATGTATGTTTTTTTTTAAAATAATAACCATAATAATAAGATATAATAAGAATAGCAATAATCATAATAATACGTAAAAATACTTTTTTTATATTCCGGTAATTTACGTATATTAGATTGATTAATTGATTTCCATTAGCAGTAATTCTCGTTTTGAATGCCGTACAGTGGGAAGTTTATCTTCATTCGCGGAAAGTGGAGTCGGACATGCGCATGGAAACGCGTTTTTTAGCAGCGGGAACTGAAAAAAAAAGGTAAAGTGCGTGCTACGAGGACAGGGGGTAAAACGTGGAATAGCGAAATTGGATGTTAATACAAAAAAAATTATTGTCGCGCGTGCGTGAGGTTTATTGACTCAAAATATTATCATTAATTGGAATAAAATTGATCACAAGTCATTCTAGAATTGAGAAGAAATTAATTGAAAAAATAGAAAACGTTCCGTGACATCAAAGCAAAAAATAATTATTTTAATTTATAAGTTCTAAAAAATAAAAAACTTCAATCATGAAACTTTTAAAATTTTTAAAGATGAGGCAACACGCACAAGAAAAAATGAAAAAATCAAGCTTAAAATTTAATCACGTGACGCTTTCGTTACAAGAAGATGAAAGAAAAACTTGAAACAGGAAATGTCGAAGAGATGAAATTCAAATTCGTTTCGATTGAAGAAACAACTCAACCATTACAAGATGACGACGTTTTGATGATGATGATGATGATTATATTACTGCGTTGGCAATGATAGTAATGATGGTGTTGATGATGATGATGATGATGATGATGATGATGATGATAATGGTGATGATGATTATACTACTGTGATAATAATGTTAATGATGATGATTATATTACTGTGATGATGATGATGATGATGATGATGATGATGATGATGATGATGATGATGATGATGATGATGATGATGATGATGATGATGATGATGATGATGATGATGATGATGATGATGATGATGATGATGATGATGATGATGATGATGATGATGATGATGATGATGATGATGATGATGATGATGATGATGATGATGATGATGATGATGATGATGATGATGATGATGATGATGATGATGATGATGATGATGATGATGATGATGATGATGATGATGATGATGATGATGATGATGATGATGATGATGATGATGATGATGATGATGATGATGATGATGATGATGATGATGATGATGATGATGATGATGATGATGATGATGATGATGATGATGATGATGATGATGATGATGATGATGATGATGATGATGATGATGATGATGATGATGATGATGATGATGATGATGATGATGATGATGATGATGATGATGATGATGATGATGATGATGATGATGATGATGAGGATGATGAGGATGATGAGGATGATGAGGATGATGAGGATGATGAGGATGATGAGGATGATGAGGATGATGAGGATGATGAGGATGATGAGGATGATGAGGATGATGAGGATGATGAGGATGATGAGGATGATGAGGATGATGAGGATGATGAGGATGATGAGGATGATGAGGATGATGAGGATGATGAGGATGATGAGGATGATGAGGATGATGAGGATGATGAGGATGATGAGGATGATGAGGATGATGAGGATGATGAGGATGATGAGGATGATGAGGATGTTGAGGATGATGAGGAGGATGAGGATGATGAGGATGATGAGGATGATGAGGATGATGATGATGATGATGATGATGATGATGATGATGATGATGATGATGATGATGATGATGATGATGATGATGATGATGATGATGGTGATGATGGTGTTGATGGTGATAATGATAATGATGGTAGTGGTGATGATGATGGTTATGGTGATGGTACTGGTGGTGGTGGTGATGATGATGATGATGATGATTATGATTATGATGGCGACGGTGTTGGTGATGGTGGTGATAATGTTCTGGTCGTGCAGCACTCTAGTAGCGATGTCAACGATGACGATGACAATGATGATGGCAATGACGGTGACAACGACGACGACGATGATGATGACAAATAAAAGCTGGTAGCAAGGTCAAGGTCACACGAACATCTTCGTTTCTTCGACAAACTGCTCCGGTTCACGCCACGTTCGATCCAGCCGATGGAAAGCTCTGGAAAGAAGTTCAAAGGTCAACTGCCATCAATGATATTGCAACAAATCATTTCTCATATTGTATGTGTATTACTCTGTGCGCGTGTGTGTGTGTGTGTGTGTGTGTGTGTGTAATGGCGTCTGCCGGTATCTCTCGGTGTCGCTCAGTGAGTTCCTATGTGTCATTGCGTTTTCAACAATGTTTACAGTGGCGTAACAGAGAGAAATCATACCGTGATCATCGAAATCATCATCACAAATGTTGTTACTATAACATCACATACGTCATTTTAATCCTATCCTTTGGTATTGTCATCATATTTATTAGCAACTTCGAAGTAATCCTCTTCATTATCTTCATCATCATCGTCATCATCATCGTCATCGTCATCGTCATCGTCATCGTCATCGTCATCATCATCGTCATCATCGTCGTCATCGTCGTCGTCATC
>OZ022240.1:39573093-39583093 GCA_963978895.1 Erpobdella octoculata
GTCGTCGAGTTTTGGCCATCGGCTGAGCTTCATTGAATTTCCTATCGTCACATTCTGCTTCGACGATGTTCGGCTCGCCGAGAGCCGACTTATTGCTGACTTTAGTCGTCGTACTTGAGCTGCAGGGAATCATGCGCGTTGCTGTAGCAGTCAGCCTAGCTACGTTGTTCGTCGTTGGAGTGCCACCAATCGTAGTCGCGTTAGCTGAAGAGTCGTTTCGACGAGCGGCGCTACGTGTCGGCGAAAAGAAAACTACGCCCGGCTTACGAACCACCAGCGAGACCGGCGAATTTCTGCGGTTTCTTTTGAATTTTTTTCTGATTATGATACCCGATGGCCGAACGATGTAGTCGCAAGCCGGTGCGCTGCAGGAATTAGTCGCCGCTTCGTCGCCGCTAACGCTAGCGAATCGCTCGTCGGCTGATGACGGCTTGTCGGCGCTGGTTTTGAAACGGCGTTTGATGTCGTGGTATGGATCGTCTTCAGATGCAACTAAAGGTATGTCAATAATCTGTGGAAGAAACAATAAAGTCAACTTATGTCTATATGTTAGTATATATCTTTATATATTAAACAATATTTTGGTACAAATTTTTCTGTTAAGCAAGCTCAATTAAATACAAGACACCGTCATCGACTAATAATCTTTATTTTATTACGCGCGCTTACTACAGAGCTGTAATAAAAACAAAAATAATTATTATTATTATGGTTTAAATAACTGCAACTCAAGCCACACCCTCACTCAAATCCTCCCACCCCCCCCCCACCCCGCCGATTTTCGCCGCGCAAATAAAAAATAACAAGCATGAAAACCATGAAATCGGCCGTCATAAAAAATAACAAGACACCATGGACGAATAAACACTTCAAAGTGGCCAAAGCAAAGAACTTTTATTTCTTTATTTCATCTCCCGCTGTTTTCATCCTTCTTTTATCGCGCGCCCTTCGTTCCGCGAAAAGCAGTAACTCACCAGCTCAGTCGTCGCCGCCGCCGACGGCGGCTTTGCTTTGTCGAAGACGCTGATTTTCGTTCTCCTCGCATCCTCGGGTGGTGGCAGCGTCGACGGGGGCGCGTCAACGTCACTCCAGGAGGGCGGCCACCCCGCCGGGCCGGGCACGTGACTCGGACGGGAGGAGACGCCGACTGGTCGGGAGGGAGAGACGCCGTCGGAGCGGGAAGGAGGGCCGCCGCGGTCGATTCCTTCCGGTGTCGATGAATGAGAGAAAAATAAGAGAAAATCAAAGATGAAAATATTCCGTCATCGCAATTGCCATCATCATCCTCATCATTATTATCATCATCATCATCATCATCATCACCATCTTCTTTATTATGACTATCATCATCGTCATTATCGTCATAATAATAATCATCATCATCATCAACAACAACATCATTAGAGTGAATGAGTCATCAAATTGCGAAGACATGAAAAAGTCGATTTCTAGATTTTCCGACAAGCAAAAAAAATATTAAAGTGCTTCATCAGAGAAAAAAATATTCATCAGTACTTAACGAAAAACTGAATGTCGCTCACAAAAACTGAACGATACTCACAAAAACTGAACGATACTCACAAAAACTGAACGATACTCACAAAAACTGAACGATACTCACAAAAACTGAACGATACTCACAAAAACTGAACGATACTCACAAAAACTGAACGATACTCACAAAAACTGAACGATACTCACAAAAACTGAACGAAACCGGACAGAACTGAGCAATACAAGAAGACAAGATTGAAATACTTATTTTCAATTTCTGCTCTTGCATGAACACCCCCTTTGTCATTCCAGCTTGATTCGAAATTTACTTTTCTTCCTTCCAATTTCCTTTCGAGTGCGCATGCGCCAAATGGGGTAGGAAAAAGTTTTTGAATGTCTGTCTATTTCTTTTTTTCTTTTCTCTCAATCTTCCTCTTGTTTTTATTTTTATTATTCTAAAAAAAATTTCGGTTTTTTTTTTCTCTTTCAAGCATTTTATTTTTATTTATTTGTCTGTCTTTTTTTCTTTGCTTTATTTCTCTTTCTCTCTCTCTCTTTCTCTCTCTCCTTTTTTCTCCCTCCCTCTCTCTCTTTTTCTCTCTCTCTCTCTCTCTCTCTCTCTCTCTTTCTCTCTCTCTCTATTTTTCTCTTCCCTTCTCTTTCTCTTTCTCTTTCTTTCCATATTTTTCTTGTTTCTTGTTCTTGCTTGTTTGTTTAGCTTTTTTAGTCTCACCAACTATTCATACTTACTACTACTGCTACTACTACTACTACTACTCTCTCTCTCACTCTCTCTTTCTCTCTTTCTTTCTTTCTTTCTTTCTTTCATTCTCAAAGAAACGTAAAACCCCAGCTCAGTAAAAAAGGTTTTACAAAAATATTTATCACCGGTGATAAATTTAGTGTCTTCGGGATGTTCAGCTGACAAAAAACTTTGACAAAGTTGCCGAGAAATAATAGAAGAAAATGGAAATTTATGACAACAACTTTTGCGTTTCGTAATTGAAATAACTGTTAGACATAAATCATTCACTTTGGCGATTCACTTTTCAACGTCGATAACTTTGAAATTAATGTTTTAAAAAGGCAAACGAAACACCAACTCTCTCTGGCAGTCCTGCGCCGGTCCCCATCCGTCGGCAATTCCCCCGGCCACGGTGGAGGCGCGGGTGAGATGGTCACCGCGAGCTGATGATGCTCCCCGTGATACCTCGGCTCCAAGTGCCCGCTGCTACTGTCGTCGCAAAAGCCCGCGGCGCCCGCCGAATGCCGGGGCGTCAGAGGCGGTGTCGACGACATGAAACTCGAAGTGAGCGAGTTCTGGTTACGATGATGGTTGTCCTGGTAAGATTGCACGCGAAGCAGGCCAGGTTTCGTCGGCTCGCAGCTGCGGTTGCGGCTACGCTCGGCTGACGCGTCGGCTACGGGGAGCGGAGCGTAAGCTACGAAGGAACGTTTCAAAGAGGAATAACTTCTGTTTTTGTGGTTTAAACTGGCCGAGGACTTGCGGTACTTCGGCAGTATGGTGTAGCCGGATGTGACGCTGTCGGCTGGCTCTTGTAGAGCTCGGTGCTGGGCTTCCGATTTCGGCTTCGTAGCCATGACGATCATTGCTGTGTTGCTGCTGCCACTTTGTTTTCTTGAATGTTTTTGTTTATTATCTGTTTCTTTTAATATATTTTTATTATTTCTTTTTAACTTTTTCTTTTTTATTGAGGTGCTTCTTGGAGGTATTTAGTTTTTTTTCTTCTTCGCTGCTTCCGGTATCTTTTTATCCTGTTGGAGATGATGTGCTATCGATAGTTATGGTGAGAATAAATGTCGAGAAGATAATGGAATGGTGATGGTAATGTTGACAATCAAAAGGGGTGATGATGATGATGGATGGTGGTGGTGGTGGTGGTGGTGGTGGTGGTGGTGGTGGTGGTGGTGGTGGTGGTGTGACGCAGGCGTTGACGGTGGTAGGGGCGGTTGTGGTTGCGGGAGGCTGGTAGTGGTAATGATGCCGGTAGTAGTAAATGGTGCATATGATGGTGGTGGTTGTGGGAGTGAGAGTGGTGATGGTGGTTGTGGTAATGATGGTAGTTGCGGGAGTGGTGGCGTTGGTGGTAGTGGTGGTGGTGGCGATGGTGGTGGTGGTGGCGATGGTGGTGGTGGTGATGGTGGTGGTGGTGGCGGCGGCGATGGTGGTGGTGGTGGTGTAGAAGAGTGGTGGCGATGACGCTGATGGTGAATAATGCGAAGAGTGCTGGTGATGAGGATAGAACTTTAACGAGAAAAAAAAAAGAAATGATTAAATATCAAAACAAATGAACAGCGAACATTGGTGTACTGCAATCTCTTAGGTCAATTTTTCAGGACGGCATCACCCGTGCGTTTTTACAGGACTTAAATCGCTATGCTTAGAGCATAAGAATCTCGTCCTAACCCATTTGAAAGCTTTAAAATCACGACCCGACCGGTGCAGTACTCCAGTGAACACTCAAACTTTGAACTCACCTCGTTCGTTTGACTTTCAACCTTTCAATCCATCTCCAAATTAATTATTTCCTAAATAGCTATATTCTAGTCTACCTTAGTTATTCTAATTTAGTTAACGAAAGACTGGAGCAGATTTTGTCTTAATTCATCTCCGGAAGATTCTAACGACTCTCGAACATCAGAAAACTCCTTTCATTTCTAATTCTAGAACTATATTTGTAATATAATTTCTAATTTCCAAAACTCCAGTCCAGTAATTAAAGAACATTCAACGCTTTTTCTCTATCTTAATCTCTTTCCCTCGTTATCTATAATTAAACATTTCCTAACATAAATATTCAGAACGAACTTCTCGAATCCACTCCTTGAACACAGTAACAGATTCTCCAAGAACAAAATCTACTTTACTTCTAATAAACGTTCTATTTCAAGGTCTGAACGAATTTGAAAAAATGAAGAAGAAGATTACCAAAATTCCCTCCGAATCGTCGGAAAAAGTATTTCATTCCAATTCCGCCTCTCTGATTTCAAGTTTTCAGAACAATCAAATGTGGCCGTTTATAGTCAGTCGGTCGCTTGGCGGATGTGCGTAGAATGTGCTGAACGCATGTATGTATGTATGTATGTATGTGTGTGTGTGTGTGTGTGTGTGTGTGCGTGTGTGTGTGTGTGTATGTGTATGTGTGTGTGTTTGTACGTGTGGGCTTTTTAAAAAATATACGCAAACAATACTAAGCCAGAAAAAGTTGTTTATTACAGATTTTACTAAATAAATTTAGGTAATAAATTTTAGCAATTAGTTGTTTATAAATAACTCGGCAGCATAATATTCGGGGGATTGGGTTAATTGCCGTAAAATAAACCAGGGCAGATGTACTTGAATGTAAATTGCTTTATCAGTCCGGTTTGTATTGTGGAGCTTTTAAACTTTCATCTCGAGATTTATATATATCTAGGTGTGTGTGCGCCTGTGCGTGTATCTGTATCTGTGTGTTTGTTTGGTTGTGGGTAGATGGACGGACGAAAGGCAGACGGACCAGTAGTGGCGCACCCAGAAATTCCTGACCGGGGGGTGCAGGTACCTCATTTATCAAACAATTTTCTATCGGCTGGGGGGAAGGTAGTCGCAAGAACTTTCTCAACAAACTTTGGAAAACTTTCACGCAGACTTTCTCTTTTTTCCAAAAACCCTGATGGCTGGGTATTGTAGTCGTAGGTGTTTATTCCAAAACTTTTACTTTCAAATGTGTTCATTCCCCCCCTCTATAACCTTGGATCAGTTTCTGGGAGGAATGGAAATGGATAGATGGATGGACGAACAGACGGATGGATGGACGGAGGGGATGAAGAGTTGGAGGTCTCCTCCTGTTTTTGTGAGAAGAATTCATTTTTAAAGGAATAAGTGAACTCGTCGTGTTGCAATCGCTGCGATGAGTACTCGCACGACTGATCTGAGGTTGAAAATTCAATCTGAGAAGTCTGACAGTCTGACGTCATCCGTCTTGCCAGGATACCGACTTGTCTCTTCAGTCGACCATCCCTGCTCGACATCTGCATCATCATCATCATCATCATCATCGTCGTCATCATCGTCATCATCAACATCATCGTCATCATAATCATAATCATAATCATAATCATCATCATCATCATCATCACCACCACCATCATCATCATCATCATCATCATCATCATCATCATCATCATCATCATCGTCGTCATCGTCGTCATCATCGTCACCATCATCATCATCATCATCATCATCATCACCATCATCATCGTCACCACCACCATCATCATCATCATTATCATCATCATCATCATCGTCATCATCATTGTGGTCGCAACCACCACCACCTTTAAACCCCTTCTTCAAAACTGACCAAAACGAATCATCTTTTCATCTGAAAGTCGACATCTAAATAATCTCGCCATTATTTCGACGTCAAGACGCCATACTCAGCCGTTTTTTTGATCGCCTCGATCGCCGTACAATGAATAACCGATGTGCGTGACCGGATTTAAGCCGGCGACGATCCTGTTAGCCAGACTAGCTCAGTAACTAGTAGTAGATCATTCTCCAATTTAGCTGCTCGTTTGCGACGCTTCAATCGCCTCATTGGATCTTCCGCCGTATTAGTCTCTCTCGCGACAGATTGTAGTCGTCACCGCCGCGTTTAAAAATTCCGTCATATTGGATTCACCACGATGTTAGACTTATTTATAGTGGATACACTGGATACACCAGAATGTAAAATATATTCTATTCACTACATCGACTACTATCATTTCGTATCGTATCACCACCGCATGATATTAGATGTACCACCACTTTTATTGGCATTTTCTTTCCTCCAGACATCTTAGATCTCCAGCCATCTTCAATCAACGTCAACAATTTTCTAATTCAATTTTATCTTTTTTCATTCATTCGAACATCTTTCTTTTTTCTTCTTCCTCTTCTCTAGGAACCCAACCATCTCTTGATAAGCCCCTTTCTCCTTCTACCTCGCCCCCCCCCCACTGTCACAGCTTGCGTGTCAAAGCGACTTATTTTACTCCCTGTACTCTGGTGATGCTACCGAGAGAAAAAAAACAACAGTTAATTCTTATTATATCCGTGAAAGCCAAAAAAATCTTTACTTAGCTGGCCCCCAAAGAGGAGGTTTTGTTTCTTTTTTTTGCACATTTTTTTTTAAATATTTCAATTTATTTCAGAATTATATATATATATATATATATATATATATATTTATATATTCTAACTTATTTCATGATTATTCATATATTTCAGTATTATTTATTCATATATTTTAATTTATTTCTGTATTATTTATTAATATATTCTAATTTAATTCAGTATTATTTATTCATTTATTTCAATTTGTTTCAGTTTGCTTATTTTAATATTTTATTTTATTTCAAAATTATTTATTCATAATTTTCTATTTATTTCAGTATTATTTATTCGTATATTCTAATTTATTTCAGTATTACTTATTCATAATTTTCAATTTATTTATTATATTTATATTAATTTATTTTAATAAAAACTATTTCTTTTAACAATGACTTTCTTGTTTTATTCTAGATTTATACATTCATTTTATTTCTGTCCTAATTTTTTTTTCAAATTAGCATTTACTTATAAAATAGTTATGTAGTTTAATTTTATGTATTCCTATTTAATTACGTCAAATTTATTTATTTTTAAATCCCTTGTATTAACTTCGCCTGCCACGTTGCTTGCTTGATTGTTTGCAAACCTTAAAATTGAAAATTAACTAACTTCCCGTCACCCAATCGGACATGGGCTGGGAGGACCCACGGGTTGAATGGGATTGGGTACAATCTCTTCGATTGGGTTGAGTTGGTTTGACAAAAAAAAATTGCAAACAAATTTTAATTAGATACAAATTTAATTTTAAAAAGTTTTTAATTGGGTTTGGTCGCCAAAAATACACCCATGTTCATCACATATCGCATGGCATCGCACCACGTTACACTACGTTACGTTACGTTACAATTACATTACATTGCATTACACTTCACTACACTACACTACATTACATTACATTACACTACATTACATTACACTACACTACACTACACTACATTACATTACATTACATTACATTACATTACATTACATTACATTACATTACATTACATTACATTACATTACACTACATTATATTACATTACATTACATATTATTAAATGTGTATATATATATATATATATATATATATATATATATATATTCTATTTATATATATATATGTTATTCGTATATTTGCTCATTTCATTTTGGCTCACAATAACGCTGTCCTGCGTCAAAGCAATATAATTGCAGCTAAAATCGTAAAGAAGTGTAAATAACAACCTTCAATGCAAACAGACATTGTTATTATGCCTCCTTTATAAACGCGCGTCATAAAAACCGAAAATCCAGGACTGCTCATCATCATCATCATCAACAACATCATCATCATCATCATGAACATCCGTGGACCCCCCTCCCCTCTCTTCACCCCCGTATTAAACATCTGCGTCCGTTCTCCCGCAAGAGACACTTTAAATTTTTCATCAAAGAAAGGAACCACTCAACCTGTTACGCCGGCCGCCAAACAACCGGAACTCGGTGCTCTACACCCCCCACCCCCTTCGTATCAACTACCCCCTCCTTTTCATATCAACTACCCCCCCCCTCCGCATTTTCAGCCTCCCTGCGGCAACCTTCGCGTGACCGGCGACAATTGGCGCTCGGTTCGGTTGTTTTTCCAGAGGCAACCCGAGAAATATTATATCCCCTGACGAACATGGCTCTGTTATTTTTTATTATCATCATTATTATTATTATTATTATCTCATAGTTCTTGATATAATTACTAATTAGTATTATTATCCGCAATATCGCTACAGCTACCACTTGGGTTATTGCTGCTGCTACTACTACCACTACAACTACTACTACCACCAACACTAATTTTACGATTATTATTACTACTACTACTACTACTACTACTACTAGTAGTAGTAGTAGTAGTAGTAGTAGTAGTAGTAGTAGTAGCAGAATTATGTGACTCATAACCTTAAAACTTATCGTCATCATAACCATGGCCATCATCATCATCATCATCATAACCATGGCCATCATCATCATCTTCATGATCTCAATTATTGCAGCTCCCACTCATTACTTAAATGGAAGAGTTCGGAAATCAGCGAATGTGAACGATGGCGACATTGACCCAGTTGCCTCTCAGGATGGATGGACGAATAGAAGGAAAGTAGGGTTGACGGACGTGTGGGTTGACTGACGGATAGGTTAATGGACGGGTGGGTTGACGGACAGATGGGTTGACGGACGGATGGGTTGACGGACGTGTGGGTTGACGGACGTGTGGGTTGACGGACGGATGGGTTAACGGACGGTTGGGTTGACGGACGGACGGATGGATGGATTGACGGGCGGATGGGTTGACGGACGGATGGTTTGACGGATGAATTCACATGAATGCGTGGACGAGTGAATTGGAGAAACGGGAGACAAACGTTATGAATGGACGACTGAATAATTCATGGGAGTGCAAATTAAAAAGACTAATTGACAGCTAGATGGGCGCCATAAACGCCTCGAGTTCCCGTTTCCAGTTGTTCCATTTAATGGATGGGAATGAGAAAACAGGAATGCAAGATGAAAGAGACAGACAGAGAAACAGACAGAGAGAGAGAGTGACAGAGAAAAAGACAGAGAACGAGAGAGGGGAAGAAAACCGTACAAGCAAATGTAGACAGGAAGAGAAAAAAAAGAGAAAAAAAGAGATCAGGTATCAGGAAGGTAAACAAATTAATAACGAAACTGAAACTGACTTGGGTCACCTGACTAGAAAAATATAATAAAAACAAAACAACGCGACGGACCGAAACAAGCAAGCAAACAGAAAAGAACTCCTACGCATCTTTTCAAAAGTTTTCGCCACGTCAAAGGAAGGAAAAAAAGCTTTCTATTAAAATGGAATCTGGAGTCATTCGTCCTGTTGGTTGAAACTGCTGGTGGTGGTGATGATGATTATGATGATGATGATGATGACGATGATGATGATTGTGATACTGGAGATGGTATCGTTGACGCCCCTCACTGGAGAAGAGGAAAGAAAAAGACTAAGAGAGAAACAGACAGACAGACAAATAGACAGAGAGAGAGAGAGAGAGAGAGAGAGAGAGAGAGAGAAATTCAATACTTTAAACCAGACAAAGTAAAAACAGATTTAATTTCTCCAAACAAAGAATTACATACAATTTATCATTTCACAACGGAATAATAATTTTTTTTCTGTACTTTCGAGTTTCGTTCAGACGAAAACGCAAGAGAACAAAAAACTTTTTTTTATTTCAGAGAACAATTTGAACGTCATAACTGCCCGTCATGTCAGCGAACGAACTCTCTGGAAAATTAAAAAATAATAAAAATAAAATAAAACGAAATTAAAAATTCAAAAATTGAAAACCAGAAGGAAAG
>OZ022240.1:39585593-39590593 GCA_963978895.1 Erpobdella octoculata
GTGTGGTAGAGGTGTGGTTGTGAGGTGTGGTAGAGGTGTGGTAGAGGTGTGGTAGAGGTGTGGTTGAGGTGTGGTAGAGGTGTGGTAGAGGTGTGGTAGAGGTGTGGTAGAGGTGTGGTAGAGGTGTGGTTGAGGTGTGGTAGAGGTGTGGTAGAGGTGTGGTAGAGGTGTGGTAGAGGTGTGGTTGAGGTGTGGTTGTGAGGTGTAGGGTAGGGAGGAATAGTGATGATCGTGGTGACAGGTTTATAAGGGGGGGTTCAGACGATATATAGTTAGTGGCGTTAATGGTGCCACGGAATTGGTACACTTTAGCCGCCTAGCGGTTAATTGTGCTGATGGGTGACGATGATGATGATGATGATGATGATGATGAAAATTATAAATCTAACAGGAAAACCATAAAAAAAACTTTGTTTTTTAAAAACCCTATATAATTTTGTAATTCGGTGACTAAAAATAGTACGTCCACACAATATGAAAACATTGCCCACAGTCTCCTAAATACTTAATATGTAAAAAATGTGATTGAAAATTTAAGAAACTTTCAAATATATATAGAATAAACACATTTTTTATTAAAAAAAAATTTTAATTTGGGAAATTAAATGTCGTTTTCTTCAAATAAACTAAAATTTAAAAGTTCGTTTTTCTACATAAAATTTGTAATTTATTTGATTTTATTCTATAATTTAATAGAATGTAAACTAGTAAACTCTGCAGCAACAAATAAACCCACCAAATTTCAACTCGATTGTGAGGATTGAAAATATAAGCTATTTTTGAATCAATATGGAATAAACAAATAATTTATTGAAAATTTTTAAAATTAAAAATTAAATATCGCTTTCTTTAAAGAAACCAAAATTGATGGTTTCACTTATATTTTGTCCAATGAATTTAAAAATTTAATAGAATGTAAAAAGTCAACCCATTAAATTTCAAATCAATTGGACAAATGGAAGTTGGTTTTTTGAGTGGTATAAGGTCCCAAAATATGGCTCAATGAAGCAAAAACGGTGAAGATTTAAAGGACTTAATAACTGCATTTAATAAAAAATATCATTCTTTTGTATCCTCAGCCTTCACAGCTTCTTACGAGAGCCCACCTCATTATAACTACACATATATAACTACAGCGTTGTCTCCATTAGCAGCCACATTTTCTACAACAATCAAGAGGGATAGTGGAAGAGAGAGAGAGAGAGAGAGAGAGAGAGAGAGATAATTTTTACTATTAACTTTATCTCAACGCTATTGATTCCACGAACTCCCCGATTACTTCCATCTACTCACTCTAGGGTGTCGAAAGCCAACTGAAAATTGCGCCTCCGATCCTTCGGACCGAGGGCGTCGTAGTCGAAAGCCGACGGAAAGAAGTAGCTGGCCATGGCGCAGAATGCCAGTCCGTCGTTCCAGCTTGCCGAGAAATCTTCGATGTTTACGTTCTGTTGGAGAAAAAAAAATGCTTGGAATTGGAAGTATTTAATTTGTTGAAACAATTGGCTCACTTGAGAGCCATGAATGAATGTCACCCTATTCTACATCGCCTTATGAAATATTTTCATTAATAACATCTCGGCCTGAACTTTGACACAGTCAAACTGACCTCAGCTACTTCTACCACCAGCTACTACAATTACGACCACTACCAGCTACTCTGTACTACCACAACCACAACCACATGGCTACGACTACCATTTCGGCTAATCGGAACTCTGCCAACCTCGTAACCAGCCAGTCTGTTCTTGCACCACAACAATGTCTGCTCTTTGATGTTGTTCGGACTCATGCATCTGCTCGTTCTTTTCACAGCCTCGAGGGGATCCTTGACACCCCTTTTGAGAGTGATACAAAATGGAACATTCCGTTAATGGAAAAAATAGCTTAATTATATTTAAGACATACTTAACTACTTAACAAGGTTTTTTTGAATTTTATTTAGTTAAGTATATAAATTACAGCAAGAGAAAATATTCGTTGAAATAAATAAATTTTATAAAAAATATCGAAATCTGAAAAGATACAACATAATTAAATAAACTTTGTAGCTAGCAGTAGTAGTAGTAGCATTAGCAATAGCAGCAGTTGAAATAGCAATATCAATAGCAATAGCAGAAATAGTAGTCTCAGTAGCAATAGCATTAACAGTAGTACTACATTAGCAGTAGTCAATAGTCTCAGTCTCAGTAGCAATAGCACTTGTACTCGAAGTAGCAGTAGTAGCAGTAGTAGTAGTATCAATTATTAGTAGTATTATATTATAACTTTGCTAATATTTTAATAAACAAAGAAATTAAGTTCATGAAAAAAAATCTCACTTGGGATTCCTCAATATGGCTTCCTCATCCATCTGTTTAAAGTGCTTCAATGCCTGCCTCGGTGTGATGGCGACTGGCACGGAAAAATATCACAAATGAAGTCAAGGTAGCATTAACGAGAGATGAGATAAAAAAAAACTACTAAAATTTAAACAACTCCGATTTCATCCAGCTTATTGGAATGCCTTCAATTTAAGAATCAAAAAATTGTTATAATAGCGACATCTGGAGATTCATTAAAAACAAAAAAACTTAATAAATATTTTCACATTAAAAATCAATAATAAAAAACAAAAACTTATTTTCATCAAAATTGTATAAGCAACCTTTCTTTCGAAGCACACTAGAACTATTCAAAGCAGAACCGCCGGCAGAACTGTCGCCATTAGCTGTGACATGCTTCAAGACCACCTCGCAAGTGCTGCTCGGCAACTCCCGTCTGCTCGAGGGCGGGGCCAAGTCCTTGGAAACGCTCCTGAGGACTACCGGCTCTATTTTGGAAGACGCAGTCCTGACTTCTTTGGCGTCTTTGTTGACAGATGGCGCTCTCAGCTTGACCGAGTCGAGACACGAGGTCGCCGACAAACTGCTGCAGCGGTTGTTATCTATAAATAGAAACACGTTACGACTTGAGGAATATAATGATTTAATTGTATTTTATATATTTAACCTACAAATCGTTAGTATAGTAGCTATATACTATAGTTTGTATCAAGGCAAAAGGTTGCCTGATTAAACTAAAATAGTTGTGACACCTAGTGAACGAAACGAAATTCACTGAGAATTGAAATAGATTTATCTCTGACGACAAGAATGAATAGCTTTCTCAAACTATTATTATATCCATAAGCATTTGGTATTATAAAACTATATTATTGTATCAATAACTGTTAGTTTTCCTGAAATTATAAACAAATTCTACTAAAATCTTTTGTTTAACTAAAAATAAAACTTATTTATTATTAAATTTGTAAAAAAAATAAATAAATTATCGACATAATTAATAATTACATGTTCTAAAATAACACTAAAAAAGCTATGACCAGAAACACAATAACCGGAAAATGATTCTATAAAACTCACCAATCAGAGGAGTCTTGCTCGTAGATGTCAGAGTTGACTTGGCAGCAATGTTGCAGGTGTTGCTTGTGGTATTGAAGTTGTTGCTGAGATGTGGTTGATGTTGCTGAGTAGTTGAAGGAAGATACCTCTGCTGAGAGCTGTAAGATGATGACGATGTTGATGTGGAAGTTTTTGTGGCGCTTTTAGCTGGCTCGTTATTTTCTTGTTTTTCTGGGGAAAAAATGATTACTAACCAATTAGTAAATGTTTAAGCGATGAATAAAAAATAAAACTTTTATTTTTAAGAAAAGAAATAACTTAAGAAACAACTATTAAAATTTGACATATTTTTATTGTTATTATTCACTTTTAGGCAGAAAATTTTACGTTGATCGACGCCCCATTAATTAAGGTCTGCAGAGCAATTCCAAGGGCGACAGAAGCTCTTGCAAATAAATATGAGGAAATGCCTTAAAAACCTGTTATTTGGAAGGATACTAGGTTATACATCATCAAATAATGATAGATTTTTTTTTTTTAAATATCAACATAAAGAGTTATAAAATCCTCTACACTGGTCGAGATAACTAACATTCATCTTATTCATACATTTTAAAATGCTGACCACACACCAGTCAGTTGATTAACGTTATTTTGATTATTTTTCCTACCATGGAGTTCTTCAGAAACACAACGATAAATAAATAAATACTACCTTTTATTAATAATAACTTTATATTTAGTTTAATTAAAAATCGAACGATAATAAATACCACCTTTTATTTAAAAATAAATTTATATTTATTTTAATTAAAAAACGAACCAGTCAGCATACGCCTCTCCCCTCTAGCTTTCCAAATATGGAAAGGCTAGAACGATCCTCGCTAAACGCTTGCGCACCCCATCTCTTAAAAAGAGACAACAACGCAAACGTTTTGTTCTCACGCTCGAGGAAAGACGCTACAACTCGTCATCCTGGTTTGGGGTCCAGAATCAGTTTTGACTGACGTCCTGGCGATGCATACTATAGAAATGATCCCTAAAAGTATGATCTCGAATTAAATGGTTATTTCTGGGGTATTTATACAGCTGCTCTAACACAAGGCGTGGTGTTTTATTTTTTTTTCTAAATCTTTAAGGGATATAATGTAAAATAATATTATTGAAATTTCATATTTTATATTTCATATTAAGAGCATTTTTTTTATAAAATTAAGTTTTAAACTGAATTTTATTTGAAACTTTCTAGCGTAATTTATTTCTATACACCAGAGGACCGCAGTAAACGTTATTATTACTATAAGTAAATAAATAAACACTTTTCACTAGGTGTCAGGATACGTCAGCCAGACAATTTGTATTTTGTGACATTTTAAAAGAATATTTTTTGCAAATGATTTTTTTCAAAACTGTAAAACCAAAATCTGAATTGTTTCAGGGGCTTATACAAAAATTTCCTACCCACCCCGTTTTGGACCCTACTCTTTTTGCTAATCCCGTATCTTCCCCCCCGGGTCTGAACTTCCCTTTTCTTTTATCCTCCTGACTAATTAGGTAATTAATCAACTTATAATTTAATTTAAATCCTGCTCTGATTTTCAATAGCATTTTTTTATTTTG
>OZ022240.1:39595593-39658093 GCA_963978895.1 Erpobdella octoculata
GTCGTAGGTACTTTGTCAAAAAATTTTAAAAACATCTCAACCTGTTGGCGCCCCTTAAAAAAGCACCCGGGAACATGCACCCCCTGCCCTCCTTGCTACACTTCTGAAAAATCTCATGTATACAAATGAAGTTATGATTTTGTAATACCTTTAGAAGGTTATTTTATTTTGGTTATTTCATACTCGAAGAATGAGACCAAAACATGTATTTTTCATGACCATTGTAAATAAAACAGCTATTCCAGTGATTCGATTAGAAAAGTCACCTTGTAAATTCGCCAGAAAAGATTATGCTTTCTATTTGTTGGAAAAATCTTGAGGGGGGCCATAGCCCCCTCAGCCTCCCCCCAATCCACGCCTCTGACTTAAAACAAACTGACTTCCAAGAAATAGACAAAGTCGAATTCTAAACTAACTTGGGTGTTACTTTCAGTTGAGTTTGGGTTATTATGGTATGTTTCTGCACCCAGGTAGGTCGCGATTTCAGTTGTTTCACTGAAGTTGTTTACGACTCTATTTAAAAGAGTATTAATAAAAAACAAATATTCTAAGACGGTTTTGTTGCATTGTAATTGCACGTTGAGTTGCGAGAACAAATACAAAACAAACCATATATCTAATATGATACTAATATCAGTAAGATATTTCATGTTTCTTCGCTAGTAAGTCAAGCGACTAATGTGAACATAGAAGAAATTTTCGAAGAAAATACAACTTACTTAGCTGCAGACGAAACCTTTATATATAATATAAGCCATCAACATATTTTGTGATCCGCGAAAACATTAAATTCGGTGAAGATCGATCAGGATATAAGAGGCACTATTCGGGAATTACTTCGACAGGCCCAAGAGCAATTAGTGCAACTGGGATCGACTATATAGTTACTTTGTTAGGGTTAGCATCCCTCTAGTTACTTTGTTAGGGTTAGCATCCCTCTAGTTACTTTGTTAGGGTTAGCATCCCACTAGTTACTTCGCTAGGGTTAGGGTTAGCATCCCACTAATTACTTTGTTAGGATTAGCATCCCACTAGTTACTTCGTTAGGATTAGGGTTAGCATCCCACTTGTTACTTCGTTAGGGTTCGGGTTCGTACAAGCTACTTCGTTCACCAGCAGCTAAGCAATGGCATCCAACATTTCGCAAAAATGCTTTACGCGATTTTTCTCTTTATAAGCTTTTGACAGCCCCAGCTCCTGGACCTTACAACAGGGGGGAAATGTCCGGGGGTGGGGAAAAATGTCCTACATTCGCATTTAGTTAGCATAACAATTAATTCGGTTTCTTAATGATGATGTCTGATGTTCATCGGTATATCTGATGAGACTCTTCTTGAAATCCAGAAATGTACAATAAAAGTCTGCACGTTTTCCGTTCCATTAAAACTTTCAAGTCAACTGTTCGTAACGAATCGATAATTTTGGTCGGGACAAAAAAATCCAGGAAAAATATATATCTACGACTGTTCAAATACCACAAACTAACTCACTCCAGATATTTAAACAGCAACTGTCCTACTCTCTAGAGTTGTTTTTTTAAACAATGATATATTAGCAATTGACTTGACATGGAAAAGTTTGAACATTATTTGAATTATTTCTACCCAGATATAACAAGCATGCAGTGGTGGATCCAGAAATTCCTGGCGGGGGGGGATGAGCTTCCAACATACATTTTTTCAACTCCTCCCCAAAAAAGCTGATGACCAGGGGGTAGTCGTATAGGTATTTTTCAACAATTTTAATTTCAACTATGGTCATATCCAAAAGTCGGGTAGATCACCAAAAAAAAAAATATTTAATTGATACTCTGGTGGAGGTATGCATCTTCCATCCCTGCATGCATGGAGCCAATTATTAAACACATCTTCGAATGACTTTCAATAAGGAAAGCACATTAATCATTCCAAAAATTAAAAATCATAGCGACATGGGTTACCTACGGGGTGATCAAGCCACAGAAGTAAACAAACAACTCATAGGGGAGACAAGAATTTGATACAAAACAACTGTTTTGTTGCTTTTTCTTATTATTTAGGATTTTTCGTTATTCAAGATGTTCATGAAATAATATCAATGCAAAAGACAAAAACACTATCTGTGTACATACAAAAAACATTTTCTACAAAAAAAAAACTGTTATAAGTAAAAATAAATGAAAATATTTTTTAAAATATGATCATCGTCAATGTCTCTACGAATGCCTTTATATTTTATTCGGTCTCGCAAGCAGACACGCTTCAACGATTTAACTATGCTTCCAAATGTGTTTCAAATTATTTCACATTATCCAAAGAGCAACTGCAAACAGCTGACCAAGTAAAAAAAAAAAAGGTTTTTGTTTTTTCTTTCGAAAGTGAAAGCAGATGCTGACACGTGCCACGAGTTTCTCATTCATGCACGATCGCTCCTCTGCGTTCGAATCTTTCATTGCAGAAGTTATAAATATCGAATAAAGCAAAAAGCACGTAGTACTACTATATATATTTATATATATATATATATATATAGATGCAAATAGAAGGAAGATGAAATACTAAAAGTTGTAACTCAGATGCGACAGGACTCCATCGTGCGACACGAACACTCGCGGCTCGACTAAAATTTGGCTCCGAAAGACTCAGCCGGCACTCCGCCCGATGAGAGAATTCAACTCGAGTGAAACAAAAGTGTGTCGCCGACATCTCCGCCGAGGTAATTTCGGGCCCGAAGAAGCCGACTGCGACGGTAACGATGGCGATGATGAACGAAAATATATCGATAATAACAGATTGCTGCCAGACGACGCAAGAAGATGAAGAAGAGGAAAGCTATTCGACCAAACGAAAAAGCGACAAAAAATCATCCCTCGCGATTTCAACAGAATACAGACGCTGGAAAAAATACGACTTCAACTAAAAATATAAATAAACAAACTAAACTAAACGGTGAAAACCAACAAACGTTGTTGCTACGGCTATACAGTAACTCTCATGTTCTTATTTTTTTTTCTTCCGGTAAAATATTTACTCAAAATTTTCAGTAGATTCAACCCGGGCAGGTAAACACAGTCGAAGGGCGGGCAAAAAAGTTCAAACGGTTCAAGGGACGTCAGTTCAACCCCCCCCTCCACACACACACGCACGTCTGTCGGAACCACTCGGGATCCACGTTGAGGTAGCACAAAAAACCGGTCGAAAAGAAATGAAAAACCATTCAAAAACTCGAGTAAAATTTACCAAAGCGGGGATGCACGTACGTTTACCGCAGCGGGACTTGCTGTTTGGAAAGAAAGAAACGGGACCATGTCGTAAATAATCGGGGATTCACGCGTGTGTCAGAGTGAATAATGTCGGTCAGAAAATCTGATTCACCACGTTTGCATGCACGTGTGTGTGTCTGTGTGTGTGTTGAATCGGCGGAGTGAACAATGAGAGACTGTCTGATTGCAAATAAAAAAAAAGATGAATCGATTGAATGGCGATCGATTTGTTTCTTGATGGATGCAGATGAAAGAAAGAGAGAGAGAGAGAGAGACTGTCGATGATGATAGCGTTCATGATTTCTGAGACAAAATGGCTCCGAGGGTGAGGAACCCGATGGCCCCGACGGCGTAACTGCAGATGGTCTTCAGGGACGGCCACGGGCTTTCGTTCTTCTGACCGCACTTTGAAAACTCGACAAACGCCTCCTGCGGAGAGACGAAATAAAAGTAAATGCAGACAATTTAAAAACTCAAGTTGTTCAAATGAATACCAACAAATTATAACAATTGATTAAAATTAATTAGTAAAAATCAATAATAATAATAATAATAATAATAATAATAATAATAATAATAATAATAATAATAATAATAACAACCACAACAACAATAATAATAATAATAACAACAACAACAATAATAATAATCAAATAGTAACATCTACCCGAATACGATCAACCAATCATAGCTCACCCAGCCGCCATTCTCCACAATCCACGGAGACAGCCGGTCGTTCAGCCTGGCCACCGTCCAATCGTAGACGTCGTCCACCAGGCTCCTCAAATCGGGCTTCCGGGCGCACTCGACGGCCATACACCCCGCGAACGAGACCAGGGCCACGATGCGCCCCCACTTGATTCCGTCGGCGAAAAGCTCGTCGACTATGACCGTGTACGTCGACATGGCATCCTCGCTGGTTATGTGCAGCTGGTTGCACATTTCACTGAAGACTTGTTTGTACCTGGAGAGAGATATTTGCTAAACCTTTAAAACATTATTATTATTATTATTATTACAGTTTATAAAAAAAACAGTTATATCTTATACATAAACACTGAATTCATTCATTTAATTGTTGACTTATTTTCTCTAATTTAACACTTTGATTTTCATGTCGATGGTCATGGAAGCATTCCACTCCCGATCGGTCAGTTGAAGATTTGAGTCCACCTTGAATCTCAAGATTTTAATTATTTATGTACCTTTAGTATATTATCAATTATATCTATATATATATATATAACAGATTTTTAATATTTCCAAACTTAAAAAAATAATTTACCATAATAACAAATTTTTTTTTTAGAAAAAACAAAATCATATTATTCATCTATTTTAATCTGCCCTGACAATGAACTCTGTGGGGTTGAAGGTTATCCAATGAATCAAGTCCTAAAAAAAATTTGTTGGCCATAAACCAAAACATTTTTTCTAAAGTAGTAAAAAACTTTATTCATGGTTATTATCCTATATGAGAACAAAGTTTAATTGGATTGGTTGAGGCACTATTTGTATGAGAAATGAATACATGTAAAAAAAAAATCTTCATTATAATATATACTATGAAAGGCTATAAAGATTTAGACCAAAATAAAAAATTATTTCATAATCCATCAGTCAGAAAACCATCTTTCTCCATCTCCAGCTGAGACGTCCATGATGAAACACTAATTCATCTGTATCAACCCTTACACCTGGAGTAGAGCATGATACGCACATTTCCCATTTGATGCTAAAGGTAGATAGACACATATTTTTCTTACAGAAATCTATTCTCCTCTTGGGTTGGGATACGAAATTCCATGTGATAACTCTACAGGGCAAAGAATGTCACTAGCGTGGGCGCCATTTTACGGAGCAGTATGATTTATTCACAATGGAGATTAACTTTTAAAAAGTAGAAAAGGCCAGCACTTTTATGAGCAAAAAAGTCTTTTGAGTGCCAATTTAAAAAATTTCTGTAATATCGAATAATATTATCAACTGTAAGTGCAGTAGAAAAAATATTTTCTCATTTAATTAAAACTGTTATTCTCCCCCTTTTACCCTATAACCTTTTACCCTATATCTCTCTCTCTCTCTCTCTCTCTCTCTCTCTCTCTCTCTCTCTCTCTCTCTCTCTTCTCTCATCGCCTACTGCCTCAATTTCTGAAAGATTAAGAGCTAAACATTAGGAGTGTGACAACAAGAAGAATTATCCTACGAATTTTATTATGGTGAGCCATATATTTCATCAACATCATTAATTCAGCTCAATTTCAAATAAAAATTATTGCTGGTTGCAGAGAAAGTGGCGGTTTAAAATAAAATGATTGGAAATGTCCCATCCATCATCCTCATCCACATCACCACCATAATCATCACATACACAAAATATCTTTAGTAACAATCACTACTCATCCATTCACCCAACCATTCATTCATAATCACACCATCGAACTGATAGGGTCATGTAGTTCTAGATCTAGAACTACATGGATAGGGTTGCTGAAGTTTGTGGGTGTATAAATAGGTATGGGCTGGACAAGAGGGTATATATATATATATATATATATATATATATATATATATATATATATATATATATATATATATATATATATATATATATATATATATATATATATATATATATATATATATATATACTAGCGGGGTTACCCGGCGTTGCCCGGGGTTTTTAGAGGTTTTTCTAATGTTTGTCTCTCTCGCTCCCGTTCCCTTCTCCACTTTCCCGTTTTCGTAGCGTTCCCGGTCGCTTTTCCGCTCTCGGTCGTTTTCCAGCTCCCGGTCGCTTTCCCGCTCAGAAGTTCTGTTATCGATTTTCTCTCTTGCTCGCGTTTCCTTCCAAGCTTGCTCTCCCGATTCCAGTCGCTTTCCGCGTTCCCGGTCGCTTTCCGCGTTCCCGGTCGCTTTCCCGTTCCCGGTCGCTTTCCCGTTCCCGGTCGCTTTCCCGTTCCCGGTCGCTTTCCCGTTCTCGGTCGCTTTCCCGTTCCCGGTCACTTTCCCGTTCCCGGTCGCTTTCCCGTTTCCGGTCGCTTTCCCGTTCCCGCTCACGCTTGCTCTCCCGTTCCCGGTCATGCTTGCTCTCCCATTCCCGGTCACGGTAGCTCTCCCGTTCCCGTTTCCGCTCATTTTCTCTTTTACATTCTTTCATAACTTCTGTTAGCCTATAAAACGCAAAATAGATTTGCTAAGACTATATATATATATATATATGAATGTTTGTGGGTTAGTTTGTCTATTATAGAAACGGGAAAGCACCCGGAACGGACAGCGAGCGGGAACAGAAAAGCAAGCGTGAGCGGGAATGGGAGAGCAAACGTGAGCGGGAACGGGGCAGCGACCGGGACGGGAAAACGACCGGGAGCGGGAAAGCGACCGGCAGTGGGAAAACGACCGAAAACGGAAAAGCTAACAGGAGTGGGAAAGCAGGTGGGAAAGGAAACGGGAGAGAAAGAGACAAACATTAGAAAAACCTCAAAAAACCTGGGCAACGCCGGGTATCTCCGCTAGTACATACATAAACACACACACAGACACACATACATGCACATACACATACATACATACATACGCACATACATATATATATAGTTCCCGCTCGCTCACCCGCTCCGCTCCGCTCATTTTGTGACGGATTTCAAAATTTTTTTTTTATTTTTGATTTTCATTGACTCTCAAGGTTGTGTGAAAATTTCATTACGATCGGATGAATGGTGTAGCAATGCATAAAGGACATTAACATACATAAATACATATATACAAACATTCATTTTTATATATATAGATATATATATATATATATATATATATATATATATATATATATATATATATATATATATATATATATATATATATATATATGACGAACCACAACTACGACTTTCTTATGAATAAAAATTTTACAGCCTTTATATTAAAGTCAGCTTTAAGGATGATGATGATGATGATGATGACGATGATGATGATGGTTGTGATAATAAAGATAGCAATGACGATAATAACAGTTACAGGTGGTTACTAAACGGCAGTTGATGTTTCGTCAATACTCAATCTCAATACATTCCAGTTCATTCCAGCCGTCAGCAGAGAAACAACAGGAAAACTTCCTGGAAATATTATTTTTAGGAGAAAGAAAATAATAGAAATACGATAATGAAAATGTAGACTGTTTTTTTTCTTTTTATATTCTGGTCTGATTGCAATGGCGGTGTTGTTATAGTTGGCTGTGATGATGAGGACGACGATGATGATGGTTATTATGATGATACTGGAGCGTTGATCATGCCTGCCAACAATAATAAGAGATGAAAATGATCATAGAATACAATACAATACAATACAATACAATACAATACGATACAATACATTACAATACGATACAACTTTCATTTAGCAACATGCCTAATAAAAACTAGATTTTGATAATTCTATCATTAACAATAATAAACAATTCATAAACAAAGTACCTTGCATCACGGTAATCATTTGATAATTATAATTATCAGGATATAATAGTGGTGGGATATAAGGTATATGTTGTTAGGTTATAATAAGTCTAACATTGATGATGCCATTATGTCTTAATAGCAAGGATATCTTGATATAACTAACTAACTACTACTGCTGGATGTACAACCTACTCATGTAGTTTTATTTTGTTTTATTGCTTATTATCTCATAATTATGAATGCATTGATGTAAACAAACTACAAAAAGCGTCAGTAGTTACACCATACTTGTAAAAACGTTGATGTAACTTGATTGTAATTTTTTTAGGCCTACCAGAGTAGGTAAGTTGTGGATCCAGTTATTATACCAGGAATCCCTTGAATAAATAATGTGTAAAGATGTAAAATTTCTGGGAATTTTCCCACTGGAAAGTTTCCTTGAAGTTTCCCAATATGAAAAAAAAAATCGATTGCAAAATAAATTGAGTTTAAATATTAAATATGCTTTTACAAGATGCCTATGAGTGCAAAATATTAACTTTAATTATTTTTGCTAAGCTTATTTACATAAAAATTAGTTTTATTTATAATACTTTATTAGTTTTGCAAACCAAGCAAACGTTTTCACAGCAGGTTTTACAAGTTCAATTCGTATATTGATTGGTAAATTGGTAGTGTAAACTTTCATTGCGGATTGAGTGTTTATCCTCTTCGTTAAATCTAAATCCCCCAATTAATTCCCGAAATGCCTGCTCTACTTTACTGCAAATCAACTTCAGTGCCTTTTTTGAGCAACAGATATTAATTTTATGAAATGTTATGTTCCTTTCTGTCTCAGTGGTGATGACATCAGAAATAGGTTTAAACAGATTATTAATAACTTAATATAACTCCAGATGAAACCCAGCAACATGAATCCAACAACTCTCTTTCTCAAGTGCATTATCGCTGACATTTCCTGATATTTCAAAACAATTAGATTATAATAAATAAATTTTATTCAAATAGTTTATTGAAAATTTCCACCTGGTGGAATTTCAACACTGTGTTATAATAAGTCTACACTGGTGATTAAATTGTATGATAATATGTCTACACTGGTGATTAAATTGTATGATAATATGTCAACACTGGTGATAAATTGTGTGACAATATGTCTACACTGGTGATTAAATTGTATGATAATAAGTCTACGCTGGTGATTAAATTGTATGATAATAAGTCTACGCTGGGGATTAAATTGTATGATAATATGTCTACACTGGTGGTAAATTGTGTGATAATATGTCTACACTGGTGCTGCCATTGTGTGATAATAGGTCTATATTGGTGATGAGGTTTATGCTTTCATCCGACGACGAAATACGTCAACATTAACGATGAGGTAAAAAAAAACAAGCCAGGATAAGAAATTCTCTTATGAAGTGACTTTAAAACTATCAACAACGTTTAAATCATTCTTATTATGCAGTGTACTTGCACGCACAAAATAATAATGAAACGAAAATGCTAAATTACAGGCCTCAGTACACGTCTATGAATTGAGGCAAGGAGAGAAAACTTGTTACTCGTTGTCATAGAGATGGGAGGAGGTCGACTATAGGTAAAAAATCGTCATCAACACCATCATCATCATAACCGACATCATCATCATCATCAACAACAACATCATCATCAATATCGGCTTCCTCAGCTTCACTATATAACCAGCATCCTGTTCATCATTACAACTTTCATCAAAATCTGTGTCTTGTTGTCACGGATATGGGGTGAGGAGAGATAAGATCATCATCATCATCATCACAACCACCATCATCATCGGTCTTATATCATTATCATCACCAAAAACTAAAATATCACGTAACCACAACTACATCGGTATTATAACCATCACCATCACCAGCAACCACAACCCCTATCCCCTCTACTTAGTTTTGGATAACAGCTCTTATACCTATCTAATATCCCATACTAACTGGATCACCTCTAAAAAACCCGGGTAACCACGCTAGTATTTATATAATTATGTCTGATTTTTTGATTTTCTAAAATATAGATAGATACATATTTTTTTTAATGTCCAAACTTTAATAGAATGCATTGTCATGAGGAGTGAGCCTATATTTAAAATTTCAGCTCTATTGGATAACGGTAAGTCAGCTAATTTTCACTTTCAAGATTTGCAAACATTCAAGCAAGCAAGCAGGACCGGTGGTGAAGTTAATAAAAGTGATTTAAAAATGAATAAACGGATATTTTTTAAAATAAAGATATATAATTATCATTCTTTTACGATTACAGCGCCACCTAACATTCGTTACGCGAAGTTCTAACATACACACGTTGAAAATTAAGTTGTGTGTTGATAATAACCAAGGAATTTTGAAGCACAGTTATTAGTTATTAAGTTATTACCTACTAGTTATTAGTACTCTGTGATATAATAAGAATAATAACATGGCTACGATATGCATGACACAACGAGTCTATAATAAATGTGCATCGTACGTACACGTCAGTACAGAAAACCTAATCCACGTAAGAAAGTTCCCATGAAGAAGTAAAAAAATGATTTTGAACTTGTTCCGATGATCAGTCGTGGTTCTGCGTGTTTGTTTACAATTAAACACGAATTGCGTGTGATTGTGTGTGTCTGTGTGTGTGTGTGTGATTGTGTGTGTGAATGTGTGCGTGTGTGTGTGATTGTGTGCGTGTGTGTTCGCTGGCTGTGAGAAACGACCTTGTTTATGATTCACATACCGGCAAATCGAAAGCATTAAATACAATTTTTTTAAAAAAATAAAAGAATTGTGAAAGAGAGAGAGTGAGAGAGTGAGAGAGAGAGAGAGAGAGAGAGAGAGAGAGAGAGAGAGAGAGAGAGAGAGAGAGAGAGAGAAAGAGAGAGAACCGACATGTTTATTTGGTTGTGTATATGGCTAGCAAGTTAACCACGTGGAATCGAGTAAATCAATCAATCGATTGACAAGTTAATCATCCATTGACATATTGATATATATATATATATATATATATATATATATATATATATATATATATATATATATATATATATATATATATATATATATATATATATATACATGGCTGGGGGTATGCACAGAGGGAGATGCATGTACCCGATGAAACTGATGGATGGATGAATGAATAAAAGATTTAGATGTACTTTAAAGCACTAATGCGAAGCAGGAACAGCAATGCACAAACAGATGGTAATTTTAAGTAATTTATGTCCAGCTGGTAAGTATTTATCGATTCACTAAAAAAAGCGATTGTATGAATTATTGAATGAATATGAAATGCATGCATGGATGAATGAATGCATGCATGAATGACTGAATGAGTGACTGAGTGTGAATCATTCATTCGTTGCATAAACAAAAGCACATTGTGAATGAATGTCTTAAAACGCGCCCAGACGTATTATTTATATTATTATCATTATTTATACGAATAAAAAACATGATCGGGCAGGCATATTCAAGAGAACCAAAAATCCATATCTGGAGTATAGAAGCTGCCAGGAGAAAAGCATGTCAACATACACAGCATTTGCGTGGGCTGAGCGATAATACGACGCCATCGACGATACAACAATCTCACATTATATGATTATACCAGAAGTGGCCGGAGTACATATACACTTATACACCCGGGGTTCTTGTTTTTATGAACATTCCTAAAAGCACGTCACAACAGGCTGTGTTTTAATGAGTAATGCTGAATGAATGAACGAACGAACGAATGAAAGCCCATCGACACGACAACGAGAATTTTTAATTTATATCTTTTTTACACTCCCATTGCTTGAAAATAAGGGTGGTGTGTGGCCTTTCTAAACAATGCCGACCCTGGGATAGAAATTCCCTCCCTGGTATGGTATGAATTATTTTCTTTCCAGTTATGACAATCTTTCTATTTAATGTGCTCTACGTAAACATACTAAACATATATGCTTGCTTGCCAATCGAGCACTGCCAGTTGTCGAGTCAACCTTTCTTGTCACCTCTCCCTACTACACATACCCCCCCCTTCGAAAGACTACAAGAGAATATGCTTTTATGTTATTTATTAATCGCAGGACAGTTAATAATCACTACAAATCTTCCATAACCGCTCCTACTCCAGGAAATAACCATTCCCTGGCCCATGGACTCCTTAAATAAAAGCTTTTATTTAGGAGTCCACGCCTGGCCTTTCTTGAAGCCTGGCTTTCTTCACTCATCGCCTGAGGCAACAGGACTTTCTCGTTCCATAGAGAGATGTTCCCAGACGTCTAAAACGTGGAGCACCTAACAACAGGCACTATATGCTGCACTCTAGTGGTAAACGTTACTTTAAGGAAACAGGTCATATGTCAGTCACCATGGGTTCCTTTATTGGGGGTAAAGTGGGAATTTTCCGAGTGATCATTTATAGACTTTTAATTTATTAGCCAGGTATCTTTAAATTTTTATAATAACTTTTTTAATTAAATAAATATGTATAGTATATATATATGTATACCATAAATATAAACATAAATAAATTAATTAAGTGAATGAATATGATCATAAACTAAACATTAGAACACCAGCAAGAAGAAAACAAATAAAAAGATACTTAATGCACATCATATAAAAACACTTTATAAAAAGCAAATTAGAGGTTATATAAGAAAAAATTTGCACAGCTTGTTGTGTTGTTTTCTAATGACGTCAAAACCTTAGCAGACCAACCTAAGCTGATGACTAACACACTGTATCATAGATAATGAAGATAGTTAACCCGGCAATGTTGAATACAGTTGTGATAATGATATCAAAATGATTTTTAATAATGATAGCTGTGTATCAGTCAAGATAGTTTCCACCAGAAGGCTACTGAATGAAGATCATAAGTGATAACAAACAGATGTAAATGTTATGACTGTCCACCTGAGTCATTGCAACGGTGTACATTTAAAACATGAGTTACTGTAAACTGGTGTCTATTTAGAATATCAGTTACTGTAAATGGCGTATATTTAGAACATCAATTACTGTAAATAGTGTTTATTTAGAATATAAGTTACTATAAATGGTGTATATTTACTATATTTAGAACATCAATTACTGTAAATAGTGTATATTTAGAACATCAATTACTGTAAATAGTGTATATTTAGAACATCAATTACTGTAAATAGTGTATATTTAGAACATCAATTACTGTAAGTTGTGTATATTAAGAACATCAATTACTATAAATGGTGTATATTAAGAACATCAATATATTTAGAATATAAGTTACTATAAATGGTGTATATTTACTATATTTAGAACATCAATTACTGTAAATAGTGTATATTTAGAACATCAATTACTGTAAATAGTGTATATTTAGAACATCAATTACTGTATAAGTTGTGTATATTAAGAACATCAATTACTATAAATGGTGTATATTAAGAACATCAATTACTATAAATGGTGTATATTTAGAACATAAATTACTATAACTATAAATGGTGTATATTTAAAACATAAATTACCTTAGAGCATCCAAGGTAAATAGACCATAATGCCAATAATCATTTATAAAATTCCACACACAATTACAATAAAATGTAGTTTTTAACATTTTTAAAGGAACTGATAAAGAAGCGTATTTAAAGAGAAAACGTAGATTGGGTTGAAAAATAAAATGAAAAAACGTTGTTTATTTTGAGAAGCCCACAAGTCAAGTAAAAAAGTTTCGTTTTTTAAGTTTTTAGATGCCGGAGAGAAATCACGGTTTCCCTTCCGAATGGAAATTGCTTTCCTACGCTGATGCATTCTTTGAAGAAATTCAGCAAAAAAATCTAAACGAAAAAAAACAACAAAATTTTAATCAAAGAGAATTGCGAGTACGGATTGGAAATAGCAGGAAAACGTGGATTCATTCCTGGCAGGTAGTTTAACTCCAGCTCAGATCTGCTTAGTACGTAAAAAAAAGCTAATCTTTTAATTAGTTATTAGTCATCGCTGGTGTTTTTCTTATTTTAAACCCACATCGGATTACCACAGAACTGAACTATTTTTACTCGGGTATATACACATAAAGCTGGTAAGCTGAATAATACAATTTAAAAGTCGCTGAGTCATTCTGATTTTTAAATTATTGTAAGTGTACTTACTTATTGAAATTATGAGTTAGCAGTAGCTATAAGGAAGTTTTTTTATTTATTATATAATTGCATCACACTACTTCCTGGGAGAACCTGAAAAACAATTAGTTATTAATGCCTATGAAAGAAAAGATTTTAAAGAAAAAACTAGTTTAAAGCATGCAGTAAAACTCCATCATAGATGTTCTAACTTTAACCATAAATAAAAGACAAGTCGGAATTCCTGGATCCTTAAACTCCAAAAGCTCAACAAGCTAACAGAGAGTCATGACCAGGAACTGTTTCATCTGTGACCAATTAGAGTCTCTGGTATGGCGGAGAATGATAAATGTTCCCACACAAACACTTAAACACCAGCAAATCAACTTTCGGGTAATATCAATCTGAGAAGCAAAGCCGACAGAGTTCACGAAGAATAGGAGCCACACAAGGTCGTACTTCCGATTTGTGGACACCATTTTGGAAAGATGACACTGATTACGGATTGCATCTGAGTTGAATTTGGGCGAGTTCTAGCTTGGAGGTTGAAGCCGTTGATATAATCCTCTGCTCCCTGGCTCTGTTTCAAAGTCCTGACTACCATGAAGGATGTCCATAACTGAGTTTAGAAATGGAAAAAAAACATGAATGATGCTGATGACCTGCCACTCTGCCCACATTTGATGACAGTTGACATAACTGCCATCTTTCAGATTCAAGTGAAGAAGAAGGTTTTCACCAGGTGAGTTGATTTTTACAGGACACTCTCTAATTACCAGCTAGCTATCAATCTGCTTATCACGTGTGTACATATTTCAGCTGAAATAAAATTCTGCTGTATAAGCAAGGTCCGTAAATACGAGTTTCAACATCACTGAGGCCGTAGAGATTGTCACGTCTGTCAAAGATTCACTTAATAATATCTTCCGGAAAAGAAAGAACGAAATGAACGTGAGCCGCGTGGAATGTCGGTGGAATGCTACGTGCCACGGTCCAGTCGTGCCGCTACTGCAGAGAAGTACCGGACCGGAACGACGTGATGGAAGTTTGAGATGGTAAAATGTAAATGTATATAACATTAGGGCGCTACTTCGTATATCAATTAATACCCCAGCAGCGCCGGGAACTGCTAGTGCATATGGGATCACACAGTGTTACCTGCCACCCGCACGTGTCTCCGAAATCGGAATGTGCCGAACCCTATTACATCCCAGTCGTGGAAGCATATGAATTAGAGTGCTCTTTATATTAACATGCCATTTCGTTGCGACCGGCCGTTTTTGGTAGGCCTCAAATCCCTACGCTTGTCACAAAAATCTCGACTTGGCCTGTTCAACAACCTTAAAATCGAAGCCCGGCCAGTGCAGCACTTCTATATAAATTCTTCTCGCTGAATAAAATTTTCTTTTTTATTTAGATAATGAATTTCACCATGCCTTAATAAAGTTTATTACTAGTGCACACTCCATCGTGAAGTTGATGATTGAGAAATTTTTCCAAAGAAAAGCACAAAATTAGTTGCGTCATTTTTGGCATGAAAATAACAGTGAAGAAGAAGAAAGATAAAAATTATTTGTAAACAAATTATGAGAAATCCTTTTCAGACAGCTCTTAGAATAATCTTACCACATTAGGTAGATAAACATCATACATTCAAGTCTTTTTTCATAAAACATACAAAGCTGTAAATTAAATAATAATAAGATGAGATGAAACAGAAAATCATTGAACTTTCAGCAAAATGGCAATAAAATAATAACCAATAAAAATCAATCCATAAAATAATGGTTTGATTATAAATTATAATATAACAACCAATAAAAATCAATTAATAAAATAATGTTTTTATTATAAATTTTTTTTCGAAAAATCAATTCTTGCATTTTTTAATCAAATTGAAACTGATGGTTTTATTTCTTTCACAAACATTTTCATTTTTTTTTAATTTTGATTAAAATTTTTAAAATGTCCATTAAACTTTGATAGAATGCATAGTCACCAAAAATTGAAAATGGAAAATTTTGGCTAGATTGGATGAAGTTAATATAAATGATTTATTAATTGATATAAACAATAATTTTAATATAAATGTAAAATCAAAGCAATAGAATTGACACACAGCAAACAGAGTGCTTAAAATATATAAATAAAAACCTGACCAATTATCAACTACAACAAAACACATTAAATAAAATAAAAGAAACTGACAAATCATATCAATAACCTCTCTTCAAACTCCTCCCCCAACGCCCTCATCGCTAGATCGCACTCTTCTGGTCGGTCCGTTCTGAGGTCGATAGGGCACCTACCGGGCCAGGCGAGATTCTCTTTCGCCAGACGATGAGTCATATAGTCAGCGACCAGGCGTCTGTTCACGGGACAGATAGAAGTCATGGACTGGATGGTTGAGGTGTAATATTTCGAAGAGCGATGAAGGATTTTGAACTGGCTACTTAAAATTCGAATAAGACCATTCCGGTTCCGGTCTTGCTTCGGCACGTTGTTTCTCGAAGTTGTTTGCAAACTTCTATGGATATTCAAATAAATGCCTGGTAATGAATCTGTAGGAGATATATTATCAGTAAACATTTAATGAAAAAACTGTCCACAATATTTCTGATCGTTATTTGCTAATAGCCGTAACAAGTATAACAAATAACACGTAAAGCCACACAAATATTGCTGGTAGTTTTGTTTAATAATTGAATTGACAAAACTTTTTTGAAAATTTATATTTATGTATTGTATATCATTATGGAATAATATGCATTATATAAAAACAAAAAACGTTAAACTCTAAAAATAGTATTTTATGATGAATAAAAATTCCATTCAGAAACTGAAAACAACTCACTAAGTCTTTTGGTCTTTCTTTGATCTAGTTTCTAGTTTAGTTTTTTTCTTTGCTAAATTTTCAGTTCTAAGTTTGTACTTTTTTTTAACTCAATATTCCATCAAAAAAAACTGTATGTTGACTGTTGACGAATAACAAAAAGATTAAACTAGCGACATAGTCTTTACCCACGCTAAAACTGAAATCTTATTTTCTATTTACGGCGCTACACGATATTGTGTACTGTAAATAAACGGAGACCATTGTAAGATACACAACAGCTGTCTTGCTGGCTGAGTGATACCTCTAATACTAAAAACAGCTTGCAAAAAGAAACATCAATTACTGTAAATACAGACTGCGCCTTGAAAAAATATTAAATTGTCCAGAATTACAAACAAGTTCAAAAAAGATGATCAGCAATTGTACAGAAATGACAGGAAACTAGTAGCGATGATCACAGCGTTTTTTTATTAATGACCCTCGGCACCAAAAACATGAATAGCTCGACGAATGCTGACTATATATTGTGTATTTACACATGATGTATGTATTTTTACACATTACACTTGACATTTAACATTTTGTATGTTAAATTTTGACGTGCACGAGAATTAAGTCTAATCTCTAATCTGCTAACACTTTTCTTATTAGATTTTGTGACAGAGACATGATCTAATCTAATTCAGCTTGAGTTGGGTTGGGAGGAATTTGTAAAAAACCGACTTGAATATATATTTAAAACTATGCTTTTGAACGTTTAAATTTTGCTGATTAAATGTTTTGTCGCCTGGTTGACAATAAACTACTTAAATAACTGGACTTCATTAAATTTGTCTCAGAATGTCATCGGATTGCAAATCAATAATTTCAATTCGTAAGTCAGGAGGTAAGTCTTCAATGACAGTGTCAAAAGAATTTTCGAAAGTTTTTATTTTCAAAGAGCATGCATCGAGATCAGAGACACGTTCCAGAAACTGTTGTTTCAAATCATCAATGATATCTTGAGCAAACAAGCTTGGAAATGGAATCGTAGCTTCAGGACTATATTTGTCACAGCGTGAAAAGTATATTTTTACTTTTTCCCAGAAGAGTTCCACGGGCCGGTTCAAAGACTTTGGCGAGCTTGATTCGGCTAGCGGGCGGTACCTACTTTGGAAACCCCTGGATCACACGATTACAGGATCATTGCATTGCTGGCGTACCCCAAGTTTCTCAAAAAAGAGTGGATGAACGCGGGGAGAGGTATTCGTACACCGTGTAATCAAAATATTCAACTATAAAATAGAGAGTTAATAAAAAAAATTAATTTACTTGCAAAGTGAAAAAACTGATGTCAGAAGTGGGATTTGAACCCACGCCTAGAGAACTAGACTGCGACCTGAACGCAGCGCCTTAGACCGCTCGGCCATCCTGACACACACTTCTATCGTTATCAAAAGCCAATTAAATCAAATGCAATTAAAATGAACAAAGCAATAACCAGGAAAAACTTTGCCATGTGTCAAAATGAAGTTAACAGCCGAGCTGCATTTACACTTTTTACTCGTTTTTGTAATGATTAATTACCAGTGATAACGCCATCCAGCAAAGAATTAGTTAGATAAAGTAAAGCTGCGTACCTACCATGTAGTTTTTTTTTTTGAACTAATAAATAAAATGAATAAAATATTGATCAAATTAATGTTAAAAGATGATTGAACGCGGGAGACAAAAGCCATTAAGAAACTTTTTTTAAAAATATATTTAGGTGCGTGAAGTTAGCCACGGAAATTTTTCTTATAGTAAAAGGTCTAGCTGAAGCGTTTTTAATTTCTAACGCCTAAACCAATCGTCTAGTAAAAATTAAACTTACATATTCTGAATATGCACCTAATATATTTAGCGAAAGAACATTTTTTGGTTCTTTATACTATTAATTAATTTATCACTACTACCTCTTCGATAAGTCAAGTTTGTTAGTAAAAGATCAGATATGGCTGTATTTTCAAACGGCAACAATTCAAAACATTCTAATGTTCAATTGATTTTTTTTTTTTTTTTTTTTTTTTTTTTTTTTATGATAGTTTATAGTCCTTTACACCAAGTGTTTTAAGACTGAATTGGCTGTATGTAGGAAGCACATAAGTACTTCCTGTCGTGGATCAAAGTTTGATCCTTTTAACTGTCCCTCCTCCTTCATCCAGGCTTGGGACTGGCTCGCAATTAGCGAGGCGGAGTTATGTTCAATTGATTGGTTGATTGATTGAATGCTACAGCCGTCAACTTCCACGAATTTTAAACACCTTTTTTCAAAAATGTATTAGGTTTTAAGTCCTATTTAGTTACAGCATGCCGTAGGGTTCCATGGCTTAGTTGGTTAAAGCGCCTGCCTAGTAAGCAGGAGATCGTGGGTTCGAATCCCACTGGAACCTTTCACTTCCCAAAATTGAAAGTTGTTTTTTGAAGTTTTCGCTTTAAAAGTTCGAGAGTTCGAAATAAACAAAACTGCTTTTTAACATTATTTAACCAAACCAATGCTTGTCTCATTAAATAACGAATTAAATCTCGCCTCTTTACATTTTTTTTTGTTATTTCTGTATATTGAGGAGTGCACAGCATTCATTGACCATGAGTACCAAGGTAGTACACAATGTCGGTACCTATATATACGGTCGGGTAGCCCAGCCGGTTCCTGAATTTTTAACTCTTAGCCTCCTAGAACATTTCAAGTGTACATTTTCGTGTATATATTTTGAAGTTTTTGGTAATGAAGCTTTAAGTCAGGTAATTTAGATAGTGAAGATAAAAATACGACTTCAGTACGTTTTGCAGTATTCAGCCAAGCAAATATGAATATCGTCTCTTTAAAACAATTGAAACTAGGGACATCATTTCAAATAATCAATTGAGGGGGGCAAAACATTTATAAAACCTTGGGGAAGGGCAAAGTTTGTTAAAGACCCAAACATTACAAATATTTCTTCTATTAAATCCTTAACTTTTTTGCAAAAAAACTGATGACCGGGGGGGGGGGGGGGGTTGGGGGTGGGTATTCATAGATACTTTTAATTTTTTTTACTAAAATCCCATGCATAATACTTTTACAAAGAAACTGAATAAATTTAATTGTATTCTATTGTAGGGTTGAGCGAGTTGACTGCTGACACCTTCGATATTGCCGCTATGTAATGCCCTAGTAAGTATTATACTCCCGTGATTTTCAGTGTTAGCAGACAGAAATGCTATATTTATTTATTTATTTATTGAAAAGCTACTTTAAAGATCTGTCGAACAAAACGAAATTTCGAAGGTTAAACGTCCGTTGATTATGATGGTCATAAAGCGCTTACAATAAATTTGAATTAAATTTATAATAAGACTTGTACGTACTTATCAAAAATGTTATTAAAAAACTTTAAAGAACTTGTCAACTTTTAATCACTTGTTGCTAAATATAGCTGACCTGATGTGGCATCGTTTTGTTTTTGTTCAAAAACTGTTCTGACTTTCAATAGAATATCCGGTGTAATAGCTTTAAAAGTTGAAAAAGTATTTTTTATTTTTGACTTTGAAAACCTGTCAAAACTTTTAAGTAAGATGGACGCTACTGTTTAAATCTCGATAGAAAATAAATAAATTAATAAATCAAATCAATATCAAGTATTAAAATTATTTGTAATTGTGTTTTTACTTGAAGTCAGTTGAAGTTAATTTTCAGTTTACTAGATACTATAAACAGGATTTTATTTGCTTATTTTTAAAAGTGAAGCAAAGAAATAGAATTAAATATAAATAGTTTTTAAAATATGTTTTTAATTGATGAATGTGTGACTGACTGGACCAATCTAATTTTAAATACTTAATGATAATCTAACTGCTAACTCTACTCTAACATCAATATAATGGAAATCACTTAGATCGGCATGCAGAGATCTTCTGCTAGTTTTCAAAGATGGAGGGCGTTCTTCTGAAATGGACAAACTATTTTACAGGTTTGCTTGTCTATTAAATGTAAAATTATAAGTCTAAGCACTAAGCATTTTATAAGTTCAAATTAATTGCCTTTGTTTTATTATTTCTAACTAAATTAATTATTTATCATTTCCAAAAACTTAGTAATATCAGTGCACTGTTTTAAAGAGGACAATTATGTGTATATAATTGTTACATATTTATTTCTTGCGTTTTTAAAATGTACATATGCATTTAAAATGTAAGAAACAAATTTCATTTCAATGATACCAGGGTGGCAGACGAGATATTTTGTCCTCGAAAACGGCATCCTCTCCTATTATCACTCTCAGGAAGACATCAACAGCAGCTGTAAAGGATCAATTAAAGTTTCAGCATGTGACATAATAGGTATACGTTCCGTTATCTTTATCTATCGGGTTTAAAAATTGATCATCGTTGTCGTGAAAAGTGAATTTATTAATTTTTAAATAAAAATTTGTTGTAGATGCTGTTAGGTTTGATTTATATTTCTTTTATATAAAACTACATCTGGTCGGTTTTTAGGATATGTCAGCCTGGGGCCACAGGTTGGAGAATGTAGATCCTGAGAGTCTATTAAAAATCAAATTTTTCAAGATATTTTTAACAATTTCTGCTATTTATTGGTTTTTATTTTAGTTGAATTAATATTTATGTAATTTATATTTTTTGGTTTCACTCAGCTGGTGAATGATTTTTAATTTTTTTTACAATTACAAACTTTTTTCAAGGTATATTTACCTATTTATCTCTCTGACACTATTTGGATAAACATTTTCCACATTTTATTTTCATCCGTTCTAAAATCCTCTCATCCATATCATCCTTGACCTCACTCCTTACTTTCACGCCCACAGCTCACCCGACGGATCGCACCCGGCTCGACCTGATTGTACCGGGCGAGGCTCACTACCACCTCCGAGCTTCCAACCAGCACGATCGGCAATCCTGGCTCGTGGCTCTCGGGACGTGCAAGGCCTCGGGCAACAGCGATAGTCTCAGGTTCGCGATGGTGGAGAGTAGAAGAAGTGACGGAGGTGATTGGTTGGAAGTTTTTATGCTTTAGTAGTTTTGTGTATTTTTGTTTGTGTTTTGTAATTTTAGTTTTTGTTTAATTCTCTGTTTTCGTGGGAATGCTTGTGATAGTGATAAAAGAATAAATATTGTTAAAAATGTAATTGTGGTGAATTTCATCATTATGAAATGAAAGAATTGTCTAAATAATCATTGGAACTGCTATAAAATAGTTATTATGCTATAGCATTGTTTTTTCAATGTTTTCTATGTTTCTTATGCTGTTTTGTTGTAGTTCTACATTAAATGTATAATTAAAAAACATATAACTACAATAAGTAAGCGGGCAATGGTGGTATAGAGGTAAGGCATTTTCCTGTAGCACTGAGAGGCTGTGGTTCGAATCCCGCTGGTGTCACCAACATCTGCAAGGGGTGTGTGGGTAGGCACCTATAAATGGCTGCCTTTTGTTGTTCTGTGAAATGGGCCCAAGAGTGAGTAAAGTTAGACAAGCGATTTGTGCCCTAAAGGTCTAAGGACTATAGTCATGTTCAACAAGCCAAGCTTTAATAAATTAATTTTATAACGACCAGACAACATGTCCGGCGAAGAACTTCTGAAGGCGAAGAAGTCCGAGCTGTTGATGTTCCGGGACCTTCTCGCACAGCAGCTTTACGACATCAAGACGACATTAAAGAAGGACAACCCTCCTGATATCGAGGTAGGCGGGGTCAAGGCTGCATGAATATTAATTACCATTGTATGTATCATTTCGTGAATATTAATTAGCAATGCGCTACTATTATTTAGCTTTGTAAGAACATTAATTAGTATTTTTGGTCAAATAATTAGTATTCTAGGAATATTAATTAGCAGTATGTGAATATTAATTAGCATTGATATTCGAAAAGTATCCAAACTTGGTGTAACGTAAAAAAGTAATAATTGTAAAAAACATTATTATTGAAGAAAACATGAAATTTTCAGCTTCTGAACGAATCAACGACACTGGTCAGTGCTACCTGTCAATCGTTCGTCAATACTCTCGATGACTGCGTTCAATTGGTCGACTTAAAGTCTTACATCGGCTCGCGGGAAGGCTCAGCCAGTCCAACCGGCCAGTCGTTATACATACAGAAGGTTTTAAACATTTTTATTAATTTATTTCAATCATCGACTTTTTATTACAGCTGAATCAGCATTATTTTTAACTCGTTTGTTTGTGAACTAATAAGTACAGGCTCTCAAACATGCATGGGCTGCTTACGTGTATTTGATAAACCCTTTGTATGACATCTTTTTTATACCTATATATGAAACAATGTCTTTGTTTTTTTTGTCTTGTCTGCAAGTATAAATCCAGTTCTTCAAAGACACCATCAACTGCTCCAGTAATTTTCTTTTTCATTTTATGAAACTACAATGGTTTCAATAATAAATAAAGTATATGTCCAAAATCACCCATAACTCTTAAAAATTCTTTACACCAGCAACCTAACTTTCCTAGCTAAATTATAGCAAACGATGATCAATTTCCTTGTTCTTTTCCCTATGTTTTTTGGTCGTAAATTATGTTTTATGGATATCATCTTAACAGAGTCCACCTTCCTGGGGTTCTCGACCAATGCAGAGGCTGCTGTCGAATAATGAAAAGTTGGTGAAAATTTTTTTATTGTTGTTGTTGTTGTCATTCTTGATTCGTATTACGAGAAAAAAATGATCATCGCACACACACACATCCAATCATTATCATCACCGACAGGAAGATCATCACGACCAGCCGGGCGACCTCCGAGGAAAAGGATCCGCACACGACGACTTCCCGTCGATCTTCTTCTTCCAACTCCTTCGCTCTCTCTCCGGACGCCGCCGTCGGCAGGACCGGCCTCGGCCAGCTCTACGGCAGGCAGAACTCCAAGAACCACCACGACTGCAGCAGCAGAAGAGTCGTACCCGTTCCGGGAAACGCCTGCAACAGCAACAGCCAGGTCGGAAGCAACGGCTGCTACGACGACGACGAGGCAGCAGGTCACGCCCACCCGTCTCCCTCGTCGTTGTCACTGCCGACCGTTCACAACGACTACGCGGTCGAAGAATGCGTCGATCGAATCGCAGATCAAACCGACAACAACAACGACAAGCAGGTCTCCTTCAACAACAACAACAACAATAATAATAACAATCAAAATGGTGGTTCTCGTGAAGATGACCTTGAAACGAACTTTGACCTGAGACTGCCGACGTTTTTCACCGAGATGGATTGCAGGTCGGTTTGTTTGTTATTCTTGTATTTCTACTCTCGCATGGATCCCATCGATCATGATCTATGCTAATTTTTATTTTATTTATACATACATTTAAATAATTATATTTATACATACATTTGAAATAATTATATTTATTCATAAATTTAAATAATTATATTTATACAAACATTTAAAATAATTATATTTATACATACATTTAAAATAATTATATTTATAAACACATTTGAAATAATTATATTTATACAAACATTTAAAATAATTATATTTATACATAAATTTAAATTAATTATATTTATACATAAATTTAAATTAATAATATTTATACATATGTATTTTAAATAATTTGATACTTGTTCAAAAACAGCTTCGTCGACATCAAGATCACTCGCGACTTCGAAATTCCGACTGTTCAATTTCTCGACGCTTGTCGCAGTCTCGTCACCATATTCGGTATCTTCGGTTAATTCTAGTCTTCCTCTTTATATCCTCTTTCATGCGTTCTTGTGTTTTTTAATTTTAAATTATATGTTTCTTTTATGAAATTATGATATGACGTGGTGCTATGAATGTTTTTTCATTTTTTTTATAGCATAAATAAGAGTACTGCATGGCTGGGTGGGCCTTGATGATTTTTGTGCTGTCCAACGGGCCATTCGGGCTTGAAGTTGGTTGGGCCGAGCAGATTTTTTGTGCCGAGTATAGGGGATTTAGGTTTGCAAAAATGGACTGGGCTAGGCCCAAATATTTCACAAACTGCGGAAAATGAGCTTTCTGATGTTGGTGTTTTGGAAATAATTAATATCATCAATAAGTAAAAAAAAAATAAATAATTGTTGTATGTTTTGTAATTTCTAGATAAACTCAACCAGCCAGCCTTTGTCATTGGAAAATTGGATATAGCTGGAAATATACGGGTTAGCATTTAATTGTTCAAGTGTGTTTCATATTTCGGTGATCGGCTTCAGGACTTTTTAAAAGACGGTTTTGTCAAGTCAGTTACGGGGCATAATGGTAAGAACTGTTCGGGTTGTATGTTATACTCTGCTTGACCCCGATTTCCTGCTCTTCTGATGGTTCCTCTAAGTCTAAAGCTTATCTACTAGGACCTGAAAATTTGACTTGGCTTTATAATGCACTGCATTATAAAGCCAAGTTATACATTTTTGATGATAAAAGTCTTGAATGAAACATTACATAAATAAAATTGTTTTTTTTTATCTCAACATATGTAAGTCACAACAACTTATCTCAACACATGTTTTTTTCTCTTCATTCCTCAGAAAATCCACCAGAAGTACATAGGCTCCCCGGACGCCTACCCCACCCTACAGAAGATGATCGCGACGGAAGTCAAGCGACGTGAGTCGAGGGATATCAACTCTGCCACTGTCGCCCTCTTGTGGCTCTGCAAGTTGGTGTCATTTTTATAATCATATTCATTTATTGTCTATGGATCTACATACATAATTTCCTATGTCTGTACGTACGTACGTACGTATGTATGTATGTATGTATGTATGTTAGTTAGCGGTTTTGCATAACGCGGCGGCCGCGGTGATCAGCAGTCAGCAGCTAATAAAATAAATGCGCGCAGGTGTGTAATAAAACTCATTACGCAATTGTACAATGCGTAAAATAAAATATAATCAGATTTTTAAAAATCCGTCATTTTTGATTGGCTATCTCTTGTTTATATATATATATATATATAACTTTAATATCGATGTGCAAATATTTTCATAACTCAAAGTTCTTTTTTCTTCGTGTTTGCTCACGACTTCGCAGTCGAGTGTCTGTTGTCTGTTGTCTGATTGAGCAGAATCTTGTAATCAATTTTTAAACAGCTGAAAGCAACAAGTTATTTTTATAATCGAATAATTTTTTTTTACGGGGAAGTCACGTCCTTAAAATGTTTCTTTTTTCCGTATTCACGTTCTCGAAAGGTTTTTTTCCCCCCGTATTCACTTAAAAGTCATCATTTTTGGTATCATTATGACGATCATTTCAGGTCGCTGGAGTTCGCTCACGACTTCATCGTTGAATCGCTGAATCACGACTACGAGGTGGCTTGCGGACGTACTCGGGTGGGGGAAGACGACGACGGCAGTGGGGGTGCTGCGGTCAAAGAAATTGCTTCTCGGGTCTACGAAAGGGTACTGAAGAAGCACCACGGCTGGGTCGTCAGAAGTGCCTTCTCTGTGAGATGAAATTTATTTATTTATTTATTTTTCTTAAATTATAATTTATTTCGAGTATAAATTCGATACAGATATCAATTTCGTGTACCGTCGCAGTGTGTCTTCATTGTTACGATCGTGACCTTCGTGGCCGGTCGATCTGTTTTATGTCTATCCTAGGTGTTTCATATCAACAGTTGTGTTTGGTTTCCTTGATTATCATTTTAAGCCATGATCATTGTCATTATGCCCTCTATGATCACAGATAGTTCGTTATGATCACAGATAACCCTTTATTATCACAGATAGTTCATTATGATCACAGATAACCCTTTATGATCACAGATAACCCTTTATGATCACAGATAACCCTTTATGATCACAGATAACCCTTTATGATCACAGATAGTTCGTTATGATCACAGATAACCCTTTATGATCACAGATAGCCCTCTCTTCGTCCACGACGATGCATCAGCTGATTCGTTGCCTGGCCACCGATCCTCGCCACCTCGACGACCCCGCCTTTCGCAAGTCCCTGAGGAAAGACGCAGAGGATTACTCTCTCGGTCTCCGATCGATACTGGACGTTCTCCGGTCGTTCTTCGAAACGAACAACCTGCACATCGAAGTGGAAGAAGCATGACCGGGTTATCTGGTCGTTCCCGGGACTCGGTCAATTGTTTTTGATGAGTCAATGATGTTTCGATGTTCATTTTTGATGATTGATTGATGGATGAATTGAAGATATAAAGAAGGAGTGTGTTTCGGGTGAACCACTCTCGGTTTAAACGGTTCGGTTGATATTCTTAGCTTGTTCGTAACGAATGTGTGACGCTCTTGTTGTCTGGCTCGTACTCAATCAAAAAGTTTACGAAACATTTTTTATGTTGATTTCGTTTTAGTATTAAATACATTTACAATATTTTCTTTACATTTTTGTTTGTATAAATGATTGTAAATATTATTAATTTTTACAACAACTTTTTCTCTCTGTCCATGCTTCTCAACAGGAAGCCCACACTGTCTTGAGAATCCATTATCCATCTACCCATTTCACTGTGGCTCCAACATTAGTTTCTTGACCTCAAATATTTTGTCAAAACGATAATTTCCATTCCTTACTTTCAAGGTGAATTTGCAGTGGAGAAAGAATGCCCCGCCCCCCCATGCTGTGGGGATAGAGGGTTTGATCAACGGTCCACTCACTTTTCACGATAGCTTTAAATGATTTGATAGGTTGATTGATGATGGGCTGTTATTTATATGGATTTAAATAAGAAATTAAACAGCATAACTAATGATCACTTGAAACGTCCGATTATTTTTGAATTGTTTCGTTATTTCATGTCAACATTTAAAGTTTTTTTTTTTCTTCTTTTGCGGGTCGATTGTCATTTCAATTCGCCTTCGCAGATATTATTCGTCCTGCTCGTAATTATCTGTAATTATGCGTAGAAATATGCACGTGTCTTGCATAGGGGTTTAAATTTATATTTTAAGTGTGTCTATATATTTGTATATGTATGTATATAAATATATACATATGTGCACAGTACAGGTTGATGAAATTACCTCTATATGATTTGTTCCATGAATATGAAAATAATTTTCATATAATTAACAGTCAGTTTTCAGTTGGCTATTAATTAGCATTTTATGATAATTTTTTCTATCTATTGATAAGCAATGGTAATGTTAAGCAACTATTGAAAAACACTTTTGTCGAATTCTTGACATTTTTTTTTAGTCGTAATCTCTAAAGTTGAAATTAACTACTTGCTCTTATTTTGTGGCTACAATTTTAGACATCTTATTTCTTATCACTCCATTTGTTTTCATATTTCATTAAAAAAAAAACTACACAATAAATCCTTGTTGACCTTCGTGTGTGAATGTGTGTTTGTGACCACGCATTCAATCTATTTTCTTTTGTGGAGAATTCGTTGAGCAAACATAAATTGAAAACCCAAAAATTGCACATTCGAAGACAGTTTTAATTACTGGAATTAAAGTTAATATTCGTCTTCAGATTGTGCTCTGAATTTTGGAGATTTAATTACTCTTTGTAGAACTCCATGATTTGTTTGATGAAGTGCATTATTACTAGCATTACAAAAGATTGTGTATGAAGCTCGAGGCAGTAGATGAAAAACTACCAATTTTATTCTTAGTTTATATCAACGAACTAGACTTCAGATTATGGTTTACAATTTTACAATCATATAGACTATCTAGGAGGCTAGCAGCAATAGGAATGGAGGGGTAGAAAACTATCATTTATGCGAGGGGGAACAAAAAGGTACTCATAAGTCATAAGTTGTAAGTAACAACATAGGTTTCCTTCAGAAGTAGAATGTTCTTTGCCAAGATAACGTACAAGAGCGACAAAATGATGAATACAAATAAAATAAACTAATAACTATAATGATTAGCTATCCAAATTGATAGGGCTCATATTAGGCGCACCAAACTTTAATTTAAACAGAAATATGTTATAGAGAAGATGTCCTAATAAATATTTAAGATTAGGGCACTGCACGGGCCTAGCCATGCTTTGATTTTATGGCTTTCAAGCGGGCTGGCTAGGCAAAATTTTTTATTTATTTATTAAATCATCGGCACGAGTAATAAAACGCCTTGCCGAAATTACACAAATCAAACAAAATTACAAGTTAAAAACCAATTACACCAATTGCAATCAAAAAACAAACGCAAAAAAATGACACATCACAATTTATAAACTTTTTCACCCAAAAAAAACATCCAGCAATCGCCTCTATCCACTCTATTGGACTATTCTGCAATCTTTGTGTGTAATCTTAGTCATCAGCTTTTTGTCATACCCCCTAGTTCTATCACAGGTGCAGACGGACAAACCAACTCTCTCAGACCTCCAGCCAATAAGTAGCCTATAGGGATTTCAGGCTTATACAAACGGGAGGCGCTGGGCTCAAATTAGACGGAGCGGGCAGAACCTGAAAATTTGTCCTATAAAATGGACAATGATGAATAAAAATAAAGTAAACTTATAACTAATGATTAGCTATCCAAATTGATAGGCTTCATATCAATTCTTGTTAGAGATTATTAAAAAAACTGTGATACATTTTTGAGCACGACTTTGGCTACTTTCCCGTCGTCGCAGTAGGTGATCCCCATATTTTTTAGACTTATAATAATTATTTCTTTATTTAAGTATCAACCTTCTTAATCATAAATCAAGAATAAGCTTCCTACATTTTGTATATCGCTAGGTATAAATTTTATTTTCTTAAATCGGAAAATTTAAATAGAGAACGAATCTAAAATACTTAAAAAAAATTAATTTTGTATATTTATATCAAGAAAATAATTTAATTTGCGTTTAACATTTTTGATTTGTAGTCAAAAATTATTATTTTTGTGTTTATTAGGGCTTCTCGAAAATCTGAGTTTCCGTGGTCTTTCTTTTTTAGCTGCTTCCTTTACTGAGGTGAGCCCTACATTCTCATTTTATTTTATTCTAACGTATGCAAACATTTACTGTTAATTGAAATATCAACAAAAATCGATCGTTCGATGATACTAAATCTCATGGATTATTAAAAATAGTTAACGGACGATGATATGATAACACGTATAGCGCGTGTTTGCATCCACATCCATCCGTGACTTAACCGTTTCTCATGAGCCATATATTTTCTTACAGAAGATGCCCAAAACAAAGAAGAAGGTTGTCGTCAGTGCGGTCGAAAAGACTGTAGGTGGAGATAAAAATGGAGGCAAGAGGAACGTAGTCGTCAGAAGAAAGTCTAAGGCCTTCTCTACCCAAGAGAAACCATGGAAGTTGAGGACCCACAAGAAACCCTTTTCACAACATAAAAGGAATCTGAGGTCGACAATCACTCCAGGAACTATCTTGATCATGGTCGCTGGCAGACACAAGGGAAAGGTTGGCAAAGTTATGATTAAATTGTAAAAGTTTCTTAAATGTTTTTTGATGGTAAACCGAACGTGTTTAATAATGATAGCATAGTTAACAGTTGTAATTTTCAAACTTACAGAGAGTAGTTTTCCTTAAACAACTGCAATCTGGCCTTCTCTTGGTCACTGGTCCCTTCCACCTTAACGGTTGCCCGTTGAGACGCATCAACCAGATCTATGTTATTGCCACGAAAACCAAGTTGGACATCTCTGCAGTCAACATCCCAGAAAGGCTGACAGACAACTACTTCAAGCGCAAGGTCCTGAAGAAGCCTAAGCACGGAGAAGGGGAAATCTTCGACAACAAAAAAGAGGTCTTTAAATTATTTTATTTATTTATAAGTAGAAACAGCTAATGTATCCACATAGCTTTTTATACTTCAAAGACAATGTCAATTTTAACCTTAAAACTATGCAGTAAATTATATTGAAGATAATATAATTTTGATTTTTTTAATCACAGGAATATGAAGTGACTGCTGAAAGGAAAGCCGACCAAGTCGAAGTTGACAATCTTATTCTGAAAGTCATCCGGGATCATGAAGACAAGAAGTTCATGTTCGGATATCTTGGTTCAACCTTCAGTCTCAGAAATGGAGAGTACCCACACAACATGGTCTTTTAAATTAGGCATTAATGTGGCTAACTAGATTTAATTCACAACAGACTGTTGATAATAAAAAAAGGAGTGTATATTCTAAACAAATGCTTTTGTTGTTGATAAACGTGGTAAAGAAGTAGTAGGAGAGGTTCTGTTTTTAATTTTGGTAGGTACAAATTGTGAAATTAAAAATGTTAGTGATGAATATTAAAATCTTGTACTTAATCTAAATTACAATATTCATTTCACATCCACTTTTTCTGGTAAACACTGGTGAATTTGCTAGTGTCTGCAACATAGGCATTAAACTACCGATTTTTACACCCCCTTCCTGTTTGCACCTCATACATTTTCAGACCTCCCTCCCCATATGCAAATCATTCGCTTGGCACACACATCCAACCCCTTAGTCTGTGCATGTGAACCAAAATTTCTGTTTGAAAGGCTGTTATGTATATGGTTCTAACATTGGTCCAAGGCTTTAAACATCCAAACAGAAAGATTGGTTCAAAAAATGTTATTACTTATATTTAAATATCATTTTTAAGTTTTTCTGGATGGAGAAATTAGCAATATGCTTCAGTGTATCTGACAATTACAAGGAATAGGATAGAAATAATGTTTGCATTGTGGTTTCAGGATGCTTCTAAATTCCTAATGGAGTAATTGAACCCCTACTGAAGTCTTGTGCATGTGAGAAAGCATCAGCAATAGCTTATTAGGATGTTCTTCAGCTGCAGATGTGATTTTCCTTATTTTAAAAACAAAATATTGAATGGGGACATATTGTTATCAGGATAGAGATTTGTTTGCTGGATCTAATAGAAAAAAGAACCTACAAAGTTCTTTTATTTGCATAAGTAGATTATTCTGTTTCATCAGTTCAATTAATTTTCTAACTTAACTTCAAAATAAATTGAAACTTTCATGAAATATAAATTGTCTTGTTATGGTAGTTTTTGTAAATAAATATATTTGAAATTCTTCTATTTTGTAATGTCAAGAAACATTTTAAAATAATTTAATGCATTTAAGTTAAATTTTAAATTAAGTAAAAAAAAGCAACTAAACCTTCATCTAAAACATGTATAACGAGATAACACGACAAAATGTAATTTACGAAGCAAGCCTGATACGAATACACTCACTTGAACTCGCTCATTTCAGCAATTAGCACTAAACGTAAATCGTGCATAAACTAATATTTCAAATTCACGATACAGATGTTGCGGCTACAGATACAAAATTGTTGAGTGCGCATTTTTATTTAGGTTTCATCAACACTCTAAAGCTAAACTTTGTATTGTTTTCTTTACTATACACATACAAACGAGAGAGAGCATGCAAGCATAGAATGATATAGATTCTTGTACCCCGATAATTCTCATATATATATTAAGTCCCGGCCAAATGACCATCCGATCGTCCGGTGATTGTATTGCTTAGTCGTCGATTGAAATCAGAAGATGCAGTGGCATTCCTTGTAATCTCTGTCCCAGTAGTTTCCGTCGTAGATCCACTCTTCGTTGCCGGTCTGATGATCCTTCTTGAACGTGAACCATCTATTAATTGTTATTATTCGGATATTTATAGTGCTCATTTTAAAAGAAGAAAAAAAGTCAGAGTCTCGAGGGTTTACAGTGAATGGCCTACGAGCTCAAAACACGGCACAGAAATGTTAAATTCTGACCTCGGTTCCCAATCTTAAGAATAGTTTAATATGCATATTCTGACCTCGGTTCCCAATCTTCCTTGATATGTTTTCTTTCCTTCTTAGAAACCCTCTGCTTCTCTTCTATTCTCGTTTTTTCAGAGGCTGCCCTGTCTGAGAAGAAAGAAATTTCGAGTTAGATTCCGAAACAGGATTCATGCCATTGGTTCACTTCGGATGACCGACCGGATTACTTACTGACCTACATCGCCTTCTTCCATGGACCTGATGTCCGGCCTGAACCTGCTGTCCGTCCGGGGCAGGAGGTGGGCCGTGGACGGGTCCAGCTCGTTCAGTGTCAGTGCAAACCCGGTGAAGTTGTAGTACTGGAGGAAATACGAAATCCAATATTTATTATTATTATTAAAAATAGTTTAATATGCAATAACAATAAAAATAGAAATATTTAATGAAGAACAACTTGGATGGTAGAAACAAGTCAACTATAAAAAAAAAACTGTTGACAGCCTTATATATATAGCCGATAAAATTGTTTGCTGAGTTTGTACATTAGATTTCTTTATGCACTTTGATATCATCCAGTTTTAAAAAATTATAAAATATTATTTAGTCTTTAATTTTTTAAATTTAATTCCAAAAAAATCATTAAAAACCTTAGAAATGGCCAATGAAATCGCTCACCTTGTTTGATGACTCTGGTCTTGGCCTGGCCTCCCAGAGCAACTTCTGATTGGCCAGATTCAAATTGCTTGATGACCCCCTGCTAGGTATATCTTCTGACGGAGTCTGTAAGGTCAAGCCAGTTAATGATAATGCCAAAAATAGCACATCCCCTTCACATAAACTACAGTTATGACATAAACCACCATCGATATCATCATTATTACCAGCGCCATCATCATATAAACCATTATAATAAGCACAAACACCATCATTACACAGCACAAATAGGTGCTAGGTTAGCTGAGTTGGTAGAGTGTTAGCCTTGAATGTGAGAGCTTCACGGTTCGACTCCCACTCACTGCCCAGTAGCCCATGTCAACGGAAAACTTAGCGGGTAAAATCGTTCTCTCCGTGGGGCATGTAAAAGAACAGCGCCTTTGAACAACACGGAAAAGGCACTCAATAAATTATCAATCATTTACATTTAAATACCATCATCAGCACCATCATCATATAAACCATTATCATAAGCACAAACACCATCATTACACAGCACAAATACCATCATCACCATCATCAGCATCATCACCTTCACCATGGCAAATGGTGATGGAGATCTTCTGATCGTTTTGAGGTAGTTGTCATAGACCGGAATCTCGTAACTGTACAGCGCCTCCAGCCACTTGCCGTAAAACGCTCTGAGCTTCTTGTTACTGTAAAAGATTCAAAAATTATAACAAAACAAAACAAAAAAACCATCAAACATCACAGGAACTGGAGGTTAATTAAATGATTAATATTTTCTATTATTTATTTATTTATTTATATTCCATTTATTAACAATAAATTAAACATAAAGCAGGGGAGTTGTACAGGCTGAACATAAAAATACGATAAATGCTACTCAAAAACCTAAAACTCTTCATAGTTTTCAGGTCGTACGTGAATTCAGAAAATTCATTCATAGCCAATCCAGAGAAATGCCCTTACATCTTAACTTTGTGCAATTAAAAAAAAAACTTTAAAACCAACTTGGCATCGTACAGGTATCCCTCCACCTTGTGAGCATCCCTGCCCAAGAAGTCAACCGATTTAAAGTGGAGGACGCATTTCTGTTTGGTCGTCACGTTCGACACCTCCATGGTTCCAGACTGCGATGGAATGGTCAAATTTATTATTTTTTATTATTACTAACTGAGATTTATTAGTCGTCTACAAATGAAGTGAGTTTTGAAACAAAAGCAGCAATAATCCAAGATACTAAGTTTTAAATAAATAATTGGGTTTTTAATGAAGTTTTAAATTACAGAAATAATTGGGTTTTTATCATAGAAGTTTTAAATCACAGAAATAATTTAGGTTTCTAACGAAGTTTTAAATTGCAGAAATAATTGGTTTATTAACAAAATTTTAAAGTCTATCAAGGGCACAGATTCAATGATGGACACCGGCATGCTGTTCCAGACAATCGGTTCAGCGACGGAAAAAGCTCTTCTTTTTTTAACTACAAGTCTCAGAAACGACCAAGTTCTGACGAAATGACGAGCAACGTCTACTTTTTTCAGGTATATTTCGATGCGAATAAATTTGAATTTGTGAGTAGTAGCATTTGTCATGTCTTTAAAACCAAAATGTCAAATCATCAATTGATTTCCGAATGAAAATAATCATCTTTACAGCGCTCGGACGAGCCGTTAACGAATCGGCTGCCGTGCGAAATTACAGAGAGAGCGTACGAGTGCTACACACATCTCGCATGCAAACTCACGTGTTCGATCCAGAGTTTACCCACAAGGACGTTGTTGACGGAGCAGTTGACGTTGTGCCAGGTGTAAATCTCGTTGTGTCTTTAGAGAAAAAAAAAAGAGAGATTCAATTTGTTTTACACGAATTGCATCCGATTGAAGTTGAAATTAAAACGTAAACGCTTGTAACGAATAGTAGGAGTGTGAAAACATAAATTCATCTTGACATAGAAAGAAAAGGATTGGTAACCAAAATCAAAAATCAAGATTTTAGAAATTTTAAAAATAAAATTTTAATATAAAAGAAAATTTTTTCCAAAACAGTAAAAATTTATTGAAATATGAAATTAATAATAAATTATAAATAATAATAAAACATAAATAATTTAATCGACATGCGGCTTAAAACTGAATAAATAATAACTAAAAGACTAAAACATAGTTTATAAAAAAAAATTAAAACAAAAAATGTACTGACTCTGATAGAGACAGGAAGGCTAAAACTAAACGTTTGTTTGTTTTTTTTTTAAATGCGTATAAACTTTTTCAGGTGGAGAGTGATGGTGCCCTTCGGGGTGACCTCTATCGACTTTCCCCAGAACTTCATCTTCGGCTGGATGGAACCGTACACGGTGTAGTCGTCGCCCTCCCCGTGGAAGGCGCTCACTGGCGGGTGGTGGCTCACCTGTTCACAGATCATTCTGAAGCCAAGATCTGGCCTGAGAAACAAAGAAAAAAAAGAGAGAAACAGTCAGATGGTATAGATAGAAAAGGTTTCAGCTAGTAGGACTAAATCATCTTCCGCATAGAGCAAGTTGACAAAGAAAGTTTTTCAAATTGTTATAGAAAACGGTTAATCAATTTATATAAGCATATAGAAAAGAATAAAATCAATCAGAAGGTTTATACCTACATATCGATATATGACACATCGTCATTATCAAACACAAACATACGTGCATGCATTGGAACAAAGACAAAGACAGAAACAGAAAGATACACACACACCTGTCCAATTCATACGTCTCCCCTAGCAACGGGTTGAACGGCTTTCCGATTCTCTCCCAGTTAGAAGAAGTCGCAGAAACTGCGAACGCTGCCACCAACTGGATTTAATATCAACAAAAACAACAATTAGATATTATACACCATAACAATAATACTATTATTAACAATATTAATAGTATTATTGTGATATAAAAATAAAAAGAATCTAAAAATAACAATTATTGTAGTACAAACTGCATAATTATGATAATTATCATTAATACTAATGTTAACATTATCATTCAAATTTTTAATGCAAACACACAACTACAGCAACCACAACTACAGCAACTGTAGAAGCCACTACTGCAATCCCTTCGGCACCTGTACTACAAATGGATACCAAGTCTCACCTCCAGTCTCTCTACAGGATCTTCCGACTGAGCGGCAGAAACAAGCAGTTCCGAATATTCCAAGTACTCGACCATTCTCTGGAGGAAACTGAGAGGCTCATTCAGCACGACCGGCATCGTGATCTTCGACAATTCCTGTTTATTAATTTTAGTATTTTTATTAATTAATTGTAATATTTTAGTATTTTAATTAATTAATTTTAGTATTTTAATTAATTAATTTTAATATTTTAGTTAATTAATTTTAGTATTTTAATTAATTAATTTTAGTATTGTAATTGATTAGTTTCACTAACTCAATTAATAGTATAGTTTGATTATATTATTTTAATTAATTAATTTTAGTATTTAAATTAATAATTTCCAGTATTTAAATTAATTATTTTAGTAATTTAAATAATTAATTTAAGTATTTTAATTAATATTATTTTTAGTATTTTAATTACTTAAATTTATTATTTTAATTATTTAATTTTATTATTTTAACTAGTATTAACAATATTAACTAAATAACTTAAGTATTTTAATTAATAAATTGCAGATTTTTAATTAATTAACTTTAGTATTTTAAATAATTTCTGTTTTTCAAGTTAATTATCTGCTTCAATTTCCCATAATAATCTTAGATTTATTTCCATTTAAAATATCTCAAACTATAAAACTGAACAAATCATCCATTAATAACTTAAAACAAAGAATTTTTTTTAAACACTTTTATTGATACTGCATAATACGGACGATTGTAAAGTTTAAAATGAGATGTTAAAAAAATTTCAACATATAAAAACAATTTATTATTATTATTAATTAGCAAGACCTTTCCAATGCACTGTTTGAGGATGCTCATGACGTTGACGTCGTTTCGTTCGTACATCGGAGCCGGCAGACGTCGGCTTGCAGAAAAATTTTTTGCAAAAATTTAATTATTAAATCTACGAAAAATAAAATCATGTTAATCGGTTTTAAAGAAATTGAAGAATGAATATTGTTAAGAATAACAAATTCGACTAAGCATCTTATTTATAATCAATCATTAATGAAAAAATAATATTTTTTGGAACAACTTGCTCATCTTAACAGAAAACAATTTCTTAGCAAACTAGCAGATAAATTATTTAATGACTTCTGGACATAAGCAGTGCAAGAAACAAACTCATAGCCTTCTGACCTAAAGATACAGATACAAGTCAGAGGCTTCAACCATTCAGCTATCATCAACCTATATTTATTAATAATTAACACAATCTCTGGTCCAGTATATTTTAGTGGCCTAGTTCCAGTCCTAGCCTTCCAGTTTTTGGATAAAAAACTTAATTTTTTTATGAGTATGGAACATAAATAAGAAGACAGCATAATAAATAAAACAATCATCTGTGTTGAGTCATTTTTAAAATGAAACAATTTCATAATTTATAATAACAAATGAGCACCGATGTTTTGACTTCCCACAGCTATCTTCACCATCAGGACTTTTTTCCTGGGAAGCTGATATGCCATCGACACTGTCACCTCCAATGTGGAAGCGATTCATTTTCTCGTTAACAGAATCCATAAAACTTTTTACGTTTTTTATTAAAAACTGTATTCACTGTAAAAATCTGTATTCACTGCTTTATTATTGCTACAAAGTAAAAAAGTGGAAGATCGTCGAAAAATCAAAACAAGGCTTTACTTCTAAACAAAATACTATTTTTTTTCTTGCTAAAGAAAAGACATAACATATTGTACGTGGGATAACATACTGGATTAGCTTGCAACAAGCTTTTGTCTGTTTTGTTTTATTACAGTTTGAGATTTATTTCATATTTTTAATTAAGTTTTGATATATGTGTCGTAAAAACAGTAAAGCAATATGCCACCTTGCGTCTCTAAAAAAAACTTAAAGTAACATCCATTCAAGACAAATTCATGTCACCAACTGAAAATGTTATTAAAAAGCTAAACAACTGTAAGTAAAATTTTAAAAATGAATAAATTAAAAGAATCATCCTGGGCCTCCAAAAAACATTAATGTGGGCTTTTACTGATGAATGACTTTAGTTTGATTGTCTCCTCTCATTTTCATACAATTTCTTCCAACTTTTTCTGTAAAGCCTTAAAAGTACACAGATTTCTATCCAACAATGACAATTTGGTTTTGTTGGAGATATAAACCTTTCCAACTAAAGCATTTTTGTAAATTTCAGCGAGTTTTTAAAACATTTTGGAATTTTTATTATGATGTAAAACAAAATAAAGTAAACCGAAAATTGTACTCTATACACACAATTTTAAAGAAAAATTTAAAAATTTTCTTACACAATTTTGGAAAGAAAAAAGAATGAATCTGAGAGAGAATATGAGAGAAGAAGCAAAGAGAAAAAAAATAAAAAGCTTGCCCCCCCCCTGCAAAAATTCCTGCGGGCGCCCATGCCTATAGGTATTTGTTTTTGTTGCTGTCAAAACAGATAACAGATATATTACATATATTTATTGGGGGTGCGTCAGTGCGTCGTCATAATCAGTGATTCTCAAAGTGAGCCATAGGTATGCTTTCTCCCGTGGATTTAAAAATAATTAAGAGATGCTGAGAAAAATTGATAACAATAATAGAACAAGAAATGTCGTTGAGAACCAGTAATAAGTAAAAAAACAATTTCTTTTGAAAACCATTTTGAAAAAAGGTTTCTCAAATAAGGAACTACTTGATTAAATAAAAGAAAAACAATTTAAGTGAACCGTAAAAAAACTTCATTTTTTAACAATCTTTTATAATTTTTTAAGTCCCTGACTAAAACATCACTTTCAACGCTGAGAAGCTCTAACGCAGTCAGGCGTCTGTCCGTCATGGTGCTGCGCAGCTTGTTCTTTATTGGGGCCATCTTGCTGAATGATCTTTATCCAGAGCAATTCGAAACCACGAGGCACATGTATATTAGGGCAGTGGCAGATTCATAGGGGGGCGATGGGGGCGATCACTCCCTACAATAGTAGAAACTTTTTTTAACAATTGAAGATTTTTATGCAGTCCTTTATTACTGCTTCTACGAAAACACACATAGTCATCAAATTCGCAAAAACAACCGAACGATGATTATATCAACTGTTTAAATCAATTTCGCAGACGAACAAGTGTTTATCAGAGCAAAAAGCATCGCTCCAATGAAACCCTGCTGATGCGCCGATGACCATGCAGTGCATTGTAGATCTGGCGTTTGGCTCACCGGGGGCCCATCTCGAGTAAGTGATCGGTCTTAGGTGCTGCTTCGAGGTCCACATCCAGCTCTGACTGCGGGCTATATAGTTGGCACTCGTCCAGAACAAGTTGATGCCGCCGCTGTAATCGGTTTTGGCCTGGTTTTCATTTTGGTCGTTGACGTCTGTTAGTGGGTTTTGGGAAAGAGAAAGAGAGAGAAAACATAACTGTAATTGTCACTATTATATATACATAATATACATAAACATCCAAATATATTAAAAATATGATGAATTATAAGGAAATGAGAAATTAATAAAAATATAAATTGATAAAAACGACAATATATGAATGGAAAAATTACAAATATCTGCTAGGGGTAGGAAGCTGACAGATCGTCACTAAGAAGTGTATAGTTTTAAATAAAAGATTTATTAGGATCATAAACTTTTGAAGTTATCTAAATTTGTATTGAAATTTACTTTAAAGTTTATATATATATATATATTCATATTCATTAAAATATTAAAACTACCTTAAAAGAAACACTGAAATACATACAACCAAACTAACTGAACTCTGAATTTCACACAAGTTTTCCGTTTCACACACTAGTTTCATCTATCTCAAACAAATCGCGCGGTGTGTCTATTGAAATATAATTGAAAGCAAGTAAACAGTAAACAAGTTCTGCAGTAGGAAATGGGTGGAGATCATGCATAACTTTTAAGGTATATAACGTAACGTCTAGAACTCCATGCTGTAATGTTAGACACAATAAATGACTTAGATCACACACGCAGACACACACACACACAGAGTCGTAGAGTTAAGGGGCAGAACTACAAGGCGAGCTGCTCTTGGAAAAATTAGGTAACCCGTGAAATATTGCTTATAAGCATTTTAAGAAACATTTTAAAATACAACTGCTATGCTGATGAAATTGCCAAAAACGATTTTTACAGTTGCTGCACTTTGCTCGAAAAATCAGTTCATTAATATTTTTTGCTGATTTAATGATGTGGTTAGAGTGATGCAATCAGAGCCGAAACCATGACAACTTCAAAACTTTTAATACCAGTTACAGTAGGTATACTGATATTTTGAACAAACAAACAAACATTATAAGGTTGAAATTGATAATGTAAAAAATGTAAATAAATCTCTTAAACTATGACTGTTCTGATTTCATTCGTAATCCCAGTACACCCCTCTGACATGGAGAGTTGCAAAATTTTTCAGGGGGTATTTTTCTCCCCCTTGGTGTGGTTAGATAAATCCCTGATTATGTTTACCAGTGATATCTATTGAGTATATAAGTTAAGTTTAACCCTCAAATGCTACTTTTTATTGCATCTGGAAATAAAGTAGAAAATACACTTGGATGGAATGTTTTATTTATTGGTTTTTTACCACCATCTCTGTTTAGGTACAGTCGTAGGATGTCAATATGTACAGTTGTACAAACATATAAAGTACATGTGTTGTACATTTGTAAATATGTTCGCACTGCTACTATGTATTTACAACTTTCTAAAAAAAATTCCTATTCCCAAAGTTACAATATCCGAAAAGAGTAATTACTGAATTTTTGAAGCACAAATGTTAAGAAAGACAAAAATTACATACAATTTTGATGCATTTTATGGAACTGAAGTTAGAATTTTAAGACAAATTCGGATCACAAACACTCACGCACATTACACAAACATATCCTCGTAAGCACAGAGTACACAAACACAGAGACAAATAACATACAAACCGTAAGATTTAATGAGGTAGTCGACTATGTAAGCTTCCTTAATGGTCTCAAGAGAGGCAAGATTGGCACCCAGGGCATTGCAGTAACTCCTAGCCTCGTACCACGTGGCCCTGATGTGGTTCGACAGCCTATAGCAAGAGGACCACGTTCCTCCACCCACGAACTCTGAAGGGCACAAGAACGAAGCTCCGTTAGCTGATCTCTTAACCCCTGACTTCTTGTTCGACTGGATGAGCCCGTGATGTGGGCGGAGCTGGTTGGGGTGGGTTAAGCTGGATAAAGGGTAGATCTGTTTGTTGATTAGTACGAATTAGTATTTTTTAATATACTAATTATTAGATTATTAGTAAATTTTTTCAATCACTATGCACATCAAGTCAGTGAAGTTAGCATCTGAAGGCTTACTATTCTATTTCCTTTAAATTCTGGCAACACAATTTAAAGTAAAAATTTTTTTAGTATAATTTAATTAAACTAGTTATCAAAGTATTGAAAAGTGCCACTTGGCTAAAATTTGAGGCATTACCAACCAGTGAACTATTTTTTAGCTGACTAAAAGATCTTCTGATTGCCCTGAGATCGGTTCTGAAGTATCTCGACGTTTTGGCTGATTTTTTCGTCATATTTCTCATCAGCCGAACCAGCAGCTTAGTCAAGCTTTCAAGTTTAGCCAGCTTCTTTTGCTGAGTTTTGCTCGCTAAGCTTAGTCGACTTTCAGCTAACTTTCTGCTCTGCTGGTGTTGAATCCAGTGCTGTAACTTCGAGCCGTCGAGCCGGTTGAGCGAAGAATCTTTTCTTCTAGAATGAGACTCGTTCATCGACTGGTAAGAGATTTCCGACTGACCAATCTGATGTCGCGGTCTGCGTCTGCTGGAGCGATGACGACGAGGGTCGGTGCTGTTTCGTTGACTGAACTGGTCAAGTTTGGTCATCAGCAGCTGGTGTCTCTGCCTGGCAGACATTTCGATCGGCGAGCTAGCTGTGGCTGTTGACTCGTTTTTCCCCGCCGGCATAATTGACATTTCGACTACGATTTAGCCGATCTGAGTATGAATCCTCTAGCGGCTGGTCGATATAGGCACTGGATATTCTCGGCGAATAAGATTCACTATCGTCCTTATCTTTGCATTTTTTTGCAGCTGAGTTGGTAGCGGCAAACGTTAAACAGCAGACAACCCAAATGGCGATTCGCGTCATTGCACTTTAGCTGAAGAGCGACGTCAGCTGCATGTCAGCCAAAAAACGGCGCCAAGCTATTAAAAGTCCAATATGTAAAAATAAAAGTATAAGTAAAATTCTATTAGATTTGATTACAGTTATATTCCGAATCAGTGGTTGAAACTGACGATAAAGCAGAAACATATCCGCATCGCATTTTAAATATTAGAATCTCTCTTCTTCTTCTTCTTTTTTTTAATACCCGGAAAAGAAAATTTTTTTTTCTCCCAGAAAATATTTGTTTGTGTTTCTTTCAATCCGTCACTTGAGACCGCTAAGAAGGTTGTGATGTTTCTCTTCTTTCGTACGAACCGCAGCCTTTTTGTTCCACGCGTTTCGCGGAGTGGTCGGACTGGGATGGAAAGGCTTTCTGAAAATAAGATGGAAAAAATGCAAGAGGATTGGAAAGAACGAAAGACGGAAAAGAAGTGTGTAAAAAGAAAGATATAGAGAGAAAGAGAGAGAGAGAGAGAGAGAGAGAGAGAGAGAGAGAGAGAGAGAGAGAGAGAGATAGAGAGAGAGAGAGAGAGAGGAAAAGAGAGGGGGAGAGGGAGGGAGAAAGAGAGGGAGAGAGAGAGAGAGAGGGAGGTATGGGAAAAGAAAAGAGAAGAAAGAGACGTGTTAAAAAATCGAAAATATGTATTTAGAGTTAGACCCACTCACATGCAAGCAAACGACTTGAGGTGGAAACCCGTTGGAAAACGTATGTGCACATACACATACACATACACATACACATACACATACACATACACATACACATACACATACACATACACATACATGTACACATACACATACACATACACATACACATACACATACACATACACATACACATACACATACACATACACATACACATACACATACACATACACATACACATACACATACACATACACATACACATACACATACACATACACATACACATACACATACACATACACATACACATACACATACACATACACATACACATACACATACACATACACATACACATACACATACACATACACATACACATACACATACACATACACATACACATACACATACACATACACATACACATACACATACACATACACATACACATACACATACACATACACATACACATACACATACACATACACATACACATACATGTACACATACATATACACATACACATACACACATACACCCGCACTCACACGTGCTCAACTTTAATTAGCACTTCATTTATTTCATTCTCACATCAACGCCATTCATTGTTAGTGAAAATTAATTAAAAGTACTTTCTCCGAAAATTTTATTTTTCAAATTTTAGAGAACCTCCATCTGTCAGGGCCACTACCTACCTTATCCCTTGCCCTTGCCGAACGCCCCAGTATCTACCTACCAGTAGTGCTCATAGGGGGTTGTGGTAGTCGTGACAGAACCCATCGGCTGTAGTTTTTCGCGCGCTCAGTCGCGTAATTTTTTGCCAATTTGCAGGCGCTGCGGAATCTCGCCTCGCCGGCGCCGCTCGGAATTGACCCGCTACTACTGCCGGTTGAAAGAAAGGTTGTTGCCTTTAAAAAGGGGCGGAGGAAGTAGTTTGTCTTGATATTCTTTTCAGGGATGTGCGTATACGCCTTTTTTTAATTTGACATCTGAAGTTGTTATTTGTGTCGGAGCGGCTACAGCGGTGGAGTGCTCGTTAAAAGTTGAAACAAACGTGAAAATAGCTATATAAAATGAACCAGTAAAATCCTCGGTAAAATCGTTGATTTTTTTAAATAATAATGTCTCTCTCCCTCTATCTTCTTTTCTGTCTTTCTTTCTTTCTCTCTCTCTGCCTCTCTCTCTCTCTCTCTCTCTCTCTCTCTCTCTCTCTCTCTCTCTCTCTCTCTCTCTCTCTCTCTCTCTCTCTCTCTCTCTCTCTCTCTCTCTCTCTCTCTCTCTCTCTCTCTCTCTATCTCTCTCTCTCTCTTTCTGTAAGTTCTGATAAACGTCCTTCTTTATTTCTGCATTCAAACGCGTCCATGCCACGTTATTTATGCGCGTTGGTTTGTTTATTTATCCGTCTCATGGATATTTATTGACATCTCTCAATAGTGTCGGCGGTAGAAAAACATAAAGTTGTCATCGCCGTTATTTATTGAACCGGCTCATTAGCCGATTGTTTCGCGCATGATCTTTTTTTCTAACATCCCTCTCTTTCTTTCTTTCTCTCTCTCTCTCTCTCTCTCTCTCTCTCTCTCTCTCTCTCTCTCTCTCTCTCTCTCTCAATTTTTAACCCATTTATTTTATTCACGTTTTTCCAATTATACAGTGTATCTCCATTTCTATTCAAAGCTGATCATAAATGAATTTCAACTCCCCTTTTTCTTATTTCTTCTTTTAATTTTGTTTTTCTTCTTTGTTTTTTATTATTGTTTTTTTATTCCGCTTCTCCTTGCATTGTTTATAGTCTTTTTTTCTTCTTTTTCATTGTTTCCTTTCATATTCCACACCCACCCTGTTCCGTTCCAGCTGCTTCTGTTTTTTACTTTTTCTCTCTCTCTCTCTCACTCTCTCTCTCTCCTCTCTCTCTCTCTCTCTCTCTCTCTCTCTCTCTCTCTCTCTCTCTCTCTCTCTCTCTCTCTCTCTCACTCTCACACACACACACACACTCTCTCTCACTCTCACACACACACACACACTCTCTCTCACTCTCACACACACACACACACTCTCTCTCTCCTTCTTTCTTTCTTTCTTTCTCTCCTACTCGTTCTCTCACACACATTCTATACGTAACTTTATGCAAAAAAAAACTGTTATTATGATTAGAAGAAACAGGCAGGCTTTCGCATATAAGTAGAATGATTAATTGCATGCAATGAAGCCGTATAACTAGCTTCATAACTTCATTTTTTTACGGAACATCCATCCACCCACTAACACACCAGCATACCCACTTACAAACAAACAAACACACACACACATACCCACTTACAAACAAACACACACACATAAACACAAACATTCGTCCATTCACAAGCATACTCACTCTTACTCACACACACACATACACAAACAATCATGACCACCTCCACATAAGATGCTGTCTACTCTTTTCTTCAATTTCATTAGCATTCGCCTTTTTCTTCTATTCTTGCAGTATCTCGATAAACTCGATAATCATGAATTTGAATAATACACTCTATCATAAAAGAGTTTAGAATAACATTTAAATACACATTTATTTGTCATGCGCAGTGCTGCGATTAGGACACCCCCACCCCGAATCTCCGGTCGGATCCATTATATTATAGTGATACTATTTGTACCAATTTTTTAGATTTTTTTTTTTTTGAAAATAAGATATGCTACACCAGAATATTTTTTGGAAAAAAGTTGAGCAGTGATTAGCTCACTGAGCCATTGGTCATCGACCATTTAAAAAAAAACCAGAGATACGATGGCCATGTAACCTATCAATACAGGGTACATTACTGCTGTGTTTTTGGGAGGGAATCGTTCCTACCATGGCACCGACATTGGTCATGCGTTATCCTTTTCGTCGATAAAATATAAAAGAAAGAAATCATTAACAACAATCTTAAACAGCAGCTTTAACTGCCAACCAACAGCCAAGCATGAAGCAGCAACAAAAACTACAGTAAAAAAATTAATTATATACCTACTGTCTTGCAGCGAGATAGACATTTAAGAAAAAGATAGAAAAAAATGTATGATTTGTGGTTAATGAAATTGAGAGGTTGTGTTGTATTATTATTATTGTATTATTTTTTTTTTTTTTTTTTTATAATAGTTTATAGTCCTTTACACTAGGTGTTTTAAGACTGAAATGGCTGTATGTAGGAAGCACCTAAGTACTTCCTGTCGTGGATCATGATTTGTTCTTTTTAACTTTTCCCTCCTCCTTTCTCCAGGCTTGGGACTGGCTTGCAAATGCAAGGCGGAGTTATTATTATTGTATTATTATTTTGACAACTTATATAGCGCCGTTAGTATACATACTTTCAAGGGCGCTTCACAGAACAGTTGACTGATAATAAAAACAGAATAATAATAATAGCAATAATTTGTAACAATGATAAGATAATCGGGAAAAGTGTGTCTTTAGGAGACGCTTGAAATTGCCTTGAAAGTAAAAATGTTATCGTTATCTTGAATGAATGCTGGAAGATCGTTCCAGGCTTTAGGACTGGCGACAGATAATGGCACGGGGGTTGCTGAACTAGCACAGCTCCAAGAATTTCTGACCACCTGACTGAACCAATGATGACAGACCCGACATACTTCAAGAGCAACTGAACCAACACGAATACTTTATCATTTCTTGATTATATCAGCGGCGTTTAGTTCCAACTACAGACCACATGCTTTGCAGGCAGTGACCATAGATAGCGAGCGACCAGCGGTAGCCCACAGCCCTGATAAAAATAACGCAGCCCAAAGCTATCCACTATTCCGGTGTTTAAATAGGCATGTTGATCGCGCAAATGTGGTGTTTTCAAAAAATTTGTTCGCCAGAGTTTATCAATTTTTCTTTAATGATGTATGAGAAAACCGGCTATTGCATGTGCAAATAAAAAATATCAGAGTAATTTGTTGTTGTTTATTATTCGTGTAACAGGCCAGCGTTCTTAACCTTAAACTCGGAATCGCTGTATAAACTAGAAAATAAAAAATAAAAAAAAGCTTTTGTTACGTGAATATGTTAGTCAAATATGACATATATATATATATGGTGAGCCAAAAAAAGTGAGACGGTTTTATACATTCAAATATAATTATCTCAAATTTAGAAAAAATATTTCCAAATAAACAAAATATTACCTCTGTGATCTTACTAACTAACTTTAATCTTAATTTCCAGTCGCCATCTTTGACTTTTAGTGCGATAAAAGAATGCTATAATTAAAGAACATATTTTAGGAACGTCTCACTTTTTTGGCGCACTCTGTAGGATGACAGACAGACAGTCATATATATTTAAAAAAAACTAACTTACTTTCAGAGGTTGAAAGAGGTTTATATATAATCTACCAAAAAATTTTGCCGCTCCTTAAAAAAGGGGCGTAACATAAGCGAATAGCGTTGGGAAAAGTGCCCAAGATACCATTTTGATCACATAAGCAAGTGTCGAAATTTCTGTCGGGGGGCATTCAATCATGCCCCTCTCTGGCTACGCGCCTGACTCTTCATAATTAATTATTAAATTGTATGGAATAATATAATCTTAATTTCGTTTTTTGACGTTTGCCTTTTTTATTGCTCGCCATTTTTTGTTTCACCGTTTTGTTTTTTGCTCTACTTCATACGATTTGACTGACTTTTACTCTCTTCCCTTTGCTCCCCTTACAAAATCAGATCCCCTTCAAAAAGACCTCACCAAGTCAGCATCCTACTCTTTCTATGTTCAGCCTCAACTCTGCTCTTCTCCTTTTAGACTCAACAGTTCAATGTGGATCACTCACAAGCATCAGCTTATGCAGAAAAAAAAATAATAAAGGAGTCATGCGGACGGATGACTTTCAGCACAGGTTAAATTGCCGCATTAGAAGTGGAGTGGTTGAAAGGTTTTTTTTTATCAAACGCAAAGCGTTTGTATGAACGATTCATCTAATTTTGTAATGTATTTTAGCCCCAAAATGTTTTCAGAAAAATTTAAATGCAATTCAACTATTTATAAAAATCTACACAAATCGTCTAATCTACTTTCCAAAATAAGTTGCGTTGAACTGTAAAATAATAAAAATAATATAAAAATAATTTTTTTTAAATACAAAAATGATGTTTTTAATTTTTTTCAAATAGAATTGTTATAATTTTTTGTTTCTAAAAGTTGACTCATCGATAAACAGCAAAAGTAAACATAACAGAAACGAGAATAGATTGTTATGTATTGTATTGTATTCGTTTATTATACAAAATTGTCAAACCGCAATTATTTTATGACTAAAAAGTACAAGTAAAACAATAGAAATAAAAGGAGATTACTTAAATAATATCCAGGCCGCTTTCGGTGGGATATTTTTTGAGTTCTTATTTATTTTGACTTCGATTTATCACCTTATCATCACAAAATGACCACTGGCTTAGAACAAGAGGCCATTAGTTATGCTAATATGGCAGTCAAGTTTGATCAGACAGGTGACTACAATATGGCTATCTTTCACTACTTGGTAAGTTGATTTGGCTTTTGTAGAGCGCCCCAGTATCTTTCAGTTTATTATTTCACGTTTAATCGTTTAATCGCCAAAAAACGAGAAAAACTCGAGCAACGCCGTGTAACTTTGCTAGTAATATATTAAAGATAATCCAAATTGCTGATTGACATCTTTTATTTTTTTAATAACGTCTATTTACATTTAAGCCTCTAAGCCCCGTATTTCAATGCGTGTAAGACATCCGACTTATTACTCAACACATCAGACATTATTCAAGGCATGTAAGACATCAGACTTAATAACCAAGACATCGGACCTAATAACAAACACATCGGACCTTATAAACAAATGCATTAGACCTAATAACCATGACATCGGACCTAATAACCAAAGGCATCGGACCTAATAACCAAGACATCTGACCTAATAACAAAGGCATCGGATTTGTATTTTAAGGCATCGAACATAGTTCAAGACATGTAAGACATCAGACCTAACAACCAAAGCATCGTCCATAAATTCATTTAAACACATATAAAAATAGTTTTTTTTTTGGATTATATTATAATACTCATGTTTATTCATAAATGATAATTGACAGGCGGCAGTTGAACGCCTCAATGCTGCCCGTCAGACAGGCTCAACTCTCGTTGGATTGGACAGCCAGGTCATTGGATATTCGAAAAGAGCCGAGGAGCTTCAGCTGAGAGGTGATTGGTTGCTATTTTTGTCGGCGTTTACTATACTGATTTGCATATCTTAATGACATTGTTAAGTCATTAAAGAGGTTTGTCATCTATATTTAAATGAAACCTGTTTAGTAATTTGTTTAGTAATTAATTACACTATGAATATTCATTTCTATAGTATCTATGTCTTAATTTATGGTCTTATAAATAGGATTTTAAATTGAATTGAACTAAGAAAATATCAAATGAAAACAATTTGGAAGGCGGCTTATTTATAATTTATTACTGAAAAATCTAACAAAAGTATAATTTTGTTGTTTTATTCTCCAGTCAGGCAGATGGAAAATCTACAAAGTGAGGTTTGTAAAATATCTCCTTTCTTTGTTTGTTCAACTTTTTAAATAAATCCTGCAACATATTCGGACGATTGTTTTTAACTTTTGTAGTCGAAGCGAGCCAAACAGCTGGCCTTGGAAGCCACAGAGAAAGACAAGTGTGGGGAGGAGAAATTAGCACTAGATCTATATACTGAAGCTGCTGAATTGTTTCTTAAGTTGGTGAGTCGATGAGGGTTGGTGATGATGATGATGATCATGGTTGGTGGTGATGATGGTGGTTGTAGCTACAATGATGATGATGATGATGATGATAATAGTTAGATTAGAATTTCCATTTCTTATTCATCTATTTATCAGCATTCCCAATCAAAAAATGAAGAGTTACAAAAGATGGCTTTGAATTGCATTGAAAGGTTTTTTTTTACCAATGCTTTTATTAACTCGTCGTCTCTGTTTCTCTGTCTGTCTGTTTCTCTGTCTGTTTCAAATCTTGCAATCAATTTTTGAGTCACTTCCTGATGATAGATTTTTTTCAAATTTTGCATACATGCTCAAAATAGAAGACAATGCAATATTCAATTATTAGTTTTACAATAAGTCAATTAATTTAGTTAATTTTAATTAATTTCGATATTTCGATATAATTAAGATATTTCGACTTTAATATAAAATAAAAGAGTAATATAAGAAAAAATTGATTGCAAAATTTGTGTTTTAATTACATATAAGAGCATTGGTTTTAAAAATTCGTTTTTAATTTACTTGTTTTAAATATAATTTGGTTCTTCAGCTTACAAGTTGTGTATGTAAACGTTAAATTTAATTTAATCGTAATTTGTCCTTCGCAGGGCTGAACGGCTCAAGTCTGTCAAAACGGAAAATGAAACCACGCCTAAGCCACCGCCTGCTTCCGCTTTTTCGGCAGAAACGAAAGTGAAACTTCCGGGACCTCTCGGGTTTTCCCTGAGGGAGACCAGCCCGAGTCGCAATGCCGGAGGAAGCACCAGCGGTGGTGGTGGTGGGGGGGATGGTGGAAGGGGAGGTGGACTTCCGGTGGGATACACCAAAGAGGAGATGGTGGTCTTGAAGTGAGTTTGGAATAAAATTTTGTCGAGTTGGGGTCATGTTGAATCAGAATGATGTGACCCAGATACGTTTGTTTAGATATGTTAATTATAAAAGGTTGAATTGTTCTCTTCAGGATGGAAACTGGTTGAGTTTTATAATTCTTTTATCTGACCTAGATGCATATAACATGACCATGATACATATAACATGACCTAGATACATATAACATGACCTATATATATATATATATATATATATATATATATATATAACATGACCTATATATATACATATATATACAGCATGACCTAGATACATATAACATGACCTAGATACATATAACGTGACCTAGATACATATAACGTGACCTAGATACATATAACATGACCTAGATACTTATAACATGACCTAGATGCATATAACATGACCTAGATACATATAACATGACCTAGATACATATAACATGACCTAGATACATATAACATGACCTAGATACATATAACATAACCTGGATACATATATCACCAGGAGGACGTCATGCATTAACGGGAGAATGTACGTCCCTTTCATGCCGGAAGATTACAAGGAGAAATTTGATTATCTTCTGCCATTCACGTGAGTGGTTGTTTATCATTTGAATGGGCGTTAATATTTAAATATTAAAATTTTAATATTTGGAAAGTTAAGCTCTTTGTTGCTCTGACGACCACAAGTAGACCATCAGATATTATTGAGTTGTTTAAATTTCAAGCTCTGAGGCACGCCCCTCTGACAGATGATGATGTTTATCCAAAACTCTCTGTGGAATGCTTGAATTAATTTTTCTCAAACTCAAAACATTCGGCATTCGGTTATTTAAGGAATTTCCAGTTTTTTTTACACAGGAATTTTATAGCTTTTCAATACTTCCATCGATTCGTTTAGGACATTGGCGTTAAATAAATTTGATTTGATTTGATTTGATCAACCAATCTATCAGAGCAACACATCAGTTTGAAATTCTATACATAACTCCACCCATCATTACCGTATTTTTATGCACACCTAAGAGGGCCTGCGATAAAAAAGATGTGGCTTTATAAATAAATAAACAAAATTGAATTGATAAAATGTTTTTTATATGTTATTGAAAATAAATTTGACAGATTTGCATAGCCCAATCCTTCTTTTATATGATCTTTCCAGAGTTTGCATAAAAATATGGTTGAAACATCAATACATCATCTATCTGTCTGTTGATTTATCTATCAATCTACCCATCCATTTTTATACATCTATCCATTCATTCATTCATTCAATGATCCAATGATCATTTCATCCTTCTATCCATTCATTCATTCATTCATTCATTCATTCATTCATTCATTCATTCATTCATTCATTCATTCATTCATTCATTCATTCATTCATTCATTCAATGATCCAATGATCATTTCATCCTTCTATCCATTCATTCAATGATCCAATGATCATTTCATCCATCTATCCATTCATTCATTCAATGATCCAATGATCATTTCATCCTTCTATCCATTCATTCAATGATCCAATGATCATTTCATCCATCTATCCATTCATTCATTCAATGATCCAATGATCATTTCATCTTTCTATCCATTCATTCATTCAATGATCCAATGATCATTTCATCCTTCTATCCATTCATTCATTCATTCAATGATCCTATGATCATTTCATCATTCTATCCATTAGAGATAAAGATGGGTTCTTGAGTCTCTCACTAAACCAAAAGTCCAACTTCTCTGAATGGGTTCGAGCCAGCGAACTTTCTTCTGATCCTAAAATGATTGTCAAAATGTCTTGTTTCAGTATCAGACAGGTATATTAATGTTTATTTTTATATATTTGATTATTTATTCATTTTAATCTGTATTTAAATATTTATTTATATTTGAATATTTATTTACTTAATTTTTTTTATATTTGAGGTTATTCTTTTATTGATTTTTGTTTATAGAAAAAGAATTCATTTTATTTATACCCGTAAAAATTTCTTCATTCATTTATATCTCGTTCAATTACAACCTTTCCATCAGACCTTAAGACATGGTCCTTATCCATCATCATCATCACCATCATTATCATCATCATCATCACCACCATCATCATCACCACCACCATCATCATCATCATCACTCATGTCATTATCACAATAACTGTCATCATCATCATCATCATCATTACCAGACAATCGTGTCCGACTGTTCTTACGTGGCCTCGCTTGCCATTTCTGCTCAGTACGAGAAAAAGTTCAACAAGAAACTCATTTCAAAGTTGGTTATTGTGTTGTTTATAATAATGATGATAATAATGGTTGATGATGATTGATAAAATGCCTGGATATGTGATTATATCTAGTAAGGATTTTGGCATTGGTAGACTGCTATAGCAAATCGATGATTTGTACTATCAACCAGATTTGTACTATTGCACTTCATCGGCTCCTGATTTGTGAGCAACACCTGATGTGGTATTGCTCACCTGAGTCAAAAATGCTTTTCACAAGGATGTGTAATCAACTTACATTCTTTATCACACAAAAACACACTTTTATATTTTTACTACATAAACAACAAACATATTAGCATAGACAATAAATAGTTATTTAATTAAATTTGTCCAATCGATCCGAAAATTTGATAGAATGCATTATTAATTAGTTCGGAGGTATGTTTAAATTGTGAAGTCTCTAGCTCATCGGGAAGTTAGTTTAAAATCGATTGCAAAATTTGACGACAGACAGACAGATAGACAGACAGAGAAGTCAAGTAAAAGTGTGTAAAAACAAACGAAACACAGTTAAAGGTTACTAAAATATAAAATTGAACTCGTTTCAGTATTATCTACCCGCAGAACAAGCGCGGTGAGCCGGTGCTTAGCTCTTCGGGGAAGTACATGGTGAAGTTGCACATCAACGGTGTGGTGAGAAAGGTAGTGATGATAATGATGAAGATAATGAGATGATGATGATGATGATGATGATGATGATAGTGAATATGTTTTTTAAGTTAATAAATTTTTTTTTAGAGAATAAATAAATAAACAGGTTTAATGCTAATTCATTTGAGGGTATGCCAATTCATATGCAAATTGTTTGTTTACTAGGTAATTTTATTCAAACGGTGTGGTGAGAAAGGTAGTGATGATGATGATGATGATGAGATGATGATGATGATAGTGAAAATGTTTTTTAAGTGAATAAATTTTTTTAGAGAATAAATAAATAAACAGGTTTAATGCTAATTCATTTGGGCGTATGCCAATTCATATGCAAATTGTTTGTTTACTATGTAATTTTATTCAAATTTATTCAGATCATCATTGACGACTTCCTGCCCGTGGGCAAGGACGGTCAGCTGCTCTGCTCCTTCTCGAGCAACAAGAACGAACTGTGGGTCTCTTTGATGGAGAAAGCCTACATGAAAGTCATGGGGGGTTACGACTTCCCCGGCTCAAATTCGGTCGGTGGCCGGTTGTGTGGGGGGGGGGCGGTTCTAATCGATAGGGTGCGGTGTTTTAGTGTTATTCGTTCTTTACTGTTATCTTTTTCATCGTTCCAGAATATCGATCTTCACGCACTCACTGGCTGGATCCCGGAGAGGCTGTCCATGTCCTCCAAGGTCGCGACCTTCAATGCCGACCGAGAGTTCTGCAAGATCATGGAGCGCTTCCACCAGGGGCACTGCCTCGTCACCGTAGCGACGGGGGCGCTGTCGGAAGACGAAGGAAAGAGGGCCGGGCTGGCGCCTTCGCATGCCTATGCCGTGCTGGATGTCCAAGAAGTTATGGTAGTTGTTTTTATTTATCGAGAGCTGATTGTTTTTAGCCTTGATATATTTTTTTGCTTTTGTGAGACAAGAATTTCAGATTTTGGACTTTTTTATAACATTTAAATATTATTTTTATAATAACTAAATTTTATTTTCGTATTATATAAACTTTATTTTTTTTAATAATTAAATTTTATTTTTAAATTAGATAAAATTTTATTTTTAATTTAGATAAAATTTTATTTTTAAATTAGATAAAATTTTATTTTTAAATTAGATAAAATTTTATTTTTAAATTAGATTAAATTTTATTTTTAAATTAGATAAAATTTTATTAACAGGGCAAAAGATTGTTCCAGCTGAAGAATCCATGGAGTCACATGCGGTGGAAGGGTAACTTCTCTGAGCTGGATGTCACCAACTGGAATGAGGAGCTCAAAAAGAGGCTCAACTACAGTCCGGAAAGTGCTGCATCAAACGACGACGGTGGTTATATAGTTGGAAGTTTGCAGTGGTTTTGATGATGATTATGATAGTTGAAGTGGTATTGATGTTGATGGTATTTGCAGTGTAGATGACGATGGTAGTTGTGGTATTGATGATGATGGTAGTTGTGGTATTGATGATGATGGTAGTTGTGGTATTGATGATGATGGTTGTTGCAGTGGTATTGATGATGATGATGGTAGTTGTGGTATTGATGATTATGGTGATGATGATGATGATGATGATGATGATGGTTGTGGTGATCATGATAATGATGAAGATTCTTAAGAGTTACCATAATCATTTAAATGGTGGTGATGATGATGATGATTGTATTAGCGATGATGATGATGATAGTGATACCGGTTGCCTGACGTCGCAGGCATCTTCTGGATCGACTACGACTCTCTGAGACACTTCTTCGACGTCATCTACATCAACTGGAACCCGGACATTTTCAAACACACGTCCTGTCTCCATCAGTGAGTCATCTAATTAAATATGCTAATTTATTCAATTTTTAATTATTCATCAAGCACGGCCTATGTCTCTTCCCTTATTATATTATCGTCGCTACTAGAACTTGGAGTTCGAAGGAGGGGCCCAAGAAGGACAGCTACAACATGGGAGAGAATCCCCAGTACAAGCTGGAGGTGAACTGCGGTAACAAAGAAGAAGGTGTTTGGCTTCTTATGACCAGGCACATCACCGACAAAGTTGGTTCATTCAAGTTTTAATGTATTTTGAGGGGGTGTTTCAATGATGACTAAGATGATGATGATGTTGTTCTTGGTGGTGTTGATTATGATGATGATTAGTAATTATATTATTTAATGATTTGACAGGATGACTTTGCAGACAACAAAGAGTTCATCGCGCTTCTTGTCTACAAGACCAACGGAAAAAGAGTTTATTATCCGTGTGAGAAAATCTGTGAATTAAAAATTAAAATTTATTTTTTTTCTTTTATTTAAATTCGTTTAGTTATCATTAATTTAAATTCATTTATTTGTTTTTAATTTAAATTTGTTTTTTTCTGTAATTTAAATTTGTTTTTTTTTTCTGTAATTTAAATTTATTTACTTATTAAAGTGAATTGATTTCTTTATTTTTAATTTAAGTTGATTTGATTGAAATTTTTTCATTTATCTTTAATTCAAATTCAAGGTTTTTTATCTTTAATTCAAAATCAAGGTTTTTTCATCTTTAATTTAAATGTATTTGTTTATTCTCAATATGAATTTGAATTTATTTGTTTTAATATTTATTCATTTATCTTTAATCGAAATTATTGATTGATTAATGATTAAACTATTAATCGCTTGATTCAGCTGATCCACCCCCATACAAAGACGGGGTGAGGATCAACAGCCCCCACTACCTGTGCACCATGAAGGTCGGCCCTGGTCGTCAGACCTTCACCCTCGTCGTATCGCAGTACGAGAAGAACAACACGATCGACTACACGATACGCGTTTATTCCACTTCCTCGTTCAAACTCAGTCCGCTCGTACAGCCGTACGTGGAAAAGTACGAGAAGGAGGTGCAGTTGAAAATGTCTTGAATAAATAAATAAAATAAATAAATAAAATAAATAAATAAAACAAATAAATAAAATAAATAAATAAAATAAATAAATAAAATAAATAAATAAAATAAATAAATAAAATAAATAAATAAAATAAATAAATAAAACAAATTGATTCCTAGAGCATTATAAATTAGCAAATGTGCTTTTATTTATTGACATTTGTATAGAGCTGAATCGAGTTTGGACTTATTATGAAGAGTTTATTATGGGTATCAATGCTTTACGGGGGGCGCGGTTCATTGCAAAGGGTATCAGTTCGTTATGGGGGGGCACATCGACTCATTACCTAGGCACATCAACACATATAGAATGGTGCTGACAAGCAAGTTTTGAATACATTTTTAGGATGTGGGAAATAGGTTCAACCCACGCATGTTGATTAGCTTTAAAGGTTTTCTGATTAGTCACGATGAAATGGTTGATCAATACAGGTGACAGGTGAGTGGAGAGGTAAGACGGCAGGTGGATGTCGAAATCATGACAGTTTCTCCAATAACCCGGTGTTTCATCTCAAGATTGACAACAAGCTCACCACAAACAATCTTCTCGTTGAGCTGAAAGCTCCGAAGTTTGTTCTAAATTTTTTTCTTGTTTTCATTTATTCGAAAAAGTTACTAGTTGCTGGATAAATTTGTTAAGTTATTTAATCTATCTATCTATGTTTTTATATAAAAGATTGTGTATGTGTGTGTGTGTGTTCTAGCATCACATATGAACCGAATTTTGCACGGAGGTAGTCATAATTGAGGAGCAGATTTTTAGAGATTTAAAAAAATATGCTTCTTTTTTTCACATTTTATTGGCATAAAACGAGAGAAAACTAAACAAATAAACTCGCTAGTAATAAATATAAATAGTTTTTTTTGGTTTGAAATTATTGAATATCCTATTCTAATTTTTTTTTTTAAATCAGGAGTTACAACGTCGGTTTTGAAGTCGTCCGCATCACGGACAACGTGCCGAGCAACGCCGCCTCTTCGTCATCCTCGCAAATAGAAAGGAAAACCGGGGATTACCGGTGAGTATTTTGATTAAAATTTATGTAAATTCTGATTTCAAATAATGGATTAATTACTTAAATGCATTTTAGTCACTAACGAGTAAACGTAAAAGTATTGCTTATTCTCATTTTTAAACTTAAAATCATTGGTTCATTTTGGTCAGGATGGTACAGTTGCAGTTCAACTTCAATTAAAATTTAGCAGAAAATTATACTGTGAAAATAAAACTATGAAAAAAATTGATTTTATTTCCTTTATTTTGGCAATTTTTTAGAGGCATTTAAATTGCTATCTTCAGCTAAATAAATAACAGTGTTGTATGCTTTAACATCTCTAAAATATTACATTTATAACGGTGTTTACCGGTAATTATTGTTGATCTGATTGTATTACATAAAAAAACTTATCACAGTTCATGCAATTTTGTTTTGAATGAATTGGCATTTTTGAGTTTTAGTAAAAGATGCTATATAAGTTTGTATAATAATATTTTTTACTTGAATATAACTTATGTAAAAGTTAAACATTTTTTGGTTATAAGATAACCACCACTAATAAATCATAAATATAAGTTTGCAATTTTTTCTGCAGGCGTGGCTTCTGCTGCCTAGAGTTGGAGAACATGCATGGAGGGGTGTACAGCATCCAGCCTTCGACCTACTTCCCAGGACAGGAAGGTCCATTCATTCTTGGGGTGTCCTCGTCCTGTCAAGTGTCACTCAAGCGTGTCTCTTGAAATTATATTTGTATTATTTATCACTTTTTCTTCTTCTTCTTCTTTTTCTTTCCTTGAAATTTTATTCGGAGTGGATACTTTTGTTTTTTGTATATTTTGTATGTTGTTTTATCAGAGTTTGAGTTTTTTTCGCTTTTGATGAAATCAAACCGTCGTTGTCCAAGTAGGTAAACAAGTCATAAACTAGTCTATCGGCAGTGCTGAAAAAGAAAGAAACATCTAAATTTATATGCTTTGAATTGAATTCAATAGGAATGAAACAGATGTAAATAAAAAGTGAAAAAGTGGCAGATTAAAGTAAAATTACTTGTTTGGAGAATTCTTATGTTAATTCACGCAACGTTTTCTGCTGGTTATTTTAACTGAGTAAATACCTATGCTTCTATGCGACGCTATCCCTACTAAGCCAAACATGGAATGTAGTAAACGCATGATTAACAGTAGAAGATCTTAAACCTAACTTATGGAGGTTTATAATAAGATATTTTAAACACCAGGGAAAGGTGCAATTTTCAAATTTAAGCCTAATGAGACATATTTTAAAAATCGCTCTTTATCCAGGAGGTAACCAGTGCAGGAGAAATATCAGAGAATCAAGAAGTACGTGAAACTAAACGCCAAGCAGACTTAAAGGCTTTAGTAAGCGAAGCAATACCATAAAAATCTTGTTTTTTTTTATTCAGTTCCTCATTTTAACTTCACTGCCGGTCTTGGTTGCTTGCTTGAATGTTTTTAAACATTGAAAGTGATATTTAGCTGACTTCCCGTCATCCAATCGAGTTGAAATTTGAAATAAAGGTTTGCTCGGATTTGCTCCTCGTGACAATGCATTCTAGTGAAGTTTTAAAAAAATTTGTAATCAAAAATATTTATCTTTGTTTTAAAACAAAATCAAATAAAAAACAATTAAATGAATGTTTACATAAACAAATTAAAAAAAATGTCATTCAAGAATTGTCTTTTGCAAAAGAGGAAAAGCCGGAAATACAAGTGATTTGTGGAAAAACATTTTTTTGTAAGACTTACTTGTTTTTAATTTTTTCTGTAAATTTAATCTTTCGCTTGAAGGCAAATGTAAACGTGGACAAGTAGCCTAGTTAGTTACTAATAGTTACCGCTAAAAAGCTTATAGCACCCTTACCATTAAAGTAATGTGTCTCAAGTCTCTGTTGTTTGTGCAAGTTTTGGCTGTGGTGGGGTGCTAATTGAAAACTGAATGGTTCAACATTTAGAATTTATGATGAAGCAAAATAACTATTCTTGGCCACCAAGTAGCACAAGTGCAACTACAGCCTAGGCATTTTAGAAAGCTCAATGTTGTAGTAGAGATTTATTTGATGTTAGCAAACAATTACAGAAGATTGAAGTGACTATGTACTTTTAGAGAGAGAGAAAACACTCGTACAGGTTTTCAACGTTATAATTTATGGTGGCATAACACTCGAATTTTTTTATCTGAATCTTTTGCCAAAAGTAAATGCCTTTTTTGCCAACTTAGGTGAGATCATGTGGCGTCGCAGTTTTGACTTTACACCACACTCGTTATTGGTTGAAAGCATCTAAAAAAAAACTATTTACAAGTTTTTCATGTGAAGTTTTGAGCGGTAACAAAAACTATTTGGTGCTTTGAAACTGTATTATTTGTTGATTGTAGTTATAAATACAAATTGATGATACGAATAATAGCAAAAATTGACTGGTAAATTTACAAAAATATTATCGATGTTGCTGAAATTTAGATTTTTCTAAAATGGAATAAGCACAAAAATCTGACCTAAAATAAAAAGCGATTTTTATATTTGAATTCAACAGTGCAAAATTGTGGTACTAAATCACTTTAAAACTTAAACAATTAAAACAAATTTTTTGTAACCTAATGTATCTATATATGTTGATTTTCAAAACAAAATCAGTCATTTTTGATAAGTCATCTTCAGTGGCGCAGCCAGAAATTTTTTCGGGGGGGGGGGGCACGAAGGGAGAAACTGATTAGTAAAGAATTTTCTGAAAAATTTACCACCCACAAAAGTCAAGGGTAATAATTAGTAACAAAAAACCATAAGACATTTAAATTGAAACTGTTTATTACAGTATCAAATTGAAATAGTTTATTACAATACGCCATATTTATTTATACGCCACTACCCAAAGACACACCTGTTTTTTTTTATGACAGGCTGATCATCAACTATTAGTTCTGTGACAGTCCCATTACTTGATCTTAACAGATTATAATCTGGATTGGATTGGTTCAAAGGTTAAAGTAGAGTTAGTATAATAACTTAAGAAGCTGTAGGCTGTGGCTGTTTGTATTACACGCTTACGTGACTTCGAACTTTTGTCAAGCAAGCAATTAATTAAAATTTATTTTGTCATGATTTTATAAAAAATAAAGGTTAAAAAGGTTATAAAACTTTTCTAAATATTTAATTAACTAAAAACAAGATAAACTGAAAGTAAGATTTTGTTTTAAATGTTTTCTTTTCTGTAAGGTTTTTATGCATGCAGAAATTCATTTTTCTAAATGCTTTTATTAATTTCTAATTTCTGTTTCTTCTAATCAATTTTTAAGTCACTTTTTGATAATAGATTTTTGTTCACACTTTGTGATGATTTTTAAATTTTGAATACATACTCTTGTTTAAAGACAATGCAATATTCAATAATTATTTTTGCAAAAAAAAATTTTTAATTTAAAAAATGGATTTTAAAAATGGATTATTAATGACATAAACGTAATTGGTTTAAAAATTTGGTTTTTATATTGTTCCTTTGTTTATTACTGGGACTTTTTATGACTTAATTATTAGATTAACAAGTGAAGCAAAAAAAACAAAGTTTTTTAAAATTTAATTAAAATTTTGTCCAATCTATCCGAATATTTGACAGAATGCATTGTTGATCAGTTCAAAAGTATGTTTAAATTTTTGAGTCTCTAGCTCATCGGGAAGTTAGTTTAAAATCAATTGCAAAATTTAACGACAGACAGCCAGACAGACAGAGAAGTCAAGTTAAGTAAAAGTGTGTAAAAATGCAGTGTTGTACACATTTTAACTCGAAGAGACAAAATATTTTATACAATATTCGAGCTTCTATAATTTTATAACTGTTATTGTTCTGTTCACTTGAACTTTCACATGAAAAATAATCTTACTAGTTGAATAGTAAGCTGCATGCAGTAGCGGAGCGATAAGTATTCTTCATTTATAGCGCAACAGGCTGTTTTCAACAGATCGCGAACTGGGTGCGTTCCTCTTTTACATGTACATACAAAGATCGTATGCTCTGATATATAGAAATTTTTTTTCATTTTTTTTTAAATTATTAAATTTTAAATCTAAAACGCTCAGTTGCTACTACAGTGATAATAATTTTAGGTTCTCTTCTTACAACCAATGGTAATGGAAAAATGTGGGATCTGTTTAGAAATAGAAAGCATACATTACTGTCTGAATTGCCAAATGTTTTTATGTTTGTCATGTTCATCAGCTCACGAAAAAATTCCAACGATTGAAAAACCTTTTTTAGTAGAAAAATGTTCATTTAGAGAAACTGATAAGGAATCGTCGTGCTCTTGTGAATCAAGCCAGGCAATGAACGAAAAGAAAGCTCTAAACAAAGATGTCATACAGAAGTATTTGGATGAAATTAATTTGCAAAGACAACTTGTTGCTAAAAAAGTTGAAGAGATTAAGAAAAAAGTTCAAAAGCAGTGTACAGAAATGAAGAATCAGTTTAATCAACATATTGATCTGTGTAATGACAAGATTAATAAAGAAATTGATGAGCTGGTACAAAATGGAGCATAAAATTAACCTCGCATCTTAAAAAAATTTCAAATCTATTGACGAAAGTTGAAGAAAAAAATAAAAAATACAAAACATTTTTACAAGAATTAAGTTCGGTTACAACTTAGAGATTTGAAAAAAATGCTAAAATGAAAATTTCCATAGATGACAACAGCTTTTCATTGCAAATTAAAAACTTATTTTCGAATTGCCTAGCAGATACTACTGTAGATTTCTTATTCGAACCCTATCCGTTACGCGACCAATTTCTTTTAAAGCATATTTCAATAGAAAACTTGAAATCTGCTGTTGGACTCCAAAAATTTCTTAATTTATGGTCTTATAAATAGGATTTTTTAAATTGAATTGAACTAAGAATTTATAATTTATTACTGAAAAATCTTATAAAAGTATAATTTTGTTGTTTTATTCTCCAGTCAGGCAGAAGTAAAACAATAGAAATAAAAGGAGATTACTTAAATAATATCCAGGCCGCTTTCGGTGGGATATTTTTGAGTTCTTATTTTGACTTCGAAAATTTATCATCACAAAATGACCACT
>OZ022240.1:39663093-39703093 GCA_963978895.1 Erpobdella octoculata
AATTTTATTTTTAAATTAGATAAAATTTTTTCAATAATGTTTAAATATTATTAACAGGGCCAAAGATTGTTCCAGCTGAAGAATCCATGGAGTCACAAGCGGTGGAAGGGTAACTTCTCTGAGCTGGATGAAACCAACTGGAATGAGGAGCTCAAAAAGAGGCTCAACTACAGTCCGGAAAGTGCTGCATCAAATGACGACGGTGGTTATATAGTTGGAAGTTTGCAGTGGTGTTGATGATGATGATGATAGTTGAAGTGGTATTGATGTTGATGGTATTTGCAGTGTAGATGATGATGGCAGTTGTGGTATTGATGATGATGGTTGTTGCAGTGGTATTGATGATGATGATGGTTGTAGAGGTATTGATGATTATGGTGATGATGATGATGGTTGTGGTGATCATGATAATGATGAAGATGCTAAAGAGTTACCATGATCATTTAAATGGTGGTGATGATGACGATGATTGTATTAGCGATGATGATGATAGTGATACCGGTTGCCTGACGTCACAGGTGTTTTCTGGATCGACTACGATTCGTTGAGACACTTCTTCGACGTCATCTACATCAACTGGAACCCGGACATGTTCAAACACACGTCCTGTCTTCATCAGTGAGTCATCTAATTAAATATGCTAATTTATTCAATTTTTAATTATTTATCAAGCACAGCTATGTCTCTTCCCTTATTATATTGCCGTAGCACAGTGGTGAAGGCAGTTATGCTATCATCCTGCCGTCGTGGGTTCAAATCTCAGTCACGGCGAGGCGTAATTCCGTTGAGCAAGAAATTCACTCACATTGTTCAGGCCAACTCAGCCTTTCATCCTTCACTGGTCGATAAATGAGTACCAGTTTCACGACTGGGGTGTAAATAGGGTTCGGCACATTCCGATTTCGGAGACACGTGCGGGTGGCAGGTAATACTGTGTGATCACATATGCACGAGTCGTTCCCAACTTAGCTTAGCAACTGGCGCTTCTAATCGATCCTATTATTATTATTATTATTATTATTATTATTATTATTATTATTATTATTATTATTATTATTATTATTATTATTATTATTATTATTATTATTATTATTATTATTATTATTATTATTATTATTATTATTATTATTATTATTATTATTATTATTATTATTATTATTATTATTATTATTATTATTATTATTATTATTATTATTATTATTATTATTATTATTATTATTATTATTATTATTATTATTATTATTATTATTATTATTATTATTATTATTATTATTATCATTATCATTATCATTATCATCATCATCATCATCATCATCATCATCATCATCATCATCATCATCATCATCATCATCATCATCATCATCATCATCATCATCATCATCATCATCATCATCATCATCATCATCATCATCATCATCATCATCATCATCATCATCATCATCATCATCATCATCATCATCATCATCATCATCATCATCATCATCATCATCATCATCATCATCATCATCATCATCATCATTATCATTATCATTATTATTATTATTATTATTATTATTATTATTATTATTATCATTATCATTATTATTATTATCGTCGCTACTAGAACTTGGAGTTCGAATGTGGGGCCCAAGAAGGACAACTACAACATGGGAGAGAATCCCCAGTACAAGCTGGAGGTAAACTGCGGTAACAAAGAAGAAGGTGTTTGGCTTCTTCTAACCAGGCACATCACCGACAAAGTTGGTTCATTCAAGTCTTAATGTATTTTGAGGGGAGTTTCAATGATGACTAATATGATGATGGTGATGATGATGATAATGGTGATTGTACCGATGATGATGATGATGATGCTGTTCTTGGTGGTGTTGATTATGATGATGATTAGTAATTATATTATTTAATGATTTGACAGGATGACTTTGCAGACAACAAAGAGTTCATCACACTTCTTGTGTACAGGACCAACGGAAAAAGAGTTTATTATCCGTGTGAGAAAATCTGTGAATTAAAAATTAAAATTCATTTTTTTTCTTTAATTTAAATTCGTTTAGTTATCATTAATTTAAATTCATTTATTTGTTTTTAATTTAAATTTGTTCTTTTCTGTAATTTAAATTTATTTATTTATCTTTAATGTGAATTGATTTCTTTATTTTTAATTTAAGTTGATTTGATTGAAATGTTTTCATTTATCAAATTTTTCATTTTTCAAATTCAAGGTTTTTTTATCTTTAATTCAAATTCAGGTATTTATCTTTAATTTAAATGTATTTGTTTATTCTCAATATGAATTTGAATTTATTTGTTTTAATTTAAATTAGTTTATTCATCTTTAATCGAAATTATCGATTGATTAAACTATTAATCGCTTGATTCAGCTGATCCACCCCCGTACAAAGACGGGGTGAAGATCAACAGCCCCCACTACCTGTGCACCATGAAGGTCGGCCCGGGTCGTCAGACCTTCACCCTTGTCGTGTCGCAGTACGAGAAGAACAACACGATCGACTACACGATATGTGTTTATTCCACGTCCTCGTTCAAACTCAGTCCGCTTGTTCAGCCGTACGTGGAAAAGTACGAGAAGGAGGTGCAGTTGAAAATGTCTTGAATAAATAAATTAATAAATTAATTACTAGAGCATTATAAATTAACAAATGTGTTTTATTTATTGACATTTGGACTTCTTATGAAGTGTTTATTATGGGTATAAATTGGTGCAGTTGAAAATGTCTTGAACAAATAAATAAAATAAAATAAATAAATGAATAAATTGATTACTAGAGCATTATAAATTAGCAAATGTGCTTTTATTTATTGATATTTGTATAGAGCTGAATCGAGTTTGGACTTCTTATGAAGAGTTTATTATGGGTATCAATTCTTTAGGGGGGGGGCGCGGTTCATTGCAAAAGGGTATCAGTTCGTTACGGGGGCACATCGACTCATTACCTAGGCACATCAATACATATAGAATGGTGCTGACAAGCAAGTTTTGAATGCATTTTTAGGATTTTGGGAAATAGGTTCAACCCACGCATGTTGATTAGCATTAAAGGTTTTCTGATTAGTCACGATGAAATGATTAATCAATACAGGTGACAGGTGAGTGGAGAGGTAAGACAGCAGGTGGATGTCGAAATCATGACAGTTTCTCCAATAACCCGGTGTTTCATCTCAAGATTGACAACAAGCTCACCACAAACAACCTTCTCGTTGAGCTGAAAGCTCCGAAGTTTGTTCTAAATTATTTTCTTATGTTTTCATTTCTTCGAGAAAGTTATTAATTGCTGGATAAATTTGTTAAATTATTTAATCTATCTATCTATGTTTATATATATAAGATTATGTATGTGTGTGTGTTTTAGCATCACATATGAACCGAATTTTGCACGGAAGTAGTCATAATTGAAGAGAAGATTTTTAGAGATTTAAAAAAATATGCTTCTTTTTTCACATTTTATTGGCATAAAACGAGAGAAAACTAAACAAATAAATTTGCTAGTTATAAATATAAATCGTTTTTTTGGTTTGAAATTATTGAATATTCTTTTCTAATTTTTTTTTTAAATCAGGAGTTACAACATCGGTTTTGAAGTCGTCCGCATCACAGACAACGTACCGAGCAACGCCGCCTCTTCGTCATCCTCGCAAATAGAATGGAAAACCGGGGATTACCGGTAAGTATTTCGATTAAAATTTATGTAAATTCTGATTTCAAATAATGGATTAATTGCTTAAATGCATTTTAGTCACTAACGAGTAAACGTAAAAGTATTGCTTATTCTCATTTTTAAACTTAAAATCATTGGTTCATTTTGGTCAGGATGGTACAGTTGCAGTTCAACTTCAATTAAAATTTAGCAGAAAATTATACTGTGAAAATAAAACTATGAAAAAAATTTATTTTATTTCCTTTATTTTGGCAATTTTTTAGGGGCATTTAAATTGCTATCTTCAGCTAAATAAATAACAGTGTTGTATGCTTTAACATCTCTAAAATATTACATTTATTACGGTGTTTACCGGTAATTATTGTTGATCTGATTGTATTACATAAAAAAACTTATCACAGTTCATGCAATTTTGTTTTGAATGAATTGGCATTTTTGAGTTTTAGTAAAAGATGCTATATAAGTTTGTATAATAATATTTCTACTTGAATATAATTTATGTAAAAGTTAAACATTTTTTGGTTATAAGATAACCCCAAAAATATCATAAACATAAGTTTGCAATTTTTTATGAAGGCGTGGCTTCTGTTGCCTAGAGTTGGAGAACATGCATGGAGGGGTGTACAGCATCCAGCCTTCGACCTACTTCCCGGGACAGGATGGTCCATTCTTTCTGGGGGTGTCCTCGTCCTGTCAAGTGTCACTCATGCGTGTCTCTTGAAATTATATTTATATTATTTATCACTTTATCTTCTTCTTCTTCTTCTTTCCTTGAAATTTTATTCTGAGTGGATACTTTTGTTTTTTGTATATTTTGTATGTTGTTTTATCAGGTTTTGAGTTTTTTCGCTTTTGATGAAATCAAACCGTCGTTGTCCAAGTAGGTAAACAAGTCATAAATAAGTCTATTTTGTATGTTGTTTTATCAGGTTTTGAGTTTTTTCGCTTTGGTGGGATGCTAATTGAAAACTGAATGGTTCGACATATAGAATTTATGATGAAGCAGAATAACTATTCTCGGCCACCAAGTAGCACAAGGGCAACTATAGCCTTTACTATAAGCTTACAATTTTAGTTATTATATTACAGGAAGCGCTGATTCAAATTAGTTAGTCAAAGATAGTATATATGTAATGTAGCAAACATATCGAGTCCAGTCATGTGCTGTCGGATGCATAACCAACCCAACCAGTTGTCAGGGTATAAATGGTATTAAGAATACATCGGTCCAGGTGGAAAAACGCTCAGAGCTTTGGTTAAAACTATTCTCATGAAGTAAGCTGGTGTGGTTGCTCAAAAATATAAAAATTTTCTGCAAATCGTCATTTTTTACTTAACACCAAAGAAGAAATACAAGACAAATTAATATAAGCATTCCAAGGTTTCTGTTACGTATAACTCCGCCTCGCTAATTGCGAGCCAGTCCCAAGCCTGGAGAAAGGAGGAGGGAAAAGTTATGATCCACAACAGGAAGTACTTAGCTGCTTCCTACATACAGACATTTCAGTCTTAAAACACATGGTGTAAAGGACTATAAACTATTATAAAAAAAAAAAAAAAAATCTGTTACGTATAACTTCTCCTTGCATTTGCAAGCCAGTCCCAAGCCTGAAAAAAGAAGGAGGGAAAATTAAAAGGATCAAATTATGATCCACGACAGGAAGTACTTAGGTGCTTCCTACATACAGCTATTTCAGTTTTAAAACACTTGATGTAAAGGACTATAAACTATTATAAAAAAAAATCTGTTAGGTATAGCGAAGTGCGCCAAAACTTTGCACTTACGTCGTGACTCAGTGAATTTAGGGATACGGTTACTAATAGACTTTCAAGTCTCACTTCCCAAGTTCCGGGTTCTGGAGGAGGTTTCAATTTAGAAAACGGTTCGTGATCACAGAAAGCGGATGTCACGAAAGTGAAAGTTTGAATTCGCGACTTTCTCACGTGCACTCTATATAGATTGAAATGAAGTTTCAATAAGTTTAAGTTAGAGGTTAATATGAATTTTTGTTTTGAGTTTGCATAGACTTCATTTGTTGGTGAGGTAAATTTTGATTCATATTCGATTTAGAAATTTCGTCGAAGCTCATGTTTAAATGGTTTTTTTATACATAATTTATTTAAATGATTTTTTATACATTATTTATTTAAATGTTTTTATACATTATTTATTTAAATGTTTTTTATACATTATTTATTTTTAAAAAATAGAAAAATAATTTTAAACGCCTTATCTAAATTTGATTCAAATTGTAAACGTTAAAGAAACCGCGCTGAATTGTCTGCCCGTCCACTATGTAAACAATATCGCACAAAGAGATTTTTTTGATATTTTCAGGAACACCTCTGTGTTTATAACCAATTAAGATATAAATATGATCAGTTATAAACTTTAATTCAGAGTATTGATGGTGCTTTGTGGTATTATTTTTCTTTTTGAAAGTTTGAGTCAGCTAGGGAATTTAAAGAAAAATATTGTTTTGCTTGGTATAAAAATTTATTTTTAATTAAACATTTTTTAAAGAAAATTATTCAAATGAAATACCAAAAAACAAAAAATCTACGGTAATAAAAATCACATATCAAAATAACAGTATGTAATACAAGAATATGTTTTATTGGCTTATTTATATTGTTTTCCAGGTTTTCACAACTGCACCATTTTATGATGCGCTAGGTATCACAATGCACTAAATGGATATGACGTATATACACAGTGTATTAGAATAATAGTTATCTATACTTATTTAACAATTTCAAACTAGAATAAAATTATTGGTTTTGCTATCTCTACCATTAGAAGGCTAATAGCCTGTGTCTGGTTACATCAGCCCGGGCTGTATTAGTAGGTAGGTATAAAGTTAGAGAGCTAACGATAATACAAGTTAATAAAAAAAATCAGTTTAATTTACTACATGCGTTCATACATACAAGTAATATTAGTTCAATTTCCCTTGTCGCTAAGTTGATCAGAAATCAGTAAGTGGGAAATAAGAGAGATCAACTGCACCGGATTAGGTTTTAAGAAGGCACTCTTTAAAATATAAATTGTTTGTTTGATTGTTGACATTTTAAACTTGTTTTTAAAACAAAAAATAATTCGTTTACATTTTTATTTGCAGACTTCTTTCAGAAGATGAACTCCCGATTGTGGTTCTGTTCGATTTTCTTCTTCTTCATTGAATACGGTGATGAATTGCTGTTTTGTTTTAACTAGCGCTGTTTGAAATTACAGTTTCTCAGACTTATTAACTTCATGGTTTTTCTTAAATTTTTTAGTTTCGATAAAACGTGTCATCTCAATAATGACTTTAAATTTCTATGAGGCACTCGGTTTTTATTCTGTTTATTAAGTCTAAATTACCAGAAATTGTATTTATGAAAATTAAATTAAACCACAAAACTATAAATTAAATCATGCAAAACAAACTGGTTACAATTTTAGTCCTATGTCTAAACTAGTTAAGCCACTGTGCGCATGGGACATGGGTTCATAGAAAAATGTATGCTTAGCTAGACTAAATTAGATTAATTCTAAGTGAAGTAATGTAAATTATAAACTATTGTAATTAAAAGTTAAGTAAAGAAAAGGTTGCGGACGTATACCGCAACGTAGAGTAAAATAAATTTGCGTATCGTAACAAGTTAGCCGTAGAAATATGGATTTGTGAAAAAACCTGTAAACAAAACAAAAACAAAAAAAAATAAAACAAAACATGGTGTAATATACTGCAAAAACTGAAAAATGTTATTTTTACAGAGGTTACATTCACTGATTCTGAAGTGATTGGAATAGATAAACCGCAAAACGAAGTGGTGACTGCTGGTGAAGAAATCGTTCTTAAATGCGGATGTGATGGTAGAAACCAGAGTACAATAGCATTTCGCTGGCAACACAAATCATCACATGGAGTGATAGAGATAAGCAGTGGAACAAAACTAATATACAGCATTGATTCAACATACGACTTAGGTAGCGACCAGTGTAAATACAACTTGATTATAAAAAAAGCTACGGAAAAATACGCAGGGTTTTATTTCTGTGCAAAAATATTAAATGAAGACCACATCTATGGAGCATATGTCGTTGTTGTAGGTGAGATTGAATCATAACAACGATTCGTGATAAAAAGATTAAAATTAAGTTATTGAAATATTTCATATATTTAAATTTTTTTAAATAAAATTTAGGTTTGTAAAGTATACTATTTTGAGTTACAAGTCTTTTTATTATGCAGATCCTAAGGTTTCATGTCAAAATCCGTATCAACTTTCAAACTCACCAACATCACAAGCAATACTTGTTGAACCTAACAAAAATGTTACCATCAACTGTTCTTTAAACTTTCATCCTTATGAATCTTGCAAAACCATTCCAACGTGGTATGATCAAACAAGCAACCGAAAACTATCGGAATCAAATGACGGCGTGACCAGTGGATTTAGAAACAAGCACTTCTGGTTGACGCTGCTGGGACCTATTCAGTTCAAGCATACAGTTATATACAATTTATCAATAGCTTTTAATTGCACCACGGTGGAATCCAAAGTCAAAGAGTATGCAACCAATCTCCCGGTTTTTAATGCTGGATACATATCGTTCAATACCATAAAAGAAAATAAAGGTACGCAAGTGGTCAATTAAAATTTTAGTCATTAACGTCATCATCATTATTGAGTGGGCTTTTCAGGCTCTACAATTAATTTCGTCGCATTGTATTTTTTGTAGTAGTAGTTAGTTGTAAGAATTTGCTTACTCCCATTTTCGAGTCTATAGATGAGAAAGTAGTACTCATTTGACTACCTTAAGTTGATGAAAAGCTGAGGTTAATTTAAGCCATAAGAATTAATTCCTTGCCCAACGGAGTCACGCAATGTAGGATTTTTTCTATCCAGGATTTGAACCTGACACCTTAAACGTAGAACTTGAATCACTGCACTTTAGTAATTTTTAGAAACAATCACACGCAAGACAATAACTACTGAAGTCTCAGTTATGCTTCCAATTTCATTCAGTTTTTTTTTTTTAATTTTTCCAGTCTCAATTAGTAACCACCAACAACCATATTTCTCTACAGCGTCGACAAATTTGATGAATACTTACGATATCTTGCTGGCCATAACACTGTTACTGTCCTGTTTTGCTTTGTCCGGTTTCTTCGGGTTGCTTTGTAACAGTCGAAGACAGAATCTGATGTGCAAAAGAAACAGTTAATATCAATTAAATATTATTTATATTAAATATTAATTAGGAAAATTAATAAAACATTAAGTTTAATAAGTGTACTGCGGTAATCTCAGGCTGAAGTTATATTATGACGGCGCCGTTAAATCATTTGCCAAATAGCTCTAAATAGGTTTCAATTGTTAGAATGAAAAAATAAATATATTTATAAAAATTTGAACAAATAATATTTTAATATTAGAAAAGATAAAAACTGGATTAAAACAAAATTGTATTTTGTCAATAAAAATTCAATTCATCACATCTATTGTGTTCTATTATGGATCATAGGTGTATGAATATACTAATCAATAATAAACATTTTTATTATTTATAAAATACTTCAACCACATCTCTTTTTTCATTTTCTAAAAACCTCTAAAAAAAATTTTTTGGCTCAATAGATGCTCTTCCTTTATCAAGCGTACAACCTGGAATCTTGACTACTCCCGGCAATGATCCTCCGTACATAGTAACCTCCTTCTACAAGTCTCTTGCAGAGGAGTCGATCTACGAGGAGCCAAACGAGCATCCACGCGTTCTTTCCTTCTTCCATGAGCCGCTTCACCAGGAGCTGGTTTACGTGGAGCCAAGCATTGGACTGAGAGAAGAAAATAAAGAGAAAGAAGAAAAAGAAGAAAAAGAAGAAAAAGACGATGTTTTAGATTTTGTTGTCATGGAGCCCTACGATTGGATGGACAAAAATAGACTGTCGAGTGTAATTGAAGAAAGCGAAGGAGACGAAAAAGAGGAAGAGAAAGAAGACAACGAAGAAAAATGAAAATAAAAGTTGGAAACATGAAAAGACGAGATAAACATAAGCGATTGATCTTTGAATATTATGTATGAACAGGATTTTGTAGGAGTTCAAACGATAATTGAAGCTAATGGTAGTTTTTTTAGCCTAATTTAGCCCAGTGACGTTATATATGCACATAAAAGCAGTCGTTTAAGGACATAATAGCCAATTGATAGCCAATCGATGCTTGGCGGACTGCCATGTAAAATAAATATTTTTTGGCTAATTTTTTTTCAGGATTATAGGTAGTTTAGATTTTGAATCTTTATTGATAATATGCCAAAGATGCTTTTGTATTATTTAGCCGTGAGCATTTTGATTGATTTGGGTGCTTTTGGCCCAGTTTTTATTAAAATTTAACTCTCATTTATTTAATTTTAATCGATGCTCGCTTAATATTTTCAATAAAATACGACACGAGAGTTTTGTTTCAAGTATTCATAGTTTGGTTTATCCAAGCGCAGAACAATAAATTGGTACAAAACATGTTTTTTACAGAACGCTGTGCGTTACTAAAAAAAATAATAATTAAAATCTAGCCAAAACAAAAATTTGAATGGTCCACCATATAGAAATTAGTTTTTGTACGATTGTCTATCTGTTGATCTACTGTTTCTTATGCTAGTTCAAAGGCCTGTTTGTATTCAAAAGTTGTTTTTTTTAAATAATAATTTATAGTCCTTTACATCAGGTGTTTTAAAACTGAAATGGCTGTATGTAGGAAGCACCCAAGTATTTTCTGTCATAGATTATAATTTGATTTTTTTAACTGTCCCTCCATTTTTAATCAAGGCTTGGGACTGGCTTACAAAAGCAGGTCGGAGTTGCATTCAAAGATATCGATCTGTCACAGATGTTGGGGGCCCAGTCTTTCCTGTTCACACACTCTTTTTGAGGCACAAGTTGTGTTGAAATATTTTTTTTTTAAATATTTATATTGAGACATATTTAGGACGCAATTGCGAATTTTGCTTCCACGCGGCGTCGCTACAACGTATATTTCTTGTGTTAGAATTGTCTTGATAATCGGTCCGCACCATTGATATAAACTGCACTGTTCAAAAATTGGGGGAACTCGATCAATGATAAGGCCACCTACTTTAACTTGACCCGCTGCGCCTTAATGGATCAACGCCTCTGCATGCATTGCCGGGTGATTAACTTAGTTGGGTAACTTGATTTAGTCAAAAGGACGTTATTTAATGAAAAAAAGTACTTTTATTCAAAAGATTGAAACCAACGGACCTCAATAAAAATCGGAGATCTGATATGTATTTTCACAATTCGAAAAAAGTCCATGACCGGAAAATAAATCCTAAATTAATAATATTTTTCTCATTTTTTCTCTTTGTTTTGGAGCCCCTTGAAAACAGTTACCCGGGGTGTGGACCGCCCTAACTATTCCTACGCTACGTCACTGCAACTCTACCACCACCACCACCACCACCACCACCACCACTACCCTCACCATATCTGCATATAAGAAAAAGTTTTTTTATCTGTAATCACCACTAAAAAATATTTTTTTTTACAACCGTTGGAGTATTGTGAAACTGTAGCTGATGTTTTATAATTATGAAAACTTTTTTAATAGGCATTAAGCGTTATAAAAAACATTTTTAACTCGCAACACGAATATCATTTGTCTTTTTCTAACACAGAAAAATACATTTTTGTTTTAAAAAATAATATTATTATAACAATTACTAATATTAGAAGTTTTAATAGTAAAACTTTAATAGGATTAAAAAGTATCTCACACTCTTTGAACTCATCGGTTTCAATTATAGTTGCTTTCTCTTTAGCGCCATTCAGTTTAACTAGACTGCTAACATAAGCATGAGACGGGACCGTGTCTTAGATTAGCGTATCATGCTACACATATGGCAAGTTAAAACTTCTCACTTACTTTAAAAAAAACAGTAAATAATTATATCAATAGCTCTCAAGATAATTACAACAAGATAGTTTGGTATGTATGTATGTATGTATGTATGTATGTATGTATGTATGTATGTATGTATGTATGTATGTATGTATGTATGTATGTATGTATGTATGTATGTATGTATGTATGTATGTATGTATGTATGTATGTATGTATGTATGTATGTATGTATGTATGTATGTATGTATGTATGTATGTATGTATGTATGTATGTATGTATGTATGTATGTATGTATGTATGTTTGTTTGTATGTATGTATGTATGTTTGTATGTATGTATTTATGTAGAACTTTGCGAAACGCTTTTAAGTGGCACTGCAATCGCATAAACGACAATAATTATATATGATTTTTTTAAATTCGTCAATTTTGACAGGTTATCTCTATTTTATTAGTAATAATAATCAATATCGTAATTTTATAACGTTTAGTAATAACAATTGGCGTTCACTTCTCTGATATTTTTTAAAAATCTCCTTTCACTATAAATAGCAGTCTCTCTATGTAATAGGACTTAAAAAATTACTTTACTAATTTATATTCATGAGGTGTGAGTATTTTTTATTTATAATAGTTTATAGTCCTTTACACCAGGTGTTTTAAGACTGTAATGGCTGTATGTTGGAAGCACCTAAGTACTTCCTGTTGTTGATCATAATTTGATCTTTTAAACTTTCTCCTCCTCCTTTCTCCAGGCTTGGGACTGGCTTGCAAAAGCAAGGCGGAGTTAGAGGTGTGAATAATCACAAGTCTAAATAAATGTTACATGAAATTCCTACATCCTTATTTCAAGCTGTTAAGCCCTCGCTGTCGAGGATGTCCTTTTTCTCTCTATTTCATTCATCACCTGCTGCTCAGTTCACTTCAAAGCTACACAATTCGTATTCATAAACTTCTCTTTTTATTTTGAATGACTCTATTAAGGCTGGAATTTAAAATGCTATTTGGTTTTTATTTTTTCAGAAAGCTGCATGCCTGTTAATCAATTTCTCTTATAGATTGTTTTCGTTTTAATAAACGCTAATAGTTTCATTTGTTTAAAAATGCTAATATTAGTTAAATATTTAATTGTCCTAATTGTTTATATGCTCTTCATTTCTTCTAGGTGCATCAAAGCAGGTTAAGAATTTGCATAGAACAACTTTCAGTTGTTGAAATGAATATTTTTGCTTATTTAAAGTTTTAATGTTTTTACAGATCCCGTTATAAAACTGGTTAAGATAGGCCAATCCATTGAACTTCCTTGCCATCGTAATAGTACCGCTGACGAATTCGAGAGATGGAGCTATACTCAGCCCGGATCAGACGCTGTAAACTACGCTTACGATGCCCTTGCCAAACACGCAAACAAGAACTACGGTGCACAATGCGAAGAAGACAGCTTGTCCTGCAACCTTCGTATCAATGAAGCAACAATTGAAGAAGCCGGAACATACACGTGCAAGGTGCTGGTGAGGATACGTCCCAATGCTTTCCTGATAGAAATTGCTGTAGTTTTCCAGGTAATAACCGTCGGTAAGTGAACTTTTGAGTTGCGAATGTTATAATTAATTTGTTTACTTGCTATAAATACGATTTTTAATGTATTTATTTATTTAATGTTATTTTATGAATATTACTTTTTCATTATCTCTCTTTTCATGAACGACACCACGCGTTCGTATTAGACAGGCTCATAACACGTGGCTGGGCTGTTCAGGCCGAAAGAAATTTATTCAAAAACTAACAATTTAAATTTGATTCAAGTCTGCTCAACGCCTAGGCAATGCTCTATTAGTGGAATTTACAATTGTTTTATTGCGTAGTCACATTTACTCTCTTTTAATGGCTTCACTAGGAAGATGTAGGGGGCGTGGAGAGCCCAGAGTAACACCATCATATAGGGGGACCAGCAATCAACTTTTTTTTGAAAAAAAAAGCTGATTATCACTTACTCCCGCCCCTCTGTTATTGAATTTTTTGTAGGAAAATTAATTTGGTTTAATTCCCGACCGCGGTCATTTAATATTTTTTTAAGAGAAAAAACGTTATTTAGTACTTTTAGCGGGTCACACCATCAGGGGCGGATACGGGGAAAGAGTCCTGGGGGTCTAGATCGCCCCTTCCGTTGTAAAAAAATGCCTACATCATTTAGCACTCTACGTGCAGTTACATGTCTAAACACTTAGGCCAAGTATATGCCAAGATATGGAGAAAAAGTTGTCACAACGTTCCTTTATCTTGTACCTTTAGTTTTTTTTTATGTTTTATGAGTTGATATTGGTTTGAACTCCCCTCACTTAAAAACTAAGTTTTATATAAAACTATTTTATTTTACATTTATATGGCACTTGTTACTTAACTTGCACAGAATTAATAAAACAGGTTTTATATTTTAAGTTTATTAATATTTTGTTGCAATATCTGATGATTCATTTAGTACTATTGTATTTTATATTGTTACGTTTAGAAGAAGTGCTCATTTGCAATATACTATTTATGATAGACCCAATCATGTCTCTAAAATGGTATATCACAGCATTTTACTGCAAAGATTGTCAATCAACTTAACTTAACTTAACTAATCTGATAAGACTACCAAAACAGAAATTCAGTTTTCAAATGAATAAATTTTAGCCAAAAGTGTGTCAAAATTTTCTAAATCGGACACCAAATTAATAAAATCTACCCACCCTTTTTTTACCTCCTTTTTTCAAATTCTGTTTCCGCTCCAGACAAAACGAGGTAGCGCCCTGGGCGACACCATGAGTTACTGACATCAAGCCTTGCGACGCCGCTTCTCTCTTCTAAGAGACAGAACTCTGTGTTCGCACATCTAAAACCATTTTATTAGAAAGTTGCATGCTAACTACACTTACGCTCTTAGTATAACAGTCTAAATTAATATTTCTTTTTACAGATTTGAAATGCAGTTCAAACATTACAAGAACACATTTGATGATTGCTTCAAGCGATTGCAAACAAGTGACAGGCAGTGTGATAGAGAGGAAATGCTCCTACAACCATTCTGCTAACTTCAACAAAACGCTTAAAATAGGTTGGAGCAGAGAGATTGGAGATAAGTTTTTAACTTCAGAGAAGTTTACATCTAGCCGGCAAATTGAGGACGCGTTGAATGTAACGAAAGACTTAGACGGAGTTACCTTAAAGTGCAGCATTGAAGAATATCCTGATATTGAACCATGCGTCTTACCTAGAATCAACGCTCAGTGTTAGTTTAGCTTGTTTAATTTCGTACATATTCATTGTTTAAGAAAAGTTTTGAAGGTAAGGAAATTGTCACGCTTGAGGATTTTTAACCTTTTCAAAACGTAAGGAGTAATGGACACGAGACTTGGGTACCACTAGACTAGATGTTTACTGGTTTGGTGAGTGCTGGTGGCATAGTTTAAATTCCGCTGGTGCCACTAGTGTCCTCCTCACCCGCAGGAAAACACTTGCACAGTTGGCATTGTTACCTAGTTGCAACGTGAAAGAGAAAGTTGATTAGAAAACTTTTTGAACTGCATTGGTAGTTACAGTAATGATCTGGTATATTGAGACAGAAAATTTTTTTTATACTTTTTTTATGTTTTAAATATTCATAAAACAAACTTAGGAAAATTATTTCCCTGTAATTTTAAACCAATGTAGATGTTCAACGTTTGGAAACTAGAGTCATCAAAACGACAATTGACAACTTTCATCCAACCAGCTGCTCTGTCGAAAAGACCAAGGACGTGAACTGTTCGTACTCATGGAGCTATCGGACATCGGAGAACAGCACAAAGCAAATCAACAAAATTCTGCTTTCCGCTAAGGACGTGAAAGCAGAAACCAATTACACGTGTACTGCCACATGCCAGATGGAACAGTCGATGAAATGCACTGTGGAAGGAGCCGTGCAGTTACAGATTGTCGACGAAGCAAAATTAAGTTCAAGTAATACCTATATTTCAAAGCCCATTAACGATATTTTAATTTTAAATAACTGATTTATGGTGTTGACGATTTTGGTTATTGTAGATTGAAGTGGTTACAATTTTTTTACTTAACTTCTTTATAGCATCATCAACTGCGGTAGCTATTGTGGTGGTGGCTGTACTACTTGTCCTTGTCATTGTGGTTGTAGGTGTAGTATGTTACGCTGTTAAAAAACGTAAAAAGTTAGTATTTTTTTACAAAAATTATTTTAAATTAATTAAAAAAAGCTTCAGATCAACCAGAAATGTTTTAATTAATAAAACTTGTTAAAAATTTATATTACCAAATAAAACAAACTTATATCCATTTTTATTTTTGAATAGTTAAAATGTTTTGCAACTTTAACAACTAATTCAGAAAAAGGAAAAACAACCAGCCACTTGCTACACGAGATCTTGATCCTGCTTTGTCAAACCAGTCTCATCCAAGTCTGCTTAAATCAGCAAACAACAACAATCAACAGCACAGGTTTTATATCTATTTTCTATAAAAAAAAACCAATAAACAAAAACAACGGAGCAAATGACCATAAAGACGATGTTGCTGTACAAATTTGATTAAAACGTTTAAAACAATATTTTCCGACAATATTTCCCCTTAGACAATATCACCAAGAATAATTGTTACTAGTCTTCATAATGCTGCTTAACTATAACGAATTATTTTATTTTTTTATAAGCAAGTATTAAGATGTAATGTAATATATATCTAATAGCGAACAAATGATTTAACTATTAGTTATAAAAATAGCTCAAATGAACAAGTTGGGTTTTTTGCAATTCTTCTCTTCGTACATCTTGGTTGACAAAAACATTGCGGGTTATAATTGTCGACATTGTCACTATTATAGGTGTAGTGTAATAATAATGTTTTTTTATTTTATTGAAGAGATAGCTATGTTTGACAATGAGACAAAAAATCAAGAAGACGAAGAAAAACAAGTAAAAGAAAAAGAAGAAGAAGGTGCATAGAATAAACCTGGCAAAATCAGTCAAGTCAAGCCCAGCTTGCCATACAGTATCACTAAACATAGACCACTCCTTCTTGAATGGTAGCGTAACGTCAATATCTTGTACTGTCTAGTCTTTCGTCACAGGTATTTGACCAGATCGGGTTTACGATCAGATTTCATTGATGTAAACTTCAAATATAGGAATTGAGCTTGTGACAAGAACCCGGAGTTTCGTGCGTTTGTTATTAATCTAGTTCTATTTATCTTGACGAATAGGCATTTTAGAGAGCTCAATGTTGTAGTAGAGATTTATTTGATGTTAGCAAACAATTACAGAAGATTGAAGTGACTATGTACTTTTAGAGAGAGAGAAAACACTCATACAGATTTTCAACGTTATAATTTATGGTGGCATAACACTCGAATCGCTTTTGATCTTCTGAATTGCCTAATTTGTTATTACGCCAAATTTGTTAAAGTTATTCATCGAACCCGTATTAGGGCAATTTTATAACATTTTTAGAAGTTAATGTGCCATCATATTTTTTTATCTGAATCTTTTGCCAAGAGTAAATGCCTTTTTTGCCAACTTAGGTGAGATCACATGGCGTCGCAGTTTTGACCATCGTTATTTGTTACAGTTTCGACTTTACATCACACTCGTTATTGGTTAAAATACACTTAAAAAAAACTATTTACAAGTTTTTCATGTGAAGTTTTGAGCGGTAACAAAAACTCTTTGTTGATTTGAAACTGTATTATTTAGTGATTGTAGTTATAAATACAAATTGATGCTACGAATAATAGAAAAAATTGACTGGTAAATTTAAAAAAATATTATCGATGTTGCTGAAATTTTGATTTTCTTTCAAATGGAATAGGCACAAACATCTGACCTAAAATAAAAAACGGATGTCATATTTGAATTCAACAGTGCAAAATTGTGGTCCTAAATCACTTTAAAACTTAAACAATTAAAACAAGTTTTTTTTAACTTAATGTATCAATATATGTTGACTTTCAAAACAAAATCAGTCAATTTTGATAGGTAATCTTCAGTGACGCAGCCAAAAATTTTTTCGGGGGGGGGCACGTGGGGAAAAACTGATTAGTAAGGAATTTTCTGAAAAATTTACCACCCACAAAAATCAAGGGTAATAATTAGTAACAAAAAAACCATAAGACATTTAAATTGAAACTGTTTATTACAGTATCAAATGGAAACAGTTTATTACAATATCAAATTCAGCCGACGTTTTTCTGCGAAAAAATGTCGATGACGGCTTCTTCATTAATGTGAAAGTCGAATTGAAAAACAACCCAATACACGGGCACGCGCGTCACTTCAAAATAAATTTCGGCAAGTTTTCGGGGGGGGGTGGAGAGGGCACTGGCCCCTCATGCCCATGGCTGCGCCACTGGTCGTCTTTGGTCTGGTCTCAATTGAAGTTCTTAATAAAAACACCAACTTCATTTACTGACTGTAGAATGCCTATTTTTATGTGAGTTGTGAATGAATAAATGAATGAATGAATGCTGAACAATCTTTTTTATTTATGCATCTTTAATTCATAATTACTATTATGTTTTAGTGTTATAAACAATATACCACAAAATTCTTATATATGATATAAAGATATAATTTTTTTAATAATCTGCTCTTAAAATGTTGCTTAGCAAATACTTTTATGCAAGCATTTAAAATTTTTTAATTAGACAAATCCACAGCTAGATCCATTAACAAAATAGCCACAAATATCAAAAAGTGATTATTTTTTAGTATTTTACGATTCACAAATTGATACTTTTAAATCAAAAGTAAGGTATCTAAAAATTATAAAAAAAAATCTGCTTTTTCTAATGACAGTGGCGTAGATAGAGGGCAGAAAGGGCATCCGCCCTGGGTGCCTGGGACTAGGGAGCGCCAAAGAGGGGTGTAATATCAGTAGAAGCAAAATTGTAGAAAGTTTTGGAAACTTTTTTGAAAATGAACCTACTACTACTACGATTACGTTCCCGGTCATCAGTTCTTTTTTGAGGTAGATTTTATAGAATTTTTACAAAACTTTGGGAAATATAATTACGATTATCCTTCCACTCGTCATGAGTTATTTTCGAAGGCACTAGTGCATAAGGTTTTCGTAAAATTTTGGAAAAATTACCTACGACTATTTTTGGAAGAAATGTTGTCAGGTTAGATTTTCTAGATGCGCATTCCTTAGATTTTAACCCAGGAGTCAAAACCCTATCTACGCCACTGCCCAAAGGCACACCTGTTTTTTTTTTATGACAGGCTGATCATCAACTGTGACAGTCCCATTACTTGATCTTAACAGATTATAATCTGGATTGGATTGGTTCAAAGGTTAAAGTAGAGTTATTAAAATAACTTAAGAAGCTGTAAGCTGTGGCTGTTTGTATTACACGCTTACGCGACTTCGAACTTTTGTCAAGCAAGCAATTGATTAAAATTTATTTTGTCATGATTTTATAAAAAATAAAAGTTAAAAAAGGTTAAAAAACTTTGCTTAATAATTAATTAACTAAAAACAAGATAAACTGAAAGTAAGATTTTGTTTTAAATGTTTTCTTTTCTGTAAGGTTTTTATGCATGCAGAAATTCATTTTTCTAAATGCTTTTATTAATTTCTAATTTCTGTTTTTTCTAATCAATTTTTAAGTCACTTCTTGATAATAAATTTGTTTTCACATTTTGTGATTATTTTTACAAATTTTTATTTAGGTTACAATCTCTGTTTGTGTGTGTGTGTGTGTGGCTTTCTCTGTAAACAAATCTTGCAAGTGAAATTTAACCAGTTTTTTGACTAGCTAGAAAGCTGAAACTTTTAGCATATTACTTTAGATGACAATACAGACAGACAGACAGACAGACAGACAAACTGACAGACAGACAGACAGAAAAGTCAAGTTAAGTAAAAGTGTATAAAAATGCAGTGTTGTACACATTTTAACTAGAAGAGACAAAACATTTTATACAATATTTGAGTTTCTATAATTTTATAACTATTATTGTTCTGTTCACTTGAACTTTCACATGAAAAATAATCTTACTAGTTGAATAGTAAGCTGCATGCAGTAGCGGAGCGATAAGTGTTCTTCATTTATAGCGCAACAGGCTGTTTTCAACAGATCGCAAACTGGGTGCGTTCCTCTTTTACATGTACATACTAAGATCGTATGCTCTGATATATAGAATTTTTTTTCATTTTTTTTCAAATTATTAAATTTTAAATCTAAAACGCTCAGTTGTTACTACAGTGATAATAATTTTAGGTTCTCTTTTTACAACCAATTGTAATGGAAAAATGTAGGATCTGTTTAGAAGTAGAAAGCATACATTACTGTCTGAATTGCCAAATGTTTTTATGTTTGTCATGTTCATCAGTTCACGAAAAAATTCCAACGATTGAAAAACATTTTTTAGTTGAAAAATGTTTATTTAGAGAAACTGATAAGGAATCATCGTGCTCTTGTGAATCATGCCAGGCAATGAACGAAAAGAAAGCTCTAAACAAAGATGTCATACAGAAGTATTTGGATGAAATTAATTTGCAAAGACAACTCGTTGCTAAAGAGGTTGAAGAGATTAAGAAAAAAGTTCAAAATCAGTGTACAGAAATGAAGAGTCAGTTTAATCAACATATTGATCTGTGTAATGACAAGATTAATAAAGAAATTGATGAGAGATGGTACGAAATGGAGCAGAAATTAACCTCGCATCTTAAAAAAATTTCAAATCTATTGACGAAAGTTGAAGAAAGAAATAAAAAATACAAAACATTTTTACAAGAATTAAGTTCGGTTACAACTTCAAGAATTGAAGAAAATGCTAAAATAAAAATTTCCATAGATGACAACAGCTTTTCATTGCAAATCAAAAATTTATTTTCGAATTGCTTGGCAGATACCACTGTAGATTTCTTATTCGAACCCTATCCGTTACGCGACCAATTTCTTTTAAAGCATATTTCAATAGGAAACTTGAAATCTGCTGTTGGACTCCAACAAAAATTAACTTTAACCAAACAGAACACATTACGTAATGTTTGTCGCAAACGCTCTGAACGAAGTGTAAAACAGAATAAATCACTCGCCAATGAAGTCAAATGTACGACATGTTCAATTAGGGATGTCGATAATTTCTGTTTGGACTGCAAATTGTATTTTTGTCCGTTTTGTGCGGTCGATCATAAAATAAACATTGCAACAAAAGCTCACATTTTAGGCAAATTGTCTGGAAAAGAAGATATCGATGCATTATATTGCAAATCTTGTCAGAAATGGGCGGATTGTAAGAAACTCGCTGCTCATTATAAGTGCACACTTAAAACATTTGTTGAATTGAAAAAAGATGTGTTGAAACTAATAGAAAAGAAATTTGTTAATATTAATGCGATTAAAAATTATTTGATTGCAATCAATGCACAAAAACAGTCTGTTGACGAAGAAACAGAAGAATTGAAAAGACAAGTGAATAAACAAGGTGAAGAATTTAAAAATAATTTCGACAGTTACGTTGATTCGTACAATAGAAACGTTTTTGCATTAATTAATAAAAGAAACGTTGACGTGAAAGAAAAGTTAAATTTTTATTCCAAAAAATTGTTTAAGCTGAAAAAAGATAACGAAGACAAAAACAACAGCTATAGAGATTTGTTTCTTCAATTCGATTTGGCCATTTTTGTCAAAGCAATCGAAAACGATGATTTCGAAGTGTTAATAAATGATGAAAACATCTTAATCATAAGCAAAAGACTATTTTCTCGGTGTTTATATGAAAAATTGAGCTTTAATTTTGTACCGTATCGGTTACAGGAGAAACATCTACATTCTCAACTTCCAGTAGGACATCTAATGTCAAGTTATAAAATTCAACCGAAACTATTAAAAATAATTGCAATACCAAATGGCAGTTGCGAGTTTTCGATTGGAATAACCAAGCTGTATGTCGGTTGCCCGGGTGAAATTGCTTATGATATTCACGTTTATTGCAACAAAACTTACGATTATCTCTCATCTTTCAAACTGCAATCTTCAAATACCGAGGATATCGATATTAAATTAATCGATAATTATTTCATCAAGCTAAACAAGGCATCGCTACAAATTTACGATCTCGAAAAACAGAAAGACGGTCAGCAGTGGAAAAAAACAGTGAAACTCGATTTTAAAGGCCAAAAAATACTAAATTCATCAAGATCAAATTTGTTTATTTTAGGCAGGAAAGAAGTACTGGAAACAACACTTGACGGTAAAAGACTACGAGTTATTCCTTATCCAAAGTACATCGCTACTCCGTTCGTTTCAGATTTTATCGGCTTAAAAAATGACAATTTCGTGCTATCAAACGTTTTTAAATTGATGTTAATCAACAGCAAAGGACAAGTGATCAAACAGATCGACCAAGAAGGTTCAATGCAAAGCATATACGGCCGATTCCAACTGACAACCGATGGCAATTTCAACTTGTTCGTTCCCGACGTTTTTGAAGGGAAAATTCACGTGTTCGATTTCGATTTGAACTTCGTTAAATCTTTCGACGCTCAGTGCAAACCGACGAATCTTTGTTTTGATGCAGCGGCAAATCGTTTATTGGTTTTTGACTCTTCGTTTATAAATATTTTTAATTTATTAGATTTCAAATTATGAATTTTATTTTTTTTTGTTTTTTAGTTATTTTTTTATATCTAATAAAAGTGATGATTAATAAAATGAATTAAAAAATCGTTTCCCAAAAATAATGATTGTGACTAAATATTTTGATGTTTATTTAGTATTGCCACATGTAAATAATTAAATAGTGAGCCCTTTTGTATATAATTGTTCATGTTTTTGTGATTAAATTTCTTAAATCCCTTATATTAACTTCACCGCCGGTCTTGCTTGCTAACTTGCTTGCTTGTTTGAATGTTTGCAAACGTTGAAAGTGAAAATTAAATAACTTCCAATTTAATCATCTAATTAAGCTGAAATTTGAGATAATATAGGCTCGCTCCCATTATAGTTTGGAAAGTTAAAAATTGTTGTAATTAAAAAATAATAATTATTAAAATTTCAAAGCAAAAAATCAAATACAATTAAATAAATGTTTACAAAATAGGTGATTTAAAAAAAATTTTGCGATAAGTGAGAAGCCGGAAAATCCTGAAATTTTTTTAAAATCCCGGTTTTTTAGGGTTTAATTTGTTTTTGTCAAAATTTTTGAGACACGGTTATAAAAATTTAGGTTGGCTGTATTTATTTTTTTAATCTGATTTCGGCATAACCATTTTTTTAAGAGCGAATCAGTTTTAAGCGTTTATACTTTAGAAACAAATTATCATGAAAACAGTTGAAAATATACGCTTTTAAATCATGCTCTAAAAAGTAGAAAATAAATAATGTGTTCGGCGCAACCCAAACATTTTTGGTGGTAAATTCAAAAAATGATAATTATCAATGACCGGAAAGGTCATAGCTCGTCATCTAAAAAAAAAATTCGATTAATTTTTTTTGCAGAGAATGGTCATTTTAAAAACCGGGTATTATAGAACAACAACTTTTGGATCCATCGCTGGAATTCAATTCAATTTGTGAACTTGTAAAGCGCTTTTTACGACGATGCGTTAAAGAGCGCTTGTCTACCAGTTGACAGAAAAACTAGTAAAGGAAAAAACGAGTTTTTCAACACATGCTTTTATTTCAAATACACTCGATTTAGAAATACGAAAGATATTCAAAATAAGTTTTTTTTTTAATTGAATCAGTATTGTCATCCAATATAAAGCTAGCTAGTCAAAAAACTAGTTAAATTTTACTTGCAAAATTTGCGTACAAAGAAAGACACGCACACAGAGATTGTAAATTGTAACCTAAATAAAAGTTTTTAAAAAGGTTTTCAAACGGGGTTGTTGATATTGCAACATCCCTATCACGTCGATATAATTACTGATATTTTTACAAACTTTCATTTAGGTTACAATCTCTGTTTGTGTGTGTGTGTGGCTTTCTCTGTACACAAATCTTGCAAGTAAAATTTAACCAGCTTTTTGATTAGCTAGAAAGCTGAAACTTTCAACATAGTTTTATTTTGGATGACAATACATGATTTAATTAAAAAAAATTAATTTGAACATCTTTCGTATTTCTAAATCGAGTGTATTTGAAATTAAAGTTTGTGTTAAAAAACTCGTTTTTTTTCTTTACTTGTTTACTATCGCTATTGTAATCGACAATATTTTTAGATTCTAAGTATCAGAACGACCATCGCCGGTATACATTGATAAAAAAAATAAAGTTACTTAAAAACAGCGGTCTCGAATTCTGTCTTCCCAGTCTTCGTAAGGTTGTATCGAAGTTTGAGTAATGAACCTTACAATCGTGTTTGCTTGCTTGAATCATTCATATGAATTTATTCAGATTAAACTGGATAAGTTTATTAGAAACAAGCTAGGTGCGTCTCAAACAAAATTAGTTTTTTGACAGTTATGGTAATAAGAAGCCCTGTCATGTTAACTTTTGCACCAGTTTTTTGTCTAAAGTATTAGAATTTTTTTCTTGATTAAAAGTTTGATGCAAATCACAGATACCAGACCGGTGGAGGAGATGTCAGATAACCCCGGTTGCAAAAGTAGTTAATCCTCAGGGAAGCCACGAGTACAGACCCATTTCAATTACACCAATACTCCCAAGGATTATTTAAAAAATGGTGGTACAGCGATTCGTCTATCCAATCCTGGGAAGTTCGAGGTACAACCACTACTTCCATGACCAATATGCTTTCCGTCGAACGGGATCCACAACGGCGGCACTAATCAGCCTGACACTACACATTTCCGAACAACTACAACTCCACCCGTATGTCCACGTTATAGCGCTGGACTTTTCTAAGGCCTTCGATACTGTCAGCCACTCAGAACTTATGAGAAAGTTTGCCAAACTACCAATACCGAGGCGCTGGTGGCAGAGCGGTAGAGCGTTCGCCTGTCGATCGTTAGGTCGTCAGTTCAAACCTCGCCGGCGTCACCAGCGTAACTCCCTTAAGCAAGGAGTTCACTCGCATTTGCTAAAGGGATAGGCGCCTATAAATGGCTGCCTTTGCAAGTACCCTCCCTCTCTCGCCTTGAGCAAGACTTGTCTTGATAAGGCGTATGCTAAATCTCAATAAAAAAAAAACTATAAAACAAGTAAATTAAAAACGAATTTTTAAAACCAATGCTCTTATATGTAATTAAAACACAAATTTTGCAATCAATTTTTTCTTATATTACTCTTTTATTTTATGTTAAAGTCGAAATATCTTAATTATATCGAAATATCAAAATTAATTAAAATTATCTAAATTAATTGACTTATTGTAAAACTAATAATTGAATATTGCATTGTCTTCTATTTTAAGCATGTATGCAAAATTTGAAAAAATCTATCATCAGGAAGTGACTCAAAAATTGATTGCAAGATTTGAAACAGACAGAGAAACAAACAGATAGACAGAGAAACAGAGACGACGAGTTAATAAAAGCATTGGTAATAATAATAAAAATATCATCAAAAAGCATCGAATTTAAATATCTCAACTATTTTCATGAAAATTTCGTACACGCTTGAGAATCGCGGTCAGTGAGTGTGGTTCGTGTTAACTTGGTAAAATAGTCTGCCAGTCGGTTAGCGTTTTGTGGTCAAGAAAACCCTCAAGAAAACCCTCCAGAAAACCCTCAAGAAAACCCTCAAGAAAACCCTCAAGAAAACCCTCAAGAAACCCCTCGATAAAATCCTCAAGAAAATTAACTAAATTAATTGACTTATTGTAAAACTAATAATTGAATATTGCATTGTCTTCTATCTTGAGCATGTATGCAAAATTTGAAAAAAATCTATCATCAGGAAGTGACTCAAAAATTGATTGCAAGATTTGAAACAGACAGAGAAACAGACAGAGAAACAGACAGAGAAACAGACAGAGAAACAGAGCCGACGAGTTAATAAAAGCATTGGTAAAAAACTGGCTGGTTGACTTCCTTAGAGGGCCAATGCACTGCACTAAATTCCAAAACCAAGTGTCGTCATTAAAAGAAATAAATGCAAGCATCATCCAAGGTTCAGGAATTGGACCCAGTTGCTACAATGTTAACCGTCTAGAGAAATATGCAGATGATACATACCTTATAGTACCACCGGGTAATTCTCACTTAATCGTTGATGAGCTCGCGAGCATACAGATTTGGGCCAAAAGAAATAACCTAACATTAAACGATTCAAAAACGAAGGAGTTGATAGTACGTCGCCCCAGAACAAAGGCAAACACACTCCCTACCCCTTTGGTCGGAATGGAAAGGGTAGATACAATGAATGTGCTGGGAGTCCTGATCGACGGAAAACTCTCATTCCGGGAACACGTTGACTGGATCAACACAACATGTGCACAGACTTTGTATGCACTACGAAACTTACGGGCTCACGGGCTGTGTGGCCGGGATCTCTGGACGGTCACGGAGGCGACACTTATATCCAGGATCACCTACGCCTCTCAATCATGGTGGGGTTTCATTGGTTTTGGGAGATCTTCAACGCATCGAGTCGGTCATTAGGAGGGTGACACGCCAGGCTCCCGACCGCCCTGATTTTGTGCACCGCTGCGCCGTGGCGGATTCAACTCTGTTCAACCAGGTTCTGTCTAACCACCTTCACGTCCTTCACCATCTTCTCCCAGACGTCAAGAAATCAGGATATCACCTTCGTCCTCGAGCTCACGACAGAGTTATTCCGCATGCAGATTCCATACTCAGAAAAACCTTTATCCATAGATCGTTGAACTCAAAATAAAGGCGGGCGCACACGAACAACAAATTTGAGCAATTTAGTTGCACAACTAAATTTCTTGAGCAACCTTTGCGCGCACACGCTTAGAGTAACATTTGGTATTTTTCGTTGAAATTCCCTAATAAATTAATTTTTTACATTAAATCAAATTCCATCACAATATTTTCTTGCAAGTTTTCTATTTTATTCGATAATCAAGTCATAAAACTTTGTGCAAATTACTAAAAGTGTTTATTAAAATTTATCAAATTCATAACTGAATCGCTGGTTCATTCTTTTTTTATATTTTTCTTATAAAAATAACTATTTAACTAATTACAGAAAGACGGGTGACTAAAAGTTGTCCAAAGTTTTCAAACGAATTTGAAAACTAAACTAGTTGGGCAACTGAGTTGACAACTTAAAAAGTTGCTCAACTCATGGCGCGCACACGGGCAATTTGGCTGCACAACTCGAGTTGCACAACTTAATTGCACAACTTAGTTGTTCGTGTGCGCCCGCCTTAACTTAAACAATGCCGAACGCTATATTAAATCTCTGAAAAAGACAAGTTTTAGATTTTATTTTAAGTCTTTAACTTTAGATTGTCGAAACTCGTATTCCTTTTTATTTAATTCTTATTTTTATTATTTAAATGTAAACCGCTGTGCGTCATTGTCAGGCTGGTTAATAAAGATTTACTTACTTACTTACTGACTTACTTACTTACTTACTTACTTAAAGGCAAGGCATGTAACCGGCTGATCTACGAATTTGGATTTTGGATAACTTGATGAAATTCAGCTTAGGTAGACAGATTTACAAGAAAGCGATTTTATTATATTTTGTTTTAAAATAGGTCAAGATCATTGTCTGCCAAAATTGTTTATATAGAATTGAAGTTTGCACACTAATTAAAACGTTATTTGCTGCAGCTAGCGATAAGTAAGTTGGTCGGTATTCTCGGTTGCGACTAAAATACAAAACGCGGAAGTGCAAAAAGCGGAAAATAAACATCATTATGCATACGCAGCTGCCAGCAAGGGGCGGTCCTAGAAGTGCTACTTATGCTTATAAATATAATGTATGCACAACCGAAAACAATTTCAGATAAAATAAATCTTTCGCATAAATAAATGTAATATAAAATAAATGTACAAATTAACGAAAAGCCTATTACATAAGAAACAAAAAAAATAGTAAAATTGCAATATGAAGCAGTTTCAAACTCTTTTACTGAAATCAAAGTTTTTGTATCCGCAAATATGTCGTTTTACAAAACTCCCCATAATTCTTCAAATATAATAATTTTGTGAAATTTAACCTCGAATTATTCAGTTTTCCGCGTTATCTCATCTCTTTCTTAAAAAAATAGATAGTTTGAGTGAGTTATTAGAGTTTTGACGATCTCAACCAACTTTTTTGCATTTCCGCAAATTCGTCATTTTACAAAATTCCCTATAAATCTTGAAATAATTTATTTTTGTCAGGTTTAAGCTCAAATTATTTAGTTTCTAGGTCTATTACATTAATTTTTATATAAAATAGTAAGTTAGAGTGAGTTCTGAGTGTTTGACGATCTTTTTTTGCATTTCTTTTTTACAAAATTCCCTATAAATCTTCAAATATAATATTTTTCTGAAATTTAAGCTTGAATTATTCCTGTTTTAGGTTTATTTCATTTTTTCTCAATTAAATAGTTAGAGTGAGTTTTGACGATCTCAACCAAATTTTTTGCATTTCCGCAAGATCGTCATTTTACAAAACTCCCTGTAAATCTTGAAATAATACATTTTTGTCAGGTTTAAGCTCTAACTACTCAGTTTCTAGGTCTATTACATCACTGTTTATATGAAATAGTAAGTAAGAGTAAGTTAATAAAGTTTTGACGATCTTTTTTGCATTTCCGCAAATTAGTCGTTTTACAAAGCTCCCTATGAATCTTCAAATAAAATAATTTGGTAAAATTTAAGCTCGAATTATTCAGTTTTCTGTTTTATCTCATCTATTTCTCAATAAAATAGATAGTTAGAGTGAGATATTAGAGTTTTGACGATCTCAACCAACTTTTTTGCATTTCCGCAAAATCGTCATTTTACAAAACTCCCTATAAATCTTGAAATAATACATTTTTGTCAGATTTAGGCTTGAATTATTCAGTTTCTAAATCTATTACATCACTTTTTATATAAAATATTAAGTAAGGGTAAGTTAGAGTTAATACAAAACGCGGAAGTGCAAAAAGCGGAAAATAAACATCATTATGCATACGCAGCTGCCAGCAATGGGCGGTCCTAGAAGTGCTACTTATGCATATAAATATAATGTATGCACAATCGAAAACAGTTTCAGATAAAATAAATCTTTCGCATAAATAGATGTAATAAACAATAAATGTACAAATTAACAAAAAGCCTATTACATATATAACAAGAAAAAAATAATAAAATTGCAATATGAAACAGTTTCAAACTAATTTATTGAAATCAAAGTTTTTGTATCTGCAAATATGTCGCTTTACAAAACTCCCCATAAATCTTCAAATATAATATTTTTGGAAAATTTATGCTCGAATTATTCAGTTTTTAGACATAATTCATCTCTTTTTCAATTAAACAGTTAGTTAGAGTGAGTTATTAGAGTTTTGTCGATCTCAACTAACTTTTTTGCACTTCCGCAAATTCGTCGTTTTACAAAACGCACTATAAATCTTTATATAATACATTTTTGTCAAGTTTAATTTCCAATTATTTAGTTTCTAAGTCTATTACATCACTTTTTATATAAAATAGTAAGTTAAAGTAAGTTAATAGAGGTTTGACGATCTTTTTTGCATTTCCGCAAATTAGTCGTTTTACAAAACTCCCTATATATCTTAAAAAATAATATTTTTGTGAAATTTAAGTTCGAATTATTCAGTTTTCCGTTTTATCTCATCTTTTTCGTAATAAAATAGATAGTTAGAGTAAGTTATTAGAGTTTTGACGATCTCAACCAAGTTTTTTGCATTTCCGCAAAATCGTCATTTTACAAAATTCCCTATAAATCTTGAAATAATACATTTTTGTCAGGTTTAAGCTCAAATTATTTAGTTTATAGGTCTATTACATCACTTTTTATATAAAATAGTAAGTTAGAGTAAGTTAATAGAGGTTTGACGATCTTTTTTACGTTTCCGCAAATTAGTCGTTTTACAAAACTCCCCATAAATCTTCAAATAATAAATTTTTGTTGATTTTAAGCTTAAATTATTTAGTTTCTAGGTCTATTACATCACTTTTTATATAAAATAGTAAGTTAGAGTAAGTTAATAGAGGTTTGACGATCTTTTTTACGTTTCCGCAAATTAGTCGTTTTACAAAACTCCCCATAAATCTTCAAATAATAAATATTTGTTGATTTTAAGCTTAAATTATTTAGTTTCTAGGTCTATTACATCACTTTTTATATAAAATAGTAAGTTAGAGTAAGTTAATAGAGTTTTGACGATCTTTTTAGTGTTTCCGCAAATTAGTCGTTTTACAAAACTCCCCATAAATCTTGAAATAATAAATTTTTGTTGATTTTAAGCTTAAATTATTTAGTTTCTAGGTCTATTACATCACTTTTTATATAAAATAGTAAGTTAGAGTAAGTTAATAGAGTTTTGACGATCTTTTTTGCATTTCCGCAAATTAGTCGTTTTACAAAACTCCCCATAAATCTTCAAATAAAATAATTTTGTAAAATTTAAGCTCGAATTATTCAGTTTCTAGGTCTATTACATCACTTTTTATATAAAATAGTATTCTAGAGTAAGTTAATAGAGTTTTGACGATCTTTTTTGCATTTCCGCAAATTAGTCGTTTTACAAAACTCCCCATAAATCTTCAAATAAATCCAATTTGAATTAGTTCCAATACGTATTAGTTTCATGCTTTCATGCACATATACTTTGCTTAGGTAAATAAAATGGTGAATAGACACATCACTAAAAATGATTTAATAATTAGTTTGCAAGCGATCTTGACATAAGAAAACAAAATTTTTATTTTTCAGTGTGAACATTTTGTCGTGAACGTTTTGTCGTGAACGTTTTGTCGTTGAACATTTTGTCTGTGAGCATTTTGTCTGTGAACATTTTGTCTGTGAACATTTTGTGGGTGAACATTTTTCGTGAACGTTTTGTCGTGAACGTTTTGTCGTGAACATTTTGTCGTTGAACATTTTGTCGTTGAACATTTTGTCTGTGAACGTTCTGTCGGTGTTCATTTTGTCGTGAACATTTTGTCGTGAACGTTGTGTCGTGAACGTTTTGTCGGGAACATTTTGTCGTTGAACATTTTGTCTGTGAACGTTTTGTCGTGGAACCCCATGAAACTTGTCCAAAACTTATTCTCTAATGAGTATTAGCTCCATGTCAAATTTCATCCCGATTGATCTAGAAGTTTGGATTTGTATGTGTCACTACTCCGACCAAGGCGTCCCCGGGTGAAGCTGCGACCAGGTTCTTTTAAAATGTATATTTTGTACACCGCCACCACTGAGCGTTGTCGTGGCGATCGGACCGGTCAACCTGTCGTACCTGGAAGGAATAAGACAAGACACCGCAGAAACTGTGACGGTCAACAATATCTTTATTCACTAAAGATTTTACTCACAAGCAAATACAAAATAGAATGCCGCAAGTAGACAATTATGCACGCAATCGAGATTAAAGTATGACTTCTTATATTAAGAAGTCCATGTCTAGAGCAAGACGCACAGCAAACATATGGGATCCAATCATGGACTCCTATACAATAGCAGTCCATGGTGCATTGCACGCGGACAAATATAGATACAATCACGCATACAAAGGAGTAATTGGTATACATAACTCATTGAAAACTTAACGAATATCTATAATATAACCTACAGGAATGATGGTCCATACATGGACTCTTTAATAATAGCATGCTATTATTAAGGAGTCCATGGTCCATATTACAAATTTAACGTCGAGTTCGATAATAATGACAATTAAGAAGCGGATGGAAACATCCGTACACACCATGGATATCTAGAATTCCTTGGTACACACATACAAGTAAACCGACAGGAAACCCGATATGACTCTATGGGTGCAAATCGAATTATAGAGATTAATGAAAGTCACCAGCTGCGTTTAATCACGGTGGGAAAAGTCTTCGTCGGTGATGATAGTTGTGAAAGGTTAACTGCATGTATAAAGGATAGAAGAAAGAGTTTAGGTACGTGAATAATAATACATACTAATAGTCATAGTTGTGACAGTATGTGATTATGAAAAATTAAAAATAATTATTCACGCACAAAATTTACGCATGTAACGAAACTCCGTAAAGTCGTTCATGTCACGATTTCTCTGTAAAAACTTGCCTATCAAACATTTCTACATGCCAAAATTTAAACGCAATAAACAGAATTAAAACAAAACGACAAAATGAAAATTTTTTATATTAACAAAATGCGAGGAAGAAGATGAAATGAAACGTTATCGGATTGCACTCAGAGCGGAAAGAATTATTTGTTTCCCACCCATCTAAAGTCAAATTGAAAAGGCGGTAATAGTGGGAATAACTCTCTCTCTCTCTCTTTCTCTCTCTCTCTCTCTCTCTCTCTCTCTCTCTCTCTCTCTCTCTCTCTCTCTCTCTCTCTCTCTCTCTCAAATTTCCTTAGAGTTGTTCATGTTTTTTGCTATAAATTACTCATCAACAATTCGTTAAATAAAAATTGGACGCAAGAAAAAAAACAGTTGTTGAAAAAAGTGTTATGATAAAAATCCAAATGAAGAAGTTGGAAAGAAAAAATAGTTAAAGAAGACAAAACTAATAAGAGTATCTGGTTTCATTTGCACGTCATAATTTAACTTGTAAATGACACAGATAATGAAAAAGTTCTTTTGATCCTAACCATAACTAATAGAACGCCTAAACCATTAATGAACAACTTTTTTCACACTTTTACTTAATTTGACTTCTCTGTCTGTCGTCAAATTTTGCAATCGATTTTAAACTAACTTCCCGATGAGCTAGAGACTTAAAAATTTAAACATACCCCTGAACTGATTAACAATGCATTTTATCAAATTTTCGGATCGATTGGACAAAATTTAATTAAATAAGTGTTTGTGATAATTTTGTCGAACTATTTATTGTCTATGCCAATATGCTGGTTGTTTATGTAACAGAATGTGGCCTACACAATCGATTATATAAAAGTGTGTTTTTAAAAAACTTTGTTTTTGCTTCCCTTGTATTGATTCTAACCATAACTAAGAAAACGCCTAAACAGAGAACCCAATGAAAAAGTGACCATGATTGACTTTGTAACATGATTGCTTATAATAATAATTAGCAGGTCTTTGTCATAAAAATAAAAAAGCAATTGAGATATATGTCTCTACATTAAGATCGTCAAATCGCTCAGAATATTCTTTAATTAACTATTTTACTGAAAAAATGTCGAAATACACTTTAAAACTAATTCAAGCTTAAACTTCCAAAAAATGTAACGTTTTAAGATTTGTATTGAGTTTTGTAAAATCACGAAATTACGGAAATAAAAAAAAGATCGTCAAAACACTGAGAACTCACTCTAACTCACCATTTTATTAAAAAAAAGTTGAAGTAGACCTGAACACTGAATAATTCAACCTTAAACTCCATAGCGAGTTTCTGAAACAACAAATTTGATAAAACGCAAAAAAATTTAACTGAGGTCGTCAAAATTCTAATAACCATTAGTGTAGTGGGGCCTATACGGTCCCATACGCCGTATAGACACAGCTTTTTTCTCCATTGTTCCGTATAGGCACAGCTTTTTCTATTAGGTTTTTCGTATAGGTACAGCTTTTTCTACTTTATTTACTGTGAATGTAGGACATTCCCCCAGACGTTTCCCCGGACATTCTACCCCTCTCAGTGTAGGACATTTCCCCCCTGCTGTAAGATTTTTAGTCCCTGATATGACGTTTTCTCTGACAGATTAAAATAAATAAAATAATATAGTAGTATGAAATTGTGGTTTTGCAAGAGTTTCTTTCATGTTAAGGTGCAGGAGCTGGGACTGTCAAAAGCTTATAAAGAGAATAATCGCGTAAAGCATTTTTGCGGAATGTTTGATGCCCTGGCTTACCTGGTACCTGCCGGTGAACAAAGTAACTGGTGGGATGCTGTACATTCGTGGTAAAATACCACTTAACGATGGAAGTTATTGCAGCTATTGCAATCCTCAATGCCGACAACTAGCAACAAAATAATGTCTCATTCGATATGGTGAAAAGGAGATTCGCATGCTCTCGAAATGCTTTGGCTTGGAAGAGTTGCAATGCATGGGGAACGGACATTCCCCCCGGACATTTCCCCTCCCCGGGGTAGGACATTCCGCCCCAGGGTTGAGTTAGAGTTCACGTCTTTCTAACAAACAAAAACACATTTTAAAAAGATTTAACATTTATTGTTTATCTTTAATCGAATATTATTAACTAAATAGAGTGTTTGGCGTCCAGCCGTAAAAGAAAAAAGGGCTAGGGTTAGATGTAGGGTGTTCCAAGTATTCATCCACCTACCAGATTACTAAAAAAAAATTATATATGCTATAAAAAGATTTCTTTATAAATGTCCGCTTTCGTCGCTCCACAAGACTGCTTATCAACACCAGTAACGTGCAGTTAAAATCCTATTACTATTCCTATGGAATACACGCACATATAGGAAAGTACTGACCAGCTACACAATGAACATTCTAATTTATATTAAGAAGTTCAGAGCTACACCGTGAAACGAGAGTGCCCAACAGGCCAGCACATGCGCACATATAAAGTTCTGACATTTCTGGAAGATAGCGGGAAAATCCGAAGCTAAGTGATGCACTTACATATGGTCAATGAGGTTAAAAATGTCAATTCTGCTACCATCATTGATCACTCAACACAGTTGGACTGATGTGGTGGAAACTGTGAGGCAGTACACAGCTGTAATGGAACATCCAGATAGGGAAACGGTTTATAACAAATCGCTTTGTCAAGTTTTGGTTAGATCACCCTCCACCGGAAAATGCTTCACTCAATTTTTATCTTTATAAGCTTTTGATAGCCTCAGCTGCTGCACCTTAACATGGAAGAAACTCTTGCAAAACCACAAACTCATACTACTACATTATTTTATTTATTTTCATCTGTTAGAGAAAACGTCATATCAGAAAAAAATTACAACAGGGGATGGGGAAATGTCCGGGGTGGAATGTCCTAGGGTCTGTCAGGGGGGAAATGTCTGAGGGTGGGGGAAATGTCCTACATTCGCAATGCATATATGGGATGCGCGACTATCGTCAGGATTCCACACAGGTTCCGAATGATCTTGTGCCACTTCAAACTTTTATCAACACCTTACCCTGCAAACGCAGTTTCACTCTCGCGAACAATATCATCACTGACACTTGATATTCCCTTCTAATTCGCACTTTCTCCAGTCTAATGGCAATCCATTCAAATTGACCACCGCTTCGCTTTATGAATCCAATGCCTTACGTTGAATCCTGGCTGCTGGAGCATCGCTCTGCTACTAGCACTCAAATTAGACCTAATGACTCAAACGGCAAAAACAAAGCGAAAGAAAGAAAATTATTATGGAAACTATTGTAAACAGTTTACATTTAGTCAATACTTTTATAATCCAGCATGTACAGGACGAGGAATTAAATAGAACATTTAATATAGAATTGGATTATTTGTCATTCACTATTGTGTAACTAATATAGGAGAGGGTCAGTGCAATATTTTACCAAAACGATCATTTTGTAAAAGTAGAAAAACGACGAATTTGTGGAAATGCAAAAACAGTGGCGTAGCAAGGGTAGCTGGCGCTTGTGGGCAAGGTATAAAAAATTCGCCCCCATCACCCACTGTCATTCCAATTAGACGACCAAAATCGAGGGAACAAAAGAGTGTCCTAGCCATATCTGGGGCTCGGTGAGCCCCCTCCCCAAGAAAATTTTGGAAATCACTTGTGTGAAACCGTACAAAATGACAATTATTTAAATTTAAATGTTCAAAAATGACTGAACTTTGGTGAAATTGTTGTTTTTCTTTTACATTTTTGGCGCCCCCAAACCTGTCGCCCTTCCTTCCTTCGCTATGCCACTGGCAAAAAAGATCGTCAAAACACACAGAACTCACTCTAACTTACTATTTTATATAAAAAGTAATGTAATAGACCAACAAGTGAATCAAAAACAAAAAATTTTAAAAACACACTTTTATATAATGGATTGTGTAGCTGTAGGCCACATTCTGTAATAGAGAGTTTTGTAAAACGACTAATTTGCGGAAATACAAAAAAGATCGTCAAAACTCTATTAACTTACTCTAACTTACTATTTTATATAAAAAGTGATGTAATAGACCTAGAAACTGAATAATGTGAGCTTAAACCTGACAAAAATGTATTATTTCGAGATTTATAGGGAATTTTGTAAAATGACGAATTTGCGGAAATGCAAAAAAGTTGATTGAGATCGTCAAAACTCTAATAACTCACTCTAACTATCTATTTCATTGAGAAAGAGATGTGATAAAACGGAAAACTGAATAATTCGAGCTTAAATTTTACAAAATTATTTTATTTGAAGATTTATGGGGAGTTTTGTAAAACGACTAATTTGCGGAAATGCAAAAAAGATCGTCAAAACTCTATTAACTTACTCTAACTTACTATTTTATATAAAAAGTGATGTAATAGACTTAGAAACTGAATAATTTGAGCTTAAACCTGACAAAAATGTATTATTTCATGATTTATAGGGAATTTTGTAAAATGACGATTTTGCGGAAATGCAAAAAAGTTGGTTGAGATCGTCAAAACTCTAATAACTCACTCTAACTATCTATTTTATTGAGAAAGAGATGAAATAAAACGGATAACTGAATAATTCGAGCTTAAATTTACAAAATTATTATATTTGAAGAATTATAGGGAGTTTTGTAAAACGACTAATTTGCGGAAATGCAAAAAAGATCGTCAAAACTCTATTAACTTACTCTAACTTACTATTTTATATAAAAAGTGATGTAATAGACCTAGAAACTGAATAATGTGAGCTTAAACCTGACAAAAATGTATTATTTCAAGATTTATAGGGAATTTTGTAAAATGACGAATTTGCGGAAATGCAAAAAAGTTGATTGAGATCGTCAAAACTCTAATAACTCACTCTAACTATCTATTTTATTGAGAAAGAGATGTGATAAAACGGAAAACTGAATAATTTGAGCCTAAAATCAACAAAAAATTATTATTTAAAGATTTATAGGGAGTTTTGTGAAACGACGAATTTGCGGAAATGCAAAAAAGATCGTCAAAACTCTATTAACTTACTTTAACTCATTATTTTATATAAAAAGTGATGTAATAGACCTAGAAACTGAATAACCTGAGCTGAAACCTGACAAAAATGTATTATTTCAAGATTTATAGGGAATTTTGTAAAATGACGAATTTGCGGAAATGCAAAAAGTTGATTGAGATCGACAAAATTCTAATAACTCACTCGAACTATCTATTTTATTAAGAAAGAGATGATATAAAGCAGAAAAGTAAATAATTCGAGCTTAAATTTTACAAAAATATTTTATTTGAAGATTTATGGGGAGTTTTGTAAAACTATGAATTTGCGGAAATGCAAAAAAGATCGTCAAAACTCTATTAACTTACTTTAAGTCATTAGTTTATATAAAAAGTGATGTAATAGACTTAGAAACTGAATAATTTGAGCTTAAACCTGACAAAAATGTATTATTTTAAGATTTATCGGGAATTTTGTAAAATGACGATTTTACGGAAATGCAAAAAAGTTTTGAGATCGTCAAAACTCTAATAACTCACTCTAACTATCTATTTTATTGAGAAAGAGATGAGATAACGCGGAAAACTGTATATTTCGGTGTTAAATTTTACAAAAATATTATATTTGAAGAATTATAGGGAGTTTTGTAAAACGACATATTTGCAGATACAAAAACTTTGATTTCAGTAAAAGAGTTTGAAACTGCTTTATATTGCAATTTTATCATTTTTTTCTTGTTATATGTGTAATAGTCTTTTTGTTAAATTGTACATTTATTTTTTATTACATCTATTTATGCGAAAGATTTATTTTATCTGAAATTGTTTTCGCGTGTGCATACATTATATTTATATGCATAAGTAGCACTTCTAGGACCGCCCCTTGCTGGCAGCTGCGTATGCATAATTATGTTTATTTTCCGCTTTTTGCACTTCCGCGTTTTGTATTTTAGTCGGAACCGGTATTCTCTTCAGGACTTTAGGTCGCTGCTGTTATTGCTCGGCGGTTAGCCGTGGAAATAATCGGTAAAATTGCTGACGTTATTATCAGATTACCAATATACTTTTAATGTGTGTGTATTTATACTATGTAGAGTATGCTAGTATGCAGCACTGCGGTAAAGCTAGCAGACACTCGTAACACGGTGAAAAGCTTATGAAATGCACGGGGAAAGCTAGCAGACACTCAAATTATTTTATTTAAATATAAAAAAGAAATATCGGTAATGTTAGACAATTAAATTTTAAAACTGATAGGGTTGAATTAAAAAACCGACAACAACAATTTGAAAAGATATTTGAGATTTAATTTGCATTTACCATAAAGTAAACAAAAATGTACGGAACCACCAATGTTTTAGGAACTCATTTTCAGTTACTAAAACGTTTTATAAATAATTTTAAGCTTCTATTTTAACTTTATTTGTACTCTTACAACATATACAAAATTCAAAACTTAGAACCAAAGCGGACTCCTTACTGATTTACAACCGATGTTCCAGAACTTATATCTCGGTAACTATTATTGTCAAATTTTTGATTTAAATTTTAAAATTCAGTTTAATCATGTATCAACAACGTATCAAAAATTCAGAAGCCGACAATTACTTTTACTACCTAGCAGACACTCAGGTAGTAGACCCCTCTCTGATTTACGCTTTAACAACACCGATGTTGCAGAGCTAATATCTCGGTAACTATTATTGTGAAAATTTTTATTTAATTTTATAATTTAGTTCAATTATATTTTTACATAATATCAAAAATTCAGAAGCCGACAATTACTTTTACTACCTAGCAGACACTCAGGTAGTAGACCCCTCTCTGATTTACGCTTTAACAACACCGATATTGCAGAGCTAATATCTCGGTAACTATTATTGTGAAAATTTTTATTTAATTTTTTAATTTACTTCAATCATGTTGCTACAAAATATCAAAAATTCAGAAGCCGACAATTACTTTTACTACCTAGCAGACACTCAGGTAGTAGACCCCTCTCTGATTTACGCTTTAACAACACCGATGTTGCAGTGCTAATATCTCGGTAACTATTATTGTGAAAATTTTTATTTAATTTTACAATTTACTTCAATCATGTTGCTACAAAATATCAAAAATTCAGAAGCCGACAATTACTTTTACTACCTAGCAGACACTCAGTTAGTAGACCCCTCTCTGATTTACGCTTTAACAACACCGATGTTGCAGAGCTAATATCTCGGTAACTACTATTGTGAAAATTTTTATTTAATTTTATAATTTATTTCAATCATGTTTCTACAAAATATCAAAAATTCAGAAGCCGACAATTACTTTTACTACCTAGCAGACACTCAGTTAGTAGACCCCTCTCTGATTTACGCTTTAACAACACCGATGTTGCAGAGCTAATATCTCGGTAACTATTATTGTGAAAATTTTTATTTAATTTTATAATTTATTTCAATCATGTTTCTACAAAATATCAAAAATTCAGAAGCCGACAATTACTTTTACTACCTAGCAGACACTCAGGTAGTAGACCCCTCTCTGATTTACGCTTTAACAACACCGATATTGCAGAGCTAATATCTCGGTAACTATTATTGTCAAATTTTTCATTTAATTTTATAATTTAGTTCAATCATATTTTTACAAAATATCAAAAATTCAGAAGCCGACAATTACTTTTACTACCTAGCAGACACTCAGGTAGTAGACCCCTCTCTGATTTACGCTTTAACAACACCGATATTGCAGAGCTAATATCTCGGTAACTATTATTGTGAAAATTTTTCATTTAATTTTATAATTTAGTTCAATCATGTTGCTACAAAATATCAAAAATTCAGAAGCCGACAATTACTTTTACTACCTAGCAGACACTCAGGTAGTAGACCCCTCTCTGATTTACGCTTTAACAACACCGATATTGCAGAGCTAATATCTCGGTAACTATTATTGTCAAATTTTTCATTTAACTTTATAATTTTGTTCGATCATATTTTTACAAAATATCAAAAATTCAGAAGCCGACAATTACTTTTACTACCTAGCAGACACTCAGGTAGTAGACCCCTCTCTGATTTACGCTTTAACAACACCGATATTGCAGAGCTAATATCTCGGTAACTATTATTGTGAAAATTTTTATTTAATTTTATAATTTAGTTCAATCATGTTGCTACAAAATATCAAATATTCAGAAGCCGACAATTAATAATAATAAATAATAATAACATGGTTTAAAGTGGTCCAGAAGACTAAAGAGCCTGTGTGATAACCAATACTGGTTAAAAACCAATTTGTCCAAGCAT
>OZ022240.1:39710593-39833093 GCA_963978895.1 Erpobdella octoculata
AGCTTTTTGCCACTCTTTATCAACAGACCCGGAAGTCCAAGCAGACTTGAGCAATGAGTGTAAAACTTTCAACACACCCGGACATTTTTTATACACCAGGTATGGTACACCATTTGGGCCTGGAGCAGATCTATTTCTTGTTTTTCGGAGGAATTGGGATATGTCAAAAATTGAAATTACTCCCTCGTTGAAAGCAACCTTTGGAAGAGGAATCTCGGGAAGATCTGATCTTTCAGCTAGTTCTTTGTCGCCCAAGGGGTCAATGAAAGCAGCTCGGAAGTGATGATCAAGCTGCTCTTTACTGACTTGCAGAGTACCTGACTTTGGTGGATCGAGCAAGCTTTTACCATAACGGAATGGATCTCTGACAAACTGGAATCTTGCCTTCCTTTGTTCTCTTTTCTTTACCCGCAAACGTTCTGCTCGCAAGAGTGCACTCAATCGCTGCCTCAAGTCATGTCGTAATGCTGAGAGCCCTGGTTTCTCGTTGTCTGGAGCTCTCCTCCATTGTTGACGAAGTCGTTTTTTTTCCTTTTTGAGTCTAGCAATCTCTCGTTGTCGCCTTGAAATATGAGTTTTTTCGCCTCTGTCCATGAGAACTTTTTCCTTGGAACCGAACATCTCTAAACACTTGTTGTAAATGGTGTCAGTTAGATTGTTCACTTGAAACATTGGAAGTTCTTTCATCTGCACTTTGAGAAGCTTGGAAAGTATCTCGTCGAGCTTCGACCAATCCGCTTTGTGAGCAGCAGCGGGGAAGTTAATTCTAGCCCGAGGTTGCCTATTCTCGTCGCTATCAGGATCGTGGAACCTGTCGGGGCTGTGGTTGGCATCCGGCCCGACTTGGCCCGGCGTTTTACCTGAAGCAATGCTTGCTTCAGTACGATGATCCTGTACAGCTTTAAGCAGGCAACCCATTTTCGTACGGTGAACCTTCATACCGCGGCTTGTTGCAAAACCTCTACCGCACACACACTCATGAAGTGTTCCCCCATTAGGGTCCGTTGGAAGAGCAAGTTCGATGGCCGAAGGTCCGATTGTGAGCTCATCATACTCCCCCTCCTTTCGGTTGGAGCTCTGGGGGCATAAATTCGATTTCGTTGTCGCAGCTAGATGAACGGTGTTTTTTGTATCCCGGCTAAGCTGGGCCAGGATACCCGTAATACTCGTCTTTCCGAGTTGCCACCTGTCTTTCCACGGTGTCACCGGTCTTTCCCAGTTGCCACAAGGTCTTTCCCGAGAGTCACCCGGTCTTTCCCGGGGGTCAAATGGCTAACGCCTCAAAAATGTATGTATGTATGTATGTATGTATGTATGTATGTATGTATGTATGTATGTATGTATGTATGTATGTATGTATGTATGTATGTATGTATGTATGTATGTATGTATGTATGTATGTATGTATGTATGTATGTATGTATGTATGTATGTATGTATGTATGTATGTATGTATGTATGTATGTATGTATGTATGTATGTATGTATGTATGTATGTATGTATGTATGTATGTCGTCCAATCTCCTTGTTGAGATAACTGAACAAACTTAATCATTCTCTGGGACTCGATGGCTTTCTTTCTTTCCTGAATGACCAGACAATAAATAGTTCGACGAAAATATCACAAATAATTATTTCATTAAATTTTGTCCGATCGGTCCGAAAATTTGATAGAATCCATTGTTAATCAGTTCGGAGGTATGTTTACAATTTTAAGTCTCTAGCTCATTGGGAAGTTAGTTTAAAATCGATTGCAAAGTTTGACGACAGACATACATACATACATACATACAGACAGACAGAGAAATCAAGTTAAGTAATAAAAGTGTGTAAAAACCGTCACTTTTAACAAAAGAAAACATAGAACCTAAAATATTAAGTTTTTGGAGTTAAAATACAAATTTAGCTTATCTATTAATACTATGACAACAATTTATAGAAAAACAGAAACATGTTTATATTATGATCATATTAGTAAGCAGTGGCGTATTTAATGGGGTTTCCGCGGCTCGCGTCCCCTGTAATGCCCATCAGTCAAAACTGTATATATATATATATATATATATATATATATATATATATATATATATATATATATATATATATATATATATATATATATATATATATATATATATATATATATATATATATATATATATACTAGCGGGGGCACTCGGCGTTGCCCGGGATTTTTAGAGGTTTTTCTAATGTTTGTCTCTCTCGCTACCGTTTCCTTCTCCGCTTTCCCATCGCGTTCCCGGCCCCTTCCCGCTACCGGTCGCTTTCCCGCTCTTGGTCGTTTCCCGTTCTCGGTCGCTTTCCCTTTTCCGAAGAGGCCCTGAATGTCCATCAATCACACTTTTTATATAGCACGTCTGGTCTTAATAAGAAAAGAGTGGAACCGATGATTAATATTATGAAATACTATACACTATCTCATTTCATTTTCCAATCTGATCTGTGACCTTTGTTAGGTCAACGTCTTACACAGCGTGAGAACAACGTGTGGTAATGTTTAATTCTACTGGTGTGGATAACTATAATTTTTGTTAAATTTTGTTATATATAAGAATTATTATATTTTCAGCTCATCTTCATCCATATCTAAATTTTTACGTAAATACTTTTTGGACCTTCGCTGTCCAATGTTAACAGTTTGTAGCATATGATTATCAGTCACTATTTGAAACGGCTGAACCGATTTTTATGAAATTTTTTGTGTACATTTGGTATGTTTGAGGATAGGTCCTAAGCTATTTAGAATATTTTTTAAATTATTTAAAAAGTTATTTTGAAAAAACAATAAGGTGCAATTATGTCCTTTTATATATTATATATTTATATATATATATATATATATATATATGTATGTGTGTGTGTGTGTGTGTGTTATTTTTATCTTTGTTACAAATGTACCGTTTCCTTTAAAAGTAACTTTATCAAATGTCATAACCTAAATTACTTTCATCATATATCAACTTAGCTGTCGTCACTTGCCAAATAAAACTTTACATTAAGGATAAATTGACGGGAGAGCAACTAGAGCAAGCTGAACGTGAAAACAAGCGGAAACGGGATAGTAAACAGGAACGGGAGAGCAAACGAGAAGGGTAGAGCAAGCAGGGAAGGAAACAGGAGCTAGAGAGAAGAACGATAGAAAAACTTTCAAAAACCCCGGGCATTGTACACTCGATTGCTTTTCGAGAATGATTTTTTTAAATTGTCGTAATTTTGTACATTAAACTCTTATTAAAAAAACCTAAATAATTTAAAAGGTAAAACAACGTTTGCTGGGTCAGCTAGTATCTTAATAATTTTAAATTAAACAGTCGACGTGACTTGAAACTTCACTTTGAAATGAAAGGTGCCTTTATCTGAAACATGCTCAATCTGTACACAAACTCAACAATTTTAAAGACAGAAATAACTGAAAAGATGTCCTTCGCTATCCAAATAAAACTTTTTATTATCAAAATGGGATCAATAGTTATTTTTGAAAAGTTGTTTAGTAAAATAAATTTGCCTATCGGCGGAAATCATCTTGATGTATATGTTATAATAAAATGATTGTGTAAATGTAAAATGATGTGTTGAAGGAAAATCTTAAGAACAAAACAAATTGCAATCCATTGATAGAGAACACGTCGGATTAAAATTAGGTTCATTGAAGCATTATAGAACGCTATTCAATTTCAAAAAACACTCGATAACTTTGAAAGCCGATACTGACCAGCTGACACGCTACACATGTTACATTTTGAATAGAGATACTGTTCAGTAGCTGCTGGTACAAAACTGACCGTCTTTGAAGTGGCACGTATCAGATCTACTGGCATGATCTCACACATTCGGTTTTATTTTTCAATTTCAAACTAAGTCGATCGTTCCTTTCTGTCTATCGTGAAAATAAATCTAACGTGTATCTTTCACCCTTTTAGGACTAAAACTCTAATAATGAGATTTCTATCAATTTTTGTTATATCTAAGTTACTTGCTTATGATTTACCTTTAACAGATTTTTTATTTATTTTTTATTTGAAAAAAACCTTTAAACTTCTCCAAGCTCGTTTTTCGAACGAACTACTGAAAACGACAACATTTTCAAACGTCAATTTTTTTTGGTTCTCAACGCAAACCATTATAAAATAAATGTTAGGCTATAAACAGAAATGCTAAAAATACATGTCTGACTTTCTCAATTACACAGTTAAATAAAATCTAAAATTTTAACATTCAATAAATCAGTCAAGCAGTTCATTATAGTCGTTTCAGGACTGGAGTGTGTGGAAAACACGAAAACATTTCTGATGAAGTCGTTTGACCCACTTGGCACACATGTACATAGTGTTTTTGCTACAATTTTCCAGCTTGTAGCGACCTACTGTTTTTCACCTTTTTCAGATTGTGACCTTGGCCATCATAACGAATGTCTGGTAAAACATTTTTTTATGCAACAACCCGACAGTTGCTGAACCTTCCTTATCGTTTTGTTTGTTCAACCATGCATGAATTCATTTAATTTGTATAAAACAATTTAAATAGCTCATAGGGTTTTTTTTCAAACAAAGCACTATTGTGGTGTTTCAAACTCGTTATTAACTGTTTTAAAAGTGGCGATTCAAATGACTCTTTTTTCCAAGTGCATTTCAATCGTTTTTGGCGTTTTCGTTGCGTGGCATGGAACTGACCGTATTCGCGACCTCCATTTCTTCACCCAAAGAACTGACACAGTCTAATCCTATCTCATCATTAGTGTAATCAACTTCTACATTCCCGGACATATCACAAGGAATAACATTTCCTTCTTTCTTTTGCTCTTCATGAGTCACGTGTTCTGATGCGTCGGGTGGAAGAATGACAAGTATGTCAACCTCAATGCTATCATCATCAAGAATTAGTTCCATAGCTTCTTTCAACGTGAAAAAACTTTCTGTTTGATGCTTTTCATTGTTAAACGTTTCAAACATCTCATTTAAAGAATGAAATTTACAAAAAAAACACTATCACCAATTCAACTACTGCACAACTATAAGCTGAATGCTGATTAAACAAACTTCGACTCGTTCGCATAAACGATCGGAAAATGAGCATAAATGGGTTAGTGTAAACACAATTAAATTTAATTAACGTTTTTGTTAACTTTTGAGTACATTCCCTTTCCATATTTCAAACTTTTGTTATGATAACTTTGATTAAATTAGCACATTAAATTTTTAAATTAATATCGGTCGAAAACCTTAAAAATGTTCACATTCTAACCCAGATTAAACTACTTAATACAAATAAAAAAATTATTTAAAACATTTTATACAGAGTATTGAAGCTTTCTTAATATAAAAAATCTTTTAACACAAAAGAAATTATAGCTTAATTTTAGGCAACGCCAAGAATAAGTGTGTTCGTAAAACCTACGATGGTCTAAAACGGGTTCAACCTGCAACTACATTATAGTTAGGATTATTTCAAAACACATATATGTGATATCTAGCAAGCCAGTTTCGGACAAATTTTGGAAAAAGTATCTACGATTACCACCCTCACTCCCCAGTCATCAGCTATTATAGGAAGAAAAAGTGTTTAAGATTTTCGAAATATTATCAAATGGGTGGGTTTTTTTAACATAGCCCCAAGGTCGGAGCAAATTTTCTCAACGGCAAAAAAAACCGGAGGCGAACTTTCCCTAAACCGTGTACCTCATCCTCCCATGCAGAGAACTGTTTCAAGCTCCTGCTAGTTTTAGTCCCGCCCTCCAGGCTCGCCCTACGCTATGTCACTGTAAAGAGCTGGACTTTATATGATGAGCGGTTATATAAACCGCAATTTTGAAGCCATTTTACCTAGTTGCATCCATCTTTATATTTCAGCACGTTTGTTATATTATTCAAAAAAATTATATTTGAAAAATTTATTTTTGGCTAGAGCGATTTATAAGGTTTTTCTTTTAAAAAAAAATGGTTTCTAAGTGTCGGTCAAAATCGGCAAAATTTGCTCTTGGTAAACTGGTAAGTGAAATTTGTATTTTTTTTATAACAAATGTAAAATATAAACACCCAACCTAGACTAAGATGTTTAATATTTTTAAATGGTTTTATTTAACTTAACTGTGTGTTGTCGCTGGCGCATGCAGACAACAATAGATAAAAGTGGGCGGGAGCAGAGGCAGACGGATAACTTTCAGAACAGGTTGTCTTGCCTCGTTAGGAGTGGATGTGTTGAAAAGCGTTTTTAAGAATAATTTTTCTAAGTCTGTCATGTTTTTTTATCCTAAATTGTTTATAAAAAATAAGTTAGTGGTTACTTGGTTTACTGGGTTGAGTCTAACAAATTGATTTTCCGAGGTTGAAATTGTTTTAATTTCATGTAGAAACTGTAATTTTATTTTTATAAGCTTATTTAAAATTTTTATTGTTTAATAATTGACAATAATTGTAAATGAAATCGAACGACAATTAATATTTTTATTTAAAATGAATGTTTGAATGTATGTATGTATGTATGTGTGTGTATGTATGTGTGTGTATGTATGTATGTATGTATGTATGTGTATGTTTGTGTGTGTATGCGTGTGTGTATGCGTGTGTATATGCGTGCGTGTATGGGTGTGTGTATGCGTGCGTGTATGCGTGTGTGTATGCGTGCGTGTATGCGTGCGTGTATCTATGCGTGTATGTATGCGTGTGTGTATGAGTATGTATGCGTGTATGTATGCGTTTATGTATGCGTGTGTGTATGCGTGTTGTATGCGTGTATGTGTGTGTATGTGTGTGTGTATGTTTGTATGTATGTATGTATGTATGTATGTATGTATGTATGTATGTATGTATGTGTGTGTGTGTATGTGTGTGTGTGTATATGTGTGTATATGTGTGTATATGTGTGTATATGTGTGTATGTTTGTATGTATGTATGTATGTATGTATGTATGTATGTATGTATGTATGTATGTATGTATGTATGTATGTATGTATGTATGTATGTATGTGTATGTGTGTATGTGTGTGTGTGTATGTGTGTATGTGTGTATGCATGTATGCATGTGTGTATGCATGTTAAAATTTTTTTTGGTATTTATATACTTTGGTATTTAAAAGGTTCGTCATTGTAATGGGATATCTTATATAATAATAAAATCAAATCTAGTAATACAGTTAATTATTTGAATTAATTTAAATTCATATTGCTTTTTGCAGAAATATGCTTATTTTGAGGTCAATGAAATAGTTACGGCAGTAGACACTGTCAAAAAATCTTATCAAGGTGCGGATTTGTGGAGAGACGTTTTAAAATCAATTGGAGTCCCTGACACGAACAAAAATAAATACTATATAAAACAGATTTACAAGCGTAACAGCACTGCTTTGAATGGCGGTCAAACTCAAGAAAAAGACAATTGTTCTCTTTCAACAGCTTATAGCAGTCTTCCGTCACCAAATTCAAATGTAGATATAAATTCCAACATAAGTTCTGCTCAGGTTTGGACGAAATCTTTGGAAAAAGAATTTAATTTTGTGCTTGATAGGAATGACTGGAATTATTTGCGTCTCCATCAAGAAGGTCGAACTTTTACGTGTAACTGGAAAGAAGTCATGAGAAACTATATAAAAATTGTAAACCCGTATTGCTCGATATCTTTCAGATGGCACAAAGTAAAAGTGCAAAACTCAAAACGACTTGGGTTTTTGTTTTGTACCAAGGGTTATTGCACCTTCACGGACTGCCCAATTTCATTATTTTTAACAGTTGAAGACGAGGAAAAGTTGTTGGGACGTGTGATTTTTACGGGAGAATGCTGTCGCCACAAATGCGGAGAAAAGCGGGCTTGTTATGTTCGTGGAGAAGCAAGATACAAGCTTGCGAAAAATTTGATGAATGTTTTGCCGAGAGAAAGGCATATCAACGATTTAAATGTAATACCTGATGATATTTACGAATCCGGAAATCGTGACAGCGCACCTTCCGCAGCTGTTTTGAAAACCATTTTTTCAGAATGGAATAAAAAACGACGCTCACATGAGGATGAGTTTCGAAGCCTGGAAATAATGAAACGTGAGCAAAGCAGTGACGTTGATTACTGCTGCATACAAAAAATTTCGTTTGATCCGCCTGGTCTTATGCTGTGGTCAAATGCAAGTTTAAACATTTTTAATTCCCGATGCCGAGAAGATATAGTTTATCTTGATGCAACGGGCAGCATCATTAAAAGACGCCTACACCCGTTTTACGTTTACGAGCTCGTTGTCAGAAATCCTGTCAAAGGAGGTCCTCCATTTCCCGTTGCTTCCTATGTCTCTGCAAGTCACAGTTTAGCTTCTGTCGAATATTTTCTGAGGTCTTTCAAAACGGCTTACTCTGAACGCTTTGCATGGAAAAAAGATAAAAGACCGCGACTTTTAATGTGCGATGGATCTCCAGTCATTATGAAAGCTCTGAGTCTCTGTTTTGCTGACGATAGCTTAGAGTACCTAATGGAAGTGTATTATAGAATTGCGACAGGAAGAGCAACTAAAGAAGATCTTCAAACCCCTATAATACACAGATGTCTTAGCCACCTAAAGAAAAATGCCAAAATTGCATCGAAAAAGTTTTTGGATAAAAGATGGAAAGTCGGAATGCGTTTTATAGGCTGCCTTGCAATGGCTACTAAATTAGAAAAAATTTATAACCTTGTGGAGACAGCGTCAGTAGTTTTTGGAAGCCGATATGTTGGACAGTCAGTTATTGTTCACGTCGAATTTTTGGAGGACCAACTAAATAGAATTACAGAAGACAGCAATCTAATGAATAACGTAACAGAAGAAGATAGTCCAATAAATAACATTTCTGAAGAAGGTAGTCAACTTAAAACCGTATAATTTTGCTTTAATTTTTTTTCAGTACCAATATTATACTATTAGTAATTATTAACATTCACACAGATGAATTTACTGAACATGAAATGGCTATCAACAGCGAACGTGATTGCATATTTGTTCAAAATATTAAGTTGACTTCTTTCTGTCGGGAATTTGAGAGAATTGTCACAATGGCACCAGTGATAAACACAGGGACAGAAGAAAATTATTTCTACAGTCCGAAGTTTTTAACCACCCTTAAAAACAACTTCCTCCCTTATGTGCCGCTGTGGTCGAATCTGCTTCTTGGTTGGCAATGCATACAATCCATTTTTTATATGTTTTAAAAAGTTTAATTAATTAATTTTCGTTTCAGATAACCATTAAAATAACATAAATTATGTTAAAAGTTAATTTTAACCTTATTACTCTATATGTCTTAAAAACGTATAAAAAATTTCTTTTTAAAAAATAATTGAACATTTTAATTTCAGGAGATCTTGGAAGACATAAACAGACTAATAGTAGTTCTGCATACCAAGAATATTCAACCAAATTTTCCAAGTTGCAAGGGAAACCAGTGCAAAATATATCAAATGATAATCGCACTCAAGGGATAGTTGAAAAAAGCCAATGGGACTTGAAACATCTCAGGTTAAAACTAGTGAACCGTAAAAAACTTCGTTTATTAAAAATCCTTTATATATTTGATATTTGAAATAGAAAGATACCAATTTAATGCAAATATTTTTTGCGAGAATATAAGTCTATAATATAGGTAGGTATAACATATGTATATATAAACATGGAATACAGTATTCTAAATAATATATAAAATATATACCAGGTTGAAAAAACAAATTGGACGGCTAGATGATTTCGCTCGGGATTACACGTATAATTATAAAGGACTTGCTCGAGATTTTCAAGATGCTAACAAGAAAACTGTGAATACAAATAGCCAACCACAAAAGATATTACAAAAAAGTGATCAAAAAAAGGTTTTTTGTGTGTTTTTGCATTTACTTACAACTTAAAAATAGAATTTTAATCCAAACCAAAAATTCGTTACCAGGTTTTAATTTATAATTAAAAATTTATATTCACACAGAATCGAACTGAAGTTGAAAAATGGAAAAATAAAAAAAAATCAAAAAAAGGGATTTACGTTGCAAGTCCCGTTGAACCTATTAATCTTAAAAACTTTTTTGCTAATTCTATTGGAAGCTATCCTTTGGATCAGAAATCCGCTGAACCTACACTTAATGATTCAGAAATAAAGAGTTTGCTGGCAGGTCATTGTTTATTTGTTTATTTGTTTGTTTACTTTTTGTTTATCTGTTTGTTTATATTACAGGTCAGTGGTTTAATTCAACTCATATTAACGCCGCCCAAACAGTTCTAGCCATTCAGTACAAAGAAATTGACGGACTAAGTGATGTTGATTTTTTAATTAATTTACATGTCAAAAGAACTGATATTTCGCCAACAAAAAAATTTATCCAAATCATAAACCAGGGTGGCAATCATTGGGTCACCGTTAGTAACATCTTTAGTAACGTAGGACAAGTTGATATTTATGATAGTTTGTGTAGGACCCTGTCAGATGAAGAAATAAGAACAGTTTGCTATTTAAATAAAAATTTCAAGAATTCTGAATTAACAATTAAACAGCATAAGGTACAGCAACAAGTTGGTTCAGCAGATTGTGGACCGTTTAGTGTTGCTTTTGCTGCAACTCTTGCAGCAGGTAGGAACCCGGCGACAGCCTCATATAATCAGAAAAGCTTAAGGGCAAAAATAATCCAAAGCATTAATAATAAGTTTTTTTGCGAAATGGAAGATTATCATAAACAAGAAGAAGAACCTCCCGATGAAAAAGTGGTCCAACTTTATTGCAAATGCAATTTAAATTATTTAAATAACGGAAATCATGATGAAGACATGATTTCATGCGATACATGTGGAAAATGGTACCATCGCTTTTGTGAAAATATACCAGATACCGCGTTTAAAAATAAAAAATATACTTGTAAAGATTGTTTGTCTGATGTTAGATATTGCTGAATTTTTACTAATAATTTTTAAATTTCATACAGCAGATTGTAAAGTCTCGTTCTCCTTTTTTGTATATTTATTTTGTTCAACTTTTTTTTATATACTTGTAAAGATTGTTTGTCGGAGGTTAATTATTGCTGAGTAATAATTTCACAAAAGCGATAATACCATTTTCCAGATGTATCGCTTAGTAATAATTTTTAAACTCCATGCAACAGATTGTAAAGTCTCGTTCTTCTTCTTTTTATACATTTATTTGGTTCAACTTTTTTTTTATAACTAAATAACTGTAAATATTTTTTAGGGTTCTACACAATCTATCATAGATATCAACTTGGAAATATTTTTTGTAAATATCCTAACTGTAAATAACTCTTAAGTATTTTTGTTAATAATTTTGTAAATATTTTTGTAAATGTTTTTGTAAATATTTTTGTAAATATTTTTGTAAATATTTTTGTAAATATTTTTGTAAATATTTTTGTAAATATTTTTGTTAATAATATTTTCTTATTTCATATTATTTTTGAATTTGTGCGTCTTATTGATACAAAACTTTTATCATTCACAACTATTTTCTTGTTATTGTCATAAAACTACTTCAAGTTTATTTTTTAAAAGAAATTCACAACTTTTTGCATGGTGTACAATGTCTTATTGTTTGAGAAATAATGCAATTGAGCTTTGGTATTCGTAGGCAGTGGAGGTAAGCGACCGAGAACGAGAGAGCAAGCGAGAGCGGAAAATCGACCGGGGGCGGGAAAGCGACCGGGACCGGAAAGCAAGCGAGGAAGGAAATGGGAGCGAGTTAGAAAAACAATAGAAAAACATAAAAACCCCGGCTAACGCAGGGATACCCCGCTAGTGTTATAAATAAATAAATATTTAATTAACATATTATTCCAAGAAATATATCTAGTGTTCATCGTAAATCAGAGAGGGGTCTACTACCTGAGTGTCTGCTAGGTAGTAAAAGTAATTGTCGGCTTCTGAATTTTTGATATTTTGTAGCAACATGATTGAACTAAATTATAAAATTAAATGAAAAATTTTCACAATAATAGTTACCGAGATATTAGCTCTGCAATATCGGTGTTGTTAAAGCGTAAATCAGAGAGGGGTCTACTACCTGAGTGTCTGCTAGGTAGTAAAAGTAATTGTCGGCTTCTGAATTTTTGATATTTTGTAAAAATATGATTGAACTAAATTATAAAATTAAATGAAAAATTTGACAATAATAGTTACCGAGATATTAGCTCTGCAATATCGGTGTTGTTAAAGCGTAAATCAGAGAGGGGTCTACTACCTGAGTGTCTGCTAGGTAGTAAAAGTAATTGTCGGCTTCTGAATTTTTGATATTTTGTAGAAACATGATTGAAATAAATTATAAAATTAAATAAAAATTTTCACAATAATAGTTACCGAGATATTAGCTCTGCAACATCGGTGTTGTTAAAGCGTAAATCAGAGAGGGGTCTACTAACTGAGTGTCTGCTAGGTAGTAAAAGTAATTGTCGGCTTCTGAATTTTTGATATTTTGTAGAAACATGATTGAAATAAATTATAAAATTAAATAAAAATTTTCACAATAGTAGTTACCGAGATATTAGCTCTGCAACATCGGTGTTGTTAAAGCGTAAATCAGAGAGGGGTCTACTAACTGAGTGTCTGCTAGGTAGTAAAAGTAATTGTCGGCTTCTGAATTTTTGATATTTTGTAGCAACATGATTGAAGTAAATTGTAAAATTAAATAAAAATTTTCACAATAATAGTTACCGAGATATTAGCACTGCAACATCGGTGTTGTTAAAGCGTAAATCAGAGAGGGGTCTACTACCTGAGTGTCTGCTAGGTAGTAAAAGTAATTGTCGGCTTCTGAATTTTTGATATTTTGTAGCAACATGATTGAAGTAAATTAAAAAATTAAATAAAAATTTTCACAATAATAGTTACCGAGATATTAGCTCTGCAATATCGGTGTTGTTAAAGCGTAAATCAGAGAGGGGTCTACTACCTGAGTGTCTGCTAGGTAGTAAAAGTAATTGTCGGCTTCTGAATTTTTGATATTATGTAAAAATATAATTGAACTAAATTATAAAATTAAATAAAAATTTTCACAATAATAGTTACCGAGATATTAGCTCTGCAACATCGGTGTTGTTAAAGCGTAAATCAGAGAGGGGTCTACTACCTGAGTGTCTGCTAGGTAGTAAAAGTAATTGTCGGCTTCTGAATTTTTGATACGTTGTTGATACATGATTAAACTGAATTTTAAAATTTAAATCAAAAATTTGACAATAATAGTTACCGAGATATAAGTTCTGGAACATCGGTTGTAAATCAGTAAGGAGTCCGCTTTGGTTCTAAGTTTTGAATTTTGTATATGTTGTAAGAGTACAAATAAAGTTAAAATAGAAGCTTAAAATTATTTATAAAACGTTTTAGTAACTGAAAATGAGTTCCTAAAACATTGGTGGTTCCGTACATTTTTGTTTACTTTATGGTAAATGCAAATTAAATCTCAAATATCTTTTCAAATTGTTGTTGTCGGTTTTTTAATTCAACCCTATCAGTTTTAAAATTTAATTGTCTAACAGGTAAAACCGTAGAATCCGGGGTACAAACAAAAACAAGTATGGCCGCTATTTTGATTGACAGGTCTAAATAGAATGATTGACAGCTAGTGTTGCGGCTTTTTATACGATTTAATGGAAAGCCAGTGTGTTAATGTTTAGAACAGACAAAATAACCAATAACTTTATTTAACAAATAATATTAAAATATAAATATTAAAATTGAAAGTAATGTAGTAAATTGTTGTTATGCGAGATGCGTAGCGCATTATCTGTTCTTTATCATGACCATTGATAAGAACAATTGCGACTTGTTTTAGCAAATTCTTCATGTTCACAAGACAAAGGAAGAATCTATAAATGACGGAAAATTAGCAGTTGATGCGAGATGCAACGCGTATTCGCTAGTCTGTTACCAGGCCATTAAGTTGATTAGAACAAATTGCCACTTGGAAAAGAAAGCATCTATAAATGACTGAAAATTAGCTGACCGGCAACTAAAGCCGGTAATGTGATTGGCTAAGATGAATTTATGGTGATGGTTGATAAAAAAATAAAGTGACTGTATATTTTTTAATTTCAATCATTAAAGTGTAACGACAGCTTTGCAGTCTTCTCATCTACTACTGAGCCTTTTATTATGAGACAAACCCTAAAATCCACAACTGCGATCTCGTCATTATTACTTAATGTACTAATTTGACATATGTTGCGTTATCAACTGTTTAATAATATGGGATAAGTTGTAGTCAGTCACAAAAAGAAGTCAAATGTATTTTTTAACCATCTAAGAGAGCATACTTATCATCTAATACTGCTTTAATCGGCTTCAGAGCCTTTTAATAACACGCCCAGATAAAAAACAATTATCAAGTTTTAATTTTCAGTCCTTTATAGATGCTTTCTTTGTTTTGTGAACATGAATAATTCGCGAAGACAAGTGGTAATTGTTCTAATCAGCTTAATGGTCTTGCGGTCTGGTAAATACGCTTCGCTTCTCGCATCAAAGCACATCCCAAACAATTTATATTTAAGCAATATTTTAAATTATTTTTGATAATTATTAAACTAGATAATATTTTTAAAAAAATAAAAATATATTTTTATATATTATTAAGTCGATCAGGCACATCCCATCCTAGAGGCGGAGCATAGAAATTACGGGGCGGAGCTTACGCCGAAACATTTTTTAGAATTTGTTTATACCCCGGATTCTACGGTTTAACATTACCGATATTTCTTTTTTATATTTAAATAAAATAATTTGAGTGTCTGCTAGCTTTCCCCGTGCATTTCATAAGCTTTTCACCGTGTTACGAGTGTCTGCTAGCTTTACCGCAGTGTATGCAGCAGACAAGTTTTTATCCTTAAACAGAATATTTTCAATTAATTAGACTAAATGATCACCTAATGATAAATAGAGTAATTATAGTAATTAATTTTGTTTTGTCTGTATATAATTTTTAAATAATATTTGATTTATGTATATTATGCAGTATGTAATATGTAATTGTAACAGGAAAGTCTTGGAACATACATTTTTTTATTTGGATTATTAAAGCTGTTTTTTGATTGATATTACTGATTTTCAGAGTGATTTTGCAAGATTGGCTGGAACAGTGGATTTTGTAAGTAATTACTGATAACACATATTTAAAAACATTTTCATTGTTTTCAATTTTGCCTTCCTTCTTCACCTCATATTGTTTTATATACTACAGAATATAAAGATGTCTGACCTGAAAAAAAACTTTAAAAAAAATAAATTTTCAGCTATCGGAATTGCACTTCATCAATAGTTGAATCTCTCAAAGGACAAAGATGGATTTGTTCGACAGGAAATACATGCTTCTATTTTTCATGTTCATAATAGGTTATACTATTTTGTTGTTCTCAGTTTATTTTTATTTGCAATGGCTATACACATATCAAATTAGATAATGAATTGAAAAAGGGCTGTTCTCAGTATTGCTGTCTTATTATCTTGCTTTTCTGATCAATCGCTGATGGTTGAATGATGCCAGTAAAGTTCTGAGATAAGTTCTTTTGTCATATCCTATCTGAATTGTTGTTGTTGTTGCTGTTTGCTTAGGTCCTTCTCCGACTTGAGTCGGTTTGGACGGAATATTTATTGTACTCTGCTTTGCCAGTTTATACAAGGCTCTCACAGGTCTGCAGGTGGTTTTTCTGAAATTAAATCTAATGAACACAAGCAACTGCAGACAATAGATAGAATGTGTCTATTCAACTTAAAAATGAAGATGATGTGGAATAGTTAGCAGAAATAAGCTGATGTGCTTTTCTTTATGATATTATTATAATCTATGTAATTGTTATAACTTTTTTCTGCCTTTTAAAGGCCCTAGACGGACTTGTAGAGAATAGAGGAAAGTGTACATTTATTATTATTATGTTTTTGCTGACAAATTTATAGTGGTGTAAGTCCTAAAGGACTTCAAGGCCACTGAAACAGACGCGTCTTGAGTCTTTTACTGAAGCCTTCAGCTGTTGTTGCTGTTAGTTTCAATAAATGATAAAACCATCCTATAAGAACCCAAATATGGTTGTCAATATTACAGCATTGGTGTCAGAAGTAGGATCTGAAAGAAATGGCTTTAAAAGTACTGGAAGAACTTTTCGCTGCTTAGTTGAGGCGGGAGCTTAGAAAACAGGCTCAACAGTTAGGGAGGACATGCCGAGCTCGTGGACAGCATTTGAGGACTATGGGTTTGATCCAGAAGAATTGGAGTTTGATACGAAAGGAGAATTCGCAAACTTTTTGTAAGATTTGATGGCAGAGATGAGGGAAGGAAGCCAAGCATCACAAGAGAAAAGGAGAGAAAAACTATTTATTGGTGGTCAAGTCTGCCCTGAAGACGGATTGATGGCGATGCTGCCTGTAGTGGTTTGCCTGAGTGTTGTCTGGATGGCAAGGCTGTTGAGGGTCTGGTCGCAGAGACGGCCGAGGCAGTGGTGGACACAGTTGTGGACCAGCGTATTGCTGGCGAAGAAAATGTTGTAGGTTCCTGTGGTGAAACTCGATTTGAACTAGCTGTAACTAATAGTCTACTAGCTGTGCCTCAAAATACGTGACAGATGACGGCCGGCCGGACAGACTGCGGGAGTCAGGTGGGGCACGACGAAAACAAAACAAAGAAAGAAGACTTGATCCAGTTTTGTGTAGGGGTGCTGCGGATGTGAGTGTTGGTTTGAGTCTCAGGAGAAACGGAGTGCTTTCCGGAGAGGGAGAGGAGAGCTTAGAAGGCTGCCAAAACTTTTGTGGGATAATAACAGTGTGTGTAATAAAGCTGAGGGGTAATCCTGTTGTTAGTGACTATGCAAACGAAAATTCGCAGTAACACTGAGGTTTATGGAGGAGCCTTTGAAAGTTCCTGTAATGAAAGAGGAGTTCGCACTTGAAGGAATCAGACAGTTTCGTGTAGATGTTAATCTCGCGTTCAGAAGCTTAGAAAGCATTAGAAAATTAAGGAGTGACTGTACTAAACAGTTGTGGACTCGATTGCATGGGGATGCCAGTAACAGATTGGGGCTAGCTGTGATCGACCATCAATTGGGAAGAAATTTGTGAGAAATGATTTTCCAATGTGGTTTTCCAATCCAAAATGCAGAATTGGATGATCACATAAGATCCAGAAGGATTGGAAAAGACTGCATCTGACTGTTAAAGCGATTGGCCGTGTCGTTCAAAGACTGCGGGGTCAAAGCGACAAGTGAAGATGAAGGTATTCCGTGCTCGTCGCCTTGTCGGGTGTTTCAGAAGCAACTAGCGGTTCGGAACGGACAGAATTAAGAAGGGGGTAATATTATCATTTTATCCCCCCGTTATAACTTTTTCTGCCTTTTGGAGGCCTAGACGAACCTTTAGAGTATAGAGGAGAGAAAGTGTACAGACAAAGTGCTCGTTTATTATTACTTTCAATGAATTATAAAACCATTCTAATAGGACCCACATACAGTTGTCAGTATTGCAACAGTATGTTCATATTCTTAAATTTCAAATATGTAATGGTGTATATTATTATATTATCAGGTGCTTTCTTGGTCACTAGTTCTAAGTTTCCTTCTAAGTGTGATCTATGCAAAGGTGAAGAATTGGACCAAGTTAAAGAAGTTCACTCTGGAACTGGTATTTGCATTCATTTTTTACTTTAAAAAAAATGGATATTTAACTTAGGTGGTTCAATAGGAACTAATATATATATTTATCTCGCTATAACGTAACCTGTGTATAACGTATAATTGAATCTGGGTCCCATGCATTTGCACCATTTCGACCTAACGATCGACAGGCAAGCGCTCTATCGCTCAGGCGAATAATTTGTGCACCCTACATAAAATTATATAAAAGCATTTCACAGTTCTACTTGAATACTAATAATTATTTTCTCAGGAAATAACTTCAATCATATTGCTGCTTGTTTCAATACTGCTGGTATTGACTTGAAAGGTGATTCCGTTTGGAAAATAGTTCAAGTTGGTCTTGTACCAGAAGTATATAATAGAGGATGGAATTCTACTCAAGGTGACTACAAGGTTTCGATTCATCGAGACAAAGTCGTCCTTGAATCTGATCCAAGCATTGTGAATAATTCTGCTCCTGGGGAGTTTAAACTTTGTTATTACGATAAATTGCTCGGAGATTATGTTACACTTGACAACTGCTTAATCGGTGAGAAATATCATTGTACTCTTATTTGTACTAATTCTTGTTATAATTGGATTTTATTTTTTTGGCGAGACGTTCAAAAGTGCTCGACTTAATATTTTTGCATTTTATTATATACACTAGTGGTTTTGCTCGTCCCAAGGACGGATGTTTTAAAATTACGATGAACTTTGGATACATTTTTTGGATTAATATAAGTTTATTAATTATTTTGTTATTTATTTAATTATTTATTTATTTATTTATAACATTACAATAAAAAATTGTTTTATTGTTCGTATGCATTCCAAAACAAATGAAAAGAAAAAAAAAGAAAAAAAAATAGATTATATATATATATATTATATATATATATATATATATATATATATATATATATATATATATATATATATATATATATATATACTGTTACGATTATGGGTATTGTATAAGGGTGCCATAAAATGATTTTGACTTTATTGAGCGATAAAAAACGTTTAACTAGGCTAATATTTAGTTTCAATTATGGAAATTAGAACCTGTCTAATAAAACATTTATAAAACTCTGAAATAATTGTAAACGATAAGCACAAACAAGGACTTATAAGTGTCTTTCTACAATTTTTCTACAATGCTTTATGGTTAAAAAGGACTTAGGAGAGAGTGGAAGAAAGAAAAGGATGGAGAAAGCAGGCGGGAGATGGATCGAAAAGAGAGCGGGATTGGGAAAGCAAGTGGAAGCGGGATAGCTCCCAGGAACGGGAAAGCAAGCGGGAACGGAAAAACCACCGGTTGCAGGAGAGCGTTCGGAGTGAGAGGGAGAGAAAAAGTATTGAAAAAGCTCTAAGAACCCCGAGTAACCCTACTAGTATATGTATATATAAATCTTTTTTTGCTTTGTATATAATAATTATCTTCTAAATGCATTTAGTAATATTTTTTTACAGATAAGCATCCCTCTGTTGCAGACAGTGAAAATGTTGATAGAAAAAGCGAGTTTCAAAAAATGATTGTGCTAAATTGTATGTGTGAACGAAAAATTAGTATTTGTGATTATACTCTAAGTATCCAGAATGGTGCTCTGTGATTATTTTGCCAGATGCTCTTTTTCTTATTCGGGTTCGTTTTTCTGGAATTCTCTTCTTCTTCTTTCACTATACGTCTTCATCCCTCATTTCTTTTCCGCTAGAGGCTGAAAACCTTCTTTCTGAGTCAATTTGTAGCCGAGCGCGTTTGATTGTCTCGTCAAAGAAAGGGCTGAAAACCTTCTTTCTAAGTCAATTTTTTTATAAAGGGAAATTGATTGATTGATCATATAAAATTCACTTTTAAGTTTAAATTATCTTTAAATGCGCGCAAACTGAAAGCGATGAAGACAACCGTGTTCATGTTTTTGGGAATTTTTTGTTGAAAATAGGAAATGTAAAAGGTAAATAATTGGCAGAAAAGACCCTGTTTGTACATTATGATGCACATTAGTTTTTGATGTTAGTTCTAAGCTGGATAACCTAATGGGGTGATGTTTAAACTCGTTTGTAATTATTATAATGTCGATGATTGGAAATGCTCCAAAAGAATGTCCTACTTATGTTCTTTGAATTGAAAAAATTTGATAACATTCTTTATTTAATATGTTAGTAAATCTAAACATATTAAATATATATTTTAAAATAAATTAATAATATATTTAAATTTTCAATAAATAAGCAATTATTTTATTAAGTATTTTAGTAATATATTTGCTATTAAGCTCAGATTATTACAAATAAACTAACAGAATATGATTCTAAATAAATGGTTAAATTTCTTCTATTAAGAACTATTTTTTTGCTTTAGTTTATTTATCACAAAAGATATTTATTTCACATTTTAATATGTTGCAGGTGTTTGGATTGCGGCAGTTGTAAGTGTACTTGGCTTTGTAATCTTAGCTGGCATTCTTGCTGTTGGCATTTTCTGTGTTTACAGGAGAAGGTTTCATTCTTTAATTTTTTTACTCAATTTACTTTTTAATATGCCAGAATTTAGATGATTTTTATTTAATTCCTCATCAATAGAATATTTAAATGGTTTTATATGATTTTTTTTATTGTGGTTTTGTTTTATTTTAATAATTTTAATTGAGAAGTTGTTCTGTTTTGTTACTTACAGGAGAACTAGAGCGGATACAATTCAAGAAAAGTGAGTACAGTGCATCATTGAAATTCTAAATCAGAAAAAATTTAAACGAGTTACGATGCTGAGAAAAATCTTTAATGGAATTATTTCAATATAGAAAAATTGAACTTTTAATGTTTCTTGTTTTCAAATTTCAGTAATATTCCACTCAATGAACAGAACTAAGATCTAATGCAAAAACACTTGAAACAGAACATCTGCCTGCAAATGGACATTCCATACAAGAACTTCTGCCTGAAAATGGTCACCGACCATGAGCTTCAGTTATTATTTGCTTTATAGTTATTTTTATCTGAGTCTGAATTGAGGTGCAACATTTTTTTTATAACCTATGAGTTGGTTCTAAGGTTGAGCCTTTAATCTTAGCTGACTCCGAGCATTACTCAAGTTTTCAGAAGCGTGGAAAAGCCTGTACAGATCTGTTTGACGTTTCTAGGCCAATAACTTATTCAGTGCTTTATGTAGTTTTGTTTTCGACCGTGGAGCGTTTTGCTGTTTGTTTCATCTTCGGTTTTAAGGTGCTGTCTCCGTGATATCTCGTCAGTTGCAGGGACAACCTCAGGAGTCATCCATGTACAATTAATTATTTATTTCAAAGACTTTTTTATTTATTTATAAATCTTCTCAAACAGAAATTAGTAACTGCTTCCTTTAGTTTTGCCACCTCCATCTTCTCGTTGGCTTCATTTTAAATATACTGTGGTTTCTAAAATCGGTCTACTAATGTTTAAGATTGAAAAAATTACCATCCTCTACTCTACATAACTAACTTAATAAAAATCCTTCCCAAGTCTGGTCTTTGTTACTTTCTTATCTTATTTACTGTTAAGCATTCTTTTACTAAACACTGTCTTTACTAACTCTGGTCCTTTTCTCTGGAACTCTCTTCCTGCATCTCTTACTAACTCTATCTCACTCACTGTTTTCCATCATAGCTGAAAACATTCCTGTTTGATCAGTTCATTGCCAAATGCTATTGCACGTCATGAAAATGGCGCTATATAAATAAATAAATAGGGATTGATCGACAAAATTATTTTTTTATAATCAGTAACATCTTTGTTTAATAAATTTTTACTTATTTCCTTTTAAATTTATAGGCTCTATTTACTGCTGTTATTTTATGGCAACATTTGTGATACCACCGCCTTTAAACACATCTCATATTTTCAGTGAAAATTTTTTGTGCCCTATTGGACAAAGTGTAGCCTACAATATCTCTCTGTGTTATTCACTTTTTAATACTAGCTTACTTAAGGTTACTTGGTGTTTCTGTTATTCTAAATACGTGTCGCTACTCCACATTCTGTCAACTTATATTTTTTTGGGCATTTTCAATAACAACCATATAACCTTGCTCAATTTCATATTTTTATTATTGTGCTTTTTTCTGTAATATAATGGTATTAAATATGTAATTAATAATCGTATTTTAATATAATCCAAAATATTGTATTTTGAAAATCGTTCAGTAAAGGAGATTCACGTTCATTAGATCTTTCTTTGTTGTATTTATGTATGAATGAAAACAATCAAAATTTCTAGTCAGCCTCTCATGTTTTGATTGATATTTTTATTATTGTCGTTTTGGTATAACTTAAAAATTTTTCTATGTAATATTACTTTTTAATACAGGCTTAGTGAAGGTTATTCGAAATTGTGGTATTTTGCCAATCGTTCAAAGATTGAGATTCATATTTCTTGCTTATGTTACTGCTTTTGTTTGTGCGTGAATAAAATCAATTCAGACTCAGACATATTATCATGGTGTTTATTATTACAAAAAACTAAACTTGTGACCACCTGGTCCAGATAAGCAAAAAAATAAAAGAAAAGAAAAAAAAACCGAAAAATTCTATTCACAAAAAAAAATTAATTCGATTCTCCACAAGAATGATTCAATAAGCCTAACTAGTAAACTCCTCCTTCAGACTGAAAACACCCTCTCCATCGATCCGATAGAAATTGCACAATCGTTTCGTCATCTCTTTGAAGAGAGCAGACTTTTCCGGAGGAACGCGAGGCCTGAAGTAGCCGACGAGCTCGTTCGTCGTGACTTTTCCGGCCGCGTCCCTCCCGCCGATCGCGACAAACGAACGAATGTCTTCCATCAACTCCGTCTCGAATGAATCGACGCATTCGGGCGACTCGGCGGAGTCTCGACTTACGTCGCCGTTTCTCTTCAACAGTTCTTTGGCTTTGAGCATCTTCACGAGATCTTTAGAAGAGATCGCTCGTTCTTTCGTTTCTTGCTGGTGATGATAGTGATGTCGTATCCGCACCGCTCCGTCTTCGTCTCTGTCCGGGTGGTCGACCCCCGTCAGTGCGACCCCGTCGAAGAGAAAAGGGTTCAAAGTCGATCGTGGGACGTGCGTAGGAGGTGACGGCGAGCCCCGCGAAGAAGTCGAAGGTTTTGATTCTGTCGGTGATGAAGACGATGAAACCACTGGCGTTTTGAGTGGCAGGCTGAATTGCGAAGATCGTTTGAGAGTCGATTTGTCGGGCGTCATCTCATCTTGCTTCGATGCCGCTGCTGCGATGTTGAGTTTCTTCTTTTGTCCGAATCTTGGTCTGAGTTGTTGAGAAAAATCAATTTCGCTGAAACTTTTAGAAGAATCGTTCGCATGAAAACAAAAGAGAAAAGTAAATTGAAAACAGGTTTTCTGGTAGGATCAAAAAAATCTCCTCAGAAAATTCAACTAAATACGATGCTCAACCACAGACTACCTGCATACCCCACCCCTCGTATATTACTTACCTACCCCACCCACATAACGCCTGCTTATACACACTACCTGCCACTCCGGTCACAAGATCTTACCTGGCGGGGGCACCGGCCGAACCGTTTCTACCGGTCCACGTCGGCTCGCAGATGGACGCGCTCACCCTGCATCGTTCCCGCGACGATTTCAAAGCCTTTTCCGCTTCCGCCGCGACCTTCTTCGCCTCCATCTCGACTATGAGGTAGTCGGGCCTGTCCCCGGTCATTATCTGGTCGTGATGCATGGCACTGTGAATTCCTGGAATGGTTATCTGTTACTTATTTATTTCCTCAAATACCATTAACACCACTTTCGTCGTCTAAAAAAATCATCAAAATTTTTTTTAGAAACGTTCGTTTTTCACGCTAAGCTAGGGGTTGGACGTTTTTTTCTCCATGTCGAGTCCTTCCACAAGTCACGATTCAGAGTAGACAACCGCTTTAAGCCGAGCCCGTCCATATATCTTTGACTCATTCTCACAAAGTTGTCTTCTACCTTTTCCTTTTATCCTCTGCAACCCCATCCGCATCTCAACATTCCGAAACACAATTCGACCGCCAGTGAAAAAATTATAACCTGATTTCTTAAAAAGCTTTCTGAGAACGTAATCATCTTCGTCGCCACTTCGTTCTTTTTTTCGCTTCTTCTTCGGGTCGTTTCCGTGACCGCCGTCGCCGTCGTCGGGGTTGTCCGCGACGCCATGTTGACGGACCATGTCGAGGTTTTTTATTTCTGCTCCCTCGATGCTCACGTTATCTGAATTTAATTGAAAATGCACAACAAATCGGTCGGTTGAAAACTAACGAGTATAATATCGACAACGTTCAAATGATCATCATCATCATTGCAACCTAACAGTCATCATCATCAGTGCAAGAACCTCACAATCATCATCATCATCATCATTATCATCATTGCAACCTCACAATCATCATTATTGTAACCTCAAAATCATCATCACTATAACGAAAACCTGTTATCATCATCATCACCATCCTTACCTTTCTTCTTTTTTTTCTTCGCCTTTTCTTTGATTCGTTCTCTCTTCTCACTACTACTACGGTGATGATGTTTTTGAACGACATTTTTTTGCACTCCGCCACTACTCGAGTTCATGGCGACTATTCGAAGACTCAACTTCCTTGCAAGCTCTCTCCTACGTCGTACGACCTCGTCAACAACCAACTCTCCGCCGTCATCTCCTCGATCGTCCAATCCGCAAGAGGCTCGTTCGCCGGCGACGTCGACGCCGGCCCAAGTACGGTCGACGTCGCGCAAAGTTGCATCGACAGTTGATGAAACAGCTGAGTTGTCGTGATGAGGCTGGTCTGAGAAGATCTCATTCGATGATTCCTCATGACCTGCTGCGAGGAGGGGTGATGAGGAATTCTCGCGACGTTCCGACGCGATGATGTTATCCACGCCAGAGTTCTGGAAGTTAGGATCCGTACTGGAATGGTGTCCACTCTCACTGCTTTCCTGAGCACCACGTGGATGGTGTCCACTCTCACTGCTTTCCTGAGCACCACATGGATTAATACAAAGCTCAGGAGACAAGTCTTCGTGTTTTGTTGCCGCCGAAATTTTTGCAGTCGTAGGTACATCGCCCCTGCTTTTGCCGAGGTGAGTTTTACCTGGACGACCATTTTCATTTCCGAGAGAATAACCGTCATCATCTTCATCTTCATCGTTGTCGTCGCGGTCACCGAGTCCGTTTTTATTTGAGGACTTCATTTTATCTTTCAAAATGTCAAATCTGTTGACCCTCTCTTTACCGTCCTCGTCTCTCCTTTTACTTTTACTTTTATTCTTCTTCTTGTGGTGACGCGAGGAGATGATTTTGACGTCCGAACCAGTCCCGGAGAAAATCGCGCTCGTCTCCGTGCTGCAGTCTTCTTCGTCGCCGCCCAGCCTGAACAGCTCCGATAGGTCGTTCGACTTGAAGAACCTCCTCTGACGAGGGTCTTTCAGCACGCGATTGGTCAGGAACTGTTTGAAAATCTGCCTGTCGATGATGATGATAAATTTAAAAATTACGTAAACAAAAAAAAAACATACCGATTCGGAAATCTCTTACATATCGAGCCGTGAAAAATTACCTGTGATATATTTTTTCTTCGATGGTCCCGGTCGTTAATAACCTATAGATGGTGACGTCCTTCGTTTGACCTATCCTCCACGCCCTCTCCCTGGCCTGCACGTCGGTACTGGGGTTCCAGTCCGGGTCGAAGATGATGACCCTGGTGGCCCCGGTGAGGTTGATCCCGAGACCTCCCACGCGGGTGGTGAGCAGAAATAAGAAAACGGATGGATTCTGATGATAAAAACATTGACGGGTTTAACCAGATGAATAATACGACTTTATTTAGCATGCATGGCATACACCCATATGTGTTTTGAAGAAAAAAAAAAGAGTTTTTATATCAGAAAATTTGGATAGATAAAATGTTTTCTCGATATTAATTTGAATACGATTTAATTTACCCGTTCACGTTTCTTGATTTTAAAAATCTACATCATTCATTCCAGCCATGTCAGTATGCGGCTGAAATGGAATATAACATGTCTATAAGGATTTTCAAAGCAAAATCGCTTACGTTATTAAACTCAGACACGAGAGGCTGTCTAGACGAGATGTTGGTTGAACCGTCCATCCTGAAGTATGAGTAGTCGCGACTTTGGACGTACTTTTCAATGATGTTCAACATCTGGACAAAAAATGTTATTTAATATATTTATTAAAATATTAATATTTAAAAGTTATTTACGAAAATTATTTTTTTTTAATTTAAAACTTTTATTTTATTTTTAAAAAAAAATCCACCAGCATTTTTATATTTAAAACTTTTATTTTATTTAAAAATACTATCCACCAGTAAGTAACCAATGAAAAGAATAATTTTTAAACAAATAAATAAAAAAAACTGCCAACAAATCTCGCCTGTCTACTTTGTGTAAATAACAGAACTTTATGATTCTGTTTCTTCCACAGAGAGAGCAGCGCATTGACCACGACCAGCTTTCCGGATCTTTTCCAGTAGCCGTAAGCCGCTTCTCCGTCTTCGACTTTCGCGCCAAAGTTCTTCGGACCGCCCGTGCACATGTCCGGGTGGTTGCAGATCTTTCTCAGGGTTATCAGGCCCGGGAAAGCCTGGCGATCGACAAATAAAAACATCGAAGGCTGTAATCTTTCTCATTTTTATTAAAAAGTTTAGAAAATAATATTTATTTATTTTTTAAAAATTCATTTCCCACGAAATTGACAAATTCTCGACAAATTCCATAAAAGAATCGCTTCATTAATGAAAATCAATTGAGTCACAGTTGCCCAAACAGGTGAGTCTTTCTTCTTATTAATAACTTCATTGACCTAAGATATTCTTTATTAATTTATAACATTATCAGTGAAAAGAATAACCATTACAAGACAATAAACCCAAGCTTTGCTTAAAGATAAAAGACAAAGATTCAGATGAGATTATAGTGGCGCGCTTTTGCGACTTTGTGCGATTTTGCGACTTTTATTTTGTAAAAAAAGCGCTATATAAAAAACCTGTATAATAATATACCGGCGAATCGATTTCAAGACCACTCTGATGCAGGCAGCCATATTCAGCACCGCAATCGATTTATTTATCCCCAGGCACAGCCATGCGGGCTTTCTGCGTCAGTCATTTCCCCGAACAACTATCGCATAAACTTATACACACTGTAGTACTAAATCAACATCGCATCCCACCACCACACATACCATAGACTTTCCGTAGATGATCATCTGGCAGTCTTTCGACTCCAAGTACTCCTTGTAGATCTCCCTCTGATGGTTCGACAGTCTACAGAAGAGAACCTGCTCGTTCTTCGCTGGCAGCGAGATGGAGCTCTGGACGTCCGACTTCATCCGTCGCAGCAAATACGGAGATATCGTGTCCCTCAGGGTTAAGGCGCACCTGTACGCCGTTTCCACCTGGATTGAAATGATCCGATAAATAACTTTTCATCATTTGGTATTTATATCTGATTGATTAGTTTCATATGATTTGTAGTTATTCTTCCCTTCAAATGTGCGGATATATTACGACCTAAACGTTTTCCTAAACGTCACCTGAATATCGGAAGATGTGGCATAGCCTAAAAATAGTAAATAATGGGGCTACAGGCTGTCTGGAAAACCGAATTTAAAGTGGGGATGATAATAGTTATAAACTTCTGTCCATAGGTAGATTAATTAATCAATGTTGATGAATCAATTGCAAATATTCACAGTTGTGACAATCGTTAATTAAATATGTATGACTTTCGTTATTTATTGGAAAATATTTTTTAAAAATCTCGATATTTTTTCGGGATTTTATTCGAGAACCAAATTTTAAGTATCGCTATTTATACCGATACGAGACTTCTTCCGCAGGCTGTATCGTTTCAATGGCGATACGGGATCTCCCGTATCGTTTTGAAATCTCGATTGAATTCGAGATAACGATATCGGGACGCAGATGCTTAGTGGATATATTACGACCTAAACGTTTTCCTAAACGTCACCTGAACATCGGAAGACGTGGATATATTACGACCTAAACGTCACCTGAATATCGGAAGACGTGGCATAGCCTCCCTGGACGATCGGAACGTTGAAGTGAGTCATGAAGTCGGGCAGTGTGCCGAGCTTGCCGGGGAATATGAAGTCGAAGAGAGACCAGAGTTCTTTCAGGTTGTTCTGGATCGGAGAACCCGACATGATTATCCTGTGACACGTTCGGAACTGGAAGCGTGAAAAATTCGTAAAAATAATAAATACAATTTTATGTTTTTATTTATCACTTATTTTCATTAAATTTATTTATTTGTTTATTATTTGGAACTGTACAAGCGCTCTAGTAATAGATAATATTTATAATAGAGCACTGTATATAAATTGTCTTTTAAATTAAAATTAAAATAAAACACATAATGTGAATTTTATATATTTACACTAGAGTGCTATATAAATGGTCTTTTAAATTAGAATTAAATTTAAAACAATAACGTTAACTTAAATGAATGTTAACAAAATGTCAAAAATCCAGCAACTTTGACCAAAATTACGTACCATTCGATTAAAAAAAAAACATTCGACAACAAGAATTTACACAATTAGTAACTTACCTGTTTACACAATTAGTAACTTACCTGTTTACACAATTAGTAACTTACCTGTTTACACAATTAGTAACTTACCTTTTTACAAACCAGAGTGATCTGAGCGTCGGGATTTCGTATTTTATGACCTTCGTCAAGGACGACGTAGTGCCAGGCGTACCTGAGGAAGTCGTCGGCGTACCTGTGCACGGTGTTGTAGCTGGACAGCACGATCGTAGCGCTGTTGTTTCCGCGCTTGTTGTTGTTCAGCGGAAGCGATGCAAGGAGTCTCGACTGGAAAGTGCAAAAAAGTGAAAGTGAAAGTAGTTGCATCGTCGACAGCAACGGTAGTTTACGGTGTTTACAGTTATCCTATTACGAACGACATCACGAAACACTCGACGGCGTACCAGGGAAAGTGCAGACTCACGGGGGGTGCGCGACCCGGCCACATGGGTGACACCGTCACGTGGGTCACGTTGAAACGCAAAATATGACTGCAACTGCGTATTCGGAAATGATTCTTTTCAGCAGCAATTATGTGAGGAATCTCATGACACACACACACACCAAACATCAATTTGTTGAGTACAATGTACATCGTACCATCGACCAGAGTTGCTTAAACCCCAGTAAAAAAAGCCAGAATAACAACATCGTACATCAACGTCGACACTACCAACCGGTTTAGAGTTTGATCCGCCCCCATTCGAGTGAACCACGACGACCCTGAACGGGGCCCACCAAGTTCGAAACTCTTTCAACCACTGGTGCAAAACCGTGGCTGGACACATGATCAGAACCGGCCCCAAGCCGACATATCTAAAACAAAAAAACAAGAATATTGATAGGATCTGAAAAGAACCCTATAAATACCAAGTTTAAATCAGTTTTTTTTTTATGTTTATTTATTCAACAAGGTTGATGAAGGGAGTTACCTCCGCAAGACAATCAATCAACCTAAAAAAGTTTTAATCACTCAAAACAAATAAATTCAATAACACAAGGTCAAAATAAAATAAAAAAAAAATCAAATCTCACTTTGGCAGCATAGACTTATCTACAAGGCCGCTGCGTTGAAGTCCGGCCAGCAGAGAGATGACTTGTATGGTTTTCCCCAGTCCCATTTCGTCTCCTAGAATGCCACCAGCTTCCTGCAAGTGCAACTCCCATAGCCAACGAATACCAGTTCTCTGGTACCTGAATTTCAAAAACAAGAAAGAAATGTGTAACTCCCGCCTGAACGTCAATCACTTAAAAATTAATGCGATTATATATATAGATCGCCTCCTTCGAAACTTTACAAGCCCCACAGAGAACTGATTTCCATTACATGGTAGGCTACAAGGCAGCAGCGAGTGGGAATCGACCCGTGGACCACCCTCGTCCGACGCCTTGTTTATTTACCGACTAAGTAAGCCAGCCCAGCGCCATTACGGTCGGTAAACAAAACCTACGGAAACAATCTGTTCCAGATTTTCGCCGGAATCTTGAAACCGCCTTCGAGACCAACGTCTTCTTCTTCCTCTTCTTCTTCGTTTCTTTCCGTGGCTTCTAAATTTCTGGAAAAATCCAATTTTACAAAATTTGATTTATTTAACATCAATTAATTAATTTAGTGGTATTTATTTTTCTTAATAATAATAATAACAATTATAATAATAATAATAATAATAATAAAAATAATAATAATAATAACTTCTGACCTGATTCGGTCACGATAAACATCTTCGCACCAATCGTCTTCAATCAACTCTTCCGTCTTGCATATTTTTCGTCTCTTAGTTTTGCCCTCCTTTTTCCGACTGCTGCTTCTCTTCTTGCCTTTGATCGGTACTGAAGAACAATTAATTTAGTAGAACAAAATTTATTATTCGACAAGAAATTAAACGGTTTTATATTATTATGATCTCATGTGATCAAATAATTAAATATTTTTAATTAAATCTTATTAGAGCTTTTGAAACGAACCTCCTAATTCATTGTCAGTCTCCCAACTTTCATCTGACCCATAGTCAACATCATTATCATCGTCATCCTCATTTCTGGGCACCCAATCACCATCAGGGTCAGCAATTAGATTTCTCTTCTTCTTAGCTCCTTCTACTTTAACTGTATTGCCTGTCATTGCTACCTTGGTAACCTAGAGATAACAAATGCTAATGTTTTCAAATCACATTCCAGTCATTGTACAAGAATGCAACCTGTAAAAATTTATTTATTCATTACATCGTCCCGAAACGTCTACCAAAAGTACTTAAAAATTAGCCTATTTATTTCAGATCAAACACGAGCTATGCCAAACTTTTAGAAAAATCAATCTTGAAAAAACTTAATAAGACCAGATCGACTGCAATTTGGAACAACCTCCCTTCGAAAATCATAGAAGCCGAACACGTTAATGAATTTAAAAGACTAATTGAATGCCATTTCGAATTAAGCGATATTATGTACCACTATAAAAAGGATTTTTAATATTATATACATACATTTATTTAAAGAACATATATATGAACAATATTTTATATAATTCTAGATATGGGCATAGAGACATATAGTTTGCGCCCATCATTTCCTTTATGTTTATGTTTATGTTTAAGACACAGAATTGAACTCAAACACATTAAATGACATAAATACGACAAAATTTGAAGACATCACTTTGTTTCGTTTCGTAGCAGACGGAACGGAAGCTTTCATGGCTTCGAACGGAGTAATTTCTCCAAGTCGGACTCTCTTTTCCGTCTCCTCTTCCCCGACGACGAATCCGAACACGTCCGCTCCGGACGAAGTCGAAGGTCTTTCCGCTTCTTTTGAATATAGAAAAAACTAATGAGGACACGACGATGATGCAGCAATTAAAACAACAAAATAAATTCAAATTTGAAAAACCACAAGACACAGCAACATTAATTTTTATTTATTTATTTATAATGTGTAATAAATAACAGTGAGAATAATAATAATAATAATCGCTATGGTGATAGTTACCGTGTCGATTAACCAACCTGGAATAGTTTTTGAATTGTCCATCTTCTTTTGAACGTTGTCTCTTTTGACGTACAGGGCTGTCAATCTCTGCATCTGAAATGAAGAGTGAAAATAGCAAGAACATCGCGAGGCGAATCAGCAGCGGTTATTTGAGTGATCTTGAAATTAGTAACAAAATAATGATGACGCTACTATGGTTATGCTCAAATATCAATTTTTTCATCAGTACAAAATCTAGCTCATATCCTTTAAAGAAGCTGCAACATTAGGCGACCTTATAAGTGATTTTTGTTTTTTAAAATCAACTTTAATTAATAATTTGTATTTAATTACTTTATTTTGTTCTTGCGTCGTAATAGACATCATTCTCTGCTTAGCTTCTCGATTCATTTTTTCCTCGGGTCCAAGTCTCTCCTTGGCTCTCTCCAGATCGCCAATGTACTCTTCAATCTGCCTGTAAGCAAGCGACAAAGAAAGACACATTAGATTAGCAGGACCACAAAAAAGCTAAATTATTATTAAGTAATAATAATAAATACTAAATATAAAAATCAAGAACAAGAACATATCAATTTTTATATAACTAAGAACATAGCAATTCACTAAAAAAAGTTAAGATGCATAGTAGTGCTAAAAATATGTAAAGAAATGTCAAACGATTAATTTTTTCAAAGACCAGATTTTAAAAATCCTCATCTAACTTGATTTCATCGTTAAACGACGTAAGCTGCTTTGTGAGCGCATTCAACAGTCGTTCCTGTTCACTCGCAGCAAGAGCTATGTTTACTTGTTCTAAGACTCCTGAAATGGAAATAATCGTTTTTCTGATTAGTCGTAGTTATTGCGATGTCACGAATACTGTAACAATAAATCCATCGATAGCTCGGGCCAAAATCTCTTGAAAAACATCTAAAGAAGTTAAAAATATTGTTGAAACTGAAACTACATTGTTTTTTATGCTAATAAGGTAAAATAATTTGCAATGACTAATTTCCCACAATGAAGAGGTATGGAGGTTTAGGGCTAGCTAGGATATGGGTAGGTTTTTTGATGTGACTGTCTAAATTTTTGAATATTCCGCTGCTGACGTAGTAATGTTATAGTAGATTTGGTAGAATAATTTATATTTTACTACTAATAACTAATAACTAATACTAAAAGTGAAGTGTCACTAATAAAATAATCAATAATATATGCACCTTGTTCAAAATCTTGTTGATTGAAAACGTCAACATTTTCCAGGTGCGACAAATCTCCTATTCTTTCACTCGTTGAAATACTTTTGATCTGAGACTTGTCCACTCGGAACTTTTTACTTTTAGTTGTTGTTGTAGAATCGCTCGTTTCGTCTCCTTGGTCTTGGTCATTGTCACCATTATTACATTCTTCCATTTTAACTTAATGGTGTTTCTTCTTATCCAACGCCTTTAATTTTTAAAATTTGTCATATTGCGACGGCATATATCAAGAAACAGTCCGGTAATCTTTCACAAAGCTAACAAAAATAAAGTTGTAGCACCACACATAACACTTCGTTACATAACAAACGTTTCAATAAAATGTGAAAAGTGAAACAACTTTATTATTTTTTATTTATAAAAACTTAGCTATTGATAGTTTTAAAGAACATAAAAGTAAAACATAGGCAGATTATAATTTAAAAATAATACACAATTAAAATTCATTAAATTACATTGATACGGTTTAGAGCGGTTCAGAAATGGAATAAAAGCAATCTCAAGAATAGGAAGTCAGCCGGATCAGCCGTGGATCTAAATATACATCAAGCGGTTTTAACAACATTTCAACTTCAAATTTTTACTTAGCTTGCAAGATTTGCGTACAGAGAAAGCCACACACACACACATACACACACACACACACACACACACACACACACACACACACACACACACACACACACACACACACACACACACACACACACACACACACACACACACACACACACACACACACACACACACACACACACACACACACACACACACACACACACACACACACACACACACACACACACACACACACACACACACACACACACACACACACACACACACACACACACACACACACACACACACACACACACACACACACACACACACACACACACACACACACACACACACACACACACACACACACACACACACACACACACACACACACACACACACACACACACACACACACACACACACACACACACACACACACACACACACACACACACACACACACACACACACACACACACACACACACACACACACACACATACACACACACGCACACACACAACACACAACCCACACACAACACACACACAGATTGTAACCTAATTAAAAGTTTGTAAAAAGGTGTATCAGGAACACAAATTATCAGATTATAATCAGTTTTTGTCCTGTAAACGCTGTATTCTGTAGACATTTAAAACATATTATTTTCAATGTTGTCGGAAACTTAAATTGTATTATGTTTCTATGATTTCGCATGACGCAAAAATATTTCTATTGTTTACATTTTATTAGCTTGCCAACTATTATCAGCATGTACAAGTTGAATTTATTTTTAATTCTATTCAGTTTAGATTTGTCAGCTCCAGCTGAGACTTCTGAGGTTTATACATTAAACGGTACTTTTAAACGTTTTCTAAAAATTAACGTATATTATGAGAAAATGCCTGATTATATTTTTTTTTACAAGTACATTCAACGGTAATGGCTCTTTACGAACAACATGATGAGAATAAAACTCACATCTTTATTGATTTATACGGTTACTATTCCATCGAAGAAAAAAGTTTAACTTCCTTTACAGGTACAATAGACTTTTTCAATATATAGCACGCATTTGAAAACTACGTAAAGGAACATAGCCTAATTTATTTCTTGTTCACAAAAATGATGACAATAAATACGTTTCAATATAGACTTTTTTACTTTCGCTGTTTTAGAATATATTCATTTGCTACAATAGTTACGAAGAGCTAATTGCATATTTTTAGTTATTGATAATATTTATAACTAGGTGGGAATACCTGGCACTGCCCGGGTTTTTATACACTTTCAATTAACTCTGCCGTGAAGTGTGTTACCGGTTAATCTTGTAATCGGTTTTTTCGCTACTTGTCGTTTTGAGAATGAGCTGAAATGAAATTGTGTGCATGCGTTTTATTAGTTTTCGATGATATTTTTAGGGCACTGGAGGTCCAACGGTAAAGCTTTTGTCTGTTGGCTTTAATGATGGCGGTTCGAATCTAACCGGCATCACCAGCCTTTCCATAGGGGCGTGTGGAGTTACGCACCATAAACAGCTGCTTCTAATTCCTGTAGTGGCCCTCATACAGGCTTCAGTTTTTCTAAAAAAAAAATCGATTTAGTTTAATATTTAATTGAATGATTAAAAATGAATTACTTTAAAGGGTTTCTTGCATAATCCGTTGGGGCGCTTGTGCGTTTTTTGTTATTTGGCACAATTACAATTAAATGTAGTAGATCTCGTTCTGTAAACTTCGTTTAAAATTTTAATGTTTTTTGCTTTTTGGAGCTTGTATTTCTTGTTCTATTAAAACAAACAATGAAAACGGAAAGTCAATTGATCATACGCCGGAATTTTGCTAGCCTCTTGCCTCTTGCCGCCGCTTAAAGTTGGCTGTCTAGCTACTCTTATTAACTTAGGTGCGACTTTCTACATATCCGGAAACCAAAAGCCGAGTCGAATGCGCTGCCGTGTACTCTTGGCAGCCATGTGCCCCGAATAGGGAGCATCCTGCCCCATCTGTAACACTGCAAGTATACGACTCCTGGGCAAACATAACTGTTTTATGGAATGACCCCACTGATTCTCCTTCGGAAACAACAGTCCCCTGTCGATATAGAAGTTTTTACACTTATCTTTACCTAACAACCAAAAAGATTTAAGTAAAACACAATCATGTTGCTCCTTAGTAAACACATCGTGATCATTACTATCAACTACCTACCCCCTGACAATCATCGTTAACTGTTACAAATCAAGCGTCGGTTTGTAAATCACTTTCTCCCGCATTAGCACCTGGACAAACATCTTCACCCGAAACAACAGAAACACCTATATCCTGACAAGTATAGGTCTGTGAATGAACTTTTCCAGACCCAGCAGCACGAGAAACACTTCTATCGAATATCAATGTAACAGCTCGACTATGATCATCATTACTAGGTTCTAGGTCAGAGGTGGGCAAACTACGGCCCGCGGGCCGCATGCGGCCCGCCAAAGTTTTTTATGCGGCCCGTTTAGAATTTTCGCTAAATTTTTGAAATTGTTATTTAGATTATCGGCTTTGATTTAAATAAATTATATTAACGTTTTTTTTGTTGGTTGTTTTTACATAAAACTCACAACATCCCTATTCGCAACTGTGTTCGCGCTTAACCAAAAGTTAGTTTTGTTTACATTTTGAAAGGTTTTAAACATTGTAATTTGAAAGTGAATAGAATAAGCGTTGATTTAACCATGAGTGCTGCCAAGAAAAGAAAAATTGAGGACGAATGTCGTGTTTTTAATGAAGATTGGACTGATAAGTACTTCTTCGCAAATGTTAGGGACAAGGCTGTCTGTTTGCTGTGCCATGAGTGTGTGAGTGTCTTTAAAGAGTATAATTTAAAAAGACACTACCAAACAAAACATTTCTTGAAATGATTATTAATAATAAAATCTTATTTTTGTTCACTTTTTTGTTTCAGTTCATATTCTAAATGTGAAATAAAAAGAGAAATACATGAGACTTTCAAACTTGTAAATTTTTATTAAAATAGAGAAAATATATATGCGGCCCGCGATAACAAAAAAGTTTTCAATGTGGCCCTCCGTAGAAAATGTTTGCCCACCCCTGTTCTAGGTTCATCTAAAACACATTTATTTACTTCAAGACTAGGAGCATTTACATCAGAGTCATGTGCATTTTGTTTGTTTTTAATCGGATACGCAATAGTGTCATTAAATATTGTTTTTAATAGGTTATTTACAGAGGGAGTAATAATAATTTGTTCATTAAGATTTGGAACGACAGCGAACCATGCTCGAACCTTGGGTACTAGGCTCACCATAGATATCTATGAGGCTCACAATGTCATCACCCACAATATCAGGTCAAACTAATCTGACACAACCTACAATCTCTGGTTGACCTTTAAGACCAGACAACTTAATAAATTTATGAGGAACCATATGAAGAAGTTGGATTAAATCTTCTCTAATCAGGGGCGCAACTAGAGGGGATAGGGGGGCGCAATCCCCCCAAGCCAAATCGGAGGGTCCTGCAATTTTTGCAAATTCGATGAGTTATTTTTTGGTAGGGGAAGTGGGGGTGCTACATTTATTCATAAACTTTTTTTTTTTACAATTGCTTTAACTGGTTTAGAACTGATTTTGACTATCTTCAGTTTTATAGTCTTTATTTTCTATCTATATATATAAAAATGAATGTTTGTATGTATATAGGTATGCTATTTATGCATTGCTACACCATTCATCCGATCGTAATGAAATTTTCACACAACCTTGAGAGTCAAGGGGAATCAAATATAGAGAAAAATTTTTTAAAATCCGTCACAAAATGAGCGGAGCGGGGCGGGTGAGCGAGCGGGAACTATATATCTATATATATAAAAATGAATGTTTGTATATATGTATTTATGTATGTTAATGTCCTTTATGCATTGCTACACCATTCATCCGATCGTAATGAAATTTTCACACAACCTTGAGAGTCAATGAAAATCAAAAAGAAAAAAAAAATTTTTGAAATCCGTCACAAAATGAGCGGAGCGGAGCGGGTGAGCGAGCGGGAACTATATATATATGTATGTGCGTATGTATGTGTGTATGTATGTATGTGTATGTGCATGTATGTGTGTCTGTGTGTGTGTGTTTATGTATGTACTAGCGGAGATACCCGGCGTTGCCCAGGTTTTTTAGAGGTTTTTCTAATGTTTGTCTCTTTCTCTCCCGTTTCCTTTCCCACCTGCTTTCCCACTCCTGTTAGCTTTTCCGTTTTCGGTCGTTTTCCCACTGCCGGTCGCTTTCCCGCTCCCGGTCGCTTTCCCGCTCCCGGTCGCTTTCCCGCTCCCGGTCGCTTTCCCGCTCCCGGTCGTTTTCCCGTCCCGGTCGCTGCCCCGTTCCAGCTCACGTTTGCTCTCCCATTCCCGCTCACGCTTGCTTTTCTGTTCCCGCTCGCTGTCCGTTCCGGGTGCTTTCCCGTTTCTATAATAGACAAACTAACCCACAAACATTCATATATATATATATATATATAGTCTTAGCAAATCTATTTTGCGTTTTATAGGCTAACAGAAGTTATGAAAGAATGTAAAAGAGAAAATGAGCGGGAACGGAAACGGGAACGGGAGAGCTACCGTGACCGGGAATGGGAGAGCAAGCATGACCGGGAACGGGAGAGCAAGCGTGAGCGGGAACGGGAAAGCGACCGGAAACGGGAAAGCGACCGGGAACGGGAAAGCGACCGGGAACGGGAAAGCGACCGGGAACGGGAAAGCGACCGGGAACGGGAAAGCGACCGGGAACGGGAAAGCGACCGGGAACGCGGAAAGCGACCGGGAACGCGGAAAGCGACCGGGAACGCGGAAAGCGACCGGGAACGCGGAAAGCGACTGGAATCGGGAGAGCAAGCTTGGAAGGAAACGCGAGCAAGAGAGAAAATCGATAACAGAACTTCTGAGCGGGAAAGCGACCGGGAGCTGGAAAACGACCGAGAGCGGAAAAGCTACCGGGAACGCTACGAAAACGGGAAAGTGGAGAAGGGAACGGGAGCGAGAGAGACAAACATTAGAAAAACCTCTAAAAAACCCGGGCAACGCCGGGTAACCCCGCTAGTATATATATATATATATATATATATATATATATATATATATACATGCACATACACATATATATATATATATACGTACATACATTATAGCTTTATATATATATATATATATATATATATATATATATATATATATATATATATATATATATGTGTGTGTGTGTGTGTGTATGTATGTATGTGTATGTGCATGTATGTATGTATGTATGTATGTATGTATGTATGTATGTATGTATGTATGTATGTTTGTATGTATGTATGTATGTATGTATGTATGTATGTTTGTATGTATGTATGTATGTATGTATGTATGTATGTATGTATGTATGTATGTTTGTATGTATGTATGTATGTAGAATCGGATCTAGGGGGGGGGAACTGAGAGCGAAAAAATGAGCGGGAAAGCGACAGGGAACGGATAACGACCGGGAGCAAACACTTTGGAGCTAAGGCACCCAAAAAGTACTATGAACATCAACCAGAAAAAGTTATCAATGTAGATGATGATGTTACAATCACATGGGATTTGCCGGTCATCACAGACCGAGCAATTCTAGCTAACAGACTTGACATAGTAGTTTACAACAAAAGGGACAAAGAATGTTTGTTGGTTGAGGTGTCTGTTCCAGAGGATTCAAATATTATGAAAATATGCAAGTATAAGGACCTAGAAATAGAAGTAAACCGAATGTGGAATTTAAAAACAAGAGTGATACCAGTGGTGATTGGTCCGCTAGGAACAATCAGGAAAATGCTCAAGACAAACTGATGCTGCTGCCTGGAAAACCAAACATCTCGGAAATACAAAAAATAGCATTAATGGGAACGGCTCACATTATCCGAAGAGTGTTGGGATGAATAACTTTGATTTCTTGTTGAAATCTGAATTCATCTTAAACCAGTTTTTGAAAACTGTGTAGACAAACATTTTGTGACAATAGCAATCTATATATATAAAAGAACATGTCCGGACTGACTGACTGACTGACTGACTGACTGACTGACTGATGACTGACTGATAATCAACGCCGAGCTCAAACGCCTCATCCTAGGAACGTGAAATTTGGAACTTATATTACTTTTATAGCGTAAACATCCGCTAAGAAAGGATTTTTGAAAATTTTGCTCTTGAGGGGAAAAAACTGAAAAACAAACTTTTTTCTAAAACAATGTATATCTCGAAAACCAAAAATGAGGAGATTTTGAAATTTGGTATATAGATTCTTTTTGAAAAATAAAAAGATACGTGTTTCACCATTTTGTGAAAATTCGGTTTCCCGGACCTCAAATGTGGGTTGGAAAATTGGGTTATTTGGTTTTTAAAGTAGCTTCTACTCAAAAACTGTTAATGCTACAGGAGTAAAAATTAGTATTTAGTTTCTACTCCAAAAAAAATTAAATACGTGTTTTAGCATTTTTTGAAAATTTGGTTTCCAGGACTTCAAATGTGGGGTGGAAAATAGAGCTAATTGTCTTTTATAGTAACTGCTACTCAAAAACAGTAAATACCACAGATGTAAAAATTAGTATTTAGTTTCTATTCTAAAAATAAAGATATACGTGTTTTACCATTTTTTGAAAATTTGGTTTCCAGGACCTCAAATGTGAAGTGGAAAAGGGGTTATTTGATTTTAAAATAACTGCTACTCAAAAACTGTAAATGCTACAGATGTGAAAATTAGTATTTTGAGGTTTTGGGCCGGTTAAAAGTAGATGAGTTCAGTTTATCACCGGACGGACGGGCCAAGCCGTTATTTTAGGGTTTTCATACGGCCCTGCCCAAACCTTAAATCAAGGTGGAACGGGCCGATATTTTTAACCAAGTATATAGACATTTGAGTAATTTTAGGGTGTTCAGACGGGCCGGGCTAAACCTGAAGTCAAGGTGGGACGGGCCGAAGTTTTTCATCAAGTATATAGAACTTCTAGGCCTGTAAAAACGGGCCGGGCCCATATTAGACGGGCCGTGCCGGGCCAGGTATTTCGGTTTTTGAAACGGGCTGGGCCAAGTTGTCGACGGGCGGAGCCGAGACCTAAAAAATTGATCCGTGCAGTGGGTACTCTACTATGTATGCACGGTTCAAATTCTCTAATTTCATGCGAGCGAAGCCGCTACGGGCACTGCTAGTATATATATATATAAAAGAACATGTCCTGACTGACTGATAATCAACGCCGAGCTCAAACGCCTCACCCTAGGAACGTGAAATTTGGAACTTATGTTACTTTTATAGCGTAAACATCCGCTAAGAAAGGATTTTTGAAAATTTTGCTCCTGAGGGGAAAAAACTGGAAAACAAACTTTTTTCTAAAACAATGTATATCTCGAAAATCAAAAATGAGGAGATTTTGAAATTTGGTATATAGATTCTTTTTGAAAAATAAAAAGATACGTGTTTCACCATTTTTTGAAAATTTGGTTTCCCGGACCTCAAATGTGGGTTGGAAAATTGGGTTATTTGGTTTTTAAAGTAGCTTCTACTCAAAAACTGTTAATGCTACAGGGGTAAAAATTAGTATTTAGTTTATATTCTAAAAATAAAGATATACGTGTTTTACCATTTTTTAAAAATTTGGTTTCCAGGACCTCAAATGTGGGGTGGAAAATAAGGTTAGTTGGTTTTTAAAGTAACTGCTATTCAAAAACTGTAAGTGCTACAAAAGTAAAATTAGTATTTAGTTTCTACTCTAAAAATAATGATATACGTGTTTCACCATTTTTTGAAAATTTGGTTTCCAGGACTACAAATATGAAGTGGAAAAAGGGTTTTTTGATTTTAAAATAACTGCTACTCAAAAACTGTAAATGCTACAGGTGTGAAAATTAGTATTTTGAGGTTTTGTGCCGGTTAAAAGTAGATGAGTTCAGTTTATCACCGGACGGACGGGCCAAGCCGTTATTTTAGGGTCTCCATACGGCCCTGCCCAAACCTTAAATCAAGGTGGGACGGGCCGAGATTTTTAACCAAGTAAATAGACATTTTAGTGATATTAGGGTGTTCAGACGAGCCGGGCTAAGCCTGAAGTCAAGGGGGGACGGGCCGAAGTTTTTCAACAAGTATATAGAACTTCTAGGCCTGTAAAAACGGACCAGGCCCATATTAGACGGGCCGTGCCGGGCCAGGAATTTTGGTTTTTGAAACGGGCTGGGGCAAGTTGTCGACGGGCCGAGCCGAGACCTAAAAAATTGATCCGTGCAGTACTCTACTATGTATGCACGGTTCAAATTCTCTAATTTCATGCGAGCGAAGCCGCTACGGGCACTGCTAGTAATAATAATAATAATGCTCCTTAAGTGTATTATATTTTATAAAATTAATTCTAGCGTTTAAACTTGATGCTGATAGATACGTACATACATAATTTTTTATGAATAAGCGTAAAAACTCCTAATAACAATATAAATATTTAAAAAATTTAAATCACTTTGCGTAAACATTTTTTGAGGAACACTTACCAGCTTCACAAGTGTTGACGGCAATTTCAATCAATGTGCGGAAAGTGGCAGTTGTAACTCGCAATATGCTCGTTATATAAAAATTATAGCTAACAGAGGAAGCAGCAATCCTAGCCCTAGAATAATTGGCAAAGGTTAATTTATACAAAAATTTAAGGCTCAAAAGCCAAAACAAACACTATTTAGTAGTATTTAGTTACATTTTGCTTGTAGGTACGTCTGTAACTTATTTCGTTGGTTGCTACAACGAATTGAAAAATGTAGAAAACTCTTTTGCAATAACTTCATTCTCACAATGTTACCAGGAGTGCAGTAATGAGGCATTCAAATACGTCGGCCTCCAAGTTTGAAACAATAATAGTTTTATATCAACTTAATTCAAAATAATGATTAACAAATAATTCTTTTTAAAGGAGTTGACCTGCTTGTGTTTTGAATTCAACAAAGCTTTAGTTTCGGCAGTTTCCTCATCGTATTGCATGCATTATCTTCAAGATGATATGACAGCAACGGGCCAACAAGGATATTATGCAGTTTATGCTGGTTGGTTTTTTAGTAATCAAAAGAAATAAGCCATTTTAAAATTTAATTTATTTTTTTTATTTAAGTTCCAGATCTCAAAGCGAAATATATTGGTTGCCAGATTTTGCGTCTTCCAAATAAGTTGGATTTAACTAAAAATGAAGAGCTGTGTCCTAACAAATATTTTTACAGTGAGCCACTTTTTTTAAGTTGAATGATTTTTTAGTGCAAACAAATAAAATAATAATAGGACAATATAAATATTTATGGTCGGAGAGACTAAAAAAAGTGTGTCCACTGTCGACCACTAAATAACGCCATACAATTAATATTGTTACATATATATTATATATATATATATATATATATATATATATATATATATATATATATATATATATATATATATATATATATATATATATATATATATATATATATATATATATATATATATATATATATATATATAAACTTGTTGTGAATTCTAAGCTAAGTTTCAATTATGAATTGAGTAATGATAGCTGCCCGATTCCTTTCATGACACATTAATTACCCGATGAATCTAAGCTAACTTGTAAAGTTTATACTAAGCCCAATAATACTAATTCGTGCTTCAATTATTATTGTGATATAAATTCAGTGTAATCAATAATTGTCTTAAAATAGGACTGAATTTCATGTTAAAGCCCAGCGGATTAAACAGTTGCTTGTAAAAACAATTATCCTAATTGTCTTATTGATTAGACTGTTGCAAAATTTATTTATTATCTTTTAATAAATTAGTTTACAAGCGTTAGCTTAAAAAATCTGTTACATATATTTTATAATTTTTTTGTTTTTTAGTGTTTTAAAAAATATTTGTACAGTAACATTTAAACCAATTTTTGTAAAAATAATTTTTAGCTAAAACGGTTATACACACACACACACACACACACATACACATACACATATATATATATATATACTAGCGGGGTTACCCGGCGTTGCCCGGGGTTTTTAGAGGTTTTTCTAATGTTTGTCCCTCTCGCTCCCGTTTCCTTCTCCACTTTCCCGTTTTCGTCGCGTTCCCGGTCGCTTTTCCGCTCTCGGTCGTTTTCCAGCTCCCGGTCGCTTTCCCGCTCAGAAGTTTTGTTATCGATTTTCTCTCTTGCTCGCGTTTCCTTCCAAGCTTGCTCTCCCGATTCCAGTCGCTTTCCGCGTTCCCGGTCGCTTTCCGCGTTCCCGGTCGCTTTCCCGTTCCCGGTCGCTTTCCCGTTCCCGGTCGCTTTCCCGTTCCCGGTGGCTTTTCCGTTCCCGGTCGCTTTCCCGTTCCCGGTCGCTTTCCCGTTCCCGGTCGCTTTCCCGTTCCCGGTCGCTTTCCCGTTCCCGGTCGCTTTCCCGTTCCCGCTCACGCTTGCTCTCCCGTTCCCGGTCGCTTTCCCGTTCCCGCTCACGCTTGCTCTCCCGTTCCCGGTCATGCTTGCTCTCCCATTCCCGGTCACGGTTGGTCTCCCGTTCACGCTCATTTTTTCTTTTCCATTCTTTCATAACTTCTGTTAGCCTATAAAACGTAAAATAGATTTGCCAAGACTATATATATATATATATATATATGAATGTTTGTGGGTTAGTTTGTCTATTATAGAAACGGGAAAGCGACCCGGAACGGACAGCGAGCGGGAACGGAAAAGCAAGCGTGAGCGGGAATGGGAGAGCAAACGTGAGCGGGAAAGCGACCGGGAGTGGTAAAGCGACCGGGAGCGGGAAAGCGACCGGGAGCGGGAAAGCGACCGGGAGCGGGAAAACGACCGAAAACGGGAAAGCGAACGGGAGAGAAAGAGACAAACATTAGAAAAACCTCTAAAAAACCCGGGCAACGCCGGGTATCTCCGCTAGTACATACATAAACACACACACAGACACACATACATGCACATACACATACATACATACACACATACATACGCACATACATATATATATAGTTCCCGCTCGCTCACCCGCTCCGCTCATTTTGTGACGGATTTCAAATTTTTTTTTTTATTTGACTTTTCCCTTGACTCTCAAGGTTGTGTGAAAATTTCATTACGATCGGATGAATGGTGTAGCAATGCATAAATGACATTAACATACATAAATACAAACATTCATTTTTATATATATAGATATATATATATATATATATATATATATATATGTATATATATATACACACACACACACACACACACATATATATATATATATATATATATATATATATATATATATATATATATATATATATATATATATATATATATATATATATATACATACCTAATACATATTACTATTATTATATCAGTATTAAACACTTGGTCTATAAGAGTGTAAACTAATGTAAAAAAAACTGTACAATTATTCAGGTTGTCCGAGTTATCTCAATTCTTTTAAATGCGATGCATATGAAAAAGGACAGTGTTCCAATAAAAACCAAAGCTTTATGGACTTGAAATGCGAAGAGTGCCTTCCCGGCTTTCAAGGGTTTGCGTGTGACATGAGAAGTAAACATAATGTCAATATGCATTTATTGCTAATACGAGAACTTATTTTAGGTTTTCAATGCTATTTATGTTATAATAAAGGTTAATTCCCATGAAAACTGCAGTTATACTAAGAGATTATCCAGATGATCATTTGTCCAAAAAAGCTTTGGAGACAGCAGAAAAAGTCATTTGAATATACAAAGAACCTGACTGAAAAAACAAATTAAAATGGTCGCGACGTCGACTGTTCTTTGTCAAGTTAGAAAAACATCTCGTCAAACCAGAGATTGTTCGTTGCCTTGAGACACGCAACTTGGCAAAAACATCACAGATGCAAGCAACATCAACAGTTGCTGGCTAGTTAAACTAGACTAGCGAAATGACGGCTACCACAACAGACACGCCAAAATATGGCTGGGTTGTTGCAGCATCTGTCCATGAAAAAAACCCCAAAAAGTGCGGACATTTTGTGAACTGTGTGAAAAACAGTCGGCAATAAACATTTTTTTTACCAAAATATTCTGCAACAAATGCAAGTAGTAAAAACACAATTCACTGTATTGATGTATCAATACATGCTGTTTTTTGCTAGTAGAAATACAAAAATGTACTTTCTTATTCATAAAATTAAAACACTTTTTAAGCTTAATAACAACACATTTATGTGCCAATATTTGATTAATCACAAGATCAATTTTTACACGATCAGCATGTTCGAATGGAAACGGTGCTTGCGAGAACAGCGACTGCCAAAACGTTCCATTTCTTGGTGGCCAATTGACCTTGTCGGAATGCGTGTGCCACCCTGGCTTTTTTCGATCAACGTGGTTTGACAGCTGTAGTGGTAACACATTTTAATGGAATATTTTTTCTTCAATTAATCTATATATATCGATATCGATGTGCACGTAAGAGCTACTAAAATTATTTAACAAATTGTTAAGCCGGTAGGGGCAAAAAAAATTGAATAAAAATAAAAATTATTATAATAATAATAAACTATTACGTACGGCTCTAGAAACTAAAAATTCATTCAGGCGTCGGCGCTCTGATTTAACATGTTTCATTCTTGAAAAAATTGTTCACAGTTGTAAGTGCTTCCAAAAAGATAAAAAAATATTTTATGGCGTGTCTGCACAAATGTGGATAAACTTCAATGTTCATGTATTTTTTTTAAAAATTCTAACAATTAAAAAATTTTCTTTAGAAATTCCAGTTTATCAACACGAAATTGGTCTTTGAATTTATGATAAGTTGCTGCATGTTTTGTAGTATAGTGTGTGATACTAACCTCCATCCTCTCTGTAAAGCCTTCAACTCATCTGAGAGATTAGTTTCTCGCACCTATTACTTACTTCCCTCACATCTCTCCATCTCTTGTCCTTCTTCATTGGTTACCTCTTAAATATAGGGTGATTTTTAAAATTTGCTTACTAATGTTTAAAATAAAAACTGTCTTTCTCCGCTCTACTTAACTAAGTTATTTCAAATCCCTCCTAAGTCTGGTCTTCGATCTCCTTCTCTTAGTCACTTTCGTACCTTTACTATTAAGCATTCCTTGGCTAAAAGCTCTTTTTCCTATTTTGTTCCCTATCTCTGGAACTCTCTTCCTTTTACTCTTACTAACTCTAACTCGCTCACACTCTTCCGTCGTGGACTTAAGACACATCTATTTAATAAGTTCATGTCCACATTCTTTGAACGCCACGGAAATAGCGCTATAGAAAAATGAAATGATTGATTGATTAATTGATTGTTAACATTATACGCTTTGCACACGGTAATTTTTTTCTAAACAAATGAGACACATAATTGAATTATTTTGCTCAATTAAAAAATATTCATTTGTTCAAGATGGATTAAATAGACGACCTCCGTGTCCAATTTCAGTTTAAAATCTACGTCTTTTATTAGCACAAGCGGAAACCATAATTAAAAAATTATATAATTAGGGTTTTGCTAACCAAGTAGTCAATACCGTTTTTATTAACAATGAGGCGGTAGTTTTAACCGTATTGCAATAAATTAAAAAAAAATCTAATTTTAAAAATTAAATTTATAACTGTAATTAGCTGCCCTATTCCTGAGCTACATTAAAAAATAGTTTTATAAACATAATATTCATTTGATTTTAAATGTTAGAGAGTGAAAACGCGGGCCACGGCTAAAGACAACGAGGGCCACTTTTTGGCCCGCGGGCCACGCGTTGGACAACCCTGGTGTAAACGTAGCTTTCTGCTGCATTGAGAATCGATCGTTCATGTCCAAGATTATGGCGTCCATAGCGGGAATGAAGACATTGAATCTGTAATATGTCTCAGGATCTTCATTCTTCGCAGCATTAGCTCGATATCTTGAGATTGCTAAAATGTCGGGGTCTAAATGTTAAATCTTAGTTCTTCAGTCATATTCATAATATCGAGAAACAGCAAATTGTAACTCCGCTTGCTTCATTTTCTTCAACCGTTTCAATGGAGGTCCACTTAATTCAGCTGACATCTTAATAACTATCGGCTTTCAGAAGTCGTATTTTTGAGAAAACGTATGAATTTTATGGATAAATACACAGATAAATGATTATATTACGAATTTATTCACGAGAAATACCATGGTGGCTAGCTAGAACTCAACTAGCCAAGTCGAAAAAACAGCTATTCAACGATAAAACATAAGCAAATTTAACATTAGCAACGATATAAACAGCCATAAACTTATGAAGTATTAGCAAATTGAACATATATTTGTACTAACTTAGATATCATTAACTGGATTTTTTAATTTGATTTTGACGAGGGGGGAGCAATTAGCAGAATACGTAGGGGAGCCATGGCCGGACTGGCCCCCCTGGATCCGCCCCTGTGTATATTAAAGTAATATCGCTGATTTAATTATCAACATCCGCTTGATCGACTTTATAGAATGTAGACCGTTATTATGAGGAACATTATGATTTTATTAGAAGGTATAAAAAGGCTTATCGAAGCTTCATTTATTATATTCCAATAAACTACAAAACCATACCAACAAACCCGATATTGTAACAATATATACTGAATGCATGAGACTGTTGATTAAATTATAGTTAAAATTTGTTGGTTTAGCATAACCCTAAACTTTTTAGTTTAAAACCATGTAAGAACAAAAATTGTTTTGATTAAGAAAAATTACTGCAATAGAATAAAGATAAAAAGTAATTTTATTAAATTAAATAATAATAGAAACTGAAATCTTACGATTATGTGAAATAGAATTATAACAAAAATTTAAATTTGAGAATAGAATAGAAATAGAACCAAAAATACTTTACTAAATTAAAAAAAAACACTGCATAAAAACTTTTTTAATCCAAAATTTTTTTTCACAAATTATTATTTAAAAAATTAAAAATTTTTTTTTTTGACCAAAACCTCATAAAGGCGCACATGTTCATTATTGAAATGCATAGTGATTATTTGTTCTGAATGTTTCAGACATTAATGAATGTGAAAATCCAAGAAGTTGCGATTTGACTACGACCACTTGCCAAAACGAGGATGGTTCATTTGCATGTGCATGCATAGACGGATATAAGAAGTTCAATAATACAGCATGTGTAGGTTAGTCCATGTAGTTCTAAAACTACATGGTTAGTTAAACAAGCATTTGAATATGGAATCATTTAGTTATTGTTGGGAAACGTTTTTTAATCTCAACAGTTTTATAAATTCAAGGTGGTTTATAAGGTGACTTAGGCCTCCGTTGATTTCAAATCAATATTTAATTATTATTTTCTACTTTATATTTTCTTTTTCAACTGCCATCTAACGAATGTAAAGAAAACCTAATACGTCCATTAAATTTAAATTATTATTTGTGTTAATTTATCGTATGCAAGAGTAGTTGTAAAGAGACTAAGGCGTTCATTACATTAAAATTAAATGTAATTATTGTTTATTTCGTTAGATTGCATTTTAGCAAATGTAATAAAAACCTTAACCCATTAAATTTAAAATAATATTTAATTATTTTCTACTTTTTAGTTTTTTTTTCAACTGCTATCTAGCGAATTTAAAAAAAAAACATCAGCCAGCAAAGTATACGATTTATCGGGAAAACTAAAAATGCTTTCGTTTAAAAAAAACCACCGTTGCGGATTTGACACTTAGTGACATATATAAACTACTTAGATCATCCATTCGAGCTGATATTCGATATATATAGGCTCGCTCCTCGTGAGAATGCATTCTATTGATGTTTAAACATTTTAACAAATTTTTTTTTAATTAAAACTAATAATCAACCTTGTTTTAAAACCAAAACAAATCAAATACAATTAAATAAACATTTACGTATATAAATTCCAAAAATGTCGTTGAAATGTTTTTTGGTTGAAAACGTGTTTTACACGGCATACTTGTTAAATCTCTCATATTACCTTCACCATCGGTATTGCTTGCTTTATTGCTTGCAAACTTTAAAAATTATTAATTATCCATGTTTCAAAACAAAAACAAATAAAATACAATTAAATAAACATTTGCATATATAAATTCAAACAAATGTCGTTCAAATGTTTTTTTCTTCAAAAACCTGGTTTTTCACGGCTTGTTAAATCTCTTATCTTAATTTCACCACCGGTCTTGCTTGCTTGCTTGCTTGTTTGCAAACTTTAAAAATTGAATTTTTTGTTTTCACTTCTTGATGGTTTCTGTTTCTTGTGTCCATGACTAAGGATGTCTGTGATTTTTTTTATTGTTTTTTTTTATGCTAGTGTTAGTGGCTTACTAGCCCTTCTGGCATTTTTCAATAAATAAATAAATAAATAAACTTCCAGTCATACAATCAACCTGAAATTTTAAATAAACGTTTGCTCCTTAAGAAATGCATTTTAGTATTACTTTAATTTGTTTTAAAGTTTCTTTTTTAATTAAAATAATTGATTATTTACTGTTTTGAAACAGTAACAAATTAAACATGAATAAATAATTAGTTAAAACTCATAAAAGTAAAAAATGCCTTTAAAAATTGCATTTAATGAAAAGCCGGTGCTTGTTTACTCTTAATCTATATATATATATATATATATATATATATATATATATATATATATATATATATATATATATATATATTGACTATATGTATGTATGTATGCGTGTCCTTTATGCATTGCTATACCATTCATTCGATCGTAATAACATATGAACTGCGACTGTAACACATATAAACTGCGGTTGCCTCTAACAGTTGTGCGATAAAAAAAAGTAAACTAATAGAAGAGGTTTTTGCCACCATGTATGTTTTTACTGTTTCGGACTAATGTGTGTCCAATATACAGACAGAGTGTAAATTATTAAAAAAAAACAAAAAAACTGGTATTAGAAAATAAAAAATTAAAAAGTAGAAACTCAGTTTCAGTTTTTTTTTTTTAAATTTTAGACAATAACGAGTGTTTGCTTAAGGACAGCTGCAACGCATCGTACTCAACCTGTCAGAACACACAGGGATCGTACTTCTGCAGTTGCAATGAAGGCTTTACAACAACATCCACTGGATGCATAGGTGCATTTAATTAATTGTTATAGCACTTTAAAATAATTAAAACGGTCTACGTTTTATGATTATATTCTATAATTCATTTTTGTTTTGTCCAATCAGTCTGTAAATTTAATAGAATGTGCAGGGCTGTCAAGAGGGGGGGATGGCGGGGATATCGCCCTGGGCCCCCCTCTGGTCTGAGGGCTCACCACCGTTGAAAAAAACACTATCGTTGAAAAAAACACTATCAACGCTTCTAAATTTGCAACAGATATCGCCGGGCTTGAGAATGTGACGTCTGCAGCGACAAATAAACCCACAATGTTTCAACTTGATTAGATAACGGGAAGTTGATATTTTTTAGTGGTATAGGGTCCCAACGCATGGCTCAAGTAAGCAAACACCATGAAGTTAATATAAAGGATAAATATTTTGCTATTTACTCGGTGGGGTGTATAAAGAATTTTTATAACATTACCAAAGCAAAATTTGACGAATATCGCCCCATCGAGATTTCCTGAGTTTACCGGTATGTTATTTGTTTTGTATCCAGGTACAAAATATGATGTGTTTAAAAACGTTTCTCTGCATTCAGTTTTTAAATAATCTTTTATATGAACTTTCAACGTGTTTGCTTGCTTGAGCCATACGTTAGGACCGCTTAATAAAATTATAACTTCTCGTTAGTTAACTGAGTTGAAATTTGGTGAGTTCACTTGCCGCTAAGGACTTTACATTTTCTTAATCTTTAAATTGATTGGACAAATGTTGTGTGAATTATAGAAAACAAAATCAATTAAACCTTCAAATTAAAAGAAAATTTTTTTATAGAAATGAACGATTAATCTTCAGTTTATTTGAAAAAAAAAACGGCATTTGATTTTTAAATTAAAAAAATTTTCATAAAAAATTTGTTTAATCCATATTGATTTGAAAGTTTCTTTAATTTTCGATTTTCATGTATTTTATTAAAAGACTGTATTTAATGTTTTCATATTTCATAGACTCATTATTGCCAAAAATATTTTTCAAAACAGTTTTAGTTGCTGAATTACAAAATTATAAAGGATTTTAAAAAAAACTAGTTTTTGTGGTGTTTTTTTTTCCTTCTAAATGTATATATTATTGAAAAATGTATTTAATATAAATTTGCAGATGTCGATGAATGTTATGCTCTCATACACAAATGCTATTCTGAGTTTTCTTTCTGCGTCAACACTTTTGGGTCCTATGTATGCAAATGCAGCAGAGGATACGAAGTAACGTTTGACAATTATTGTGAAAGTAGGTCTAATTTTTTTATTTGCTTTCAAGGTACTACTTTTTATAAAGCTAATTAAAATTGCTTATTGTAACAGTTCATTTCATTTTAACATCTCGTTCTATAATCTACTATAACTCTTATTGTGTGATTCTCCACTGTTGATCAATGAACTTACAATGATACAGTTCATTGTAAAATAATACTTTATCTGATTTGATTATATTTTATTCTATCTGTTTTTATCTTTATCTTATATTCATCTTTATTTCATATACTATAATTCATATTATGTGATTTCCCATTGTTCCAATCCAGTTTTTTTAGCTGCAATACAAATAAAAATTATATCATCAACTAAACTGCAAAAAAAAACAGTATTCATAAAAATAAAAAATTAGAATATACAGACTATAAAAAACTGTATTCTGCTCACAAAGTAAACCAGAACTAAACCACGATAAAGGTATGGAAAACTCAAGCAATTAAATTGTGATCTGTGACCAAAAAAAAACTTTGTATTTTTACATACTGTTCTATTTGTTTTAAAAAAAAGCTGTTAAAATAAAGGTGAAAGTCGTAGTGTTAAGGAAACCTTTTGTGAAATACGCTTTAGTGGCGCCAGGAAAAGCTCAAGTTTATAGGATCACAGCTTTATTTGACAACCCAGAGGTGTTTGTGAGTCTATTTTCAGTTACCCAGTTTGATCCAACCAAGAAACTGTCTTATCCATATCCATCCTAACCCAATTTATTGCTAGTAGTAATAGTAAAGTCTCAAAAAACTACCTGGATCTCCCATCAAATAAATTTAGTTGATTCAATTTTATCAGAAAAAAAAGCGAGACCATGTCAGTTAGAACGTGTCCATTGAAGACAAGTCCTGCTCAGATTAAGTTGAACCTGTATTTTCAAATATTAATTTATCTATCACAACGTTCAATTTTTAAATCATTTAATTCTCAAGATAATTTGAAAGATAAAAGAGAGTTGGCTTGAGCTGTGTGAGTGAACTCTTTTCTCAACGGAATTGCGCATTGTCAAAACTGAGATTTGAACCTGCGACGGCAGAATTATAGTGAAACTACCTTCACCGTCACGCTACGGCACTTGGTGCAAAAGACAAAAAACTCCTTCTTTGGTTTCCCTCAATGCCGGTTAAACCTTATCATGTCGAAGCTTACCCAAATGATTTTTTGTGTGATTTTTGAAGATCCAATCAATAAGATTTAGTTAAACTAATTGAAAATAATTATTTGCATTTTAGATATTGATGAGTGTTCTAGAGAAAATGTATGTGACAATACGACATCGGTTTGTTTTGACTCAGTTGGTTCGTATAACTGCTACTGTTTGGATGGATACGACAGCCTAGATGGTTTCTTATGCACATGTTTGTAATGGATCTTTGCATTAAAAATCCCGTTTTTTCATTAACAACCCCATTTCTTTATTAAAAACCTGTTCTTTCATAAAAAAAACTAGTTTTTTCATTAAAAACCCGCTTTTTCATTAAAATGATAAATGTGAAATACAGTAAAAAATAAAAAATAAAATTATTCTCTTATAGTTTAAGTAATCTTTTGATTTTGTGAGTAGCATACAATGACGGTGGTGGCTAAGCGGTAAAGCGTTCGCCTGTCGCCTCGTAGGTCGGCGGTTCGAATCTCACCGGCGTCACCATCGTAGCTCCCTTAAGCAAGGAGTTTACACGCATTGCTTAGGTTGAGTGTCTCGCGGGGTTAATAACTCCTTTCACTAACCTTAAAAAAAAAAAAAAAAAAAAAAAAAAAAAGTAAAACATTTCAGATAGGGAAAAGTGTATCTGGTACAGAAAATGCCCAAATTATTTTGATTATTGAACTTAACTTTCTATAAGAAAAAACAAAATAATAGAAAAAACTAGTTAGTTTTTTTTTGCGCTATAATGAAATTTTAAACACATACGTACCAAACATATGCTATAAGTATTACATTTGTTTAATAACCAAAAATGTTTTGCAGTGGCTGAAAAAGATGTGGTACTTGAAGAAGAAATATATGATGATGTTCATCAGGCGGTGTTATCAGTGAAGGGTCGATTTGCAGCTGCAATTTTTATGGTCCTTGGCTTCCTGGCTGTCGTTATGGGCTTTGTTTCACTAGGCTATATTTCTTGTTAGTTTCTCAACAAACGTTTTAATATATCTATATTTCAAATTTGATTCAAAATTTAATGAATTCATTTAATAAACTCAACTCAGCGATTGATTTTACAGTTTCTGCCGAAAATTTCAGAGCACACGGCATGAAGCACGTAAAACGGCTTACTTACTGAAGGGCTGCTGATTAAATAGAATGTGTTAGGTGCGCATTGAAGATAGTCATTCAGTGTGTGAAAATTATTGTGTGATTCCATCACTGAGGCTATTATTGGCTGTTGGTTCAGCTAATCAAACTGAGGAAACATTTTTTTGACTTTCTATATCAGGGCTACGTTACTGAAAAATATTTAAAATAAATTCCACTAATATTCTTCAAGACACATCATAAGCTACGTCTTCAACCAGTCAATAACAAGCAGCTAGTCTACGCCGGTTAAACGATAACTGGAACAGTAGTAGTCAGTTTGACCATGGACTCCTAGATAGATAGCTATCTATCTAGGAGTCCATGGTTTGACACACATAATACACGAGCGGAACAACGTGGACGCTTAAAGAGATTTCAATTTAAGCCTTTGTAAAAGCTTTTTTATTTCATCATATAGATTGAAAAACCTAGCATCCATTCAAATAATAGGTGACAAGGTCTTGTTTGGATATTTGATTTTGACTCTCAGAAATTGACCTGATAGCTTTTTAGTCACGCCGATGTAGTAAAACTAAGTTTTTTTTTCTATAAATTGATTTTTGGTGCAGTTTCCTTTTGTCTATATCTGCCTAACTGGGCGACAAGGCACATCTTTTTCAAGACCCAGCTTTTTCAAATAAATATTTGCAGGAACCTTATAATAAACATGATTTTAATAACTGTATTTAATTTAATTTAATAATTAGGTATTTAGAACATTTACGTCATACTATCTGCTTTAAATAGCTAAGTTTGCAAATACTTACTCTAGTTAAACATGTATTTATTAACCAATTTAGTGAAACAGAGAAGCTTGACTGAAACTGAAAACAGTCAAGAATTCTGATCGTTGCTTATCAGGTTTGTAATATTAATTTATTATTTAAATAAACCTAAAAACCAAATATTAGATCAAACATACTACAAAAAAGCCTGTTGAATCACTAAATTAGCTTTTTATTGATACAATTCATACAAGTACATAGCAGTTGTTAGGGCTTCTTTTTTGAATAATTTATTTAATTTGCAGTGTTGGGAAAACGAAAATTGTAGCAACAAGACGACAGTAAAAAACATCATTATTTCATTGCAAATGATTATCTGAGCTTTTCGAAAACATTAAATGGGTTACGCATCATATTAAACTGTAAAAATAATAACTTAAAAAAAATCCGCTTTTTTGTTGCTTTAAATAACTTGCTTTCATCCTTTATTGAATTTCTAGCAAAAATAAAAATGTTTTTTATGAACCTATATTTTTGTTTTTGAGACTTTTGTATAAAATAGCTAAAATGACCTAAAATTAAAACAAAGTAAAAAAACTTACTATTACCATATTGCGTCTTCAAAAGTGTTCAATTTGTTCAAATCAGCTGCCTCACCAATCGAAAAGAAACGAACACGATAGATAATTTCGGCGATTGCCAGCACAAACTGATGGGGATCATGATGATGCTGTAGTGCTTCATCCTCTCGAAACGTTTAAAAAAGTTGTGCAACTTATCCAATTTCTGTTATTGTTGAAAGACTTCAGTGACAGGTGCTGGACTGTTCAAGAATGCAGAATGGCTGATGACACAAATGATTTGCTGATTTATTGTGATCAAGATTGTAATCACAACCCAATTTTGGTTGAGACGTTATCGGATATAAGACCAATGTATTTTTTTATTAAAATTGTCGAGGCTATTTTCAAACATGTCGACTAAAGTTCTAATGATGGTCGTGAGATTTCATTCTGCAAGAGAGATGTGGTTAGAACTTGAAAGATTGGTTGGTGGCAGAAACTCAACCGACAAACTCGACACTCTCGGAATGGAGTTTTTCAGCAAGATAGAGACGGAGATGTCGGTTTACTTGTCGAAAGTGTAAGCACTTTTCAAAAATCTCAATGTGGAGTTTTAGAAAAATGGTGTAGAAAATTTGCCAGATATTTTTACGATCATCATGAAAACTTTGAATTCTCTTTCAAATAAATATCTTTCATTTATAACAAGTTGAAAGATGATGAATGCATCTAAAAAAGATATCAACACACTCACCATAGAGTTCTGTGCTTTTCAAATAGTTTTTGTTAAATTCAAAGGTATCTTTAGTTGTCAGTCAAGATACTGTTAGGATAGGATCAAAAGAAACCAGCTTAAGAATTGGTGAAAATCAAGTTAATGATTTTCAAGGAATTTCATCAAGTCCCAGAAAATATCTAAAAATTGATGATTCAGATAGTTTATAAAAAAAAACAAGCTCAAGAATTGATAAAGATCAAGATGATGATTTTCAAGGAATTTCAAGTCCCAGAAGAAAACTTCGAGACCGGTCTCTCATCAGAAAACCAACAAAACTTGAAGATTATGTTTTGATTGCCGAAGGTCTTATCAATAAAAAGGTTGAGCCGCAGTCGTATTTTGAGGCAATACACTGTAAGTATAGGCGCCGGTTGCGTGGCTGCCTCGGCGTTTTTCGTTGGTTTCGTTGTTTCTTGTCGTTTTCGACCGCGGTTTTTGTCCTGAGTAGCGAGTATTTGTACTGCTTTGGGGTCTGCTGCAGTGAAAAGTTTTGGTTTTGGTATTGTTGGAGTTCTGAGGACTTTTTCACTTGACAGCTAATTATAATAATTTATTTGTATTCAACTGTCTGGCTTTCCAGCCAGCCCATCCTCCGTTGAAAACTTGAGCACGTTTGCTCCTACGCAACGTACTACTCCTATTCAAAGGTGCTGTCTTTGCTACGTCCGTCGTACTATCATGTCTCTTCGTTCACATAAACGTTCACACGTTCTAGACTCGCTGAAGATGTCAATGACTCGTGAAAAGTTGTTGCTTCTCAATGTTGAAACAGCTCGACCAGCCCATCACATTATCTCTGCTCTTCGCAAAAATCGTTTGCTTCGTCAAAATATGCATCCATTCTGGCATTACAGAGGGCGTCATGCTGGTGTACGGCGTGGTCGGAGCAATGACGTCCTACCGGATGACGAATTCGGCGAGCAACGAAGAAATGTTCCTGACCACTGCTCTCGTTCTTCTTCAAAAAACATTGTCTTCGGCCTTTTAAATATTAGATCTATAAACAACAAGTTGGATGCTCTCAATGAATTACAAATCGATAAGGAAGTTGATGTCATGCTCCTAACAGAAACATGGCACGACCATGACTCAGTATGCTTTCGTCGTTTTCTCACACAGGGCTACTCGGTTTTAGACTGTCCGAGGCCAAGACCCGAGAACGATGCGAGTCCACTTCTTTGTAATCATGGCGGAGTGGCCATAATCGCTTCTCCTGGACTTGCCCTAGGTTCCATGAGCTTAGGTATCAAGTCATCGTCGTTCGAATACGTGTCTGGTCGAGTTACTGATCGTTCATGGAGCTACATGATAGTCGTTATTTACCGTCCTGGAAAAGTTTCAGAACGCTTTTTTACGGAGTTTTGCGATCTGCTTGACAGAATCGTCATGAATAACGAAATCATAATCATTTCTGGCGATTTCAACATCAGATTGGATCGGCTTGATGACCATAACTCTTCGATCTTCAAGGACATTCTTGACGATCACGGACTTACCCAATGTGTGCATCAACCAACACATGTCAAAGGAGGTCTTCTTGACGTCGTAGCAACTAATATGCCGGACACAATGACATCAATGAAAATCATTGACGTCGATATTTCCGACCATTTCTTGATATTATGGACATCGTCATTCACACGCTCTCCAGCGTCCTACGCCACACGTTCTCATCGCTCATGGAGTAACTTTGACATTCAGAAGTTCCTGGATGCTCTTCGTTCTTCTCCGCTTGCGTCATCGGAATTGGAGCTCGATCTTGATTCTGCAACAGAATTGTACAATAATACTCTGAGCTCTATCCTTGAGGGCATGCTACCTCAACAACTCATTCAAAATAGACGACGACCGTCGGATCCATGGTTCGACGATGATTGTCGGAGAATGAAAAAGAAAGTACGTCACCTGGAGCGAGTCGCGCGCAGGTCACATGATGCTTGGGACACGTCCAACTGGCGAGGACAATACAGAAAGTATCGTGGGCTGATCCGTCGTAAGCGGATTGCTTTTTGGACCGAAAAAATCGCGTGTGTTCGAGGTTCTAGTCGTGACCTTTGGCGAGCACTAAACGACATCATGGCCAGAGGACGTGCTCCCATCAGTGCGTCCTTTACGGCAGATCAGTTTAGTCAGTTCTTCACCACAAAAATACAAAAGGTGCGACAATTAACGTCGGATGACCAGTCCTGCTCTATGCCCATGATGAGAGGTTCGGACACACTCAAGTTATATGAATTCGCACAGACATGCAATGCGGAGGTTGCACGACTAATAACGTCTCTCCCAAACAAACAGTGTGCGTCGGATCCCATTCCTACTTGGCTTCTCAAAGAAGCATCTCCCATACTTGTACCATTTTTAGTAAACATCTTCAATAAATCTCTCTGCACCGGTCAGGTGCCTCGAAACTTCAAGTCATCGTATATAACTCCGATCCTGAAAAAACAAAACTTGGATACAGCAAACCTGGCTTCATATCGTCCGATCTCAAATCTTCCGGTCGTATCAAAACTTCTTGAGCGACTGGTTCTATCAAGGGTCACCGAGTACGTCGAGGACGGCAACCTTTTCCCTGCTAATCAATCAGCGTACCGCCGTTTTCACTCAACGGAGACGGCGGTTTTGAAGGTTTTTTCGGACATCCTGGGCGCAGCAGATACTGGAGGGCTCACTCTTCTTGTTCTTCTAGACCTATCAGCGGCGTTCGACACCGTTGACCATCAAATACTCATACGGAGACTCGAATCATCGTTTGGTTTTGGTCAACTACCTCTCAATTGGATTCGCTCTTATTTGAGTGAACGAGTCTCGCACGTTAAAATAAACAATACAGATTCTCTAAAAACACCTATTTCCTGTGGCGTACCACAAGGGTCAGTCCTAGGGCCGATCCTCTTCATGATGTACACCAGCGAGCTTGAAGACATAATTGCTGGTCATGGACTCAGTAGTCACTTTTTCGCAGATGACACTCAAATCTACGGCCATTGTCGGCCTGGAGAGAGTACGGCACTCCAAACCACCATCTCCGCCTGTATAGACGACGTTGGAGCATGGATGCAGTCAAATCGACTCCAGTTAAACTCCAGCAAATCTGAAGCCATCTGGTTTACAACTAGAAGCCAGAAACTTCATCTTCCAAAAGATCCAGTTCGAATAGGTCTTGACATGGTGCAGCCGTCTGTGTTTGTTCGAAATCTTGGCATCTATCTTGATGCTGATCTGTCATCAAAAACACACATCAAAAACACTGTTCGTGCATGCTTCAATGTATTACGGCAGATAAAAAGTGTGGCAACCTCTCTCCCAACAAATTCTCGAAAAATACTTGTAACTTCCCTCGTCTTAAGCAAACTTGATTATGGTAACTCTATCCTGGTTGGGTCACCCAAACACCACATCAATCGTCTCCGTTCGGTTATTAATGCTGCAGCACGTCTGGTTACCGGTGCTCGCAAATGCGATCACATTAGTCCAGTTCTCGCCGACCTACACTGGCTGCCAGTGGACAAAAGAATAAAATTCAAGTTGGCGCTACTGGTATACAAATCTCTTAATAAACTGGCTCCGAAATATCTGTCTTCTTCAATGAACAGGGTGTCTGACTTCCCGGCCAGGAGGAGACTCAGATCCTCATCTTCGGCCTCACTCCATCTGCCAAGGACCAAAATGAAGACGGCTGGCGACCGCATGTTTGCTGTTGCCGGTTCCAGACTTTGGAACGAGCTTCCGACTACCATCACCTGCTCAGCGACGGTCGAAGAATTTCGAAAGGGTCTCAAAACGCATCTCTTCGTGGCCTAGAAGTCAACACTGACATTATGCCACGTTAAATTATTATCAAATTATTATCAAATTAAATTAAATTAATTCTAAGGAACATTGGAAGAGGGTCAAGTTGAAAGAGTATCAAGCCACGATCAACTTGCTGATCTTCTCACGAAACCTCTCTCTGAAGAACAAACAAAGTACTTAGCCAAGCAGTTTGAGTTAGGCTGATTACTTTGATTGTGTTTTAATTTGATTTTTTGAACTTGTTTGTTTCTTATGTGTGCCTGTGTGTGAGAGTGTTATGGTGTGCGCTTTCGTGCGCAAACCGCCGTGGCAATAACCAGTGAAATTGCAGTTTACTAGAATGGTTAATAAATACATATTTTTTTCAATGAATATTTTTTCGGACCACCAAGATCAGAGACTAGAATAACTAAGAAAACAGGTTTTTCAAATGGTGAAAAAATAGAGAGAACTAGCTAGAGATAGTGTGGCATGCAAAAAACAAAGGTGGACCAGCTACGCCACTGGCTAGAATTACCATAGATATATCTATGAGAATTACCCATTCTTTGTGTGCCATAGTTTTTTTTAACAGATGTTTGCAGTTCTATGAAAAATAACAATAAATTACAACATGCATACCTAATTAGAAAACGGAATACTAACATTATAATTTAACAAGAGATACAAACAAACATTTAATAAGAGAATAGATAACTAAAGAAAAAAACAATTATTATATAAAAATGATTTTTAAATGGCCTATATAAGGCAGCGCTACCAATGACCCTAAAACTAACCACTATTAAAAAAACCTTTTTTCAATCACTAACACGATACCATACTAAAACTAAAAACTACAATTTGTTGCCCCGGCTACCGGTGCCTACTGCCTTGTTAATAGTTATAACATACAAATACAAAAAGTTTAAAGTAACAATTATTCAAAGGTGGGCGAACAGTGCACAGTGGTTTTAAACTTCCTATTCCACTTCACGAGAGCTCTGTTTCTGCAGTAAGACTAATTCAGGCTTTGCTCATCATAATTGATGAAATCATTATGCTTACTAAACATGGATTACGCTGCATCGATAAAGTTTTTTGCGATATCATGCAGAATTCAAAGCCGTTCTGAGGTAAAGTCATGGTTATTGGAAGCAATTATAGATCAGACACTGCCAGTCGTCGCAAGAGGAACATAAACAGATATCTTAGAGTGTTGTATAAAATCAAGCAATTTATGGCAACAGTTAACAAAATTGGAATTGCTAACTAACATGCAAATTGGAACTCAAAATATTCACAATATTCAATGTTTTGGATTTAAAAGTTTGCCTTAAATACCAGTTCTTGTGAATTCTATCGAGATTCCTCGACAAATGATTTCAGATGAGAATATTATCAAACAGATTTACGGTAGTGATTTGGGAAACATGCCCGTTGAAAAACTTTCAAAACGTGCGATTTTAGCTCCAACAAACAAGGAAACATTAGTAATGAACAGAAAAGTAATCGCTCAGATGCCAGGTGATTTTCATCTCTATTATAGTGCCGATAAATTAATTTCCGAGGACGCAGTCGATGAATTGAACTATCCTTCGGAATTTCTGAACAATCTAACACCATCAGGAATGCCTCCACATATCTTAGCCTTGAAGTGTGAAGTAATAATTATGCTTCTACGCAATCTCAACCAAACCACTAGTTATATAATAATAATGATAATAAAATTCATTTGTATCTCAGTTAGAGACTACAGTTTTTTAAATGTTTAATATTTGAAGTATGTGAGGATTCAAAATTTAAACCAGTAAAGATAAAAAATAAATTTAAAAAAAGTTTTTATTTGCCTCTTTATCTGAGTCAACGAACTAAAATTTTTGAATCTAAAACAACCGTTACGCTCAATCTTGTACATTGTTTATTTCTTTCATAGGAAATCAAATTGATTAAATTTAACATGATGTATGGATTCAACGAAACCAATGAATACACTTGGACACGCCTACTTCACCTAGATTTGATCACCACAGACAAACAAACCAGCAAGACGAGGAAAGTTATATAAAAGCATTTAAATAAAAGCATTTAAAAAATGTTTGAATCAATATGGAACAAACAAATTTTTTACTAAACATTTTTAAATTTGAAAATTAAATGTCGCTTTTTTTTAATAAACTATTGATTTAAAATTTGTTTCTCTAAGTAAAATTTGTAATTTTTAAACTTATTTTAAAATTTTAAATGATTTTATTCTATAATTGACTCAAATGTTGTCCAATCAATGAAAATTCAAGAGAATTTAAAGTCCGCAGCAGCAAGTAAACCCACAAAATTTCAACTCGATTATAATGATCAAAAATATAAACTTTTTTTTTAATCAATCTATTTATACAAATAAATGTTTGTCTATCTGTATGTTTGTTAATGCATTTATTTGTTAAACCATTTAACCGATTGTAAGGAAATTTCCACACAACATTGAATAGACGAAGGTTTTTGTGAAAAAAATTGAGAACGGGCACAAAGTGAGTGGGAACGGAAGAACGAGTGGAAACAAAAGCGAGAGAGCAAGAGGGAGTGGGAACGGGAACGGAAAAGTGACTGGGAGCGAAAGAGCGAGAGAAAAAAAGCGGGAAAACGAGAAGGATCAGAGAGTGAGCGGGGAAGTGACCGGGAAATGAAGAGCATGCTAAAGGAAAGTTCAAAAGAGTAAAGACGTAGCATGGAAAGTTATTACAAAAATCGTATATTAATGATATTATATATTATAATTCTAATTTCGACACCTCTCACTTTTTTGAATCGCTACATTTTTTACTTACAATGTATAATATCATTCCCACTTACATAAATTATGGCTGTATCACAGCAATTATAATGTTTTTAACGCAAACAAATAAAACTTGTTAATTAGGATTATTTAAACCTTTTGTTTCTATCACATGCCGTTTCATACGTGTTGACTTAAAGCGATATAGGAGTTATAAAAATTTAAATCGTTCATAGGTCGTGTTAGTTTTATGGTTTGTGTCTGACGTAATCGTACATAATATCGCCCGTGTTTACATTTTAAAACCTTATTGAATATGTGCAAGTTAAAATCGATTTTATATTTTTTACATTTAGTCTCATTAACTGATGCAAATAATAGTTATTCATTCAATGGTAGTTTTTTTAATTTCTGAAGAATCAATAGTTTTTTCCTTTAAAATTTTTCAAAATGGTAACTTTTACTTAAATGATTTTTCAAGATAACTCAAGATATTTAGTCATACATAAAGATTTAGATGAAAGCTATTTTGAAATTCGATTCGAATTTTTTGGCTATTATCACATCCAAAGCATACAATCTGAAAACGGAGGTACAACTTATTGTTTCATAGGAAAGGCATTTTTGAAAATAATTTGACCGATCGCAGGGATTGTTTTTGTGTAATTTTATTGTTGTTAAATTATTTATATATTTTACCGGTAAATTTTTTTTACTGCTACAAAGAATATAAATAAACAAATGATATTTAATTTTTAAAATAACTATCCCAATCAATCAACATCTGAATTATACAGTCTCTTTGTAGATGTCCCGGTCTCCCACAACTCCAGCAGCGTGGTGAGCGATTCCTTTTCCAGTTAATTCCTTCGTTAATTACTCTCCGGACTCGATCATCCAGTTCATCTTCGTCCTCGCTTCCCAATTTTCTTACGTTACGAGACCTATCAGATGGCTCCACAGAGGCTTCATAATTTAATGCATTTGCCAAAGCCTCACTGGGAGCAGCTACGCGGGCAACCCTAAGAGCCTTTTGGGTTTCAGAGTTTTTCAAGGCAGCTATAAATCCATTCGTAATAATTGTGTTGAGGACATTTCGAGGGCACAAGGAGTATCCCAGATTAGCGAGCCGTTCTACGTCCACTTCCAGCTGTTGCAAGTTTTCTTCGGGTTTCTGGCGTCGACTCTTGAGTTGAGCTCAAAAAATTTCTGGCGCGTTTTGATTACCGCATCTACTCTCGAGAACCTTTACGATTGCATTGTAATCATTTCTATCTGCAATACACTCGATAATCTGTAAAGCTTCTCCCCTCAGGAAAATTACTAAATTTTCCGCCTTCTGCTGGCTGGTAAACCAGTTATTTTTCCTGGCAGCAATTTCAAATTGAGCTTTGTAGATTTGTTGTTTCTGATCTAGCAAACCTGAATGAGGAACATGACAGGAAAATCAGAAAGTACGATATCAGGGACGTCCACGAATGGATGAAAGAAAACAACCCAGGTCTGGCTCTCAACTTAAAGCCTGTCATTACAGCTTTTGTGTGCAATTGGAGGGGCTGTTGTCAGAGAAGTCTTAAAAGTTTTGGACTAGCTTTGGTGTCTGGAAAAAACTGTTGACTTACTATATGCTTTCAGTGTTATTAAATACTTACAATAATTGGAAATTTTTTAAATGTTGTATGTGGAGAGTAAGTCAGAGGCGTAACAAATTGAAGAATGTTGGAAAACATTGAATTACTAATTTGCATGAAATTGTATGTTTTCCTGAGTGTAGAAATTTCGTGGTTCAGATTTATTATCATCTCGGGGAAATCTCAGGCCCACGTGAGGACGTGAAATATTTTTGTCGTTTATAGGACATTTTATTCTTATGTTTATTTTGTCCTGACTCTAAATTAATGGATTTTTGAAATCTGAGAAAATAATTGATTGAACAGTAGTAGTTGTTGTTGTAGTAGTAGTAGCAGCAGTAGTAGTAGTAGTAGTAGTAGTAGTGAACAGAGTGCCATCAGATGTATTCATCAAGTGCATTAAAGTTCGCGCAGCCGTTCTCTACAACAAGCTTAGGGCGTCGCGGGGACGACCATTGGTCGATACGTCATGCGACGCTGGATGCAGAATACCTGAATCATTAGGACACATGATTCAAATCTGTCCCAAGAGTGATGGACCTAGGCGAAAACGTCACGACATCATCGTTCGCAAACTGGAAGAAAAATTCCAATCAAAGGGATTCATCACAAAAGTAGAACCGCGAATTAAAACCGAAATGGGCTTGAGAATTCCGGACCTTTGTGCATGGAAGGATGACCAATATTTTGTATGCGACGTTTCTGTTGTTTCTGATCTTGCAAACCTGAATGAGGAACATGACAGGAAAATCAGAAAGTACGATATCAGGGACGTCCACGCATGGATGAAAGAAAACAACCCAGGTCTGGCTCTCAACTTAAAGCCTGTCATTACAGCTTTTGTGTGCAATTGGAGGGGGGTGATGTCAGAGAAGTCCTACAAGTTTTGGACTAGCTTTGGTGTCGGGAAAAAATTGTTGACTTACTATATACTTTCAGTGTTATTAAATACTTACAATATTTGGAAATTCTTTAAATGTTGTACATGGAGAGTAGGTCGGCGACGCAACAAATTGAAGAATGTTGGAAAACGTTGAATTATTTTTTGCATGAACTTGTATGTTTTACCGAGTGTAGAAATTTCATGGTTCAGATTTATAATCGTCTCGGGGAAATCTCAGGCCCACGTGGGGACGTGAAATAAGGACTTAAGGATTCCGACCCTGGGCTGGATGGTGTGAAAAAAAAACATCTTTCTGGAGTTTCTGCGATGGACTGCGCTGCGCACATGTTGCTCTGGATGCTAATCGGTCTACCTCCCTCTGTGTTCAAGGTTGGAGTAGTTAGCCTCATTACAAAGAAAAAGAGTGCAGTTGACTCAGGAGATTTCAAACCAATAACTATGAGCCCTATAAGGAGTCGTCTCATTCATCGAGTTCTAAACAGGCGATTGCTTTATTTTTAACCTCTATCTTCCCGTCAAAAGGCGTTTCGATCGGGTGATGGATTAGCTGACAATAGTTGGTTGAAATTTCTCATCAAAAAGAAAAAGAAAAATAGTTTTTGAAATTGATAAGTAGTAGGAGGTGTAGGCTATTAATCCAGGAAATGGTTTTTATGTGTAAAGGGGCCAAAAACAAAACCAAACTCACGTGGTCAAGTTTTAAATTACTTAAAATACTGAAATTTGGTGCATTTTACCTATTATTCTACATTAATTAGAACATGAAATAGAAATACAGTATATTAATTTTGTTGTAATCACAATTAGTAGGACAGTCATACTTACATCTATATAATACTATATACCTATATAAAAATGAATGTTTGTATATCTGTATATATGTATATGTATATATATATATATATATATATATATATATATATATATATATATATATATATATATATATAGCTGGGTTACCCGGCGTTGCCCGGGGATTTTAAAGGTTTTATATCGTTTTTCTCTCTGGCTCCCGTTTCCTTAAACGCTCGCTTTCCCGTTCAAGGTCGCTTTCTCACTCCTGGTCGCATTTCTGCTCACGGTCGCTTTTACGCTATACCGCTCCAGCTTGCTCTCTTTTCCTGCTCGCTCTGCAAGTGTGATCTTCTGCAAAGGATTATTTTGATTGACTAAAGCTGAAAAAAAGAATGTATTAGTTAACGCTGCAATAATGTTAAAATCCGCTCATATATCTCAACAGGTTATATTTATTTTAAATACTTGTAAGATTATAAATGCTTTATCACACACTGTTCAACAGCTGCTTTTCGAAAAATCGCTAATTTTACTTTTTGAGTTCTTAGTTTTTAAGTGTCATGTCTACAGAAAGCATATAACGCTACATGTGACATTTTCGGAGATCATCAATTTGGAACAATGAAAGAGTAACACTTTTATTTAGCAAATGATGCAATTATAAATTGAACAAAACAACAGCAGATTAATAGGCTTGAGAACTTTGTTCATGATTTTGTTGAAACACAAAAATACTGAGCTTGCTTTCATTTCTTTCAAATTTCATGCACCTCATATATCAGTGAAACTTTTACAATAAATTGCTATTGCATGTAAGATTTTCTTTAAAATGTAATTTTCTAATTTCCTCTGAAAAGTAAAAAATAAAATAAGACCAATAAATTAATTCATAATCTTATAGTCATAACTACTCGTCAATAATAATGGTTGTAATGCCATCACATAAAAAAAAACCTGCCCAAAAAAATTTCTCATTTACCGATAGGCTGATAGCAAGCTCGTCAGTTTAGGAAACCATGATGAACAATATTAGATAAGGAACAATTGAAGTCAGAAGCCTTGAACGATAAATATGAACAATGAATTTAAATTTATTTTTCCAATCTGCAACTCCTTTTTGTAAAACACAAAATAATAGAGCATAATGATAATCTTACAATAATTAATAATAATATAACATAATTAATCACGTGCAATGCAACAAACGAATCTTTCAATTTGTTTCGTTTGTTGCATTGCACGGGAACGGGAAGCCAACTAAGAGCGGGAAAAGGAAAGCGACCGAGAACGGGAAAGCAGCCAGGAGCGGGAAAGCGACCGGGAGCTGGAAAACGACCGAGAGCGGGAAAGCGACCGGGAGCGGAAAAGCGACCGGGAACGCGACGGGAACGGGAAAGCGGAGAAGGAAACGGGAGCGAGAGAGACAAACATTAGTAAAATCTCTAAAATCACCGGGCAACGCCGGGTACCCCCGCTAGTTTAGTCTAAAAACTAAAATTGCAATATTTTTATTTCTATTTATTTTCGTCATTATTCTATTGTACTACAAACGATTGCGTCTAAATCGTCTAAAACTAGTAGAAAATAAGCAGTGCGACAGTGTATGAACGAACATGTAAATAAAGATTAGATCACGTGACTGTTCATCGTATCGGTGATTCGCTGGCAATTTACAAACTGGCTAAACTCAGTTTGATGTATTTAACAGCTATATCACATCTACAAACTCCGATTGTACCCGGACTTGTGTCAGATTTGATCGGGTTGTGTCAACTCACGTTTGTCGATGTGAATAGGGCTTAAGTTGTGTTGCTACAAAACTATCCGAACGGCGCACGACAATTCCCGAACAGGGCCACCAGCGTCCGCCAAAGCGTTGCCGCGAGAAACGAAGTTAGACGAGCGTGCACGACAACTTCCAAAATCAGTTTCGGTTTCGGCAAAAGTTTCGGCCATTTTTGGCCGAAAACGAAACTACCGTCGAAACTTGTTTTTTGCCAAAACCGAAACAGAAACCGAGCTTTCGGTAGGACACTAATGTTAATATGTTATTTGAATTTTAAGTAAAGTGATTCTATTAAAAAGCATCAGGAAAAAATTTACAATTTTTTTACGAAATCTTTTTCTAAGTGGCAAATGTTGATCACGAATAATTTTGTGCAAATTCCTTAATTGGTTCTGGAGTTATTTAGTATATCAAAATCTACCCATTTGCTTTTTGATATATAAGTATCTATAGATAGTATAAAAATTGCAAATATTTTCCGAAAAAGTTTTCCACTTTTTATTGTTATTTGACAATATTTAGTATTTGTTGCATTGTGAAGTTGAAAATATGGATCACAGCATTTTGTGTGCAGTGGCGGATCTAGAGGAGGGGAACCCCGGGGGCTTGGGGCCCCCACTTAAAGTTTTCAAAAAAATAAAAAATTGCAGTTTTTAGCTTAAAGATTAAACAGTTCACTGACGCAGTCACGAGGCAGCTTAAAGGGTCCGTAACTTTCTGCAAATAGTTGAAAACTGGCTGGCTAAAACAATATTCTTCAGCTGATTTCTGTAGGGTTTTATGCAGAACATCAAAACCGGCATAGAGCAGGTCATTGCTGTTCGTAATTTTGCATCGCAATGCTTCTTTTGCCTTCAAAAAAGGAGGCATTCCGGATAAAAAATTCTATTGAGTTTTCATCAGTGCAAGACAAAAAAAAGAATTAAAATGCAAATGTTCTCACCGATAGTTAAAAAAAAAGTAAAGAAAAAATATCTTCATTCCATTCTTGGACCATTTCATCAACCAGCTGAAGGTACAGTTTAAGAAGGAAGACGATTTCCCATAATAAACGCAATCACTCAAAGTTATCCTTGTAGCCATGAAAAAATCTCGCAGCCCAAAACCAGAAAAGAAATCGAACTGTTAGAGTTTAGCTTGAACAGTTCCAGTTTTGAGGTTAAAAATTAAAGAGTCTCATTTGGTCAATCCCACAAAAACGTCTACCAAAGGACATGTAAAAGACATTCACATCGAAAAAAAATATTTTGCCCTCTGTGATAAGAGATAACTTTTTCCGTCTGATTGAGATGATCTTACTATTAAATACATCAGCTAAAAATTCATTTTCAGCTTTGACGTAACTGATAAAAAAAGTGTTTTGTGTTGATTTTGCTTCAGAAAAAAAACAAAATGCAGAAAGAAAGGAAGAGAAAAAGAAAAAAAGAATGAGAAAAAGAAAAAGAGAGTAAACAAAAAGTTTTATTTCATTTTTTCGTTTGGTTTTACTGAATAAAACATTTAAGATATCTTACAACAAGCTGCATAACAACAGTAATCAAATTAAAAAAAAACTAAAAAAATTCGGGCCTGCCCTTAAGAAATTGCTGGATCCGCCACTGTCTGTGTGTTATATCGAAATGTTTTTTTGGCTTGATCGACTAATTGATAACGTTGATAATCAGGCCAAATTATATGACAATCAAAACAATCGGCTTTCACAATAATTTGCAGACATTTCCTATAATTTCTCAAGTGCTGAAGATTCTGAAGATTGTAATGAAAAAAAAATACGACCTGATACGTGTCATAGTACATTTCTGCGCTACTTTAATAGTCGTTCAAGAACACGGGACAAAAAATATGTCATTAGAGGCTATGGTTAATATAAATGTTTATCCTGTTAAATGCAAAACATTAAAAAACCAAAAATTGAAATTTTAAATAATTATATAGGGGCAGCTGTGAACCATTTTGTTGGTTGCTACGACAAACTTGAAATAAGTAACCAGGAGTTCAGAGTAAAGTCATTTCCAGAATGTTACGAAAAGTGTCAAAAAGAAGGATTTGTGGCCCTTCAAGTTTGTCGCAATAGTATTAGCTCAATTCACGATCAAATCATTTAAATAACTTTTATTTTGAAGACTTCTAGCTGTTTTTGCTTTGAATTTAACAAGAATTTAGCTTCAGCACAAAGTTCATCAAAATGTTCTAATAAACTTAAAGATGATGAAACAGCAACCGGTGGAATAGGATATTATGCAGTTTACGCAGGTTTGTTTTCTGTTAATTGAATTAGAAGAAGATTAATTTTAGTTTTACTTTTTATTATTGTTGTTGTTGTTGTTGTTGTTATTATTATTATTATTATTATTATTATTATTATTATTATTATTATTATTATTATTATTATTATTATTATTATTATTATTATTATTATTATTATTATTATTATTATTATTATTATTATTATTATTATTATTATTATTATTATTATTATTATTATTATTATTATTATTATTATTATTATTATTATTATTATTATTATTATTATTATTATTATTATTATTATTATTATTATTATTATTATTATTATTATTATTATTATTATTATTATTATTATTATTATTATTATTATTATTATTATTATTATTATAGTGCCAGGTCAATATAATCTATACGACGGTTGTTTGGATGATTCTTCCAATTCTCGAGACCTAGATTTGAATGTAGAAGAAAAATTGTGTACGAAAACAAAACTCTATTCTGGTAAATAATTTTTCTTAGTTTAAATGCAAACAAGAATAAAAAAAACTATCAATAGTAATTCTGAAATGATTTTGTAATTCATTGAAAACGATAAATTCGATATGCACTCAACCAGAATAAATAAACCGCATTACATGTAATTAAAGTTTGTCTAAGCCGAACAACTGCAAATCATAATACTTTATTTTCTGTCTATCTTTTCAGTAATGAAAAATGTGTATGAATATATATGTTATGCTTGACTAAACGGAAACGTTTATGAGCAAAATAAAAGTTTCATATAAAAAGATAAGGGAGTGACGTAGAAATAAAAAAAGTCAGTATTAACTCAGATAAATGAGTTTGAAACATCGCATCACCTATTTTACGGTCTCTAGCAGCGTAGAGTGTTATTGCCTTTGCAGTTAATATGCGAAATTTTTTTAAATCAAACAACATCTATTATTCAAATTAGTTGTTTTTAGCAATGTTTGTATACTAAAGAAATGAGTCGACAGCCATTTTGTGTAGAGTAGATAAACAACTAATCAGTTTTTTATCTACGCAAAATGGCTGTCGTCTCATTTCAATAAAAATAAATATGTTTTTATTTCCAAAGAACATATATACACGCACGAAAACAAAACAAAAACTAAAATTATCATCTATCACAAAAACTTCTATATTACTTTACTACATTAAAATGTTTGAAACTTAAAACTTAAAAAATTTAATAAATATTATAAATAGCTTTATTATTTCTAATTAAACAGACATTAAATAAAATTACATTATTTTATAAATAAACTATAAAATATATTTTATCAGTTTAATTACCAAATTACAAATTTCATATTCTTTGTTTCTATGAATGTCGCTTTATAAGTTTTGCTTTGTTTTATAATTTTATTCCAAAATGATAATTTTGTCCGTGGTTTGATTGTTGTTCTATCGATCAAATGATTTTTTAAAACTTATCAAACAGTTTGAAATTCAGTTAGCTTTTAATTTCCTATTATTTGTATTTGTTTACTTTTTTCTATTAAAATTAATAACTCCATTAGTTTGTTTAATTGTATTTTAATAAACTGAAATAATGTTGTTTTTAGTTGTTTCATTAAAAATTAGGTTTAGTTTTCAATTTAAAGAGGTTCATCTCAACTTAAATTTTTATTTATGAACATTTTTCGTTAAACAAAGGTGCCACATAAAAAAATCAGGTTTTTTTTAAATTTCTTTTTATTTGTTGGAATTTAGTGGGGCCATAGATATCTATGAATGGTGTTTTATAATTGTTGTTTTAATTTTATAACTATATTTTAGCAATTATCAAAATTTAAAATCCAGCATACGATTCTTTATTAGTTTTGCTTAATTTTGAGGATTTCAACGTTTTCAAACTATGAACACCGAACAATTAAGTATTTCTATAATTGTATTTAAAAAAAATTGAATTGTTTTAAGAAATTTTTCATTGGAAAATAGATTGAGTGGTTCAACTTTTTGTATTTGTTTAGATATATATATATATATATATATATATATATATATATCTTAAATAAAAAAAATTAGGTTTAGTTTTCAGTTATATATATATACTAGCGGGGGCACCCGGCGTTGCCCGGGGATTTTAGAGGTTTTTCTAATGTTTGTCTTTCTCGTTCCCGTTTCCTTCTCCGCTTTCCCGTTCCCGTCGCGTTCCCGGTCGCTTTTCCGCGTATATATATATATATATATATATATATATATATATATATATATATATATATATATATATATATATATATATATATATATATATATATATATATATATATATTATATATATATATATATATATATATATATATATATATATATATATATATATATATATATATATATATATATATATATCTATATATATAAAAATGAATGTTTGTATATATATTAATGTCCTTTAGGCATTGCTACACCATTCATCCGATCGTAATGAAATTTTCACACAACCTTGAGAGTCAAGGGGAAAGTCAAATAAAAAAAAAATTTGAAATCCGTCACAAAATGAGCGGAGCGGAGCGGGTGAGCGAGCGGGAACTATATATATATGTATGTGCGTATGTATGTGTGTATGTATGTATGTGTATGTGCATGTATGTGTGTCTGTGTGTGTGTTTATGTATGTACTAGCGGAGATACCCGGCGTTGCCCGGGTTTTTTAGAGGTTTTTCTAATGTTTGTCTCTTTCTCTCCCGTTTCCTTTCCCACCTGCTTTCCCACTCCCGTTCGCTTTCCCGTTTTCGGTTGTTTTCCCGCTCCCGGTCGCTTTCCCGCTCCCGGTCGCTTTCCCGCTCCCGGTCGCTTTCCCGCTCCCGGTCGCTTTCCCGCTCCCGGTCGCTTTCCCGCTCCCGGTCGCTTTCCCGCTCCCGGTCGCTTTACCACTCCCGGTCGCTTTCCCGCTCACGTTTGCTCTCCCATTCCCGCTCACGCTTGCTTTTCCGTTCCCGCTCGCTGTCCGTTCCGGGTCGCTTTCCCGTTTCTATAATAGACAAACTAACCCACAAACATTCATATATATCTATACTAGCAGTGCCCGTAGCGGCTTCGCTCGCATGAAATTAGAGAATTTGAACCGTGCATACATAGTAGAGTACTGCACGGATCAATTTTTTAGGTCTCGGCTCGGCCCGTCGACAACTTGGCCCAGCCCGTTTTAAAAACCGAATATCCTGGCCCGGCACGGCCCGTCTAATATGGGCCCGGCCCGTTTTTACAGGCCTAAAAGTTCTATATACTTGATGAAAAACTTCGGCCCGTCCCACCTTGACTTCAGGTTTAGCCCGGCCCGTCTGAACACCCTAAAATCACTAAAATGTTTATATACTTGGTTAAAAATCTCGACCCGTCCCACCTTGATTTAAGGTTTAGGCAGGGCCTTATGAAGACCCTAAAATAACGGCTTGGCCCGTCCGTCCGGTGATAAACTGAACTCATCTACTTTTGATCGGCACAAAACCTCAAAATACCAATTTTCACATCTGTAGCACTTACAGTTTTTGAGTAGCAGTTATTTTAAAATCAAATAACCCTTTTCCACTTCACATTTGAGGTCCTGGAAACCAAATTTTCAAAAAATGGTGAAACACGTATATCATTATTTTTAGAGTAGAAACTAAATACTTATTTTACTTTTGTAGCATTTACAGTTTTTGAGTAGCAGTTACTTTAAAAACCAAGTAATCCTATTTTCCACCCCATATTTGAAGTCCTGGAAACCAAATTTTCAATAAATGGTAAAACACGTATACCATTATTTCTGGTGTAGAAACCAAATACTAATTTTTACTCCTGCAGCATCTACAGTTTTCGAGTAGCAGTTACATTAAAAACCAAATAACATTATTTTCCATCCCACATTTGAGGTCCTGGAAACCAAATTTGAAAAAAATGGTAAAACACGTATATCTTTATTTTTAGAATAGAAACTAAATACTAATTTTTACATCTGTGGTATTTACAGTTTTTGAGTAGCAGTTAGTTTGAAAAACAAATAACCCTATTTTCCACCCCACATTTGAAGTCCTGGAAACCAAATTTGCAAAAAATGCTAAAACACGTATTTCATTATTTAGGGAGTAGAAACAAAATACTAATTTTTACTCCTGTAGCATTCACAGTTTTGAGTAGCAGCTACTTTAAAAACCAAATAACCCAATTTTCCAGCCAACATTTGAGGTCCGGGAAACCGAATTTTCAAAAAATGGTGAAACACGTATCTTTTTATTTTTCAAAAAGAATGTATATATAAATTTCAAAATCTCCTCATTTTTGGTTTTCGAGATATACATTGTTTTAGAAAAAAGTTTGTTTTCCAGTTTTTTCCCCTCAGGAGCAAAATTTTCAAAAATCCTTTCTTAGCGGATGTTTACGCTATAAAAGTAATATAAGTTCCAAATTTCACGTTCCTAGGATGAGGCGTTTGAGCTCGGCGTTGATTATCAGTCAGTCATCAGTCAGTCAGTCAGTCAGTCAGTCAGTCAGTCAGTCAGTCAGGACATGTTCTTTTATATATATAGATATATAAAAGAACATGTCCTGACTGATAATCAACGCCGAGCTCAAACGCCTCATCCTAGGAACGTGAAATTTGGAACTTATATTACTTTTATTGCGTAAACATCCGCTAAGAAAGGATTTTTGAAAATTTTGCTCCTGAGGGGAAAAAACTGGAAAACAAACTTTTTTCTAAAACAATGTATATCTCGAAAACCAAAAATGAGATTCTTTTTAAAAAATAAAAAGATACGTGTTTCACCATTTTTTGAAAATTCGGTTTCCCGGACCTCAAATGTGGGTTGGAAAATTGGGTTATTTGGTTTTTAAAGTAGCTTCTACTCAAAAACTGTTAATGCTACAGGAGTAAAAATTAGTATTTAGTTTCTACTCCAAAAATAATGAAATACGTGTTTTAGCATTTTTTGAAAATTTGGTTTCCAGGACTTCAAATGTGGGGTGGAAAATTGGGCTAATTGTCTTTTATAGTAACTGCTACTCAAAAACAGTAAATACCACAGATGTAAAAATTAATATTTAGTTTCTTTTCTAAAAATAAAGATATACGTGTTTCACCATTTTTTACAAATTTGGTTTCCCGGACCTCAAATGTGGGTTGGAAAATTGGGTTATTTGGTTTTTAAAGTTTTAAAGTAGCTGCTACTCAAAAACTGTGAATGCTACAGGAGTAAAAATTAGTATTTAGTTTCTACTCCAAAAATAATGACATACGTGTTTTAGCATTTTTTGAAAATTTGGTTTCCAGGACTTCAAATGTGGGGTGGAAAATAGGGTTATTTGTTTTTTAAAGTAACTGCTACTCAAAAACTGTAAATACCACAGATGTAAAAATTAGTATTTAGTTTCTATTCTAAAAATAAAGATATACGTGTTTTACCATTTTTTGAAAATTTGGTTTCCAGGACCTCAAATGTGAAGTGGAAAAGGGGTTATTTGATTTTAAAATAACTGCTACTCAAAAACTGTAAATGCTACAGATGTGAAAATTAGTATTTTGAGGTTTTGGGCCGGTTAAAAGTAGATGAGTTTAGTTTATCACCGGACGGACGGGCCAAGCCGTTATTTTAGGGTTTTCATACGGCCGTGCCCAAACCTTAAATCAAGGTGGAACGGGCCGATATTTTTAACCAAGTATATAGACATTTGAGTGATTTTAGGGTGTTCAGACGGGCCGGGCTAAAACCTGAAGTCAAGGTGGGACGGGCCGAAGTTTTTCATCAAGTATATAGAACTTCTAGGCCTGTAAAAACGGGCCGGGCCCATATTAGACGGGCCGTGCCGGGCCAGGAATTTTGGTTTTTGAAACGGGCTGGGCCAAGTTGTCGACGGGCGGAGCCGAGACCTAAAAAATTGATCCGTGCAGTGGGTACTCTACTATGTATGCACGGTTCAAATTCTCTAATTTCATGCGAGCGAAGCCGCTACGGGCACTGCTAGTATATATATATATAGTCTTAGCAAATCTATTTTACGTTTTATAGGCTAACAGAAGTTATGAAAGAATGGAAAAGAAAAATGAGCGTGAACGGGAGAGCAACCGTGACCGGGAATGGGAGAGCAAGCATGACCGGGAACGGGAGAGCAAGCGTGAGCGGGAACGGGAAAGCGACCGGGAACGGGAAAGCGACCGGGAACGGGAAAGCGACCGGGAACGGGAAAGCGACCGAGAACGGGAAAGCGACCGGGAACGGGAAAGCGACCGGGAACGGGAAAGCGACCGGGAACGGGAAAGCGACCGGGAACGCGGAAAGCGACCGGGAACGCGGAAAGCGACTGGAATCGGGAGAGCAAGCTTGGAAGGAAACGCGAGCAAGAGAGAAAATCGATAACAGAACTTCTGAGCGGGAAAGCGACCGGGAGCTGGAAAACGACCGAGAGCGGAAAAGCGACCGGGAACGCTACGAAAACGGGAAAGTGGAGAAGGGAACGGGAGCGAGAGAGACAAACATTAGAAAAACCTCTAAAAACCCCGGGCAACGCCGGGTAACCCCGCTAGTATATATATATATATATATATATATATATATATATATATATATATATATATATATATATATATATATATATATATATATATATATATATATATATATATATATATATATATATATATATATATATATATATATATATATATATATATATATATACGCGGAAAAGCGACCGGGAACGCGACGGGAACGGGAAAGCGGAGAAGGAAACGGGAACGAGAAAGACAAACATTAGAAAAACTTCTAAAAACCCCGGGCAACGCCGGGTGCCCCCGCTAGTATATATATATAACTGAAAACTAAACCTAATTTTTTTATTTAAGAGATATATATATATATATCTATCTAAACAAATACAAAAAGTTGAACCACTCAATCTATTTTCCAATGAAAAATTTCTTAAAACAATTCAATTTTTTACCAATGCTTTTATTAACTCGTCGGCTCTGTTTCTCTGTCTGTTTCAAATCTTGCAATCAATTTTTGAGTCACTTCCTGATGATAGATTTTTTTCAAATTTTGCATACATGCTCAAGATAGAAGACAATGCAATATTCAATTATTAGTTTTACAATAAGTCAATTAATTTAGTTAATTTTCTTGAGGATTTTATCGAGGGGTTTCTTGAGGGTTTTCTTGAGGGTTTTCTTGACCACAAAACGCTAACCGACTGGTAGACTATTTTACCAAGTTAACACGAACCACACTCACTGACCGCGATTCTCAAGCGTGTACGAAATTTTCATGAAAATAGTTGAGATATTTAAATTCGATGCTTTTTGATGATATTTTTATTATTATTACCAATGCTTTTATTAACTCGTCGTCTCTGTTTCTCTGTCTGTCTGTTTGTTTCTCTGTCTGTTTCAAATCTTGCAATCAATTTTTGAGTCACTTCCTGATGATAGATTTTTTCAAATTTTGCATACATGCTTAAAATAGAAGACAATGCAATATTCAATTATTAGTTTTACAATAAGTCAATTAATTAAGATAATTTTAATTAATTTCGATATTTCGATATAATTAAGATATTTCGACTTTAACATAAAATAAAAGAGTAATATAAGAAAAAATTGATTGCAAAATTTGTGTTTTAATTACATATAAGAGCATTGGTTTTAAAAATTCGTTTTTAATTTACTTGTTTTAAATAAATATATACATATAGTTCCCGTTCCGCTCCGCTCATTTTGTGTCGGATTTCAATTTTTTTCTCTATATTTGATTCCCCTTGACTCTCAAGGTTGTGTGAAAATTTCATTACGATCGGATGAATGGTGTAGCAATGCATGAATAACATATATATATATATATATATATATATATATATATATATATATATATATATATATATATATATATATATATATATATATATATATATATATATATATATATATTTGGGGCTTGCAAGTTAACGCGCTATAAACGCGTTAATTTGTTAATAAATAAACGCAAGTTAAAAAATTTAACGTGATTAAAATTTTTAACGCACAAATTTTTAAACCAATTTTATATTGGATTTTATTCCTTCTGTTTTTTGTTCTATGTTTACTCACGTTATTTCTCGGTTCTCGAATAAATAAATACTTTGTTGCGGCAAATCGTTAAGTTATCGGCTTATGTTTGGGAGCTTTGTATAAATTATATTTTAAAATTATCTTCAGACATATTTAACGGAGCATATAGTTTTAAAGACGATTGAAAAAAGTAATTTGTAAATATTGTTCGAAAAAATTGACAACACTACAATATTATTTAAACAGTAAACACCTTTTTAAGGCAAACAAAAATAGCCAAAACAACTCTTTGTTATCAAAACAAATCAAAATAACGGAAAGTATAAAGTGGTTAAATAAGATAAATAAGCATATTTCGCTTTTAAAATAGGAAAAAATATAGTGGCAACTGTACGTTGGGTAGCCAGTTGCTGTCGGCCACTCAATATTGTCACAGATTCGGGGTTGGAAAATGTTATTAGAGCTGCATCGTCAAACTACAGCTATAAACATTCATGCCAAAACACAGTAAACAAATCTACAGCAACTGTTCAATGAAGAAAAGGTGAAAAAGAGGGATCTTTTAAAAATGGCAAGCAGTGTAGCTTCTCAGCTCAGGTTTGGCCCGGCTCAGCTGAAGACCCTAAAATCCTCGGCCCGACCCACTTTGATTTAAGGTTTGGCCTGGCCCGTGTGAAGACTCTAAAATAACGGCTTGGCCCAACCGGTGATAAACTGGACTTAGCTACTTTTAACCGGCACAAAACTTCAAAATACTAATTTTTTACATTTGTAGCACTTACAGTTTTTGAGTAGCAGTTATTTTGAAATCAAATAATCCTTATTTCCACCCCACATTTGAGGTCCTGGAAACCAAATTTTTGAAAAATGTTGAAACACTTATATCATTATTTTTTGAGTAAATACTAAATACTAATTTTGACATCTGTAGCATTCACAGTTTTTGAGTAGCAGTTACTTTAAAAACCAAAAAAAACTTTTTTCCACCTCACATTTGAGGTCCTGAAAACCAAAATTTCAAAAAATAGTGAAACACGTATATCATTATTTTTAGAGTAAAAACTAAATACTAATTTTTACTTTTGTAGCATTTATAGTTTTTGAGTATCAGTTACTTTAAAAACCAAGTAATCCTATTGTCCAGGCCAAATTTAAGGTCCTGTAAACCAAATTTATAAAAAAAATAGTGAAACACGTATATCTTTATTTTTAGAATAGAAACTAAATACTAATTTTTACATCTGTGGTATTTACAGTTTTTGAGTAGCAGTTACTTTAAAAAACAAATAACCCTATTTTCCTCCCCACATTTGAAGTCCTGGAAACCAAATTTGCAAAAAATGCTAAAACACGTATTTCATTATTTTTGGAGTAAAATACTAATTTTTACTCTTGTAGCATTCACTGTTTTTGAGTAGCAGCTACTTTAAAACAAATAACCCAATTTTCCAACCCACATTTGAGGTCCGGGAAACCGAATTTTCAAAAATGGTGAAACACGCATCTTTTTATTTTTTAAGAAGAATCCATATACCAAATTTCAAAATCTCCTCATTTTTGGTTTTCGAGATATACATTGTTTTAGAAAAAGGTTTGTTTTCCAGTTTCTTCCCCTCAGGAGCAAAATTAAAAAAATCCTTTTTTAGTGGATGCTTACGCAATAAAAGTAATATAAGTTCCAAATTTGACGTTCCTAGGATGATGCGTTTGAGCTCGGCGTTGATCATCAGTGATATATAAATGAATGTTTGTATGTATGTATGTATGTATGTATGTATGTATGTATGTATGTATGTATGTATGTATGTATGTATGTATGTATGTATATATGTATATATGTATATATGTATGTTATTTATGCATTGCTACACCATTCATCCGATCGTAATGAAATTTTCACACAACCTTGAAAGTCAAGGGGAATCAAATATAGAGAAAAAAATTGAAATCCGTCACAAAATGAGCGGAGCGGAGCGGGTGAACGAGCGGGAACTATATATATATGTATATATATATATATATATATATATATATATATATATATATATATATATATATATATATATATATATATATATATATATATATATATATATATATATATATATATATATAATTGCACTTTATTGTTTTTTCAAAATAACTTTTTAAATAATTTTTTAAAAATTTTTTAAATAGCCTAGGACCTATCCTCAGACCTACCAAATGTACACAAACTATTTTATAAAAATTGGTTCAGCCGTTTCGGAGGAGTTCAATTTCAAACACAATGATATATATATATATATATATATATATATATATATATATATATATATATATATATATATATATATATATATATATATATATATATATATATATATATATATATATATATATATATATATATATATATATATATATATATATATATATATATATATATATATATACATCCTGTGAAACCTTTTGACTAAAAAATGTCTTGCAGCTGTTTCAAAATGAAGGAGATAAAAAAATGTAATGATAAATTTTAAAATTTATTTTGCTAAGCTATTTTATTTAATTTAAAAAATACGCAGTTTGTCCAACTTTTTTGAGTGATTCGGAATGTAGAAACTTTAGAAAAAGACATTGCTTAAAGAAAGAAGATAACACCAAGATTCTTAATTGCAAATCTTGCCAGCCCGGTTACAGCGGTTTGATATGCGATAAGAAAAGTAATTTACATATTTTTTCAGTACTTTTTACATAGAACAAATTAGCCCTGAAAACCAGGGTTTTTCACAAATCACTTATATTTCAGAATTTCTCGGCTTTTCTTTTATTGCAGAAACTTTTCTTTTAAAAGGAAATTTGTTTTCAATTTATATATGTAAACATAGTTAATTTATATTTTCAAATACAATTGTTTTTTAAATTTCAAAATAGAGGTGTGCACGGTAGTGGGGAAAGCGGGATTACCGCGGATTTTGCGGTATTACCGCGGAAATGGGACGAATAAGGTGGGGATACCGCGGTAATGGGGATGAAGTTGCGGTGTTACCGCGGGGATGGAAACAAACGTTGCGGGACTACCACGGGGATGGGGACGAGTTTTTGCGGTGTCAACGCAAAAATAAAATAAGTTTTTTATAAAACAAAATTGTTTCCAATTAACCGCAAATGTATCGAGTCATACATATCATTGTTTATGTTTTTTAATCTTTGCAACGCGCTGTTGTTTTATCGCTGATATATTGAGTTACCGAAAGTTTTAAAGTCATGGGTTGCATTATTTGTTAAATTTCCAAAGTCCCAGTTCGAATTTTTATTTAAATATGGAAAAGGCTGAATATCAAAAATTAGCTGCAACAGTCGCCTTTACATTTCACTCTATAACCCCGGTGAAAAGCAATGCGAGAAACTCCAATTAAATTAATTAAAGGTTTGATTTTGATTAATTTGCTTTGACATTATTAGGTTTTACATAAAATTGAATTTTTTAATTTTGTTAGAGATCTATTAAAGCTCGTTCATGATGTAACACTACATTCTGGGCCCCACAAGTGCCACAAGATGACTTCATAGAACATCAACTAGTCAAAAATGAAAACATGAAGACAACTTTTATGCAAACTTGGGTAATCTTTCCTACGGACGGCCCGTGCCGAAAAATAGTCGTATTATTTTTATTTTGTTACAATAACCTAAAAAAACAAATTTAATACCAAATTTAATTTAAAAAAAAATATTTATCGTAATTTGAGAGACTTTGAAAACGGTAAGTAGTACCCTTCCAAGCACTATTTACATCGTAGTTGTGAGTGGTGAGGTACGATGATCGTATGAATAAAAAAAATAAAATTAGTTTATAATAAAATTTTATTTAAAAAACAAACTCAGTTATAAAAAAAATTAAATTTAAATTTTAAAACTTTTTCTATGTAAAACGATAAAGAACAAAAGGCGAGAGAAACAACGAACGAAGTCGAAGTATGTTGTTGTCCTTGTCACTTTTTCAGCGTTTAGGACCAATAGGAAGTCGAAGTAAACCCCGATAGTCACTTTATATAAGGTCGCTGCTATTGCCCCGGCGGTTCGCCGTGATTGCAATCTGTAAATTGCAATCCCGTATTAAAATGAAACTCTACCCCTAACCCTAACCTTACCCTACCCTTACCCTACCCTTACCCTACCCTTACCCTACCCTTACCCTACCCTTACCCTACCCTTACCCTACCCTTACCCTACCCTTACCCTACCCTTAACCCTACCCCTTACCCTACTCCTAACCCTAACCCTACCCATAACCCTATCCCTACCCCTATCCTAGGTAGTCGCATAAAAAGTTTCAATATAATTTTTTTTAAATTTTACTAATATTTTAAATAAAGGTACAAATTCTGAGTTTGAATATACTATATAGTTTAAAAAATAAAATTAATAAAAAGATCGCATACCGGCGCCTACCGCCGTGGTAATAGTTATAACGTTATATAACACGCTACGCGATTCATTCGTTTACACTTTTCCTTAAAACTCAAATTTTTTCTATGTAAAATTTTTTAAATTATAATTAAATTATTTATTTAATTAAAATAATTTTGTATAACATTTTAAATAAATTATTTATACAAATTATCATAATTTTTAAACTAGTGTTTACTTTTCATCGTGTTTATAGTTAATTATAGCCGAGAATTATGTATTAATCCGCCACACGGGCCGTCCGTGGGAAAGATTACCCAAACTTGTACTCTACAATTATTGTAGTACAATACAAACTCAAAAAGCTCAATTTCGAATGAGGTTTTATTATTAAACTGTCTTTATATTAAAAACATGAAAAGTTTCTTAGACTTCAGTAATAAGTTATAATTCAGCTTGTTCATTGTTATTAATTAATTATGCTTATATGAGCAACTAGTTTCACAATGTTAATAAGGTTGCTGACTATTTGGCATTCAACGATGAAGGTGCACAAGGCGATTTGCTGAGTTTTTTGGAAAAGAACTGGCCAAAACTGTCTCAAGTGGCAAGGATTATTTTGAGTGTGCCAGCAGCAAGCACCTCTTCTGAGAGAGCATTCTCTATGGATGGGTTAACCATTAGTGATCGAAGAACTGAGCTAGGTGGAAAAACATTGATAGACTTTTATTTAGTCATGGGCTTAAATAAATAAATTGTATTGAATCATATTACGGTGTTATTGCAATTCTATATATCAACACGTAAGTTATAGTTGCATTGAAATGATGTACGGAAAAATAATGACTAGTACAGAATTGATTAAAAATGGAGATGAACAGCACGGGGATGGATGGGGATGAAAGATTGGAAGACTGCGGGGATGGTTGGGGATGGGGATGAAACACTGCGGGGATGGTTGGGGATGGGGATGGGGATGACATTCACGGGGATGGTTGGGGATGGGGACGAAAAGTCGTCCCCGCGCACACCTCTATTTATTTCAAATTTTAATGAAAGTATATTTGTGAAGAACAAACCTATATTTCACATTTCAGCTCATTATGATGACGGGAAGTTGAATAATTTTCGCTTTCAAGGTTTGCCAACATTCAAGCAAGTACGCAATCAAGTATAAGCAAGCAAGACCGGTGGTGAAGTTAATATGAGGGATTTAAAATTATAAATACTAACTATTATTAAAAACAAATTTCTTTTTTGTTGACAACATTTTTATTTTACTATAATTCAATCAGATTGTCTCCCTAAAAACAGTCCATGCGAAAACAGCAGATGCGAAATCTTTTCATTATATAACAACAAAGTGTTATTGTCGGAATGCGTGTGCAATGAAGGCTTTAGTCGATCAACGTGGTTTGACAGTTGCACAGGTAAAATTTGTATAGAAATAGCATTTATAACGTTCATTCATTACTTGTCCGTTTAAATACAAAACATTTTTTAGCCTTGATATGAAACTATTCAAAAACCAAATCATCCGAGATTTTGATTTCCAGGTTTGTTGCAAAAATCTATAAGAAAAAATTAAATTAACTCCATCATAAATTACTTTTTCCGTCAGTCTAACCTTATTTTGCACACTCGATCCGTTTTTGTAACACGATCTAAAACCAAAGTTTTAGAGTTGTAACATGATTTAATTTAATTAAAGTTTAGTGATTTATTTAGAGTTATTTTGAGTTTCTGTTTGTCGTGTGTTTCATGGACTTCTTAATATTTGTATATTTTATAATGTTTTTATCCTCAGAGGCTCTCGCTAATGTGATTACATTTGGAATCTTTGGGGTCCATATGGTCCCCATCATTTTTGTTGGTATTTTCACTTTAAGATATGGGTGATAGGTGTATAAAGTATTATAGTTATACCTATATATATATAATATTATTACTAATACAGAATAAACTAAAAAGTTCAACGAAACTTGTCTAAAAGTATATATATATATGTATGTATGTGTGTGTGTGTGTCCTGTTAATGACAATTAGAGTTGTTGATCAAAAAAGTTTTAACTTTTGTTATTCATCAATAATAAAAATAATAATAATAACAATAATAATAATAATAATAATTTTAATAATAATAATAATAATAATTGATAATTTTTTGTTTCTTTCTATTGAGATATGAAATGCATTGTTATATCACAAACAGAATTCAAAATAGTTTTCAGCAAAATTTTAATTTAAATAGTATTTGAAAAAGTTTCTTGCGCAACTTTTAAAAAATTATTTTTGATTAAAGAACTTGTTCAAGGTATTTTGAAAATGAAAAGTTTATATTGTTTTTATTAATAATAAAGTAAATAAAGTTGTAGAACTTTAGAAAGAAGCTGGTTCAATACTTGTTTTACTATATAACATGTTTTCTGGCAAACAGCGTACTATAAAAGCACTGTTCTAACAAATTTGGCCAATGGTCATTTATATAAATCGCATAAAAATATAACATTAGACACAATTGGAATCAGTAAAATAACATTTGACGAAGCAGCATTAGGTGATAATCAAGAAAATCTCTTCTGCCATTCTTGTGCAAGTAACATTACAGTTTCCTGGAGGTCCAAACAACAATGCACTTGAAAAAACATTTTTGAAAACAGTTATTTTGTATAAATAAAATGTTTTTGAGATTGATTTAGTTAAGTGTGATAAAATTAAAATAAAGTAGATACTGTAATTAGTTTCAAATTTGATTTTTTAAAATAAATTAGTTAATGAGTTACTTTGAAAAAGATTTTTTTATAATGAATGTTTTATGTGTTTGGCATTAATACGAAAGCTGATTCAATTTGTTCAATGTTTAGACATTAATGAATGTGAAAATCGTGGAGCATGCAAATTGGATAACGGCATTTGCAACAATACGCCTGGTTCTTTTGAATGCGTATGCAAACCAGGATTTAAAAAATTCAAAGGAACAGATTGTTTTGGTTGGTTGAAATAACTAATCATTAATTAATTTTTTTGAGATTATTCATTGAACCCAAGACATAAATTTTTTTCTACTTAGTGTTTTGGTCCATTTAGAATTAAAATAAAAAATGATTCAATGTGTTTTAGACATTAATGAATGTAACAAGCCTGGAGCATGCGATTTGGTTAGCACAATTTGCATCAATAAGCGTGGTTCTTATGAATGTGAGTGCAGACAAGGATTTCAAAAGTTCAATAAAACAGCATGTTTTGGTTGGTTGAAGTAAATTATCGTTGATTAATTTTTCTGAGATTGTTCAATGCACCCATGAAATAAAAAGTTTCTCTATTAAATAGTATTAAAATAGTATTTAAATGTTTTTGTTCGTTCGGCATTAAAATAAATAAAATATGATTTGATGTTTTCAATGTTTCAGACATTAATGAATGTAGAAATCTTGAAGCATGCGATTCGGTGAGCACCACTTGCAACAATAAGCCTGGTTCTTATGAATGTGAATGCAAACCAGGATTTCAAAATTTTCAGGGGAATGCATGTTTTGGTTGGTTGAAATAAGTTATCATTAATTAAATATTTTGAGATCGTTTTTTTATGCAGCCAAAGCATAAAAACCCTTGATAAAATGTTTTAAGATAAGCTTCCAAGTTTTTTTATTGCTCAAATCTTGTTTCAAATCAAGTGACGGATCCATAAATTTTCAGTTCGTCGTTAACTTATTTCTTAAAAAATTGAGCTCATTTTAAAAAAATTATAATTTGTCTTCCAAGAATAAAAAAAAATTATTTACAACAATTTTTTCATTGATCCTTGCCGGGTTCGTCACTGTAGTGGATGCTATGATTTAATTGAAATGTTGTTCAAAGGATTAAATATAATCTTACACGTGAGATAAACTTACTTTAAATTAGGTAGAGATGAGAAAAGCAATTTTCAATTTCTAACATCGGTAGACAAATTTTGAAAATCCCCCTATGTTTGGGAGAAAGCCAATTGGAGAAAACAAAAAATATTGTGATATGAGAAAAGTAATAGGTGCAAAAAACTTAGCGAGCCGCAGAATTGAAGGCTTAAAAAATGAAAGTTGTGTCATGTTTAGTTAACTGGTTTGGCCAAGTAATTAACCCAATTATAACACTGCACACATTTTATTAGTTTGGCCTGCTTTAAAGAAATTGGTTTTGAGTTACAAACATTCTTAGGCAATTCAGACTTTCAATTATTTGAAATAAAATTATTTATCGGTGCTCTTGAATCTGTGTGGTCTATGGATGACGTTACTTTTACTGTTATTGATATCGGATCTGTTGCTTATGCGGATGGTGGACAGACCAAAAATGGCGTTGATGTTGTGATGGGTGACTGTATTTGTGATCATGGTGGTGCTGATAATGCTGATACCTGTAATTATGTCGAAAAGAGTGAATATGGCGATGATGGCAAGGAACAGATTTGTATTGGTTTTGGAGATAGTGATACTGACGTCTGTGATGCTGATTGCGATAGCGACACAGCCTCGAATGATTTGGAAGGCGAAAAGGATGGTGATTGTTACGTTGATGCTGAAGATGGATGCACAAATATGTTAGCTGTGACGGAGCGAGGGTATCTGGCGCCAGGGGGCAAGGTATAAAAATGCACCTGATCTTCCAATATCTGACCAATTGGACAACCAGACCGGGGGGACCAAAAGCGCCCGAGCCATATCCGTGGCTTGGTGAGCCCCTCAAGAATATTTTGGAGATTATTTGTTTGTGTGAAATAGTGCAAAAATACAGTTTGTTCATTTTACATGTTTTACATGTTCAAACATGACTAAAATTTGGTAAATGTTTGTCTTTCCTTTTGCCTTTTGGCGCCCCAAAAGACTTTCGCCCGGGGGCAGATGCATCCCCCCCTTTGCTACACCACTGTATGTTGGGTGATGATGACTATACAGTTTTGTTTTCACACTTGGATAATGTTGTTAACATCACAATACGCCAAAAACAGCGATAATTTGCATCGGATTTAATTTTACTACTTGATTTTAATGACTTATTATAGAAGTTGAGTTACATTTCTACAAACTATTTAAACTAATGTACCTAATTCCTTCTGTCTACCTGTGTCATTTACTGATATGTAAACAATGTTTACCTTTCAATAAGTTTCGAGCGACTTGCCGAAATCTCAAACCATTAGTAAGTATTTATGTATAGATCTAAAATAGATCTAAACCATTAGAAAGTATTTATTTATAGATCTACTGTAACTACTATGTATACTGTAAGTGTATATATATATATGGCATTTTAGAATTTTAATTGTATTGCTGGTTCTTATATGTTTATTTTATACAATTGATTTTAGGGGTTCTGACGATGGCAGATGCCAAAACCAGCCGGTCAGCCCCAATAATAAAAGGTTTTGAATATATTGGGCTTGAAACGGAGATGTATGGAAGAGTTGGTTAAAAAGTTAATTCATAGAAAATAGGCCGTAATATTAAATCTAGCTTGATTAAGAAAAAAACATGACCCAAAATATTGCTTTAATATTTATATAGTGTAACAGGGATTTGAAATTCTTTATAAAATAGCATGTTTAAGTTGGTTTAAATAATTTGTTGATTATTAGTTTTTCTGAGATTGTTCGCTTAGTGCGTTAATCAGTTAAGCATTAACCAAAAAGTGATTAAACGTTATCATTGTTTCAGACATTAATGAATGTGAAAATCCAGAAGCATGCGATTCAGCTAGCACCACTTGCGGCAACGTTCAAGGTTCTTATAATTGTACATGCAAACCCGGATATCAAAATTTCAATGGAACAGCATGTTTAGGTTGGTTGTAATTTTTATTATTTTTATTTGGAAAACTTAAGTTTTTGTTTTTGTTATATTTTTAATTATCTTTTTTATTATCTTTTCTTCTAAAATACGGGAAGTTTCCTGATTAGATTCAACTACCATGGATACAGGGAAAAATGTTTGCCACCAGCCACAAAACCCATCTCCTGACTACAACATTCCACAACAAAAAATCAAGCAAATTTGACAGAAACGATCGTTGATTTTATTTCGTATGAAAAAAACGGGTTCAACTTCAAAATTAAAAAATGAAGTTGAATCAAAAGTTAAATTTTTTTGAATTTGCAAAAAAAGACCGAACTCAGTTTTTTTGCCAAAAAACAAGTTGGGAGGAGTTATTGAGGAAAATGGAAAAATGTCATCAAGTTTCAAAGCCATAATAAAAAATTCAAGCTATTTAAAAACAGCTTGTAAACACAAATTCATAAACTTTCTTAAAAAGCACCAGATATGTAAGATGTTGAAGCTAATATAAATCTTGTTAAGAAAGAACATTTGCAAAAATTAGAATCGGTGAAATAGGATTTGATAAAACTGGATTCGACAAAACAGAATTTTGCAAAATGTTGTGCTGTTAACATCACAGTTTCCAAAACAAAGCATGGATATCCAAACAGCCGTGTACCTAACAAAATTATTTAAAAATATAGGTTCCGAACAATGAAATACGTTAATTTTTACTCTTTAAATGTTTTTGAGATTGATTTTAAATTGATTTATTATTGAAATCTATAATATTTGACAATATTTAGAGTGGCGTAAATCCTAAAGGACTTCAAAGCCACTGAAGGGTTCTTTGCAGAGACAGCCATTTATAGGCGCCTACCCCTTTAGCAATGCGAGTGAACTCCTTGCTTAAGGGAGTTACGCTGGTGACGCCGGTGAGGCTTGAACTGCCGACCTAATGATCGACAGGCGAGCGCTCTACCGCTCTGCCACCAGCGCTTTTTTGTCTCGTCGACACCATCTTAATTTAATTAATTATAATGACTAATCGTGCCAAATGTTTCAGACATTAATGAATGTGAAGATGCAAAACCATGCGATTCAGTTAGCACTAACTGCAAGAATTTGGATGGTTCTCATGAATGTGGATGCAAACAGGGATTTACATTTCTCAATAACACAGCATGTTTAGGTGGGTTCAAATAATTTGTTTATTTATTGCGTAAAGTGTTCATCAAAAAATGATTAAATTTGTTCATTGTTCTAGACATTAATGAATGTGAAAATGCAAAACCTTGCGATTCAGTTACCACTGCTTGCAAAAATTTAGATGGTTCTTATAAATGTGAATGCAAAACAGGATATCAAAATTCCAGTAGAACAGCATGTTCAGGTTTGGTTGTAATTTTCAATTATTTTCAGTTTGGGCAACTCAGCTTTGCCAGGGTTTTAAGGTTTTTTTTCCGTTTTATTTTTACCATTTTTTCTGTTTTTTTTCTATTTCCATCTGTATGTCCTTTAAAATACAAGAAGTTTCCCGAGTTTTGTTCAAACGACAGTAGGTCACTGAAATAGCTGGTTTCTGCCATTTTTTTTTTCACTAAAAGGGTAATAAGGTTGAAATAACGTAGAACCCAGCTTTATTTTTATTTTTTAAATCATTTCCATTCTCATTCCTATTTCCATTTGAAGTCTTAGATTTCCATTCCAATTCTAATTAACAATATTAAAACACTTTTTATTTTAATTATCTTTATTATTATATTTTTTATGTTATTTCATTTTTATATTTCATTTTTTTTTATTCATAACATTTGATTCTTTGTCCTGTGTAAATAACAGCGGTGTGTCTGATATATTCAAATAAAGTTAGTTAGAAAAGTAAAACAGATTTTAAATTTTGAAAGTTTGATGTATAAAACTAAGTTCTATATTTCATTGGTTATAATCTAAAAATACTTGCTGAAAATAATAATTGTTGTTTGTTTGTTTGTTCATCAATCTATTTATATTAAAATTGTACATAACCCTGTAACTAAAACCGACAAAAGGCTTTAATTTGAAAAGGATTGTTTCTGATATATGAGAATACAAAACTGGATTTTATAAGTCAAATATATTTAGGTTAGCTAGACCTATATAAATTAATATTATTTCTATAATTGTTTGGTTAATGCGTTTAAAGATTATTTCTGATATTGATCATGTAATGCATTTAACATTAAAAAAACTGATTTGCTGTGTTCAATGTTTTAGACATTAATGAATGTGAGAATCTTGAAACATGCGATTCGGTTAGCACCATTTGCAACAATATGCCTGGTTCTTATAAATGCGAATGCAAACTGGGATTTCAAGATTTCAATGGAACAGAATGTTTTGGTTGGTTGAAATAAATTATCAATATACGATTTTTCTGAGATTTAAAGCACCCAAAGCATAAACACTTTCTTGATTAAATGTTTTGGTTCACATATGAATGTATATATTCAGTCATTCTGGTTTTAATACATGCTTCCAAGTCCCTTTTATTGTTTAAATCCAGACATTTTTGGTGTTGGGATGTTTATCTCTAACCACCTTTTCACTTTAAAAATGCAGCTCAATTTTCACAATTGTTTTCCAAAGGTAAAATGTTTCTCTCAAGAATGAAAAAGTTAATGACTGAGGTGGAATATAGCAGTCGTAGCTCATTAAAAACAAACACAAATGTAGTCAACTTTTTTATTTCTGCAAATAATCATTTTAACAAGAAAACCGTTAAAACTTTGTTTTCAAATCGTTTATATTAACGTGTTTTCCTGTTAAATGTCATCTTTGACAATGAACTATACTTTAAAGAGCACATTTATACCATCACCAGTAGAGCATACAAAATACTGGGGATGATAAAAAGAAACTTCGATTTAATGGATAAGGGTCTTTCATTTGTCTGTACAAAGCACTAGTGATAAGTCAGCTAGGAATAAAAGATAGAAATAATCAAAGAAATTAAAAAGTACAGAGAAAGGCTACGAAAATATTTAAGAGCTGTAAAAACAAGAGTTATGAAGACAGACTTAGGAATCTTGAGCTACCATCTTTGTCAGATAGAAAAATAAGTAGAGACTTAATAGAAACATTCAAAATCTTCCATGGATAGTAGCAAAAAAACTGCCTAGACCTACAGTTCTGTTTAATATAGAGATCTTATTTTATAAAAGTCATCTTCTGAAAACACGGCGCCGCTGCCAGCCCAGCAAACTACACGCTAGTTTCGCAAACGCTCAAAGGACTTTAACCCCCAACCGAAGTTGGTACTCGTTTATCGACCACTAAAGGATGAAACGCTGAGTTGACGTGAACACATGTCAGTTAGTGAGTTAGTTTCTTGCTCAAGGAAATAACGGTTGGGGTCCGAATTGCCGAAGCCAATTTAGGCCGAACTCAGATTTCAGAGAAAGTCCGAATTGTCGAACTCGGATTTCAAAGAAAGCCCGAATTATCTTATAAATAACTTTAGGTTTCAACGTTACGAATTGACGGATACAGGTAATGATGAGTGAATGCATTGACGGCTTTAATAAAAATACTGATGTACTGTATTTTTGTAATAGCCGGTGTTTTGAAAAGATCATTCTTGGAAGCAAAATTTAAGGATAATTGTCCCACATGTATTTTCTGAATCTACCAGTGTATTTGTTGTGCATTTAGGCACAAAAAATGAATAATGATGTGATTAAATACTTTGTTCTAATTTCAGTTTTTCCTAAACCTATAGAAAGTTGAGAGTTATATTTAATATAAATTTACAAAAAACTCTAAACGCAGATGTTGATGAATGTCATGGACTCATACACACATGCTATTCGGACTTTTCTTCCTGCGTTAACACTTACGGGACCTTTATGTGCAAATGCAGCAAAGGATACGAAGTAACCTTTGACAATTTTTGCGAAAGTAGGTTTAATTTCTAATTTGCTTTCTATGTGTTTTTCTTGATGACTAAACTGCAAAAAATAAAAAAACGTAGTTAGAAAAGTAAAAAAAACTAAAAGATTCAGACTATGAAAAACTGTATTTTTTTAAGTTAATGTACAATGTATATATATATATATATATATAATTTACTTTAATAAAATTTTACTTTAATAAAAGCCTCAAAAGAATTTATTAAGAAGAAAGTCTGCTACCTGGGAAATATTTCTCCTTGCTCGGTAGACACTATTAAAGAACATCTAAGCAAAATAAATGTCAACTTCATAACTTGCTACCCAGTTTTCAAAAAAACAAAATCCTCTGGCAACTCTAACACTAACTTGGAACCCAATGATGAAAATGTCAAAACGGACTCAATGGATAAAGCAAGGAACAAAGATGAAGCCTTTTCACCAACCGATATGAGCTCTTCTTTCAGATTATGCATTACATCTGAAGCAACGACCAACATGTTCAACCCTGATAACTGGCCTCGCTATGTCGTTGTCCGTGAATGGACTTTTAAACAAAACAACAAGCTGTGGAGGCTGCCACAGATGTAAATATTTTTGACTTATTTGAAAAAGAAAACAAAAACCAGTTTTTTCTTGAAGCTCATGATCCTGATGTCAACTTTTTTAGATCTCTTAAGATTACTTCCAAATATTATAATAACAAAGAATTGTCCAAATTAATTGAAACTTCACCCAATAACTCATTTGCTATTTTACATATAAATTCACGTAGTCTGTTTCATAAAGTTCCAGTCCTTGAAATTTTATGTTACAACACAAGAAACTTTTTTTCAATGCTACTGATAACTGAAACATGGCTTTCGGAAGATACTGCTCCATTAATAATTCTCCCTGGATACTCATTTGTATACAGAAACAGAATAAGTGGTAAAGGTGGTGGTGTGGCTATTTTTATTAGAAATGACATACATTACAGAGTGAGAGATGATTTATGTATTGCCAATCCTGTTTTTGACTGGCTGGCAATTGAAATGATAAATAAAAATGGTAAAAAAAATATAATATTGAACATCTACAGACCTCCTGACTCTGATGCGGATGTTTTTCTTGGCAATCTAAATGAATTTTTAGCATCAATAAACCACAAATCTGACATCTACATTGGAGGAGATTTTAATATCAATTTGCTAAATTGTGGACAATTAAGAACAAACTTTGAGAATACACTACTGGAACACAACTTACTACCTACAATAACTAGACCTACTAGAATGACCAAACACTCAGCTACACTCATTGATAACATTTTTACAAACAGGTATAGTAACAACGTGAGTGGCATCTTGCTGGATGACTTATCCGACCACTTTCCTATTTTCACTATTTTCCAAAGCAGGTTAAATCTAGATAAAACTATTGCTTCCAAAAGAAACTTAAAACCTATGAATGTATTGTCTTTGACTCTCGGACTTCAGCAAGTAGATTGGTCCAATATCTTGTCCAGCAATGATACTGACGAGGCTTTTAGGATTTTCCAGGATCATCTTACCAGGGTGCTAAACTCAACCTGTCCTTATCATACTGTCGATCGTAAAGAACGACGTCAGGAGTGGATCACGGAAGAAATTCTCAAATCATCTAAAACCAAACATAAACTTTACGTGAAATCAATCAAGCATCCGACAACTGAAAATATAGAAAAATACAAAAAATTTAGGAATATGTTTACATCGATCAAACGTGAGACCGAAAAGAGCTACTACAACACATTGTTTCAACAGGCAAAGAATGACATCAAAAAGACTTGGACAATTATTAGGAAAGCCTTAAATAAATCTCGTCCTGAATCTATTGAAAGAATTTTTCACAATGGTCAGCTAGTTGAAGACAAATTATTATTATCCAATATCTTCAATGAATATTTCACATCTATTTCGCCAAAAGATCTTACAGCCAATGATTTCTCGAGAGCGTTCAATGATAAGATAAGAGATATCCGCCAGTCTACGTCACATGCTTCCAGTCCACGATTCGACCCCGGCTGTTGTTCCTGCGACCTGCTGAGGTTTAAACCTGTGAGTGTCGACGACATTACCCGGCTCATCAAATCTTCACCAAACAAAAATTGTTCCCTGGACCCAATACCGACATGGATGATTAAGCAATACTCTAGTGAACTGGCACCGTTTGTGACATTCCTGGTAAATTCATCGCTAGAGCGGGGACAGTTTCCTCCTGCCCAGAAAAATGCTGTCATCACACCGATCCTGAAGAAGCCGAATCTAGATCCGCTCAACACCGGTAACTACCGCCCAATCTCGAATCTGTCCTATCTGTCAAAACTACTGGAACGATGCGTAGCCGCCCAGATAAACATCTACCTCGGTGAAAACAACCTTCTCCCGATGTTTCAGTCGGCGTACAGAAATCAGCACTCCACTGAAACTGCTGTCCTGAAGGTACTGTCTGATATTTACGCTGCGGCTGATTCGGGTCGGATCACGCTACTGGGACTTCTGGACCTCTCCGCTGCTTTCGACACTGTTGATCATCAAATTTTGGTCAACAGGCTCCATTTCTCGTATGGTTTCGGACACGTCGTCCTCGAATGGTTTCGTTCCTATTTGACTGATCGGTCCCACTGCATCCGCTCCGGAGGTGTTTTGTCCACGCCTACCTCTGTCCTGTGTGGCGTCCCGCAGGGATCCGTTCTGGGCCCGTTGTTGTTTCTTCTCTATTCCGCGGACGTCCTACATATTGCCACGAAACATCGGTTTTCTGTCCATTCTTATGCTGACGACCTGCAGATTTACGATCACTCCCCGCCAGCGTCGTGTTCCGATCTGGTCCCTAGGATGTCTGCATGTATCAGCGAGATTGGCACTTGGATGGCGAGCAATCGCTTGCAACTCAATCCTTCTAAGACCGAAGTGATCTGGTTGGGCTCGCCTGGTCGACTCAGCTTCTGTCCGAAAGGGGATCTGGTCATCGCTGGTGTCTCAGTCAGGCCCTCCACTTATGTTCGTAATCTTGGCGTGATGGTCGACAGTAGCTTGTCTATGGAAGCACACATCTCTCATCTTACTCGTTCATGCTTCTATCATCTCCGTCAACTGCGCGTCGTCCGCCGTAGCCTCACCATGGACTCCGCCCATTCACTCATCAGAGCACTCGTGCACAGCCGGCTTGATTACTGTAATGGTGTCATGGCCGGACTTAGACAGTTTCAAATCAACAGGCTCCAATCCATTCTCCGAGCAGCCGCTCGTCTTGTTCTTCAGCTGCCCGGCTGGTCTCCCGTATCAGATCTCATGCGGACGCAACTTCACTGGCTCCCTTTCCCGCAGAGAATTCAGTTCAAGTTGGGTCTGATGGTATACAAGTGCCTCCACCACACGGCTCCGGTCTACCTGCAGCAATTGTGTGTACCGATCTCAACGCTTGCTGGTCGGTCCCACCTCCGATCGGCGGCGGCTGGCGACTTGTTCGTTCCATCGTCAAAGACAACGACTCTCGGCAGGCGCGGATTCTCCACTGCTGGTCCAGTTGTTTGGAACAGCCTATCTGCTGACCTGAGGAATCCAGCTTTGGACCTCGGCGGTTTCAGGAAGCTGCTTAAGACCGAACTTTATTCCTAAATTTATGATTTGACGCGACGCGCTTTTGTGACTTTTTAAAAAAAAAGCGCATTATAAATTTACATTTAATAATAATAATAATAATAATAATAATTGGTACCAATACGGCTAACACCATTCCATCTATAACTACTAACAATTATAGTGATTACCTGGTCAAACCTGTTTCAGATTCAATTTTTCTTGAAGAAATTACTGAAACTGAAATAGTGAGAACAGTCAACAGTTTCAAAAATTCAAGAAGTACTGCAATAGATGATTTAAGTAATTTTTTGCTCAAGTCGATAATAAACTCCATATCCAGTCCTCTTTGTCATATTTTTAATCTCTCATTCAAGAAAGGCATATTTCCCGAGCCATTAAAGACATCAAAAGTTATTCCAATTTTTAAAAAGGGTGACAAGGAATCCCTTGATAATTACAGACCTATATCACTCTTGTCTCCAATCTCAAAACTCCTGGAAAAACTTATGTTCAATAGAATCACGTCTTTTTTCAACAAGCACCACGTCATTCACAGCAACCAATTTGGATTTAAAGCAAATAGTTCCACTGATCTTGCTCTCATTAATCTCACCCAGCAACTACTACAGCAAATGAACAACAAGCATCTCACAGTGGGTGTTTTCATTGATCTTAGCAAAGCTTTTGATACTATCAATCACGACATTCTGCTGAATAAGATCTCACACTATGGTATTCGTGGGACTGCACATTTATGGTTTGTTAACTATTTGAAAGATAGAAGTCAACTAGTTTCTCTTGGCGACACAAACTCTGCTTTGAGGGGCATATCCATAGGAGTTCCACAAGGTTCAATCCTAGGCCCACTACTTTTCAACATCTTTGTTAATGACATATTTGAAACTTCTAAACTGCTCTCTACAATATTATATGCTGATGACACCAATTTGTTTTATTCTGGAAATTCTATAGATGAAGTTACAGCTGTGATGAACATTGAATTAGTGAAATTTTCTCATTGGTTCTCTGCCAATCGTCTCAAAATTAATATCAGCAAAACAAACTACATGATATTTGGACCAAAAATTAAATTGAATGCTCTTCCTCTATTTCGTATTGAATATGGTGGAACTTCACTGCCTAGAGTGGGATTCACAAAGTTTCTTGGTGTTACCATTACGGAAAGTCTGTCTTGGACAGATCATATAAATGCTGTTAGAAGAAAAATGAGCAAATCTGTTGGATTATTATCAAGGTTCAGAAATCGTTTGAATCATGATATTATATGTCATCTTTATTACTCTTTGATCTACCCACATATTACTTATTGTAATTTGATTTGGGGAAACAGTCCTGTTTCCTCTATGCGTACCCTTTCAGTAATCCAGAATCGTTTTGTTAGAATGCTCTACGGACTTGGAAAAACGGACAATGTTGATAAATATATCAATACACTAAATATGTTAACACCAAGACAAGTTCACTGCTATAGCATCTTGGTTTTCATGTTTAAGCTAATTAATAATATTATGCATTGCCCTGTCTTTGATAATTTTATGTTATCATCAGATATAAAGAATAGACAAACAAGACATACAGGTATCTTTCATTTACCTTACTGCAGATTGAAAATACTTTCTACAAGTATTTACCTCATTGGACCAAAATTATGGAACATTTTACCAGAAGACATCAGATGTGCATCTTCAGTTCACATTTTTAAAATTCTTGTCAAGAAATTTATTTGTGAACATAATTTACAATCGTTTCTATGAAAAACTGAGCATTGTGTTTATATTTGATTTTGTGTGTGTATGTGATTTTTGTTTCTTTTTGTAAAGGGTGGCTACACTACAAGCATTGCTTATTAGTAGTCTCCCTGTTGACATTTCATTTTATTATGCAGATATGTTGACAAATAAACAAATAAATATAATATATATATATATATATATATATATATATATATATATATATATATAACTCAAATACCACTGACTCATCACGAAATCGCAAAAACCACTGAACGGATTGTGATGAAATTTGGAACATATCTTTCTCTTGAGTTTTAGGTGCTCGCTAAAAAAGAGTTTTGAAAAATTCGGCCTGGATCGCCTTATTTCGAAGAAAATACAATGCGTAATCTGTTAGTATTGAAACGTGTCGGGTGGGTAAAATGCAGACTGCGGACTTATTAATTAAATAAATGTTAACAAAAATGAAATACTGAGTTGTGTGTGAATTTTTTGCTCGGAAATAAGCCTCCTCAAGACCGAAATTTGAACCCGCGAGGGCAAAATTATAGCATAACTACCTTTACTATCACGCTACTGCACGTGGTTAAAAAAACAAAGAACTTCTTTTGTTTCACCCAATGCTGAATAAACATTATCAACGCTATGATAATAAAAGTCAAATTTTACTTAAAGTATTTTGTGTGTGATTTATGGCGATCCCATCAATACTATTCAGACCAAAAAGATTATTTGCATTTTAGATATTGATGAGTGTTCTAAAGAAAACGTATGTGACAATACGACATCGGTCTGTTTTGACTCAGCTGGTTCGTATAACTGCTACTGTTTTGATGGATACGACAGCCTAGATGGTTTCTTATGCACACGTTTGTAATGCATTCTTTACACTAAAAATCACTTTATTATTGAAAAGCATTTCCAACGAGAGAAAAAACATTTGAGATTACAAAAATTCAGTTTCTTTTGCAAGTGCTCAATTCATCTAACAAAAGTTTTTTGTAATAAATGTTTTAAATTATTTCCCGTTTAATAAAAAATTGTAAATTAAAGTAAAGAATATACAAAAATTAAATAGTTTTTTATAGCTAAAATAATTTTTTAATTGCATAAACAGCAATAGATGGGAGAAAATGTAGTTGGTACAGCAAACTCGCAAATTATATGATTATTTAACCAGCCTTTGATAAAAATAAACTAAAATATTGAAGAAAAACAGTCATTTGTTTTGCACTATAGTAATAAAACATGAGTACCACACATGTGCAACAAACACAACTTTTGTTTAATAGATAAAAACTGTTTTGCAGTGACTTTGAATAATTTGTTACCTGAAGAAGAATTACAAGAAGATGTTCATCAAATGGGCTTATCAGAAAAGGGTCGATTTGCGGCCGCAATTTCAGTGAGCCTCGGCTTCATGATTGCCATTGCTTGCTTTATTTCATTGGCTTACACGTTTTGTTAGTTGACGAATTTTACAATTTTAAGCTTTGAATTTAATTAAAACTTTATTTGAACAAAATAATTTAAGTCACCAAGTGATTTTGAAGTTTGTGCCGCAATTTTCAGACCACATAGCATAAAACAATTAAAACTGTTTACTTGCTAAAGTGCTGTTTCTTAAACTAAATTTGTTCTGTAGACACTGAAGTCATTCATAAAATAATTGTCATATGTGCAATTCCATCATTGAGGCTAATGGTTCAACTGAATAAAACTAGTGTCAAATATTTTCTTGACTTTCGTAGCTACGTTATTGAAAAAATAAATCTCTGACTATCTACCCGTCGTTTAGAGTACATCACGGCCGATTTTTTGTGGCCCGGCCCGTCGAAAATAACAAGGTTCAAGCCAGGCCTGCATAAACACCTTAATTATTTTTAAAAATTTTATTAGTTCCACTTAAATAATATTTTTAGGTTTTTAGTACATTTTTGTATAAGCGTTTTGTTTTAATTTTTCTTTAATTTTTGTTTATTGATATCATTCAAAGTAATAGTTTGGCTCACAAAACGGTTTTGACCAGGTCTGAAATATTTGCTCATAAAACAATCAGATTTGGTCTAGAAATTTGTTCTATAAAACGGGCCCGGCAGCACCTGAAATTTCGGCTTATAGATCGGGCTGGGCCACAAGAAATTAGCCGTGCACGACTCTAATATGATACGGATATTTCGTTCTGATTAATCAGAAATAATTGGTTTTGATTCATTAGAAATTGAGCTGATGTTTTTTCAATCACACTGAAGTAGTTAAACTGTGTTTAAAATAGATTGATTTTCTGGTGACTTTGTCGTATAAAATGCTTTAGGCGTTTATATGTAGTTGCATGCACAATGTAGTTTGCCCAACTAAGCTCCAACCTTTTTTTATACTTATGTGAAAACTCTTTATCATAATATTGATTTTAATCTTTGCTTAATTCAAGTATTAAAAATGTTCATTTATTATTGTACGTTTTATACAATTAGTAGGTCTGCAAATACTGACATTTATTTAATTAACGATTCTAGTGAAACGTACCAGATCTATTGAAACCGTTTACAGTCAATAAATCTGATTGCTGTTTATCAGGTTTGTAATATTTGCAATATTTGATGGAAATTTAAAAAAAAAAACAACAAAATAAACTAAATACATTCTTCATTTTTACAGTTAAATTGATGCATGTAAAAACATTAAACCATTTAAAGAACATTACATGCAAAATCAAGAAAATTCTTTTAAAAAAAATTTCTCACAATTTGTTTTTTTTATACATAAACAATTTTGATCCTTTTTTAATTTTTTTTTATTTTGCAGTCGAAAAGAATGAAAACTTAGTATTAAACCAAGGCAACCGTAAAAAAATGTTATTTTTTAATTATTCCAGTTTTTGATAAAACATTCAATGATTTAACAACTACTTAAAAACATTAAACATTAATGAATAATTAAACAAAAATATTTTTTCATGAATTTTTTTATGTTTTTTATAACAACTTTTTAGAATTTTTAGCAAAAACACTTTTGGTAAAAATTTTTTTATGGTAATAAATGTTTGTTTTGATGTTTGTTTGCAGTTAAAAATATCTAAAAAATAACTAAAAAAACAAGCAAAACCGAAAAACCAAATGTCTCGAACTCCTCTACAAGACAACTCTTTGGTCGGTCTAATCTTCGATCAGCGGCGGCCGGCGATCTACTTGTCCCTCAGACGGAGACTGTGACGATTGGCAGGCGTGGTTTTTCTGTGGCTGGTCCTGTGGCCTGGAATAGCCTTCCCACCGCTCTGAAGGATCCAACGATGCCTTTTAGTGTCTTTCGTGAACGGCTCAAGACGGATTTGTTCTCTTCCGTTTAATTGTGCAGTGCGCTTTTGCGACGTTTATTTTGTAAAAAAGCGCTATATAAAAAACCTGTATAATAATAACGCAACTGGGAGAGTAGACAGTTCTTGTTATATTAATCAACCTTTTATTAAAAAAAACGATTTGAGACAAAGTTTAAATATATAGATAGTTCAATAAAGATACAATTTCTACAAACAAGCAATTCAACACAAATTATCTTAACAAGTTTTCTGCAACAGCCGTCGACAATAATTCAAATTTTGTTCTTCTCGTCTTAGTCTTCCAGCAAGTCTATAAACCCTTTATATAGCCATAAGTCACGTGGAAGTTCGCACTAGGCAATCGATTTAAAAAAAAACCCAGCACCCAAAGCAAAACTGCACGGTGGTCCATTTTTAGTGACCCAATCCATCCCAATTCAGGATAAAATTTTCTAACCTAACCGAACCCAACCCATCCTACCAGCCCAAACCAACCTAACATAATCCGATAATACTAATAACAACAAAAACTTCTGAAATTATGTCCACTCAGGAATAAATGTCGTGTTAGAACTTTACAATAAATTGAAAGTAGCTCAGATTCCTCACGTGTATTCCATATAACTTACCGTAACACTCGGGTATAAGTCGAGAAATTCATGCCTCTTTTAGGATGCCAAAAAACGAATTCGATTTTTACACGGGACACTGAATATACCAAAGATTTTTGGAGTTGGCCATTTAAATAAAATAGCCTTAAAAATTAAAATCTATGTTTAGTTAAACGTTTTTGTTGTTTTTACATTGTTTTGTAAAGAAAAGACCAGGGACGTAAATTCAGCATTTTCCAGGGGGGGGCAAAATTTTCCCGCCATTATATAGCTTACTGACAGGGTTACCCGGTGTTGTCCGGGTTTTTTGTGCTTAGTTTTTTTTCGTTTTTGCCAACGAAACGTCAAAGAAATAACAGATTTTTTTTTAAAATTTTTCAAAATTTTCTTATCAATGAAGTTACCTGAATGCCAAATGTTGTTAAAATTGCTCCTGCGGCTTGGATGTGATAAACGAATGCTCTCACACACACATTACTTTTTACATTTATATAAATACGTAGGTACAAGCAGAGAGGGATGGGGAAATGCATCCCCCATCAGAGTATCAATTGAAATTTTTTTGGGTATAATACCTTGTTTTTAGAAGACGACCGTAGCTTTTTTGGGAGGAGAAATTAAAAGTCTTTGAAAAAAAATTTGAAAAATACTTATGACTACCCCTTACCGGTTATCAGCTTTTTGGAAGAGAATATAAAAATTTCTGAAGTAAATCCCCACCAAAAAATTCTATATTCGACACGCGCCACTGGGTATAAGGGGGATGAATGATTTAATCATATTGCAGGGGCAAGTACAGGATTAGTAAAACAAGTAAAGGAAAAACAAGTTTTTCAACACAAACTTTGATTTCAAATACATTCAATTTAGAAATGCAAAAGATGTTCAGTTTTTTTTTTAATTGAATCATGTATTTTCATCAAATATAAAGCTGTGCTGAAAGTTTCAACTTCCTAGCTAGTCAAAATGCTGGTTAAATTTTACTTGCAAGATTTGCGTACAGAGAATAAATAATAACTTTGATGTAGACAGCTGTGAGGGAATCAACATTGTATTAATACCACTAATAGGGTAAAATTCAACGAGTTCTCTTATTGTATTTTGGCACAGAAAACAGCTAATCTTTGGACCAACACTGATACACAAATTATTACTCTGCAGTTATTGGTTAATCTAGCATCGAGCTAAGATATAAAATTGTCTACACACGCAAAAAGAATTCCAATACGCATTGAATCATCACGAGGTTAAGTAAAGTTAAAATTAACATATTATATAGTAAACTCTAAGTAAAAAAAAATTAATTTTGGAAATCAAGGGGGGGGGGCGAATTGTCTATACACGCCGGAAAGATTCCAATACGCATTGCATCATCACTAGGTTAAGTAAAGTTAAAATTAAATAAATATATAGTAAACTCTAGGTAAAAAAAAATTCAAATTTTGAAAATCAGGGGGGGGCAAATGCCCCCCCCTGCCCCCCCCAATTTACGTCCCTGGAAAAGACACATATCTCCAAAGTGTTCTTAAAATGTGGTTCAGCCAATGCTATGGACGGAACAGAAGATGACTTATTATTCGAAGATGTCGACGAATCAGTAACTGTAAGCGACAGTGACAAGTGATGACGAATACACAGCAGATATAAAAATTACACAGGAACAATACGACCAACTGTATGGTGATTCTGATGACTCGGCTATTAGGTAATTGTTATTAGGTAAATTATTTTTTTGGCTTCGACTTATACTCGAGCCGCCGATTTTACTTGATTTTAGACGTTATTTTAACTCAAAAATTACACTGCGACTTATATACTCGGATCGACCTATACCCGACCATATACGGTAAATATAATTTATCTGGAAAAAAAGCTAGATATCAATTGTGTTGTGACCCATCAGAAAAAAATTATAATCAGATTGAGCTGAACTTGCCAAGGTTACAAATCGCGACTAAAGCTCTCCAATACTACCAGAATTGGGGTGACTCATAATATGCAGTCGGCACAGAACTCTAAGTCCTCTCTGTCTGATAGCCCAGAGAGAAATTATTATCTTCATTTTAGTGCACTAAAACGTGGTATTTTAAATAGAGTATTTTTAAATAATTAATTTGAAGTGTGGTATAGCCAATGCTCTGGACGAAACTGAAGATGACTTACTATTCCAAGATGACGACGACGATTCAGAAACTGTAAGCGACAGTAAAGTGGAATTGATAACGAACACACAGCAGATATGAAAATTACACAGGAGCAACGTGACGAGGGTTCAAATTTATTTAATTAATTTGTGTTATTATATTATTCTTTTGGCTTCAAGAAATCAAAAACATTCTGTAATAAAAACAGTAAATTTAATTTATACAATTCTCATAATTCACACATTTGCTTCCCAACTATTCGCTCATAACAGTAACTCTGTGTCTTTAAGAATCAATAAATGAATAAATGGGATCTAATTATACAGTTGCAGTTATAATTATACGGTTTAATCGCATAAGATGAATATTTCAAAAACCATTCTGCATAGTGACACCTGCTTATAAGAAAAATTCAATTGAACTGCCAGAATTAAAAATCGGCTCATTTTGGAAACGAAGTTGAGAACGGGAACAAAAATATTTCAAAATGAAAACATATTTGTTGTTTCTCTTCTATGCAGCTTACACTTGTTCTCATGAGAGTAAGATAGATTGTATTCATTAAAAATTGCAAATAGATAATTAATATCAATTAATAATTGAAAATAATAATTTTCAACGGGAAGTAGAACTTATTCAGTTTCTACAATGTTTTTTTTTTAGATTTTCCAAGCTGTTCTGAAACTCAGAAACCTTGTGGTAATTTTTCGTTTTTTTTGTTTCTTCAAATAGTAGACCAGATTTGTTTTTGAACAACAACGATGTTAATATAAGGTTTTATTAACCTTATTGGTGGGATTTTAGATCCATTTTAAGCTCAGTCAAACTTCATTTTGCTATTCAAAATGCATCATAGGACTTCTTTAATTGTTTTAAAAAAACTTGGTTTTTTTATTCTTCACTTAAATGCCATTTCATTTTACAACTTTGTTTGAATATGTTTGCAATAAATTTCTAAATAATTCAATTGAAAATGATTTTTTAAACCTGGCGTGAGTTTTTTAATTTTAATTTTGTGTTTTATTTTAATCATAAAACTTTTTTGTCAAAATGCTCTTTTTTCTACTTATTTTTTAGTTTTTATTATTAATTTTTGTCTTGCCATTTTTTTATCGGGCTGAATTTTTATTCATTCATTTAACGGCCAAGCACATTTGCAAACGATTTTCAATCAGCACTATGATAACATTAATTTAGGTATATGTCGTTAAAAACAATATTTTTTTTAAACAGTCAACTCTCCAGGCATGAAGGTGTTTCTCTCAAGAAGTATCGTGAAAAGGTTCGCAGTCCATCTTGCAAGAAGTGCCGTTGAAAGAATGAACAACTCAACCTGCGATGGTTTCAGCATTCAGAATAACTTCAGCGGAAATTATTTTTTGAACTACACAGTTTCTAATACGGCAGTGAGTCATTTATACAGTTCTTTCATCAGAACCCCTACAAATTAATTTAAATGCAATATTTATAATTTAAATGCCAGCCTTTTATGGTATGAAGCTCTTTAAGTCTAAAATGGTCCACGGACTACGTCTGTAAAGTGGTGAAAACGTTGAAGATATATTTCTGATATGATGATTAAGAGGATAATTGTCTGGAAAAAAAACTTGCAGGTTAATGTCAGTGTAAAATCAGAAGACGTTTCGTGTCCTGTTGAAAATGATTACGGGTTTAATGGAACGGTAAGCATCAAAATTCGTAATTTACGTTTCCGATACTGGATGAGTGCTGTACGCCTCGACCACGAACGGGAAAACTTGACCGAAGTTACTCCTAGGGGACGGTTTTTTGGAGATGACATTTATGAACAAGTGAGTTCAATCAGTATATACTTCAACAATTTCTGTAAACTCATATCAAATTTTTTCAAGTAAATAATCGTTCTGTAATAGGATTTAATTTAAATGTAATACCTTTCACAAAGTCGACGGGCCTAGAAGATAACTTCTCAGAAACCAGTCAAGACGATGTTAGCCTGCGAGTGACATTGTTTTATCTTAGGTTTCAGCTTGGTCTCAGTCAAAACGGCAAGCCAGTAATATATTTAAGCGACACAGATTTTCCCGATAACCAGATCATGGAAGTTGGACCTAATTCAAACGAAGCATACAAATCTCTACGACAGTTAGTTCAACTTTTGAGTTTTGTGTTTTTTGGTTTAGTGACTGTAAGGTTTGATAAATGGGTTAACCTCAATTTTTTTGCTGTTCAATTTTTTTCGATTTCAGAACCAGAGAATTCAAAGCCGCCGTGTGTTCGAGTTTCAACAAAAAGCTCGTTTCTTTGGTTCGTTCAATCTTAGCCGATGATTTCAACAGCTTTCTTTCGACTTTAAACCTCAAACCGGTTATAAACAACTTGCTGACCCTTGACCTCACACCTGTTGGTGAAGTTTTTCATGGTAAAAATTATTTAGAAATTTCTCTTAGAGGGAGAATTGTTGGAGATGACGTTTACAAAGAGGTCAGTAACATTTCTTAAATTATTTTTTAAATACTGTATATTTTTACACTTTTAAAGTTGTAATTTTGTGGCCTAGATGTCTGCTTTTGTGGCCTAGATGTCTGCTTTTGTGGCCTAGAAGTCTGCTGATTTACGCCATATTAAAAATTGTCAAACTGAAATGAAATGAAACTTAAATGCATTCACTAAACACTAATGCGTTATTTGTACTGTCAGAATTTCTGCTTAATATTTAATAAGCAAAACTATAATTAGTCTTGAGACGAGTGGCAAAAAACTTAAAAATTCCAACTAGGTTTTTTTTTTAAATATTTACTGTTGTTTTACTAGCACTTGACGTAGATAAAGCTTCTAGCGTTTAAAACAAGTGCATTCATATTCGAAGTTTCACTAGATAATTGAAGATAACGCGATATAAATATGATCGAAGAATGAAAAGCGTACAACTCCCAGAAAGAATACAACTCCCAGAAAGAATACAACACTTCATTTAGCCACACACGACAAACCAAAACTAGTTTTGCACAGAAGCAAATAATGATTTGAATTAAAGTTATTTTAAGATTTAGTGTCTTAGTGATTTCTGTCAGAGAAATCACTAAGAAACAGTACAAAAATAATTGAAATAAAACGAGATTTTAATATTTTTTGTATACGCTATTGGTAAAATTGAAACCAAACAAAAAACGATTTTACTATGATTGTTGTTCACAGTAAAAAAAAGTTTCAAGAATTTTATCTTTGTTATTTCTCAAGATGCCTCCACTAACTGACCACTGGTGGAACACTACAAGCAGTTTATTTTCGGATCATAAAACGTTGGGAGTTTCTTTTGCCATTTCAAATGTTACTATTGACAGTGCCCTTCGTTTGTTCGACAAGAAAAAAGTTCCTAGAGACTGTAATGCAGAAATAACAGTGAGTCCCACAGATTTTTATAAAATTAAAAACTTTAAATGTTGCTTTTATTGATACGTATTTAATTTAATTTTTGGTTCTTAAATACTTTCAAAAATACCAAGTTGTGCAAACAAATTTGATTAAAGCATTTCTTCCAATTTATTAAAAAATATATGCTAACTTGACACACAAAAAACAGATATCAGATGAAATGAAAACCCGCTTTAATCTTACAAATCAGTTGTGTAATATCACACTGCTGAATGGGACCAATTTATCATCATGTCACATCAAAGACAATCAAACTGTTGTAGAAAATGCAATAGAAGGAGATTTCGTTGTAAACTTGGCTGGTGTCACACATCACATCGACGGCATACAAGTTGTGTTCACCGAAGAAATAAATTGGCATTTTTTCAATAATTCGGTTTTTGGAATAGCTAATGGGTCAGTATCGAGTTTCATTAAGCCAGGTATTTCGTCTTTCGAGATCAACAAGACGTCTGAGTCATATCAAGCAGGAAATTTGGTCAACTGTGAAAATCTTAGGAATTCCGAGGTTTTCGGTGGAGGAATTCCTCTACCGAAGATAGATGGAAGAAACTACCGGCTCATCGAGCTTAAAGAAATTGAAGATTTTTTGATAGTCAATGTTGCAATTGCCAAATGGAAGACTTCTTAATATAATCAACACAAACCACACAACGTGTCTTTTGCTCTATAAACGATGGATTAAATTAATTTTTGTAGTAAATTATGAACAATAATATTTTCATTTATTCTTCACGTTGTTTTCTTCTAGAATAAAATTATTCAGATCCGATGCATCTACGCGGTTGGATTAAAAATATCGATATTTTTGGTATACTCTCACATAAATGATTTCATTTCAGTCATATTAAAATGTGATGAGTTGATGCCATTTCAACACTAGCTTTGAGTCCTTTTGTTACGCTTTCTAGAGCAATATGACCAACGTCAGTTCCCTAGCAAGAATTGAACAAAAATATTATTTCGACAATGACAGCTGTGATTCCGACAATAGATTCCAATTGCAAACAAAATTACTCTGTACCTTTGGTTGACGTCAAATGGGGAAATTTTTTAACAATTCAATTTTATCATCACATTATATTATTTCATTTCACTTTTGTAACACGTTGGAATAGACTAAAATGGGAAGCCGGTCTTGTAAATTTTTTTAATTGGTGCAGTTAAACGTTCAAAATAGTCCGGCAAAATGATGTTTTATGATCGGTGAAGCCGAACAATTTTTTAATAGAAATTATTTCGCCGATGCAACGAAATTATTGCTAATAATAACCTAATTACTAAAACAATAGATTGAAACTAAATTCGTTAACAAAATCAAAACATAAAAAGTTAGTTTATTGAGCAAAATTATTTAGAAGCCGGAAATTGGATGGAGACTTGCCTATTTAAAATGCCTGGAAAACAAATGAATAAAGTTGTTTCAAAAACATTTTGCCGCAAAATCTATGATTGCCCTGATTTCAACTAGACTGAAATTATTTATCGACCACATTGATTATTAAATAAATAAAAAATAAATTAATAAATAATTAATTAATAAAAAAACTTGTTTGAAATATTTTGGAGATTGTTTTCAAGAGATACAAATGAGTCAGCTGTTTCGCACTGAACTAATTCTGCAAAAAAATGTTTGAAAATTAAACTATTTTTTTTACCTAATGGAATATCTGGACAGTAGCGGACACCTCCATCCTAGCGTGAGGTTTTGCAAAAAAACGTTGATAAATTGTTCCACGAGTTAATTGGTTTTCTTTTTATTAAAATTTAAAAAAAAAAACATTAGTAAATTATTTCAAAAACATTTAAAAAAAAACCATCATGAAATTGCTCATGTCATTAAAAAATCAATTTTACTTCGTTGTCAACTAGTAACTAAGAACAACAATACAACTTCTATTGTCTTGTAATCTAGTAGAATTTATTCTAAAAAAATCTGGCTTCTTTGATTTTTTTTTCTGTTTTAAAAAATTGTCTTGTCTATATTAACACAACTCAAATCTGTTTATTCTGTCCTTAATATTGTAACACCTTGTGTAAAATTTCACCTACGCTCCATCTATGCACGAGATCTGAGAGAAAATGTTTTCTAGCATTGCAGATAAACTGAGTGCAAATTGTTTGAATCATATTATTAAATTTCTTTTTTTCTATAACATTGTTTTTGGCAGCCAGAAATTTACATCATTAAGACACGGAAATTCACCAGAATGGATCTGCTCAAACAACAGATCAACTGAAAGCATCTTCATGAAAACCGATATACTGGTGGCAAAACTGAAATGTGGAATTCTATGCTCTGGAAGTTTAAGCTGCCTAGCATATCAAACAACCAAAGTTTCAAATAACGTTACAACCTGCGAATTGTACTCTGATTTTGAAAACCTTACATTCGGAAAATTTCGAAATTGTCAGATGTTCTTTTCAAAGCGTTAGTAATCAAGACTGATAAAATATTTGATTATCTTAATTTTTTGAATCACTGCACGGGCTGATTATTTGCGATTCGTCCCGGCATGGCCCGTCAAATACTCGGCTCGGCCGCCTAGCCCGTCGGCAACTCGACTAGCCCATTCCGTCGCAAATTAGCCCGGCTCAGCCCGTCGCTGATTTCTTCCCGGCCTAGCCTAGCCCGTTTTTACAAGCCTAAAAATTGTATACCTGGCACAAAAACTTTGGCCTGTATTATGATGATTTGGCCTAGCCCGTTTAGACAACGCTAAAAAAGCCGAGACCCACCTGGCCCGTGGACCAATCTGCTGCTTATGATAAATGTCAACACTCAATCACTTTGTAAAAACAAAACCAGGCCATGGTGGTAGAGCGTTAGAGCGTTAGCCTGTCAATCTTTAGGTCGGCAGTTCGAGCCTCGCCGGCGTCACCACCCTAACTTCCTTGAGCAAGGAGTTTATTCGCATTGCTCATAAATTGCTGAATTTGCGAAGACCCATTCTCGTCTTTGAACAATACTTGACTTCAGTAAGGCGTGTGATAAATTTTAGTAGAAAAAGTTAGAAAAAATGGATCAAAATTTAAAAATCTTAGTTAAACATCGGCCATGTGAATATTTTGAATGAGTCTTAATCATTTAGTTAAAATCATCAAAAAAAGCAAACAATACAAACAGCAGTTATTTATTCAAGTTGCTATTTAATTTTATTCACTTTTTTATAATTGCTGGCAAGTTTGAGCTTAAACTTAAATAAATCGTTTTATTCTAGACATTTGTTATGTCAACGTGAGCTGCTGGGGATTAAACGATGTTGGCGCAAAAAAAGAGTCAGACGGATTCATCGATGTTTATGGCAACGAAAAAACAGAGAAAAAAATTCTTGGCATTAATCTGGCTGAAATTGATCCACGTACCTGTGTGATGACTAACATAGAAAGTTTTATGTATTACTCCTCCACTTTGAACGTACAAGTGTCTATGCAAAACTACTTTAAAGTTTGTTGTTTTCTCCTCTGTAGCCGTTTTAAAATTTTGTCTGCAATACAAATTTAAAAAAAAATAAAATTTAATACAAGTATTTGCATGTCATTTCAAATGTTTTATTTAATTCTGACTTAAAATAAGAGATAAAAAGAGAGGCCTTTACGTTTTTACCATGTTTTTTTGCAGCAAAACCAATTTAAATTTTTGGCTGTGTTTCTTAATAATTTCAATTTGTTTTCTATTTTATTTAAATGTATGTCATTCTAATAATATATAGTTTTTTTTTAAATTACGATAAGTCAATTGAGAGTGGAAAAGTGGTAATTGGATACACGTTCGATGACCCGGCTACAAACATAGCTGCCGTTAAGGATTATCTCAAATCGTTGAGACTTGAAGTTGACGCATTGGAATACAGAGGGAAATTTCTGTTTGCAATTCAAATTGGACATCCGGAGAAAACTTTGTTCAAACTGAGAAATGGCGCTGTTCCACTTTTTGCTGAGATTTTCATTGAAAGTTTGTTGCCGATTATTATTTAACTTGTTTTTATATTTGAGTAATCATTTTTAAAGAATAAAAAATAAATAATAAAAATTAATATACCATAAATACAATAAAAAATAAGATTAAAAATATTTTTTTTATTGCCTACTTAGTCGATCAATCTATGGACCAGGATACCGTCAAGTTCAAGATTGTATCTTAATGAAACCAAAATTCACAGTTTATTGCAACCTAATGTTTGCTTATCTGACAATTCAATTGACATTTCAGGTTTTTTTTAAATAAAAACTATTAATAAATTATAATTACGTCTTTAAAGTTTTGTAATTATTTTTTTTTTAGAGAAAAGATTGAAAAACTAATAAAATTATCAAAGCTGAGTTTTTCAAATAGTTCATTAAGACACTGTAAATATTTGACAATCAAAAAACTAAAATTGTCATGTATTTCAGACATAATTTGTTAAACGTTGAGCAAAAAACTAATAAAAAAAAATATCGTTTTCATAAAAGATTTAATTTTATATTTTGGTGTCTAGTGGAAATAGATGGTTTGCAACTGTTTTAGTTTATGGCAAGTTTTGGTATTGTTTGTCATAACGAGTGCAAAAACCAAAAATACAATTACAAACAATAATTTCAATTTGTTTCCTATTTCTTCAAAATGCAACTACTTATATTTGAGAGCCGTTCTGATGATATTTTTAATTTAAGAATAAATCAATGACATTTGGTTTGAGAAGCCATCATCCGTTTTTATGGTTTTTTCAATTCTTTTTAAAACTAGTGGTTTTTTTCCATTTTTCTATAAATCACAAAATAAACTCAAGGTTTTTATTTTTTAACATTGTTTTTTTCAATTAATTTTTATTAAAGTTATTTTATTTAACATTCGAATTATTTTTCAAAACAGCAAAATTTATTTTTGTTTACACGTAAGCGCCGTTACAGCATTTTGGCTTTATTTTATTTTTTTTTCTTGTCTTTCAAAATCCATTAACAGTTAAATTTCTAATCTGTTTTCAAACTGAAATTTATCTTTAAATACAAACACATGCATGATACTCATCAGGGTTAATAAATCACGTTTGCTTATATAGATAGGTTTTCAGGGCTTCTTCGTGTTCTGAAACATAGGCCATATTATAATCACTTCATTTTTAAACAATAACGCTATTTAGGTTCTTATGTCGTTTCTAGTTTTTGCAATCAAGTTTTGACTAGAAACTGATTTTCCTATTTTATCTGGATAGAATCAAGCATGAAAGTAGCTCTAATAAAGTTTAAAGTTTTTAGAACCTTACAATCTTTAAAAAGCTCATCTTATTGTTTAGGTACTCAAGGAAAATGTGGAAACATAATCACACACACAGAGAGACACACTCACACACATACACACACGCGCGCGCACACACAAAAAAATGAAGAAAGAGAAAAAAGAAAGAAAGTGAAGCTAGGAAGCCATGTTTTCAAATTACGATTCAGCGCAAAAATACATTTCTAAACAGGATTGACAATTTGCCTCAGAAAACCAAGCAGTGTGGTACGGCAGACCAACAGCATCAATGTACAATGTACCTGACAGTTCCTATTGTGAGGAAGTCATAGATTTGGTTTTTGAATGGTTACAATAGTGATTGCCTGTAGAAATCTCAGCTTATATATATATATATATATATGCAATTTTTTTTATTTAAATCCGTTAGGGTCTATAAAAAAATTGAGCAAAGATATGTTGTAGCTTCATAAATTTAAAAAACACATCCAATATTACACTTAAAAATCAATGAGGCAGAGTGCAAAAAATATTTTCCTTCAATTGTAAGTAGAGTTTTGTGGTTTTCATTTAAAAGAACAGTAAAAACTGTAAAGCATTGCTGCAAAATTAATTTTTTTAATTTTATACCCCACCTTAATAACAATCTTATTATTATTATATCTTATTATTATATCTTATGTTATTTACTTTTCTATTCAACATTTTTTCAGAAAATCTGTTCAAAATGGAAAGAACCCACAAAGCTTTGCAGTATCACAGTTAGTAGTTAGTTAGCAGTTAGTTAGTAAACATTTTCAGACTGAGCTTCCGTTACAATTAACAATTCACATACACAGTTATATTAAACATAGCAATTAGAAATCGAAACGGTATTGCAAAAATCAAGTCTGCGAATGAAATCAAAGTGAAGTGAATGGACAAATCACATTTGATTTTCTATTGATGATATTAAACTTATATAATTTATTCTGTTTATCTTTCTGTAAATGTTTTGGTCTATCTGTTGAATTGTAAATTTTTGATTCATCGCTTCACAATTGCTATTCTTTCAATTCGTTCGGTGACACTCCTACTTCAAAACTGTCACTCTTTAAAACACAAATACACATAGATACGTACACACATACTTACACATATACTAACCCATACACAACCGTAACCATCATAAACTTTGAAATGTAACTAAGAACAACATACAGGAATATAAATATTGAGTAATCAAACATTCTGGTTTTCTAACAAGAATTAATTCGAGAGAAAAACCATTTTCTGTTTGTCTATATTTTCTGTGAAAACTGACTGCTTTGCATTTGTGTGCTTTTTCAATGTTTGCATCATTTCAGGATTGCAGATAAAATGAAAGCAATCTGCTTCAACTGTTGTGTCATTTTCTTTATTTTATGGAATTTTGCATTCAGCAATAAAAAATTTAAATCAATAATGCCAACAAATTATCTAGAAAAGATTTGTTTGAAGAACAGATCAGCTGAGAGCATATCATTAAATAACGATTTACGTGTGGCAAACTTGAAATGTGGAATTCTGTGCTCTGAAAATTCAAAATGCTTGGCATTTCAAACAACCCGAGTATCAAATGATGTTACAACTTGCGAGTTTTATTCTGAATATAAAAATCTCACATTTGGAAAATTTCAAAACTGTCAGCTGTTTTTCTCCAAACGTGAGTAACGTAATTTTCAGAGGTTTTGAATTGTTTTAAAATCTATGCAAATTTAAAATTCTGTATATGCAAGATTTCTGATTGATAGAAGATCTCAACTGAATACTGACCACATCGCATTGTAGAACAAAAGAAACTTGGTAGAATTAACGATGTTAAAATCAATCACTTATTTTCATTGCAGATATTTGTTATTTGAACGTCAGCTGTTGGGGTAAAAACGACGTCGGCGCTACTGGAGCATCCGATGGATTTATTGACGTTTACGGAATTGAGAAAAAAACAGCAAAAATTCTCGGCGTAAATCTAGCTGAACTTGATCCACGAACTTGCAGGATGAGCAATTTAAAGAGTTTTACATACTACTACGACTCAACTGTAACGACAAATCTTCAAAATCATTTAATGGTTTCAATTGTTTTATTCATCAATAATTGTTTATAATTATTTTCATGTTTTTCAATAATTGTTTATAATTATTTTCATGTTTTTCAATAATTGCTTATAATTATTTTCATGTTTATATATATATGTATATATATATATATATATATGCATGTTGTTAATTGATCTCAATTTCATAATCAAGTCAATTCCAAGCGGCACTGTTGTTATTGGTTACACATTCGATGAACCATTGAGCAACATCGGCAATATAAAAGAGTATCTCAGGTCGTTGGGCATTTTGGTTGACGGATTGGGATTCAGAGGAAAATTTTTATTTGCAATGCAAAAAGGATATCCATGGAAAACGTTTTTTAAAATGAGAAACGGCTTTGTTCCGCTGTCTGTTGAACTTTTTGTGGAAAGTAAGTTACCAATTATTAAATTTGTTTTCGTCTTATTTATGATGAAATATTTTTTTAATTTTTCAATTAATTCAGGATAAAAAAAAATTATTAGTGATAATACAAATTTAAATAACACTAAAAGTGATTAAAAATTATTTCTTTATATTTTTATTCAGTTGATCAATCGATGGACCAAAATACTGTAACTTTCAATCCATTATTCACATAAACAAACAAACAATAATTTAATTTTGAGAACTATAGTTATTTTCTTTACTTTGATTTATCCGTTTCCTTGAATAAACATTATGTTTTTTGTTTACATTAAAACAACTTTTAATTTATTTGTTTCCAAATATTTATTTTTATTCAAAGTGTTTTGACCCACCAGCCCATGGCGTCCTTTTCGGGTCATTTTTTTTTCAAAATTGAATAAAAAAAACAATTTCTACACTCTTTAAACTTTTTTTCTATTTATGGCAAGTTTTCTTTTTCTATTTTTATGTGTTAGTTTTTGTAAAAGTTAGTTTTTTGTAACCTTGTCTTGTAAATTTTTGACATTTTGACATGCCTCATGTCTTTTACACAACAAATGTTTTTCTATTTTATTTTCATTTTTGTTGTTTATATGTTACGTCAAATAAATATAATGGGAATATTTTGAGTCATGCAAGGTTAAAGTTGAGATAAAACTTAGTAAATAATTGAGTCAATTTTTTTTTACATGATAATAATAATAATAATAATATATTTATAGAGCGCCAGGAAAGTCTGAGGCGCTTACGAAGGTTCCTTTAGACTAATATTGAAATAATGAGTCTTAAGTTTAGATTTAAAAATTTTGACGTTTGGAGAGTTCCTAATATCTGGAGGAAGAGAGTTCCAAACAGCTGGGGCAGCATGGCGAAAGCCACGCCTAGAGATTTTGTTGATTGTAGTTTTTTGTAGAAGATGAAGGGAGGATGTAGAGCGAAGTTGTTTAGAAATAGATCTTGCAGTTAGGAGTTTGTGTAGGTATATAGGAGATGAAGTGGCAAGGGTTTTGTAGGTTATGAGTGCTATTTTGAAATGGATGCGATAGGGGATAGGTAACCAGTGTAGTTTGGCGAAGAAGTTGATGGCAGGTTGATGGACTGAGCTAGGGATGTTGAGAGCTACTTTGGCAGCACGCTTCATGATTCTTTGGAGACGACATGTTTGGTGAGCTGAGATGTTGTAGAGAATTGAGTTGCAATAGTCAATTCTAGATAGTATGAGACAGCGAATGAGCATACTAGCGAGCTCAGTAGTGAGAAGTGGTCTAATGTGACGTATAGCTCTAAGGTGGTGATTGCATGATTTGATGATAGATGAGATGTGGTTAGAAAATGTAAGTTTGTTATCTAAAAATACGCCTAGAATTTTAAGAGAAGGCGAAACATTAACGGATTCTGAGCCCAATTGTAACGATGAAAGATGTGAAAGTGAGTTGATTTGATGAAATGATCCGAGGAGAGATATCTCGGTTTTAGTGGTATTAAACTGAAGGTTATTTTGCAGAAACCACATTTCAATGGCGTTGATGCAAGAAGTGATTATTTGGATTGTGGAAGAGTCGTGTTTAGGAGTGAGCGATATGAAGAGCTGCGTGTCGTCAGCGTAATGATGATAACCTAAGTTGTGCGAAGATATTAAATCGCTGACAGGTGATATGTAAGTTGTGAACAGAAGAGGACCTAGAACACTACCCTGGGGTACTCCATGAGTAAGTTTGAGATAAGGTGATGAAAAATTACTAAGTTTGACAAATTGAGAGCGATCAGTGAGGTACGAGGAAAGCCATGTGTAGCTACAGCATGTCATTTCTACGTTTGAAAACTTGTAGTTTGCATGAGTAGTTTCTGGGCAAAAAAACTGAAAAAAATTTACAATTTTTGTGAAAAACGTTTAGAAATTGTTTCAATTTACGATCGACCTCATAACAATTTGCAGAAAATAAAAATTGTTGTTGATGGTATATCTAAGCATTTTCTAATAATTCAATAAGAAAAATCTTAAAAAAATGTTTGGAATTAGAAAAAAGTTTGTTTAATTTACCCACTCGGTCTATCTCTACACAAAGACAACAAAAAAACAAACTGAAATCAACCACAATTCTAATATAAACACAAAACCGGCTAACTCAAAATCATACATATCTTTTTGCCAGTTAGTTGCTAGTTTTTCATGGCTGTCTTTCGTTTCAATGGTTTTAACTATACAATTGTGTCATATGTGTCCACAACACCCGTGTTGTCCTGCAACCTGGTATAATTTTTGCTTCATTTAAAATAAACATGCAAAGACAATAAAATATAAACTGTTATAAAAAAAATTTTTATTTCTTCATATAAATTTTACTTTTTTATTTAAGTAACCTGTTATTGTTATCTGAACTTTTTTTTCGTGAAATGTGAAATTTTGCGACAGTTCTACTAACGAATCTAACAAGACTCCAATCTTCGTTGCTGTAAATGAAAAAAAGAGTTAAAACTCCAAAATTACTTGCAAACGTACAATGTAGAATATTTCAACTTTAATTTTTGCGATGCTTCGAGATCTATTTGTTGTGATTCTTGTTGTAGTTTCAGTTTGTTTTTCCAGTTTTCAATTATTTTTCTACAAATAAAATTTTTGAACAATTTGTTTTAACGTTAACAGAAATACCATTTATTCTGTTAAAAATTTAATTCAAATTATACAAATTAAAATAAAATGTGACAAATTTCAATAAATTCACAACAAAACAGTAATAAACGATTATATAACATCACATACGCTAAGTTCGCTTGTATATCTTTAACTTGATCAGTTTCTCTACAACATATAAATAATTTCAATGAAAATTTAACTCATCATTTAATATTTTTTGTCATCTCACTTCAATGGTAGGCTTTGATTATCGACAAGTTTGTCTGAAACGCTGGCTTTATCATTTACTGATCTGAATGAATTAATAAGAAAATTCAGCAGTTTAAAAAAAATTTCTATTTTTACATGTTTGCTGTTGAATATTTTCAAACTACTTTAAATTATCTTTCAAATAAAAAAACACTTAATTTTTTGGTAACTGTAACATAATGTATAAAAGAAATTATTTATAAAAACCAACTTTTTGAAACACTAAAAAATAAATAGGTTGGTAATGTAAAAAAATGGTTTTAAAAATTCACAGTGGCTAGTTAAACATTAATTTGTTGAATAATAGAAATAATTGCATGAACAATATCATGTGATATTTAAAATAAAAAAGATTTAAAAAACGGCTCAAATAGTTTTTTTTGTTCAATCGAGTTCGGTCTGGTTATTTGACTAAACTTGTTAGATGAAGATTCGCAAAATCAAGTTTTAAAAAAATCCACCACGGATGAAACAAATTTTTTGTTTTGAAACAAAATCAAATCAAGCTATAAAATACAAATAAAGAAATTTAAATAATAATTAATAATGAGTAAAACTAACTCATCCATTACCAATGAAAAGATAGCTTTTTTAGCTGGACGTCTCCTGGAAACATACTTACTAATTTTTTTTCTGAGACTTTTTGATTTTTTCTTTCTAAAATAACCACGCAGTTTTCTAGCATTTTAATTATTAAACAAAATAATTTTGTGACAGTGTTAAAGCTGAAAACAAAAATATGTTGCGGTTTGACAAATAAATAAGGCTTTGTCTACAAAAGTGAAAAAAATAGAAATTTTTTCACTTTTTCAATTTGTATTAATTGTTTGTAGACAAAGCATGCTGTACAATATATAAATATGAATAAACTTCTCAATTACAAATTTACAATCTGTGTTTTCGAGCATTGTGGTTTTTTGGTTTTTTTTCGTTTTACTTATTTTTTCCTTTCTCTTTCTCTCCCTCATCTGTCTTCCTATCTTTTTTTCTTTCTTGTTTTCACTCTTTACCTTTCTCGTTCTCATTTTCAAGCTATGATTAAAAGCTAACAAACAATAATCCTGCAATATAAATATTTCTAACACCTGTGGTACCTTTTGTACTTGAGTGTTGTAAATTTTAAGACATTGTTTATACAAAAAATTAAATAAAAATTTACAATTGTGTATGTTTGTTTAGGTTATTAAACTCACTTGGGCATTTTGGTTAAATTGGATTCAAAAGGTCCATGCAATTTAATGGATTTTTCTGTTCTGATTCTGTTTTTCCAAAAACTAATTTGATATCTGCAGTTTTGTATAATTGGTGAAATATTAATATAAACAAATAAAAAAAGGCGTTGTTGGAAAATATGATATTAATATCTAATTAAACGCCTAGATTAACTCAAATAAAAAAAAAACAACGTGTTTTTAATATCGATATGGAACGAGTTGAAACACTCACTGCAAAGGAATAATGTAATTATCTTTTTGATTTACATCTCTGAAATATTTATTATATAATTATATCACAATCAGCAATGTGAACAAATATATGATATATATATATATATATATATATATATATATATATATATATATATATATATATATATATATATATATATATATATATATATATATATATATATATATATAGTGAAGGTTGAAAGTTTTGATTTTCTGCTCAGTATCTTTTTCAATCCCATCCTCGTTGCTAATTTTGCGTTTTTTAAACGAAAAAACCAATACCGATAATTGCTATAAGCAAACACTTAGTTATTTATAAAATTCTTACATTTTAATGTAGATATTTTCATTTGTTCTTTTTTTCACATCCACATTTTGCCTAAATACAATTTATACAAAACAAATTATGTTTTTCATTGGCAAAAAAGTTTAAAAATTAAAACGTTTAACATAATGGAAAAAAAATTTGTTCATAAGTGATGAAAGAAATAATTCTAAAATAATTGTCTTCCAATGAAATTTTGACTAACCTTGTTTTACTTGTAATGTTTAAGAAGTTTTTCACACCACCCCTTGTTTAATTTATAATAAAAAAAATCAAATTTTGTCAAGCTCATTTTCTAAAAAATGTTTTTTTAAATTTAAGTTTTTTTTTCAAACCCTACTTGTTATTATCTTTAGTTCTCACAACTGACGGTTCTAAATTGGAGCTTTCTGGTTCTATGTCCACCTCCTTTTCTACTTGATCAATTATTTTTCTAATTGAGATAATAGAAAAACGGTATTATTAGTTAAAAATTGATTATAATGAAAGATTAAATATAAAAGTCAAACTATCAAATTATTCCTCAGTTTATAATTTAATTAGTAGTTAAAAATTGGCTCACAAATCAGATTTGTTTATCGACCCAGTAAAATGTTTTTTATTAAATTTGTTGTCGTTCTTGAACAGTACAATCTATGCATGGAAACAATAAGCAATACCAGTTTAGAAAAGAAAAACATACTGCAGACTGTCCACCATATTTTCAATTTTGTCTTTATTACTGTAAAAAAAATTACCATCAAACATATTTCGTTATTTGTAAAATTGAATTTATTTACAATCCTTTAATTTTTCGTTGAGTTTATTTTTTTTCATTGCGAAGAATCCAAATTGAATTACCATTTTATCATTTTTGGCTTCGAATTATACTCGAGCCGTGGATTTTGGACGCTATTTTACTTTGACTTATACTCGGATCGACTTATACCCGAGTATATACGGTATTTAGTTTTTAATTTTGAACACACTGGTTATTATGCAGTCATTTTCCTCAATTTCACCCACATGTAACATAAAATACTAATTTTTTTTAAACTCTCCTTTCTTGCGGCTAACAAATTTTATGATAGACAACTCTGAAGATAGCACAACGCCAAATAAAACTGCAGCTCAATATTAAAGTAATTAGCACATTCACAAACAGTTCCGTCTAACCTAATTCAAGTTCTGTGCAAACCACTAAAAACAGAAAGTCAGCCTTATTTCTGTTTCACAACAGTTAATAGCACTGATATTCACTGCCTACTATCATGCTATTCTCTTTTTCCATTAATCTATTGTAACGAACCTATTAAATGTTTGAAAGATTTCGAAACTAAAAAATAAAACAAAAATAAAAGAGTTCTGACTGCAAACCTGTATTGGTAAGTTTTTTGTGTTGAAAATGTGATTCATAGTAGCACATAGTTTCAAATTTTAGTTTTTTAATAAAAGGTTTTTTTAAAAAATGTTGTGTTTGAACGTGACAAGTTGTGTTAACAATCTAACGGGTTTTTTGTATTGTTAGAACATTACACAAACAATAATTGGCATATTGCTTTTCTCACCTCAAAAGAAATCTATCCATTTTGTCCATTTTATTTGCATTGCTGTTTTCTTGTTCTTGTAAACTTATTTTAAAACATTTTTTTGTTCTTTCAATTAATGATAATCAAACATTATTTGTAAGAAATTGAAAATAAAAAAATTAACAAAGGTGATAAAATAACAACATTTTTAATGAGTTAATAAAAATTATTTTTCAAAAAAGAATTAAAGCTAACTTGTTTTCCTTGTTTTTGCTATAGGTTGAAGAACGTTTTGAATCGGCTGTTTTAAAGGTGTTAATGAAAGCTTCACCTACTCTTTGGATCTTATTCTTTTTCTTCTTTTCACTTTGAATAACCACATTATAGTGATTCAAAATTGAAGCTATATATGTATAAATGAGATTATGTATGTATTTGTCCTTCATGCATTGCTACACCATTCCTCCGATCGTAATGAAATTTTCATACAACCATGAGAGTCGATGGGGAATGTTTTTGTGAAAAAAAAATTAAAGACGGTCACAAAATTATCAAGCGGAAACGGGAACGGGAAAGCAAGCAGAAACGAAAAAGCGAGTAAAAGCGAAGAACGAGCGGAAAAGGTAAAACAAAGGGAACGGGAGAGCAATCGAAAGCGGGAAAACGACCGGGAGCAGTAAAGCGACCGAGAGCGGGAAACGACCGAAAACGGGAGAGCGAACGGGAACGGAAAGCGACTTGGAGCGGGATAGCAAGCGGGGAAGGAAACGACAGCGACAGAGAAAAACGATAGAAAATTTTTTTAAAACCCCGGGCAACTCCGGGAACCCCGCTAGTTTTTATATAACAAAGGCATTGTTAAGCAATTTACCATTGATAGAAACAGTTTTTAATTGAATATTAAATATATGTCTTTAACCTTTGTTATTTACCAAAATCTCTAAAACAAGTTTACAGCTTATTAACCTTTCACCACCAAAAATAATATTTTATAATTTTTTATTACTGTTATTTGTATAATTCATTTCGCTTGAGAAATTTGTTATTTATTGTCTACTATACTCGTAAACACCGATTATGTACGTTTATTCATACAGTTTTAAACATCTTAAAGACACTGGAAAGCTCCTGGTTAATAATTTCAAATTACACAAATTGTTTTGCACTTGTGAATGAAATCAACAAAATTTATTTAGATTTGTTTTTTTACTAGTAAATTGGAAAACTATGTTTAAAATGGTGTGGTAAAAAGCAGCTACAATAAAAAAATCATATTAACTACAACTTTTTGAATGCAGTTTATCTTACAATCAGTGAAACTTGCAGTTAGGTAGCTGAACGCAATTTTCAATCATATACTTAACAGACATTCTACAGACTGCAGACTTAATCATATACCCACTGGCTTTTAATTTTCCTAAGCATGTAAAGCAAAAACGTCTAATACTTCTCAGATCCTGCAAAACCAGTTGACTTTTTTTCTAAGAATCAGTTGCGTTAAAAAATTCAACAGTAAAGCATTTTGCTAGTTCATAATGGTTTCTCGAGTTGATTTTTGATTCAGTTTTACCTGGTGTTATCTGTACTGGCAGCATCCGGTGCATTGGAGGTAATCTCTTTGATCTTTTTTTTTGGTTCTTCATCCAACAAATCAGTTACTGTTCTAAATAAAAATTGTTTTTATAAAAAAGATTCTCAATCAACAACAAACAAAAGTTGTTTTTATAAAATCAAAATATTTACTCAGTTTTAAAAATTTAAACATTAGTAAAATCAAAAAAACTGTAATTTTTATAATAAAACTGAACAGTCTACAAGCACAAAAACTTTCACAAGAAACTTCCCGACCAATTTTTAATTAGAATATAATTTTGTAAAAATTGAGAATAAGCTCAATCAGATCATGACCATTCTCATCCGTATCTAACAAATTCGATTTTGTTCC
>OZ022240.1:39838093-39945593 GCA_963978895.1 Erpobdella octoculata
GCAACGCTAGTTCATAAGTTGGCATTTTAATTATATTTTTTTAAACGAATTGCAAAAAGTTCGTGGTTTTTTTAATCCTAAAAGAGAAAGCATAATTTTTTGAACTAATTAATATGTAAATAAGTTAATAAAAACTGAACAAAAAGGTTTTGTTTTTTAATTGGCAAGCATCAATGATTATTTGGTAACTTCTTAGCAATTATTTTTGCACAAAAGAAAGCAGAAATGAAAACGGAAATAGAAGTAGTTTGACTAAAATGAATTACAAGATAAATAGAGAAAAAAACTACTTTTCAAATATCTTTAAAGATAAACTTAGATTTTAGTCAGATTACAATATTTGGTTATAATCAATAAGCTGGTGGTAAAACGCACGATAAATATAAGAAAACATTGTTTTATATTATTAATTTATTCAATTAAAATCGATCAACATTTTATTTTAATTGAATACACAAATAAATGCTATCAAAACTGACAGTTCACCGCTGTAGGTACATTTCTAGCAAGATTTATCACCGGTTAGGTGGAAAAGTACAGTTTTCATCCGTCCTTGCTTCTTCGACCATGGAGTAGCTATGTTCATCAGTTCCGGAGGCCATATTGATGGACCCATCTTGAGGTGACGTCTGATTCCCCGGTTTCTGTAACTGCTGGTAAGCTTTCTGAAGTGGCTGGGAAGCTTTCGCGGCCGCGTATCTTGGTTCACACGAGCTAGTTGATTTCTTAGATCCGGATCTGAGTGCTGCTGACTTAATGGCTTAATAAAACAATAATTGTTGAAACAGTTTTTTTTTTAAATGTTTTAATTAAGATGTTGTAAACGGCATGCGAATAAGGCAAGTTAAAGAAATAATTAGGAGTTGGGCATTTAATATTGTTTGCAAGATAAATAAACAACTATTAAGTTCGCAACAGTTTTTTGTGTTTTTTACTTTGCAATTAGAAATATATTTAAAGGTATATTCCGAAGTGATTTTACTACTTTATGGTGAAGAGAACAAAAAATTGGGATTGGCATGCGCCATTTTAAGTTTGAAAACCTTATCTTTTTTAAAACAAGTTCAATAAATTTCTAAATATGGGTCTTATGAAAATATTATCAGAAGCATTTTTAAAGTAGTTTTATGTTGAATAAGAATATTGTTTATTTGAGTTTAAATATAAACATATTACCACAAGTAATAAGGTTACATGTTGGGACATACGACACTAATTAAAAGTACAAATCCTTACAGAGCGTTACTAATTGATACATTTTTAATCAGGAAAATGCCCAAAATTGTTTTTTTTCTGAAAAATAATAACTTTATTTTTTGATAGGGTACTTACTGTTCCTGGGGCTTACATGACCCCGTAACTATTCCATTCTATGTACGCTTTTGTTTGTGTCCAGACCGAGTTCAAAAACCATCCAATTGCGGGCATAGTATAATTAACAATTTTAATTAATAATTTTTTGGAAAACTTCTTACAAGTTTTTCTACGGAACGGGTTTTGATCAGAACGGACCAACAAATAGATTCCGAAAGCTCCAAGCAGCAAAAGTACAACCAGTGAGAGCAGTAATGCAGCAACAGCGATGCCACGAGTGTCATCCGTTCCTGGAGTTGATTTCATAACAGATTATAGTACGCATTTTCACAATAAAAAAACCTAACGTTTGATTTTTGAGTTTTTAAATACAGTTTTAATTTTTTTAATTTTACACTATTATAATTTGTTTCAATTAACATAAAACATGTTAAATATGTATACTTAACAAAATCAAGCAATCAAAAAATAGACGCACACAAAATTTACCTATGAAAACAAATTCCGGTGAATTGAATTCAACTTTAAATTCTGGAACATTCGTTGCAAACTTCAACGAGTTAGAATATTGCTGCAACAAGTTACAATCGAAACCGATCGAAAGTTGAAATCTTGTGCCGCTCCTGAATTCGGATCTTCCTCCAAAGGCTAGCCATAAATATCCCTCTACGACTCCGATGTTAACCTCGTACTCTAATCCTGTCAGCTTCCTATTTCTCTCCAGATCGTACCATAGCGGAACAGCTCGACAGGAGGTGTGGGCAGAAAAAGTGAAAGAACAGTTGATAACAGTTTTATCGAACCATTGCATGATCATCTTCTGACGGGGTGATACTTCATAGAGGTTAGATTCAATCTTGCATTGAACATCTTTTTCTGAGCGTTTAACAAACATGGATGAATATAAATAAACTAATTGATTTAGCAGAACTCTTGTTAAAATAAAAAGGTTCAGGCTTTTTTTTATTAAATTACATTAAAATGATTATTAAATTACAAATTACATTAAAATGATAATTAAATTACAAATTACATTAAAATGATAATTAAATTACAAATTACATTAAAATAATAATTAAATTACAAATTACATTAAAATGATAATTAAATTACAAATTACATTAAAATGATAATTAAATTACAAATTACATTAAAATGATAATTAAATTATTAAAATTCATCATAATAAGTATAATTATTTACAGTTTTCTATTGAAATTTCACCCACCGGCAACGATAAGATTTGCGGCGCAGCAGTTCAGCTGGTTGGCAGCTGCTGAACAAGAATAGGCTCCGCCGTGTTCACGCTTAGCGTTTGCTACTTTCAGATCGTAACTGCAATTTGATTCATTGACTTGAAGTATGTATAAGAGATCCATGTTTGCGAGCAACTGAGATCCAAAGTTTATGTCCTGTCCCGGGAATAAGCGCTTCCAAAGTACTGGACTACTGCCATCCACATCATCGCACTGACATCTGAAAATGGTTTCATCGCCTGCAAAGACGATTTTGTTTTCCAGTCCATGTGCTGTTATTTTTCCTGGAAAGGATTGAAAATAAGTATTGATAATTAAACATTTTAATTCAACTCGAAATATTTTGTGTCCTCCAGCAATTTAAGTATCAGTCAAATTTATTTTGGCATTTGCATAATAAATTATTTAGCTAGAGTAAAACTGCAAAACCAAATAAAAAACAAATTTTACAACCACTTGATCTGATATGGCAAAAGCCAAACAAAATCCAAAAACTAATGCAATAATGTAACTGTGTATCCATTTGCTTGACAGCAATCTAATTGGCAAACCTTGTAATATATATATATATATATATATATATATATATATATATATATATATATATATATATATATATATATATATATATATATATATATATATATATATATATATATATATATATATATATATATACACCTTATATTAACTCCAGAAAAAAATTATCTTTTCAGAAACAAACCGCTATCTGACAGAACAAACTAGTGATATTAAATATCAATTTTGTGTTCTATGTTTTCTTATTTGTAGACCTTGGATAATTATTTGAAGAGCTTTCGCTTTCAGCAGCTAGCGATCTGTTTGTTCTGAAACTCTGACCCATTTGCGGGTAATGTTCAAATTGACAGGTAATTCAAAATAATACATTTTAATTTTGTTAGGTCATTTAGTTTGAATCAATTACTTTTAACTTGTAATGCCAAAAAAGTTATAACAGAAAACTGCAAAGAGCTATAAAGTAAATTATTGTTTAGCTTTTAGCCTGTTTACGTAGTTTTTTGTTTTAATTTTTTTCAACAAAGTGAATAAAAATATTTACATAATATCATGTCAAAATGTTAACAATTCAAGCGATCAAACTATAACACTTAAATAACTAAAATATTAGTCCAAAAGTTTTCACTTAAAACTTTAACTTAAAACAAAACTCTGCGAGCTTTAATGGATGCAAATTTTCTTATAAGACTACTATAGTTGAGTACCTCTGCAACAGAATTTTCAATGGACAATAACGCCAAACCATTCAGTCTATCCTGTTTCATGCTTGCTCGTAAGTAAGTCTTGATTAGCTTCAGTGTGGATAAATTTCAATGTTCAGCAATTGTAGAAGATGTTCGATCAGCATCAAGTGTTCGTTTGCTTAATGCTATTAACAGAAATGGTCTAAAAGAAATTTGCCCTAATATTGAAATTGCACTTAGATTGTTTCTTACGCTCCCTGTCACTGTTGCTGCATGGGAACGAAGTTTCAGCAAATTGAAACTAATAAAACTTTTTGCAATCGTCCATGTCTCAAGACCGATTGGCATTGATATCAATAGAGCATGAAACAGTAATTGATTATGATGATGTCATAGACACATTTGCAAATACCAAAGCAATAAAAGTTGTTTTTATAAAATTGTGTTATATAAAGAACTGTGAAAGGTAACAAATTCATCTAAATAAAAAAAAATAATTTTTTTCATGCTTTATAGAAAATTAAAATTTTTTATCAATTGTTTCACTCTTCCAATTTTTTTGGGGGCCCCAAAAAATGTAACTCGCACAGGGCGCCAAAATAGCTTGCTACAGCTCTGCTAATTACTAATTAATTTAAAAGGCGTCCTCGACATATTTATTATACCTATAATTAATAATTTATGTTCAGGTTGCAACTGGAAAATTAGTTGTCTCCAGGTTCACACATGAAAATTAGCAGAAGTAGATTTCCATTGGGGAAATCATTGCAAAGCCATCAACCAGCAAAAACAATTTTTAATTCGGATATCTAAACAATAATTATTATGTTCAAAATTGAAAATTGTACCGTCACGTCTTATTTGAATGATTTTATTATAACACTTTGCTAGTCAGGTTTATTGTCTTACGCTGTTTATCGCTATTGAACACTATTTTGCAAAACGCAGTTGTTGTTGCTCATATTTTTTGAAATTTTTTCACGTTCTCTCACTGCGTCTTTGTTTCTTAATTCTTTGAACCATGGGCTGAAAACCTTCATTTCTGACTCACTAAAGAACGACAACAGAAAAAATGACGATCTACAACACATCTGCAGCATCAAAGATTATTTCATCGATTAACACAGTCTATGAAACCTTTCAGTCAAAACAATTTTTAATGTATGTGTATGTATTAAAGATATTTTCAAGTTTGCTGTTAGGTGGCGCTAAACTAACAAAATTTGTGGTGAGATAATAAAAGAGTTAAATACTTACACACACATAAATCAATAGAAAATTTTAAAAATTTATCATTACAAATTTTATATTAAGAATTTGGTACTTGATAGTAATAATTTTTTCAATTATGGCAAACAGGTTTTGCAGTAAGTCATCGTGTCATTTATGCTGTTCTTACAATGCCGGATTAACCATTATCAATGCCTATCAAATTTCAAACAAACTGTAAATTTTAAAAAGAACTTAAATAATTACACATATTGTCTTTTATAAATTAAGGTTTTAATTAAATATTATGCGCTTCAAAATTGCTTCCGTTCAAAACAAAACGTTTTATAGCAATAGTCCGTAGACCATTACAACTTAAAATATTAGTCGGTCGGATCTAACTTGATCTAAGCTCAATTTTTAAAACCGGGAATAAACTCTGAACAAAAGTTTGAATGCATATTATAAAAAATCATTTGGTAATCTCGTCAGAGAAGTTGTATCTTTTCTGTTAAGCATTTTTTTGCTAAACGCTCTTTTTTTCCTACTCTGATCCCTGTCTTTTTCTGGAACTCTCTTCCTACTTCTCTTACTAAATCTACTTCTCTCACAGTTTGCCGTCTGGGACTTAAAACTTATTTATTTAATAAGTTCGTGGCCGAGCGCTATTGAACGATAGGAAACAGCTCTATACAAATTCAACCGATTGATTGATTGATTGAAAATTAAAAAATCTGATTACGCAGCCGCATGCTCCACCCACTAGAGTAGACTAACGGCAAGTCACTAGCCCATACGCTCCATTCTAACGGTAAAATGTAATACAATATTAAAAAATGTTCTAATACAAATTATTGAATATATAATGAAACTAATTTTGTTACAATAATACAATTGAAGAGAGGTAGTTATAAATGGCGTAAATTGAAAAAAAAAAGATATGGAATTGCTGGTTTGGAACTGCAGCGAGAATGAAGTAATTGACGATAAATAAAATATTTTGACTACAAATAAAAACATTTGTATTCATAAAAAACAATTATAACTTGAATGTTGTTCACTGTCATTTAGCTAAAGGTTCTATTGGTAAATGCGCGCACTGTCAATAGAGCCACTACTAAATATCAAAAATATCAACTTAGAAGCAGAATTAATTACTAAAACGGGATAGGAGCGAGAAAAATTTAATGACCATGAATAAATTACTTTTTAAATTATTTCTTGTATTTGTTAAAATCAGTAGTATTAATCCCACTTTGCTGTATGTAAAGAAACGGGACATGCTACTGAAATTAACTCGCCTTGCTTATGCAAGCCAGATCCACGCTGGAGAATGAAGGAGGGAACAATTAAAATGATCAAATTATGGTCAATGACAGGATGTACTTAAATATTTTCTACATAGTGCTATATCAGTCTATTTCTTACATGTAGGAATTTAACAATAATTCAAATATTAGCATAATATTTTCCCGGATGAACCTGGTTGTAGGTGTAAACACCTGATGTCATAGACTTATATCCTATATACCTAGAAACGCAACGCCCTGCACATGCCTATTAGTGCACCATCTAACTGATTAAAAACACCTTCAACATGCAAACGCTATTGACAAGCCAAAAAATTACATATTTGTAATCAGAAATTACAAGCATATTTTTCTTATTACAGATATGTAATATTCTTGCTTGTCAATAGCGTTTGCTAACAATGGTGCAGTTAGCCGGCCCACTATATACATTAAGTCACGTGGACGATTCTTGTCACGTGGTCAACATTGTTTATAAAATAATAAATAAAAAATTTACTTGAACAAATCACCGTTGTCGGTCCGGTGGACCGATGTAAGATTTTATGAATAAATGTGATTTTTCACATTTGTCTTCAGAAATGTATCAAATTCTAGTTTTAATTACTAAAATACTAAATAATGCCATCTGGTTGTAATTTATCATGCAACTCTACATGTAAAGTAGCAAGGCGTTTTATTAAATTAAACTTAAAGCTTAAAGAGAATCTGGTTACAGTCAATTATGGATAGTTTCCAACATACTCCATGAATTTTTCTCAAAAAATAATCAGAAAATTTTCTGAATTTGATTACTTAACAGGACTTTTAATACATGGTGAAACATATACCAAAATTTAGATTTTAATTATTTTATTGTTACAGCTCATATATTAATATACTTTAAAACGCGTTTTGATACTAAAAATGTTCTAATGTGTTAACTAAATTGACTTATCAACTTAGATTAAGTAATGTTTATTTGAGATGCAAAAATATAAAATCTTTAAAAAAAAGTTTTATCATACTGTTGTATGTGGTTTTATATCAATTTTTAAGTGATTTTTTATTTTCTAAAAATTGCTATTTTGATCAAATTTTTGAGGGAGTGTAACTTTTTTCTTCCAAAGTAGAATTAAGTAGCACTTTCTAATATTAATAAATAGGTAGTGAACTAGTGAAGCATCATAAAATGTTTTCATTTGTTTGTTCAGAATTTATTCTGGGTTTCTCAGATTTAAGGGAGTATTTCGCTATTTATATAATTATTATTATTATTATTATTATTATTATTATTATTATTATTATTATTATTATTATTATTATTATTATTATTATTATTATTATTATTATTATTATTATTATTATTATTATTATTATTATTATTATTATTATTATTATTATTATTATTATTATTATTAGCAGTCATTTTTTAGTGTAATATTAATATAAGACAATAATCGCTGGTTTCAACATGCACGATCTATTTTTGATTTCATTTACGTTATTAAACCTGGTTTCATCGTTTGAACTTCAAGGTATTTTTATCTCAATTCCTTTCGATATTTTTTCAGTAAACTAGTTATTGAACAGTTTCATGACTTAAAAAGTTTATTCGTAACATCTATTTATTATCATAATTTAAATAAATAAAATTGATTTTCTTTTGTTATTTGAAATCATCTTAATTATGTTTTTTTAAAATCACGGAAATTCTTTGAAATATTAAAAATTTGTCTGAAAAAATTGTATTCTACTTTAAATTTAAAAAAAAACGACAGTAAAAATTAGATCGTCAGTCAACAAAAGAGAATTTTTTTAAATGTGGTTTATTCTTAAGCAAAACAGTCAATATTGACATCTTAAACGTTTTCTACTAATTACATTGCCGCGTTCCAATTAAGGCAACTTTCCATTCAGGGCAACTCAACTCTACCGGATCTCAGCAAGTTTATCTCAATCCTAGCATGGCTATTTTCTGTAGACGCACTGTTGCTATGATAAGATTAAACTTTTCTTCAGATAAGATTAAATCAACAAAGCTTATTAAACGGGAAATGCCTGCAGAAATTTTCGTCCATTTTTAATTTATTGTACAGTTTTATCACGATTTTAATTTATTAATATTATCAGTTTTTTGGGTTGAATTCGGCTTCGCCAAAACTAATTTATCTTTTGACAATTACATACATGCATACATACATACATGCATACATACATACATACATACATACATACATACATACATACATACATACATACATACATACATACATACATACATACATACAAACATACATACATACATACATACATACATACATACATACATACATACATACATACATACATACATACATACATACATACATACATACATACATACATACATACATACATACATACACACACAAATACTTGCATACTCATATATAGAAAAATAAAACATTATGTTAATTTGAATTAAATAATTTCAGATTTAATTGCTAGAAGAACAATATATGGCAAAAGAGATGGAGATAATTACACAGGAGTTTTAATCGATCTTCTCGGTTATTATCGCGTCGAAGAAATACATTTCACCGGACGTTCAGGTTTCATTGTATTGATAATTTGTTTTAAAAAAAAAACATTTATTGTTTTCATATATTAAAACTAGCAATAAAAATGAACAAGTTAATTGTTTTTATGTTTTTTTAAAGCTAAATTTCAAGCATGAGTAGCGTGTTACAATTTACACCATATTTCAAAGATATAATTATATAGCATGTTGACTTTTTGTTTATTAATTTTGAATGTAAACGTGCTTTTTCAATCCTATGTATTAATAACTTTACCGTGATTGCTGGCTTGTTTGTGATATACGTTGGGACCGTATAACACCACAATAAAAAACCCGACTTCCCCTTTATCCACACAAGTTGGAATTTGATGGATTTATTTGCGTTGCAGACTTCACGTGTTATTACATTTTAAAAAGATTTGACTAAATATAAGTGAATTATAGAATAAAATATAAATAAAACTATTAACATTGGTTCACAAATTAAAATGTTTATAAAAAGGCATACTATTCATTTTTTGCTTCACTCCAACATATATTTAATACCGTGCTTTGAGCTAAGCAACAACATTTCTGTTTTTGTTGTAGATGTGTTTGAAGTACTTCAATATCAGGCTTAGAAAAAAACTTGGGAAATTCAAATTTTAAAACCACAGAGATGCTCATTATTTAAACTCATACCATCAATGACGTAAACCACTTTAAGCAAAACGTTTGCATCGCAACTCCGCCGCCGAACTCGGCTTTTGAGGCATGTCTTCTTATTAACAGAACAAGTATCATTTTGACACAATTCCTCAACTGGTTGCTTACAAAATTTGCAGTGCGCTTTTAATCCTAAGCATTTTTCTGCCTTTTCAGAAAGCACTTGCAGTGAAAACATTTTGTCTCCCAACACCCATGATGTCAGCCACAGTTTGGTGCCTGCACCACTTAGCTCTTCTTAAACGTTTTCCAAAGATCCGAATACATATAAAAACTCCAACAGAGCCCAACAAAACCAACAACTCAAAGGCCCACTTTAGTAACGTGCCTTAAAAGCAATTTCATCAGGAGCTTCCACCACGTCATCTACAAGATTGTCCTCATTATTCAACACTTTATTAAAAATATTTTTTAAAGTTGTTTGATTGTAAAAAGCTTCGAGGAGTTACCTTTTATTTTTTGGTCTAATATGGCATTAGTGCCGTCATCTGAAATTTAAAAATATATCCATTTTTCATCTTTTACAATATATTCATGTAAGCTTTAATTCTGAGATTTTTCAATGATAAAATTTTCAATTTGTTCAATCTGTCTACGTGACTTTGACTGTGTCTTACAAAATCTGAATAATGTATTGACTCGTCTCTGAACCCATTCAGTATTGGTAATAAATCCCATTCAGTAAAGATTTCAACCCTAAATAGCATACTTCAATTGCAATTGCACAAACAATTTAGAAAAACAAGCAAACTTTTCAATCAAAAATTGACTTAAAAAAGGAACCTCAGCACAAAAGGGAAAAAGTCAGAACTGGTTGTGCGTCTTAGAAAAACATTGACAAAAGAAGACATGGGCCCGGATGATATTGAACTAGAACTTCTTAACAAAGTTTTATTGAATAAATTCAAATTTATTGAAACAGAGTTGGCGGCATTTATACAACAGGGAAAGGATTTCCAAAAAGAAAAAGAACTACTATTGCTAAAAATAAGAAATCAATGAAAAGGCTGCAAAGGAAAACAATGCCATTAGGAAACAAACGGCAGAGCTTAAAAATGTTTTTCGGAAAAAATTCATGACCTGAGATGCAAATTAAAGGTAATGGAAACATGGCGTAAAACAGTATTTATTTTCAAATTTTCACCCGACTCGTCAACTTCTGAAAAAAAAGTGCCTTCTTTTGATAGTACCTTGGCATGCTCCGTGTACAAGCAGCAGTTTGAAGCAGCTATCACTTTGAATAACTGGGTTTTGGATAAAGCAAAGGCAACTGCATTAACCTTGGCTCTGAGAAGAAAAGCTATGGATATTCTTTAGACTGTTTTTGAAAAAGATGACTACAAAGCCCTGGTAAAAATTTTAGAGCGTAAATTTGGAAATAAACCTTTACATGAGATATACAGTGAACTTTGGTAATAATCCAATAGATTTGTTCATTTTTTTCCAGCAATATTTATATGATCTGTCAGGACAGACTTTCCTTAATGGCAACACCAAGAAACATTTTTGAATCTCACTCTGGGCAGTGGAATCCTACCATATTCAATACTAGATGTAGGAAAACCATTTAATTTAATTTTTGGTTCAAATATCTTGTAGTTTGTTTTGCTGATGCGTTCAGCTTCTGTAATAAATTATAGTTCTAACATATGAATTAATTTTGTGAAACCTGTTTTGATCCAGCTTTGCAAAGCAAATAAACTGTTATAAAATAAATAAATAAATAACATTTTTATGTAAAGTTGATCACAAACATTAAAAGCTTTTATTTCTAACTGAAAAAAGTGATTTAAAACATAGTCACAGTGTAAATGCTCCAAAAAACCCTAATGTTTCTTACGGTGAATTTTTCAAAAACTTTCCGACAAAATTTTTTTTTTTGGGAATTTTAGATTTTACTTAAGAAACCTGGTGGTGAAGTTAATATAAGGAATTAAAAAAATCATTTTTTGTTTTTAATTAAGCAACCGTAATTTTTTTTTAAAATTTGTAATTAAAACAACTCACAGATAATTTAAAAGTACAAAAACTTGTTGCTGGTCAAGATGGGCGTATGATTTTTTGCAATAAGAAAACCAGTTTCTATAAATGTCGTAGCGACAGTTTTTCTGATACAGTTTTTTATCATTATTTTGGTAATAAAGAAATTCAACCTAAAAGCATCTACGGCTATGGTAGTTTTTTTTTTATTTTTCATTTGATAAACAACAATAAATTTAAAAAAAACAATTAAAACAATCAGATACTGCAATGAACTATTTTATTGGTTGTTACAATACAATAGAAAACACTGGGAGAAGCATTACATGTATTTCATTCACTGATTGTTGTGAAAAATGTAAAACAGAAAAAGTTGAAGTTGTTGCTTTTCAGGTTCAATAAATACTGGTTTTACATTTTACTCAAATAAACATTTTTTATCATTTATTAAATTCAAAGAAAAAAACAAGTTTTTGTACAAACTTCAATAAAACTCTTGCCGTTGCTGTTGCCTTATCAAACTGCTATGAACACTTTGATGATGATAAAACTGCATCTGGCAATCAGGGATATTATGCTGTCTATTCAGGTTTGATTGGAGTTATGAAATTCAAAATAAGTAAATCTTAATATAAGTTATTTTTATTTTAGTTTCAAGTTTGTATTTTTTGTATGCCGGCTGTTCTGTGGATGTGTTTACAAATGAAATACAAAGTGATACAACGGAAAAATCATGTAATGAATCTGGTCATAGTAGATATTACGGTAATTACATGTGAAAAAATTGTATTGTCTTAACTGAAAAATTTATTTTTTTAATCCTTTATATTAAATTCGCCTTTCTGAGTACAAACCCTTTCCCTATTCAAAAAGTGAAGCCACGCACACCTTCACAATAGCGAGATCATCGCTGAAAAAACAACATTATACTAGTCTGGTAGATTTAGCTTTTGATACGGAAATTTTAATAGACAAGCCAAAAAGTACATTAAACTATAGTATTTATTATAACTAAGAGCTGGAAAGAGATACCAGACACAGATCGGTCCCTAAAAAAAGTTATTAGCAAAAGAAGTTGCTCAAAACTCGCGAATCTGTTTATTAACGCCAACCAATCAAAAGCCAGCTTTTTCTATTTCTGCGTAAAAAGTGACGCTTAATTTACAAATTATCTCCACGAAATTTAAACTTTTTACGCTCAAATGCTCATAAAACAGTTTAGTTATTTATTTCTATGTTTTTTTAACAAAATTTTTATTTTCCGTTTGCTTATGGAGCTGCACGAAGAATGTTGTTGATTATCAAATGCTTAAAGGCTTAAACAGACTTAAACTGCCTTTAAACTAGTTTAACTCCTATGTATAAACGATTATGTACACTCAACTAGTCTACGTTTTCGAAATTCTCCAGTATTTAAAAAGCAATGCAACCTGAAAACACAACCTTATTTGAAAATAGCTGAAGGGGTGCCGGTTATGGGAATCGTACCACTTTTTAAAGGAAGACCATGCTTTTGACCACTTTTTAAAGGAAGACATCTTAAAAACAAGAAATTTATCAAACACTGGTTTTTAGAACAACATACATTTTAATTCTAAAAACAAAGTATAAGTTTCAACTTATTAAATAATTATAATAATAACTGTTATCTAGCTTCAAAAATTATTATATTGAGCACAATTCAGTCGAGCAGAAGACTCAGATCTTCATCCATGACTTTACTTCTTGTGTCCATCACACATATCAAGAGTGCTGTAGACAGAAGGTTCAGGGTTGCCAGACTGAGAATGGTTTGCCAGCTGCTGTTACATTGGCTGTGACACTTAAATGCTTCCGAAGAGACCTTCTAAACACTAAACACTGACTAACACCACTTTAAACATTGTCAAATTTTAATTCAATTCAGAGACAGTTATAACAACACTGACTAACACCACTTTAAACATTGTCAAATTTTAATTCAATTCAGGGACACTGTTAACAACTTTTGTCGTGCTGGCTGAAGTAAACTGGGAAGTGTAGATTATGAGGATTTTGTAGATAAATAATGCACATCATATCATAGTCAAATTGTTTGCTGTTTATTATAACACACAAGCAAACAGTTTTGACATTGAGACAATGCTTAGCAATATCCTCATGTGCAGAAGAACTTGTTACAACAATAATAGACGTGTAACTGGAGGAAAGATACAAGAGCTATTTTAATAAGTTATTAATAACCATCAAAACCCTGCAGAACAAAGAAGACATTTTCTCAAGAACTTGATAAGTTTCTATATATCACTTTAAATAAAAATGTAATAACTGCTCACATTGGCCAACTCTGACATTTACACATATTTTACTATTATAGATATTATTTACAAGACCACTAATATAAAGTCAGTTATCTTAAACTTTGTCACAGCAACATTTACAAGCTTATACAAGAACCTTCAAAACTGTTTTAAGAGCATCAAATTTTTTGCCAATTTAAAGAATAAATACATCCAACAACAAAAACTGATTTTGGGCAGCCTAACTAAAATAGTATCTCATCGATTTTAACAGTTTTTTTCATACAGGCCTTCACATATATTGCCCTTAAACATATCTACTTCAAGATTATCAGTATGAAGAGATTTATTACAAACTTTACCATAGCAATATTTACAGGCAGATACAATGTAGCTCATATTTAAAACATGAACAACTTTTAAAAGAGCATGGGCTTTTTTTAAAAATTTCACATTTACCACTTATACAATAATTAGGCTATCTGGGCTATCAGGTGCTGCCTCTATGTCAGTATTAATGAGACACAACTTAAAATCTATTTTTCCCAGCTCCATCTGTCATTGTCTAAGAAATACTTCAATTTCATTTCCTGAAAATGAGTTTTCAAATCATGCATTTTCAGTTGAGGTAGCTTTCCAGGAATAATTTTTGAACTACTTTATATTTGGCTGGAATAATTGTTTATTGTGTGGAAAACTTAGATCTTAAATTCTTTTTATTGGAGCTAGATCAGCTAGCTACTAGAACTAAAACTAACACAAGGTTTGGGCTGATTATTTTTCTTTGCTTTGTTATTTACTTATGTATACAAACATCATTTATAGAGTTAAACTGTCAATTAAAATTGTATCTCCAATTACAGTTGCAGAATTCAATAGAGAAGTTTTCCCATCTTGTTTCAATATTTAGATTATTTTAAGTTTGTCTTCAGTAGCAGATTTACACACAACGCACTCCAGTGCGATATTAGTTACATTTAGATTAAAAAATGTGCTAACTACAATACAAACTTACCATAACCAAACTTAACAGACGTAATAACACGAATAAAAGAAAATAAAAAAAATACCAGAATGACTGACAAAAGACAAGACAAGATTGACCGAAGAAAAAACTATGTACTATGCTATACAAACTATACAATTATACAACTATATAAATGAATAGGAAATTAAAAAAAACGCTGCCAAGAATCCAAAATCGTCCAAATCAAAATCAAAGGCTTAAATAATAAATTAAGATATTGAAGAGAAATCGAATTCAAACGCGATAAAACCGGCAATGCAAAATGAATACAAAGACAACGCAAATATAGCATAGAAAACGAGCCTTTATTGAATTCTTATTGGCTGAGCGAGTAAATATGTTACTGCACGTAACGCGACATTGTCTTACGTAATGAGACAAAAGAGTACGCCTAAAATCATTAATAACTAGAGTACCATAACTGCTCATTCGTGGTATCTTCATACAGACATTCTACAACATATTCTCTATTGAATGGTATAAAAATTGGCTTGTCTATTAAAATTTCCGATATTGCCTCGAAAAACTGCTAGATCTACCAGTCTATACCTCTGTGACAATTTTCATATATAAAAATTTAGAGTTTTTTTATTTTGTTGGTAATTACACAAAACCTGAAACGATAATGAACAATGTGCCTAGACATACATTTTCTAGGTTGCCATAGTCATTTTTCAAACAGTGAATGTAAACATTTCTACGAACGCAACTGCAATCCATTGAGTGTTGAATGCATCTCCAAATGTTATCCTAAATTTAGTTTTTCAGGATACAGCTGCAAAAAAAGTTAGTTTTTTAATAGATCAGAAACAAAACAATTGAAACAAAATGACAAAATGTTTGTTAACGCAATTGGTATACGTAACACTGTTTTCAGAATGTACAAAATACAAAGGCAAAGAGACAGCGTGTAAAAATATCTCTTTCTTTGGTGAAAAGTTAATAGCAGAAGATTATATTTGCAATGAGGGCTATTTCCGCACAACGTGGCTAGATCGCTGCAAAGGTGAATTGTGTTGGTAAATTCAATGATGCGTAACTGAAATGTAGTCACACTATCTGCAATTGAGGTGTCGCATATTTTAATGAACTTCCATCACCAGCTAGATATGAATAAACTAAAAAAAATCATTTTTGGGGTGAAATGCGATCAACAAGCCGGTATTATTTAAACCGTTTTTGAATTAAGTCGGACGATTGGTTGAAAATTAAGTGATGGCCGAAGTTCGTGTCAAGATTCACAATTTTGTCTGTATATAAATATTGTTTTCATCACATTTATGCTTAGTTATAGCATAGAGTACGAGCCGAATCAAGATTTTTATCTAAATATAAAAGGATTTTAAGCCTGTAAAACGGGCCAGTCTGGGAATTTTGTCTTATGAAACGAGCCTGGCCGAGTTATCGACGGGCCGTGAAAAATTGTCTCGCGCAGTATCCTATTATGGAGGCACGGTTCAAATCCTTTAATTTCAGACGAGCGAAGCCGCGACCGGCACTGCTAGTATACTTATAAATGTATTTATATGTATATATAACTTTTAGATGTTGACGAATGTGCTGACAACAGGAGCAGCTCTTGCGACCTTTCATCTTCAATCTGTCGGAATTCACAAGGATCTTTCTACTGTGAATGCAAGGAAGGATTTCTGCTGGTCGAGAATGTATGCGAAGGTTTGAAACATTTTGCTATGGTTGTTAAATTTTGCTTTGTAAACTCTCAAAAAGTCTTGAAACGCATTGTGTGCAAATAAGACCAGCCACTAACAAAAAATTTAATATTTAAAAATGAACAATAACAAAAATATAAATAATATTTCGTTTTATAAATATGAAGTATACGAAAAAATCAAACTGAAACGGCTGTTATCGTCATCACACAATATAAGCAAGTTGAAAATAAAAATTTTGAGCTTACGTCATCACAACATGAAAATAAACAATTCACCAAAGTGTGCATCTCATTCAAAAAAATTTAGTTCAAAAAATGTTAAATACATTATTTTAGTTTTCGATTTATAAAAATTTAAACAGTAAAAAATAATACAAAATATAATTAATATTTAGATTTATAAAAAGATGCCCACTAAAAAATAGATAACAATATAAAGTATAAAAAATATTTCTATAAAAAGAATGCTCTTATACTAATGTACTAAAATGTTAAAAATAATATTAAAGTGTATATATTACAATTTTTAGAACTAAACAATTCGTTTGGAAGATTAAAGCGTTTGGCAATGGAGGTTTATAAATCAATAAATCTCCATATATTGATAACGCCCAATGCTCTTATATTCAAAACAAATAGTTTAGTTTTAATAAAAATTTTAATATATACACTTTAATGTTATTTTTTAACATTTTAGCACATTAGCGTGGTTTTTATAAAAATATTTTTTATTTAATTCTACTACTATTATATTTGATTGATTGATTGATACCTAGACTATTAATATGAAAAAACTCCTACGCTTCGTATGAAGAAAATGTACTTTTAAGCTCATTAGGCAACCTAAGCCTGAATTGCTTGTAACATTCTTTGAACGATTTGTTTTAAGTTAGGGTTTTTGTTATTGCCTAAAAATATATCTATGACTCCTTTGAAAGCAATCTACCCTTCTCTTTGAAAATCCGTCATGGTAGTGATGAATTGTGGATCATCCATAAACCGTCTAATATCTGGTCAACTTAGCCTCCGAGATGCTTCAAAACGAAGATAACCTAAAAATGTTTTTTTCATCTTAAAAATGTACGTTTAAAAAAACCGAACGGTCTAAAAACATTTTAAAGCTACTATCGTTTTTTTCACGTATGTATACATAGGAATCAATCAAAAAATTTGAGGCAGCGTTTTTGGTTAAAGTTGTACGTATATGACCCCGCAATACCCCTGAAAACGACTTTTTTTGCAACTTCAAGTGCGTTTTGCAAAAAACACGTGAAATTCTGGAATTTTTTTCGTTTTTTTTTTACTTTTTCAGCACACTGAAATACATTTAAATCATTTGAGAAAATCCAGACAGGTTTTTTGTTGTTGACCCGTTTAATTTAAAACAACTAAGATGATATTTTTTATTATGAATAAATTTAAATCTAAATGCAAATAACAAAAATGTATTAAAAAAAAAGACAAAACTAATAATTTGCAGAATCTGAAATCCTTGTAAAATATAGAAATTCAACTGATAAACCATTGGAGAAGAATTTAGATGACCTTGCCATAATAATAATGCTTGCTTTTGTGTTTGGTGGAATGTTGATTGCCGTAATATGCACCTGTATATGTGAGTTTTAAAAAATAGTACCATCACTGTTTGCTATCAAATAGTAAAACAGAGTATTGTTTTGTGATGTTGTTGAAAATTTTATATCAACTTAAATTGTTTCACCCAAGTTTTAAAGGCTCTTCAGCCCATTTACTGTCATCCAACTAAGTTGAAGCACGACTGTTGAGACTCTTTTTTTACATGGTTTAGAGTGGTTCAGAAGACTAAAGTCTGTGTGAGAACTGCTACTACAGTTAAAGACAGTCGTTTATGGTCCTTGACTTCCCACACCCCCTGCTGATGCTGGTGACGCCGGTGAGATTCGAACCGCTGACCTTTAGGCCAACAGGCGAACGCTTTACCACATTAAAAAAAATTTGATTTTGTTGGTAGCTAAATTTGAAATAGTTAATTTATATTAAAACTCTATTTTTATTGATTACTTGTTATGCTTTTATAGTCACAAAAAAGAAAAAGCGCATTGGAGTTGTTGCAGAACCACAACCTAAATAAGAAGAAAGAGAAAACGTTTAATCTTATTGGCTAATATGTTGTTCTATCCAAAAAGCAACACTGCAAAAAACATATTTTTTAACATTTAAAAAACTGCGTAGTTAATTGTTATAGATTTAAGTTTTCTAATAAGGTAATTAATTTTTTCGCACAGGTTTGCTGTTGCTCATTTTATGCGATCTGAATAGTAATAATATGTTAATGCTGCGTAAACGTTAATTTATTTTTGTGTTTGTTTAATGTTAGTTAAATTGTCAATTTAGTGCAATTTTTGTTACATGGGTCTGTGTCAAGTAAGATTTATTTTTTAATAAATAGAAAAAATGCAAACATTTTTATTTATAGAAAAAATTAAATCTGTTTTTTCACTGAGAAACACTAGTTATTCAAGTCAAACGTTTTTTTTCTTTTGATTGGGCTGCCCGTGACCCATAAATTATAAATTATTTTATTATTTACAAATGCACCAATTAGAGAAAATAATGTTTTAAGAGAGAATTATTCCGAATGGAACGTTGCTTCAATTAAAACACGGTCATTACTCAGCGCAGAAACAATAGAAAAAATTCTGCTTTATAAAAATGACTTTTTGAATATCAAGGTTAAAGATCATGTGCATACTTATACATAGAAATTGCTGATTGATATAAACACACTCGAGCAACTGTCAACAAATGGTTTTTCCTCTGAGTGGTTACGGTTGAATGACTCCTGGGCAGGTAAAAATTGCATTTATAACTCGTTTTTACAAAATCATTGGCCACGCTCTGGTAAATTCTAAGATCATTTCAAGTCAGCACTTTCTGTTTAAAATATTGGTGGAAACATTTGAACAGTAATATTCACTAAATTTTGATTACCAATTACTAATAAAAAAATTAACAGCGTTCCGTGGATAAAAATATTCAAACAGTCTACTCAGTTGAACACTGTTAAGGTTTCGTTGTAAATTATATAATGTTCTATCAAACTAAAATATTGTATTGTATGTGTTTTTGATTCAGGCTGTTTTTGTGGTTTTTTTTTTGATTAAAATGTCAAGTGTTTTTCGACATCGGTTGTTGTTTGTAGTGTTTTTTATCTAATAAATTTGAAAAAAATTAATAGGTTGTGGAAAACGTTGTGAAATAAGGTTAAAACAAATTAGAGAACAAGACCAAAGTAAGTAAAAACGTTTGGCAAAAATGCTTTCAACAGAGAAAACAATAAAGTGTTAAACAGTTGACAATCTTAAATTTAACTTAGGGTACCTGGGAGGGTTATAATAAAATTCTTTGAATATGGCGAAAAATGCAATTTTTTCAAATAATTAACAAAGTAATGCAAATTTTAAAAACAACTCAGTATTTAAAAACAAAGAATGCAGAAAAAAAAGTTGTTTAAAGAATTGAAAAGTACGTGAGACTAAACGAGCAGAAAACATAAACGTCATAAAATTGATAAGTCTAGACCAGTGCTGTCCAACCTGCGGGCCGCATGGCTGATCTTATGTGGCCCGCCAGGGTGCTTGCTCTTTTTCTCAAAACACTTGTACTTTTTATTGCCTCGTAAACAAACCATAAACCATATTCAATTTTAAGCAAACTAATATTCTAAACATTAAAATAACTTTTAAAATGTACTTTATTTATTGAATACTTATAAAGATTAGCTAGGGTGCGTTAATGGGTGGAGCTAAATTTCGGCGGCCGTACTTTTTTTCAGCCCAAAATTTTTGAATTCAAGCATAGTATGGTTCTTAAGGATAAACACGAGGAAATGACCCCAATTGAGTTTTGGATGATGTATGTTCTTTCAGATCAGTTTCCACACATACATACATGTTGCAGGAAAATATTGACCATGTTTGGAAGCACTTATGTCTGCGAAACTGGATTTTTAGTAATGATTAACATCAAGTCAAAAAAGAAAAACTCTTTGACTGATGAAAATTTAGAAAACTTGATGAGAGCAGCTGTTACTCAATACCAGCCACAAATGAAAAAAATAGCAAATTCAATTCAAAGTCAAATTGCTCATTAAACACGCTCTTATTTTTAAAGTTGATAAACATATTCTGATTTTTATTTAAAGTATAATAAAGTAAGTTAATTAGTTGATAGTTGAATTTTTAAACTAAAGACAAAAATGAAATAACAATTTAAAATGTGTTGTATTATATTATGTATATTATGTGCGGCTTTTGGCACCTTGAAAATTATTTGAGTGGCCCATTGCGACAAAAAGGTTGGACAGCACTGGTCTAGACAATCGTGCTTAAGTTTCAGTTCTCAAGTAATAATGATTTTTAATTAAATTCATTAGTGTGAGCAATAAACAATGAACGTTAAAATTTGCAGCACACAAATTTGTTTTTGTTGTTTCGCAAAGAATTCCGCAATTGAAGTCACCTTTTTACCCGCCACCTAATTTTATTAATATTCGTAAGACGGTTTAGTTGTCTGCTTTTTTTTCAATAGCCAATATGGTGGATCTATCAGTTTCGATTGTTTTAACTAATTTAATTATATTTTCCGTGCTAGATTTTGGAAATGGTTTTCGCAAAAGTAGGGATATCTTGATTTATGTTTTTATTTGACAAATTTGATTAAATCCGACGTAAATATTATATATGCTCCAGCAGTAAGTTACGTTATAACTATTACCAAGGCAGTAGGCGTCGGTAGCCGGGGCAATAAGAGGTAAAATTGCTACTGAGACGGCGGTTTTGTCAAAACAATTGATTCTTCGATCAATTGATGAAGATGTACATATTTTCTAAAGCGTTAGTGATAGGGTTAGGGTTTAATTTTAGGTAGACATACGGCTGGGACTGCCGACTCAGTAGCAATTCTACCGATTATTTCCACGGCTAACCGCCGGGGCAATAGCAGCGGCCGTAAGTTAGCCTAAAACCGGACAACGATTGATTTTTTCAATAAAAACAATTTAATAAAACGTGAATGACTAAATTACCTTGACAAATACGGCGTAACTGGCTTTTTGGCTAGGTGGTCTACTTTTCTTCAATATTATAGTTTTTAATTACAGCTCAAATTTCAGCAAAGCAGATAAAACAATAAAATTGATCAAATCTAAAGTTTTTAAAATTTTAAAAATGTTTAATCAAAATTTATATACATAAATCAAGCTAAACACGTATTTATACTTTATAACTTTATATGACATTTACTAGTGCTTTGCAGGCTCTTAAAATATTTTCTGCACTGCAATTTTTGGTTTTCATTACTACATTTTATTAAAGATACGTGGATTAATAAATGCTGTTGTAAATGTCAACACAAACTTTATCCTGTAATTATAACAATATAATCAAGTAAAAATTTAATCTGAATATATATACAAAATCTCCTAAATCTACATTCTTTGTTTTTTCAAAATTACAGATGTGTCTATGAGTTTGCCAATGTCTAAGATACTCATAATACAAATTCTATATTTCTACTTCTTATCTTTATTCTACATTCCAGAAAGTCTTAAAGCTATTGATAAAATTTCAAATTTATTTTCAGCATATGATGGAATCGCTGATTTTTCATCGTTTATTAACTGTTGAAATATTTGTTGAGGGTCAAATGTTGATGAATTTAAATTTATTTATCATTGATGAAAAATTAGTACACTTTGCCTGTTTGGGAGATGCATCTCCAAAAGTGGCTCTAGGCCTGCAAGCAAAACGCAACCGTTTGTTTGTGTATGTGATGTGTATATATATATATATATATATGTATGTATGTGTGTGTATGTGTGTGTGTGTGATGAAATAAATTGTGTATAACTTATACATTTATTTTATTATTTTTGCTTAGAAAAACTTTATTGCATAACTGTTGTTAATTAACAATAGTTATTTTTTTTAATGATTATTGTTGAATAAAATGAGTCCATAATTTTTTTAGATATCCTAGACAGAACTACAAAAATATACAGCAAGTGTGATAACAGTGCCAGTAATTGTAAAAAACTTACCTACAAATTTCATGGATATTATGTAATTGGATGGATTAATTACAACAATCAAGCTGGTAAAGATTCAAAAGCATTTCGAATTTTCATTTCAGAACATTAAAAAAAAAAGAGATGTACCAAAAACAACGTTGTATGAACAGTGCACTCCGCTTATTAAAATAAAATGCATTGTCCGCGGTAATAACTTTGTTATATAGGATGTTAACTATATTCACTGCTGCTAAAAATGTGTCTATTGCTCGTGATAATAACTTTGTTATATACGATGTTAACTATATTCCCTGCTGCTAAGCTGTGTCTATTTTCACTGCAAGTCATATCTTTGTTTTTTGCGTAAATCAAAACAAATAAAAAATTTAAAAACTGAACTTTTAAACCAAATGTGTTTTATTGTTTTTTAACTTCAAATTTAAAATCAATTTTTCCACATTTTAATTTTTTTTAATTTGTTTTGAATTTAGCATTGAAAATTGCATTGTCTTATAGCAAAAACATTTATAAAAAAATTTAAAAAAATTATTGTCGAGATGTTACTTAAAAAAGATTTAAAAAAATAATGAAGATTATAATTTTTTAGAAACAGCTATTCCTCTCAACAGTACTCACCTCGCACGGTATCATAAAACCAAGATTTACTTATAGTAGGCCGACACTCGCGCAATTGAATGCTGTCATATATCTTGTTATAAGAAATTTATTTTTTTCTAAACACTAACAAGGTATCAATATGAAACAAAATTTATTAAAAAAAATCATAACAAATAAAAAGTAAAATTAAAAAGTGTTTTTCATTTTGTAAGGTTCACGTTTTTTTATGTAAAGTCGTTTTATTATTGATTCCATCATTATTATTTCTAACAAAATTTCTAAAAATACAATTGATAAATTTTCCACTAATCATTTCTTTGACGTTGTTATTTGATGAACATTAGTTGATTTTAACTTCTACATGTAAATCTAAAATTTTGACAAAAAACTTGTTTTGGTGATCGGATGATAAAAAAATGCATCACTTTTTCTGAGTTTTTTATATAATCAAAAACCTTCCAACAGTTTAACCATACCAAAAAACATATTCTAAAAGGCTTAAAGCTTTTCTTCCATTAATTTCATCAAAGTTTTAGAAAATATTTAATTTGTTGATGTCTGAAGAAAAAAAATCATCATCTAATAATATTTTTTTACGGTGGAGATAATTTGCTGAATTCAAGATGCTTCTCGCTACCGATCCTGTTATTTAATATATCGTGCTGGCTTCATATTGATTAGGCCAATTCAGTTTGTCTAATTTAGGAATTATCATCGCTGTCAACTTCCAGATGTATATCGTCAATACTTTAAATTGTCAATTTGGAATTTCCTAGAAAAAAGATCATTTTGATTTTTGTTTCACTTTCCTCTATCTGTCGCACAGAAAGAAATAGCTGTTTCCTGACATCTGTCAAAACCGCCCAAACTGGTCAATTGGGTCAGATTGCTGATGGCCCAAAACAATTTGAATTCGGTGACAATTAAAAGACATTTGCTGCAGCCAACGAGAGCTGAACAGCTTAGTTACGTTTCAGGCTGTAAATTTTGAACATAATTTTTAATTCTGTTTTTTTTAAATTTTTCAAAAAACCTTTATTGCGCAATTTGGCTTGCACGTGCACTCCCGGTTTATTAGCCTTAGGAGGAGCCCGTGTAGGGTTCTAACACCAATTAGGCGCATACTTGTCCCAGGTAAAATATTTTTTATTTTTAAAATCTAACGAGATTCAATAAAATAGAAAAAGATATATATATAATTTTTTGCAACAATTATTAGGTCAAATAAAACAAATTTAAAAATCATTGGCGGCGTGAAGAAAGTTAAGGCTGGGAGATCGCATAATGATTTTATTTTTAGAAAAACAATAAATTTAGCAAAGAGTAATCAAAAGGTGTTCCCAATTAGTGGTTCATACTTTTTGTGTAGATGTTTTTTGAGCCCATGGACAAGGTCTAACAAATGTGCCCCTAATAAATTTCTATCTGTAAACGTTTTCTCTTAAAATAGTTGATGACCGGAGATGGAGTCGCAGCTATTTTTTTCAAAGGTTTTCTAAAACATCGTGCACTTTAGTTTTCAAAAATATCAGATAACTGAGATGAAGTCGTATGTAGGTTTTGCAAAAATTTTGGCGCCCCTTTTAAAGGCTTTTGGTGCTCCTTCAAAATGGCGCCCAGGACACGTGTTCCCCTGCCCCTAGCTACGACTCTGGAAAAATGTTTGAGACATGAAGAATCACAATGCATACTTTCCTTGCGCAAATACACGGCGCCACCTGTTCTCAGTATTCTATATCCACCCCAAAAAAAACATTAAAGAAAATCCTAGCATGGAGGTAGTTTTTATTAAGGAAAATAATCTGAAATTAAAAAAAAAACAAATCTGCCTTCAATGGACAATAAAAACTATTTTTCATATTCAAAATTACATAAGCACACTTGAAATATTTATATTTACGGCGCTATATAACTTGTCAACTCATAATAATCAATTGAGACCATAATGTGTTATAATCTTTTTTTTTTAAATTGTAGCTAGAATAACAAAAGCATTTGTGATGCAAGACTTGAGCAGTGATTTAAAGTTAAATTGTGCAATATTGAGCATGTGGATCGACTGCAGACAAGATGTTATTTATCGTTACCTGAACATTGAGTTTGAAAATGCTGATGACCCATCCGTTACTGAAATTTGGGCTCATGGTTTATTTTCTTTCAAATGTCTTGCTAATATAATTTATTTGATAAATAATTGTTAACTTGTAATGAGTTGAATTTGTGAAATTGTTTATTGTCAGAATCAAAAATATAAAAATTCTATAGAACCAAGCAAACATAAGTTGACCAGTTTTTGCTGGTATAAGTTGTTTGGCACCAAAATCTGAAGTGTAAGCCACGAAAAACGGATCCAGAAATTATGTTAATTTCTGTCGTCCAGATTCTGTTGCCAGTTTTTACCGGCTGTTGTTTGTTCTATTTCTCTCCAGAATTGGTTGAAAAAACCTTTGTTGCTTAGATGACTGGCTTGTCGATTCAAACAATACAATTTACGATGGAGTGTACCGATGAAAAAGTACTTCAATTGATCAGTCTTTTCAAAGACAATCCGTTTACCTCCACAACTAAATTTTCCTCTTTTCTGTTTGATTCTTGTTTCTTTGGAGGCATGGCTGTTCTAGCTCTAGCTTCGTCCATTAGTCCTTTATCCCGACGAGTACGTAAAAACAGGTTTCAGTTATTACGCAATAATTCGACTTGCCCCTTTCCAAGTAATGCACAAAATTCTTTCAAAATTTTAGTTGTTTTTAAACATATCTAATTTTGTAAACATATTCAATAACCACACTTGTAAATACTGTTGTTTTTCAAACTTTTAGCTGCATCTGAGACTTGCATCAATTAGTTCTACGAGGAATTGGGCCCAGTTTTGCCTAATCTTTAGGTCTTAATTTTTCTATGTAAACTGGCTTTACCTCAAACTTGCCACTTGAACATAAAATATCTTTAATAAACTTTTTGCTTTCAGATCTTTTATCAACTTGCAGTGTACAATAACGTTTTCCTTTCTTTTTCCTCTATCATTTAAATTATTGCTAAAAGCATTTAGAACTACTAGCTGAGCAGCTGGCTGTTTTAAATGATATTAATATATATTTCAGCAAATTAATTTATTGGCTCTATAACATCAATGAAAAATTTCAGAATACATTTTAATGAGTTCATATTTTTGAGCTACAAAATTTTTAAAACTGATTCAATGCATTAGATATCCCGGCGAGTTATTTTATGGGCTGTACAAAATCGACGGAACACTTTATAAAACAAATTAATGCTACATCGTTCGATGAATGCTGGTCCACGTGCTCAAAAACTACGAAAGTTATAGTTAAGGTAGGTTTTTAGAACAGATGTGTAATAACTTTACTCAAGTTATTTTATTTTAAAACAAAAATGAAATTATTTTCTTGGAATATACCTAAAACATGATTATACTCGAAATAATTTTGTTTTTTAAGAAGGATGAATGTTATTGCTTAAAAGAGAACGTCAACTATTTGAAACTACCATGGTCCAATTGCATGACCTCTGAAGAAGTGCATCATGTTTATTCAGGTTTTTTATGCTTTTTATGCTTTTTGAATTTTTTAATGTAATTCAATAAAATTTGAAAAATCAAGAAAATAGATATTCCGCATGCAATTTTCTGTTAACAAACTGTAATGTGTTGGTTCAGGTTTTTTACTGTTCACAGCATCATTGCAGTTTTTTTCCAATTTTTAAAAAGTTTTGTTTGGCTCTGTTATTTCAATATTAAAAATTATTTTTAGTCTTGTGTGTGCAATATTGAACAGAAAATAACCCAATAAATATATAATATCATATACTTAAATTATATGAAACAAAAAACTTTAAAAAGTTAAGAAGAACAACTGAATCAAAACCTTACTGTTTTATATGCTTTTATTAATTTTCACATGTCCGGATGTCCGTGGACGTTTTAATGTTTAGAGGATCATTAAGAAATTCACCCACTTTAAAAAACAATTGTAGTTTATTCTACCAATACAAAATTTGAAGAAAAAAAAACAAAAATTATTTAAAAATACATTAAAAAAGCATACGATACTGATGATAAAAAAACGTTTTTTGTAATTTTTCAAAGTCATTTTTACTTGTTTGATTTCAGTTCCTAAAGAGCCATTCTTAGTTTATTTTGGCTGCGAAAATGTTTCTTCTGGCATAACAAATACATCTATAATGGAAACCTTATGTCCACCAGCAAAAAGAAATTGTAAGTTCGATTTTATAATAACAAGTATAGAGTTTGATATAAATTTTTGTTTAATTCTGCTTGATCCAATTATTTAAAAATTCACTGTATAATATAATGTTCAACGACATAATAGGAATTTTTTTGATGAAATTCCGCTGATTTTAAAACCTAGTTATATTTGAATGAGTTTCGAGTCCTATAAATTTAGTGATTAATGTTAAAGTTTTGAATTTTAAGAATTTTTAAGCACGTTTTTACAATTACATTGTTGTAGATAAGACTATCTTATTAATCACAATGCAAGCAGTTTCACAAATAACTACTTGAGTTTCCAAATGTTACAGCAATTTATTAAGTTGGCATATGTGTTCAGCTGTATATGGTCCCCGTAAATAACAAAGTGTTTATTTATGATTTAATGTCAGGCAAATCTAGTAAATTTCTAAACAAAAAGTAAAAGATTGTCAAGTTATCTAGTTTCAAAACATATAGATATTATTTTAAATACGTTTTGTATTAGTACCCTATTTTGATATCATTTGACTATATAAAATGCAAATTTTATTGAAAAATCCAGTTTGTCCAACTCATCTCACAAATAATGAATGTTTGAAGTTTGCTAAACGTCACTGCGCTACGGACGACTGCAAAGCGTGCATTCCTGGATATGAAGGACATATCTGTTATATGAGAAGTGAGCCAAACTATCTATCTAGATAACTTTAATCTATAAATAATTTTGCTAATGATAATTCTTGAACAATTTTATTTTGGCTTTATTTCTAATATGAACAAAACTAAATCTTACGTTTTGATTAAAACAATGTTTCTACTATGGTTGATTTACTAAACAAAAATTAAAACGTTGTTTCATAAGTATTTAATGTATTTAAATTAATTTGTATTATATAATTGTAAAAATTGTATATGTTTTTAAGCTGTTTATAAAACATACATAAATGTTTTCTAAACTTATAACAGCAAAAACTGAAAAAAAAATTAAAAACATTTGATAGAAATACTAATGTTTTACAAACAAACAACCAGGTAATTAAACTAAAAAATTAATAATGAGTGTAATGTCAACAAATTACCAAAACACATTTTCAGACATTATTTGATTATTTACACCGTAAAAATTTATTCAGCATGTTTACAAGAAAATGGAAACTGTAATAAAGCCAAGTGCTCAGAAATAACTCTTGAATATGACGTTACGGTTGCAGAATGTACATGTAATCCTGGATTCAGCCGATCATTCTATTTTGAAGACTGCAAAGGTTGCATGTCTTAAATCTTACTCAATTTTTAAGTTCTATGAAAATGTAAGTTCAAAAGCATTTCTCATAAACTATATAATTTTTTTTTAAAACAATTATTTCATGAATGTGAAGGTTACAACAACTGTGATATATATATATATATATAATATGTTTTATATAGAAATCTATAATACATAAGGTTTAATTTTTTGTATCTTTTAGCTTGTGTTCGGAACACATTTTTAAAAACAACAAATGAAACCACTTGAATAAAAAATAGATTTACACCAGCGTTGACAAATTAGTTTTTAAAATATTTTGATGATATTTGTTTTCGTTTCATTTTTATAATTTTCTTTAAAACCAATTATTTCGTAGACATAAATGAATGCGAAGGTTACAACCAGTGCGATAAGGAGACAACCCACTGTTTTAACCATATTGGTTATTATGGATGCGGGTGTATCTTTGGATATGTACATGACACCGAGTTCAACTGCACTAGTAACATTTATTTCAACTGATTTTATTGATAAATAGATTTCTACAAAACATTTGTACAAAAATGAACGTACATTTTGTGTTTCTTTTTTTTCTGCAGAAGAGACTCCACCACTCATCGAAAAAAACGAGGACGAGGCGCAGTTAATTGAGAAAAACGTAACAATAAAAATAATTCTTGTCATTCTTGGCGTGTTGGCCATAATTCTTTTTGGAATTTCGATCTATTTGATCATCAAAAAAAAACGTAACAACGCCAACAACTTAATTTTTATGACTAAAGTTAATAATATGATTTTGTTATCTTTCGTTTTTGTGTTCACTAGCAGCTACCCGTCGTGGCTTGGCTCGCGTGAAAATTTAGAGAATTTGAACCACATGTATTATAGATGGGCACCGACCTCATGTGCTAGTTCTTTTTTGTTTCTAGAACTTTTTCAAGTTATGAAACAAACTGCTCTTGAGTGATGATGTAAAGTTCTTGAAAATCTTTCCGTGGGAATATTTCCAGAAACTTTTCTGAAAACTTTTCAGTATGAAAAAATTAGAATGCGGAGCATTTTTAATTTGACGTCAAAACTCATCTCATCATTCTCGCGTCCAGTTGTAATTTTTCTGTGTTTTCCTTATTTATAGACCTGGTTCTAAGTTCACTACAACGATTTTTTTTTGAAACTTTGTCAACTATGTTCGAAATTTTTGTGCTACATAGCCAGATCTATTGGCTGTCACCAGAGACCTGAACATCCGTCTGGATTGTCCAATTAATCTATTGTGTTGAAAATTTAGTAAGTTGACCGAGTTTTTTTTTGGTTTTGTGCTGTCTTGCAGCAATCTACTATACTCTGCTACCGTTGTCATCGAGGTAAAAAATGTCGTCATCTCAGACCACCCTATGGATTATTAGTTTTATAAATCTAAAAAAAATTAAGCACTTACTTTTTTTAAGACTTTGTATTTTGCCTACATTTGATCGATATTGAAAAACCTACATAAAATCTTTGATTTTAATAGATAAATTAGGTAATTGGAGATTTTTGGTAAGGTTTGGTTTTCTGTTGTACTGAAGTATTTTAATTGCTTTGATTGAAATGTAAATTTCTGTTATTAAATTTTTCAATTTATAGTTAGAAGAATTGAACTCAGACCTGAAAATGCAATGGAAATGCTCTAAGAAGCTCTTGTAGCTCAATCAAATACATCACTTTTCTGTTGAGAACTCAAGATCTTTCTACTGTGACATGACTTTATTTTGATAAAGTTTCTGACACTAATTGAAAATTTAATTATTTAATTATTATTGCATTAAAAACACAAAATATTTTTATTGCTAATAATTTAGCATTGAGAAATTTAAAAAAAATGATAGATAAGTATTTTTTTGTGAAAAACATTTCTCTTAAGTGATAAGTAAGTATGAAAACTAGTTTAAGTCATTTCTTTTATTATAAATTTGCTTACTGTTACTTTTTTTGTTTTATATATTTTTGACATAACCAAATTTGTATAAAATTGAACATATGCCTAGTGTGAACTGGGATTCTAGGTTCTTTTTTTTGGACAGTTAATTTTGAATAGTTTCTTTGCAGATTTTCATCTTGCAGACTGTATGGATGGTTCATCAAAAGTACGTTTTCATCCATCATGGTTCTCTTCAATTTTGTGTACTCAATTATACATTGCGTTTAACTATTCTAAAGACTTTAACTGTTAATGTATCACAAATTGTAAATGCCCACATTATAGTTTTAGGAATTAGAATAATCGGTTTAGCAGTAAAACGGTCATAGGTTGACTGAGTTTTGTAAGTCAACAAAAAATATACCGCTGTGGGTTGATAATGTTGATGAACCGAAAGGAAATTCTTTGATTGCCTGGAGCTACAGAAAAGTTTCAATAAAGTTTAATTGTTGAGACATAGAGCTAAAGGCTAGAAAGTGTATTAATCTCAAAATTAATAATAAAAACAGATTAAATTTTAAGAATAAGTTAATTTAAATACTTCAGTTGATGCTGATTCTTTAAGAAACTTAGTTTTGACGCTTAATTAGCATTTAGCATTTTTCTAAATCTTATTATTTTCATATACATTGTATAGAGAAAAATTTCCAATTTTTTGATGAACCTTCTCTTCAAATTTTAGTTTTGTTTCTGTTATTTCGTCTAAATTTTATTATTGCAACTCACTCTATTATAATATTTCAATAACTACTTTTTCTCCACTTACTAAAGCTTTTAATTCTGTTGCACGTTTAGTCTCGTCCACTTCTCGATTCTCTTGTATTTCTCTTTCTTTTGTTCTTCTGTACTTACCTCTTAGATATAGAGTGATTTTCGAAATATGCATTTTTTATGTTCAAAACTAAAAATTGCACCTCTCCGTCAAATTTAAAAAAAATCGTATTATAACTCTGCAGAAGTTAGGTTTAAAACCTTTGATTATTAATCACTTATTTATTTTTTTTCAGTAAAGCATTTCCCAGCCAAACGTTCTTTTTTACTCTGGTTCTTTTCTCTAATTTTTTTCTATTTTGGATTGATGGAATTACTAAAGATAAATATTTATATGTTCTTTGAAAAATTTTGTGTGCATAAACAGATGTGAAATCAGATAAAATATGCTTTAAGTGTGTGGTCGCCATTTAAAGTTGAAGTCTGGCTGAAACATTTGAATTTTTCATCAAGGGTAGAAAAAAAGAAAACAAAAAGATATGATAGAAATTAGAAATGTTTAAAATTTTTATTACAAATGTTTAAAATTGAAAATTAAAAACGCTTAAAATTTTTATCGGAAATGCTTAAAATTTTCATCGGAAATGTTTAAAATTTTTATTGAAAATGGTTGAGATTCTTATTGGAAATGTTTAAAATTTTTAATGGATGCTACGAAAACAATCAATTTTTTTTATGTCAACTAAAGAAAAACAAAAAGGAATAGCCAAAAAACTACAAAAAAGACCAGACCATCTAAAAAACACTTAGGATATTCGTGTTTAATAAGTTTGAGAGTTGTTAAGATTTTAAGATAGATGATGAATAATCCATTTGAGTGGCAGTTTTTTGTGCCACATTTTGGCAGAATTGTTCATAATTTATTAGTTGCAACTGCAAAACACAACATTTTAGTTCAATATTATTATAAACATATTTGTAAAATAACTACGTTGTCGCATTAGTAAGCGAAAACAATTAGGATCTAGAAAAAATACAACCAAAAATACTTTAATGAAGATGTTTATTCGTAAAAAAAACTTTTCAAGTTTTTTAATTTATAAATTCAAACATAGCGTTTATGAAAATTAAATTTTTTTTAAATCAATGCTTTTCTTATGACATCATAAAATGTAATTTTATAAACATTCATAACACTGGCGAATCGTTAGCAATATGTTTAATAATTTAGTCTTGGTTTTTATGTTAATTAATTTAACTGTAATAACAATGTTTGGCAATATTTACGATATAGGTAATGATATTTTGATTAAAATTGCTATTTGATGTTATTAAAGAATGTAGACGTGATTTAAGAATTAAGAGGTGTTTTTGTTAGATTATGGTTTTTAGAGCGTTTTATTTTCTTTGTTTATTTGGTTAGATTCTAGCTATATTTGAGCTGTTTTTGATGGTTCTTTGTAGTAATTATCTTCGGACTCTTTTTAGGTTTGAAAATAATTACCTTGATTTGTGAAAACATAATCATTGTAGGAGTAGTAGTAAAGTTTAATCAACTTCGGGTAACGAGAATCTTGTTAAAAAGTAGATGGAGTGCATTAAATTAATGCAATGTAATGTATTGTAATGTGGTAGTTTATAGAGATTGCCTCTTATAGAGCTCAGAAGCGCTGTTCTTTAACATGCCCACGGGGAGACACGATTTCACTCGCTAGGTTTTCCGATAACTGGCCACTAGGCAGCAAGTGCAAGTTGAACAGTGAAGTTTTCATATTTAAAGCTAACACTCTACCAACTCAGCTAACATAGCACTGTGTCTTTTCAAATTGAGATTAACACAGTAAAACAAAGTTACCTCTTGCCCTTTGGGATCACACAGTGTTTCTTCCCGCCCCCCCCCACGCGTGTATCCGGAATCGGAATGTGTTTCATCTTGTTTTTTCCTAGTCAATAATCTGTTAGTCGTTTTGACAATCACAGTTCTTATAAGATTCGTCTCCGTACGTTTTATGTGCGTTTTCTGTTTTACTCAAGCAATTTACTTTCGGTACTTTTTAGTATCGTTACGTTTAGCTTCCATTTATTCACTCGCATTCCTTACCATTCATTAAGCTTCTGCGTCCCGTTATTTTTTTGGAACGATACGATACGATACGATTTCTGAAATCGTTTCAATGGTGATACGGGAATCCCGTATCGTTTTGAAATCTCGATTAAATTCGAGATAACGATATCGGGACGCAGATGCTTACCATTCGTCTCAATACTGTTCGCCTCTATACGTTTTGTCTCCAACGTCATTGAACGATGCATGCTTGCATGCCACCTGATTAAATATAGGTGAGATATTATGGATATTTGAATAAATTTATAAACATATTATATTACGTAGATTATTGAGCTTCTAAGCAAAGGTATATAACTGCCAGATATGAAAATTATGAATGTCGAAATTGCAAAACACTTAGAAATCAGACGAAAAAAGTTTGATCATGTGACAGAAAGGTTTACCCAGACAGCTAACAGAGGAGAGAAAGAACTGGGTTTTAGTATTTTTTTTTGCATTAATATACCATGAAATATTTTTTTTATTCTACATTATATGACCATGAAAAAATACAGCGCCGTAGCACAGTGGTGAAAGTAGTCATGCTATTTTCCTGCCGTCGTGGGTTCAAATCTCAGTCACGGCCAGGAGTAATTCCGTTGAGCAAGAAATTCACTCACACTGCTCAGGCCAACTCAGCCTTTCATCCTTCAGTGGTCGATAAATGAGTATCAATTTCACGACTGGGGTGTAATAGGACTTTCTACTTGATTTGTTTTGTTCCAAAGTAGCTTTGCATTGTTTTTAACATTGATCTTTAATGTTGTATAGTAGTATAGTGTTTATACAATGTTTTTACTCAAATTTAAATTGCGTATTAGAAAATTAGAAAACGTGGTTATGGCACGGAAATACCCACTTATACATTCACACATACTTATACGCAAACACATACAAAAACGTCTACATACCATACATGAAAACAGACAAACATATATGCTTACAGATACATTTATCCCACTTAAAGGCCTAGCCAAATTAAGCCAGAGGGAGCTAAGAAAATCTCAAGCTCTCCCTATCCCTTTTATAAATGATTTGTTAAATTTGTCGTAATCCAAGTTTTTTACCTTCTTCTCTCAATCGTTGACCTAAAAGAAATTGTACCACCAAACGGTTGACAGATCTGTTGGCTGGACTTTTTGACAAATATAATTTTTACATCAGTTGCGTAGCCAGAATTTTTAGCGCCCGGGGCAAAGTCTAAGAAATAATCCCCTAAAAAATTACATCTGTCAACTTCTCCTCAAAAATAACTGATGACCGGGGAGGGGTATAATTATAGGTACTTTTCCTATTATTTTTTTCTTTTTTCATTTAACAAAAACGTTTTGGTGGCGGTAATACTTTGATTTTATCCTACAAATAGTTTTTGTAAAAACAAATTTGAAACAAATAAAAATCTCTTTACAAAAATTAATAGAACACGTTTTCAAATTATTCAAATTAAAGTTTAAACAATATGTAGGGGAAAGTGGGGTAATATGGGGCCTCGGGTAATATGGGGTACCCACCTTTTTATTATAAGAACAGCGTTATAAGAATATTTAATTAGCGATCTATGGTCGTATTGGTTATGTAACTCTGCCGCATAGCCAATAAAGCAATTTTGTTTACGAGTTTACGTAATAGATTAGAGATCATTTTTTAACGTTTTCTGTTAAGTTCCATCAACTGTGTTTCTTTACGCATAAAAGAGAGAAAAAGTAAGATATTTTCTAACAATTGTGAATTTCTATTTTTTGGGATATACTTTAACAGTGTTTTTAATTATCAGCCGCTACTACGTTGATTTTCCAAAATTTTACAGATTTTATTCGTGGTATCCTGTTGGGTAATATGGGGTATCGGGGCTGGGGTAATATGGGGTACACCCCATATTACCATATTCATGATTTCTTCACTTTTTACACGCATTTCATCATTGATCTGTTACCTTTATTTTATTATGTCATTACTTTATACTGCTTTATTATCTTTTCAGATGCCACGTAATTATGCAAAACTTACAATACGGAGCCTAGAGTCAACATCTGCAGTGACCCTCATTTAATATTTTTTAAATGTTTTTATTACTTATGTTATTGTTTTATTGATACAATATTGTTTTATAACAATTACTTTTGTTGTCCTTGTTATATTTAGGTATAATGAAAGCTGGAACATATCTAACATTCAAGTACCCCATATTACCCCACCTCTAGTGGGTAATATGGGGTACTTGAATGCTACACTTTATTCAATTGTTTTCTAAAAAATGAAATCATATTTGCTTAAATGTTTCATTAACTCATAGTAATATGCCTGCTTGGTATACAGAGAAAAAAAATTAAATTTCTGCCACTATAATATGGTTTAAATTATATTTTTTTGTTAAGTACCCCATAATACCCCACTTTCCCCTAAATACAAAATGCAGAACAGATAATTTCTGAAACCTTTGCATAAAATACGCACAAGTAACATAATTCTCTAGAGCTGTTTTGGATTTTCTGCCAATATTTATTAAAAACAATGAAGAGAATGAATATCTGGTCTTATTCTAAACTCGAATCGATTTATTGATCGCAGAAGATAACGAAAGACGGTTTGATGGATGTTTTAATTATTCTGGACTGTTCATCAAAGGACGATTCATCAAAGGACTATTCATCAAGGGACTATTCATCGAAGGACTATTCGTCAGAGGACTATTCATCAAGAGGACGGTTCATCATAAGGACTGTTCATCTAATGTCTATTCATCCAGCGGATCATTCATCAAAAAAGTTATACTTTAATATAATAGAACTAGCGGGGTACCCGGCGTTTTTAAAGGTTTTTCGACCGTTTTTCTCTCTCCGTTTTTTTTTTTAAATTACTGATATGTTTAAAATTTATTTTATCAAAGATGAAAAACTGTCTTTTAAAATTACATCAAATGACTTTACGCTGAAAATATCTTGGGTACATATTGATAAAGGTTTTTGAGGAGGAGTTGCTTCCAAATTTGATGAATAGTCTTTTTGGTGAATAGACTTTAGATGAACAGTCCTTTTGATGAATAAACTTTAGATGAACAGTCCTTATGATGAACCATCTTCTTGGTGAATAGTCCTTTGATGAATAGCATCTTGATGAATATTCCCTTGATGAATAGTCCTTGATGAACAGTCCTTTGATGAATCGTCATTTGATGGAAAAGTCCGCATACCGTTTTAATAACGGTTGTGAATAAAAGAAAATTAAAAAAATGCTTTTACTAAAATTGTAGATGTTATAAATTTAAAACAACATTTTTTTCAAATTTGACAAGGGCGCAAGAGGTAATTTGCTTCTTTAAACCCTCCCCCTCCCCGACCTAATGCTAAATCCACTACTTCAGTTGAAGTGAATAAAAGTTGATTTTTATCTCAAGTTAATGAAACTGCATGTATGATAAAAAAAACTCCATAGGTAAGTAATTTTTAGCTGAACGTAAGTAATAGTCATTTCACATTTGTTTCTCTTAAAAAGCGATAATAATTTATTTAGATTCAAATCGTGTCTGTCGGCTGGTTTTTAAATACTTTAAAGTAGAGATGGGAATCGAACCGAACCGAACACACCGAACTCGAACCCTACTTTTTACCGAACCGAACCCGAACTTAGTTGTTGACCGAACCGAACCGAACCCGAACTCTGTTTCGCTCGGAACGAACCGAACCCAAACGAACCCATGCTAAATTCAACGAACCTATTTTTTTTTAATTTAAATTATGACTATGAAATATTCTTGAAATAAAAATCGTTATTTTGTTTTCTGTATTTAATATCGCTGTTATTGTTTGACTTATGGAAGCCTATGCACATCTTTGTTGTTATGTTTACTTTCTTTCTCGCGTAGCTTATTACACCATGCGGTCGTGTTGCTTGAATTACCTATTTTGTTGTTTGTTGTATTTATTATATAGAACAACTTAAATAATATGGCAAATACTAATAAGTTAGCAAACGGTTCTAAATGGAGCAAGCAAAAGCTGGATACGTTTGTTACAGAAGGAAAGGCACGCTTAGTGTCAGCAACATGACTATGAGTGAGCGAAGAGCTCGAATGAGTACAGAAACATTAAAAATGTAATTTTTTTTTAAATACAATATGGAACCTTAATTTTTTTTAAATGTCTTGAATTAATAAACTGATTATTTTTTAATGCAATTATCATCAAATCTAGCTCGAGCCAAAATCTATCCCAAACCAAACCCGAACTTTAACAACTAGCGAACCGAACTCGAACTGTAAGCACTACCGAACCGAACCGAACCCGAACTGTAACCACTACCGAACCGAACCCGAACTGTAACCACTACCGAACCGAACCCGAACTATAGCCACTACCGAACCGAACCCGAACTCTTAAATTAGGGTTCGATTCCCATCTCTACTTTAAAGTTTTTGGTAGAAATTTGGGAAAATAAAAACATTTGTCATAAATCGTCTGAATGAAACACCAATGCAGCACCTTGAAATCATATCGCAAAACTCAAAATCAAAAGTACCTAAAAGTCCACAACGTCTGTACCTAATGCATATAACGCGTGCCACAGAAAGTCATAAAAATTATGTTGTATGAACCAGGAGATTTAGACATGTACAATTTAATCTCAGTAACATTTTAACTAGTTTTGACTAATTCTATTTTGCTTATTTATAAAATCACTAATTTTTTACAACTTCTCCAGGTTTTTTTGGGTGCGCGTTATATTTCTAATACAGTACTGTTGTTTTTGTTGATTTAAGTCCTTGTCACTTTTTCAACGTTTCGGACAAATATACAGTACTCAAAAACAATCATTTTTTATAATAGTTTATAGTCCTTTACACGAGGTGTTTTAAGACTCTCATAGCGGTATGTAGGAAATACCAAAGAATTTGAATTTTTTTCTTTCCCTCCTCCTTTATCCAGGTTTAGAACTGGTTCACTAAAATAAGTTTAAACACAAACATGGGTATTTAGGTTTATTACATGAAACAAATCATACGTTGGTTTTATTAATGTTGTTTGATGAAGAAAGATATAAAAACGTCTTTATAAAATTTTCGTTGAACTTTATTTAAAGATAAATAATTTTTAATAATAATCAACTCAAAACAGCATAAAATTAATTTTTTTCTTTTTTTAATAGAAATTAAGAACCCTGGCAATGTAAAACGTGGCTCGTGCGACAGCGGTGACAGAAGTTGTAGCAAACTTACTTATCAATTCGATAAATTCTATTTAATCTATCACATTGAATACACTCCTCAAAGTGGTAAACATTCTTCATTTAAAAAATATAACAATTATTTTGAAAAAGAGAGGAAAATTAAAATGATTAAATATTTTGCAGGTTTGTCAAAAAAAATCATTTGAATAAAAATAACCACAATTTTTTTATTATTGAAAACAATTTGATTGAATGTGAACCTGCAATGTACTTATATGACGAAACAATCAATATTATTAAATTTCTGCATCATAATTACAATATAAATATTTATCAATTACTGTTTTATTATATTTTATTTTTATTATTTGTTATTATTATAAGTAGAATAGTATTATTTTTTACAAAATTCTTGTACAAACTTATTTGTTTAAATACCATGAACAATATTTTGAAATTGTAGCTCAAATAATAAAAACCACTATGAGGCAAGACTTACGTGGTGGTTCATTTTTCAACTGTCCTTTAAATACAAATACTAAGAAAATCAGCTGTGAGGACCAGATTGCTACTCGTTATATTGATATTGAGTTTAAAAACAACGTTGTCTTGTCAGTTAGTAAAATCGAGGCTCAAGGTTGTTTTAATATTAAATGACTGCTAGGGACTTTGTTTAGAGTTTTTAAATTATAATCAATAAAATTATTAGATGTCTCTGCAAATTATTTTATTGGCTGCATAAAATCGGCAAAGTCCTTTGAAAAACGATTAAGGTTGGTGGTATTTTACCATTGCACGCAAACATGTGGCAAAAGAACCGTATTTATTTTTCAGGTTTGTTTTTAAATAAAAATCTGGTAATAAAATATAATAGTTGAAAAAAACTGAAAATAATTTTGTTTTTGAAGGACGATTACTGTTACTGCTTGGGAAAAAACATTAGCTCATGGCAACTGCCCTGGACCAATTGCCAATCATCTGGAACTGTGTATCATGTTCATTCAGGTTTTCTGCTACTTTTAATAAGATTGCAATATATATTACATTAATCATGGTTATGCGTATTTGTATTTAAACGATATGCTAATTTCTTATTAATGTATTCGTATCTATAAATATAGAAAAATGACTGTGTATATGCGTGTCCTTTATGCATTGCTACACCATTCATGCGATCGTAATGAAATTTTTACACAACCTTGAGATTCGATGGGAGACAATTATAGTGAAAAAAATTGAAATGGGTCACACAATAAGCAGAGCGGGAGAGCGAGCGGAAACGGAAACTGGAGAATGAAAGGGAACGGGAAAGCAAGCGGAACGCAAAATCCACAGAGCAAATGGAAAAGAAAAGGTGAAAAGGAGCGGGAGAGCCACCGGGAGCGGGAAAGCGACCGGGAGTGGGAAAGCGACCGGGAGCGGGAAAGCGACCGAGAGCGGGAAAGCGACCGGGAGCGTAAAAGCGACCGAAAGCGGGAAAAGTGTACACTTTAGCATACTCAAAAGCTAACCCCAGTAAACTTTTTGCTGTTAAACCAAAGTACATGTTATCAAGAATGTTTAAATGTTCCCTGAATGCTTGTTCAACTTCACGTGAAAATGTAGTTTTAAAACGGCCTAATTTAGTGGCAGGAGGGAAAGTTGTCAACCGCTTTCTCAAAGTAGACTCTGCCATTCCAAAAGATTCAGCTACATTAAAATGAGCAAAAATCTGTTGACTTACGTGGTTGGTATCTCCGTTTTTTAACCAATTTAGATTTTTTCGGCAGCGGAATCCTTATTACTAATGAACCAAAACACAACTAAAGTTAGGTGCAGACCTCGCACAGAGCCGGCGTTACGTTACGTTCGATGCGCACTCTTACACCATCTTACCCTACAAACTGGCAAAGAGTCTTATTGATATAAAAAATTGTTCATAACATTAAATACATTTTTTAAGGCTGTTTTTTTAACTAGTTTGATTAAATAATCAAATATGATATTCTCGCCAGAATTAATATTAGGTGATTTTAATTGTTGAAGCGTAAATTTATTAACTTATTTTTACTCCAGTTTCTGACAGTACATTTCCAGCATACTATGGATGCCAAATACGAGCTACAGGAATAATAAATACATCAATAAATGAATCTTCATGTTCAAACCCAAAGAAATATGGCAAGTAAAGTTTTTTTTAAATAACGTTATGGCGAGTAGTTTTATTCGACTGAGTTTATTTCAAAACTATGAATTTAAGGCTATTGACATTTTTGTTTCAAAGACACAAGTTTCCACTGTTTAGTCTATTTATTTATTTATTACGTTTCCACTTTTAGTGCAATAATTCTACGCTTAAAACCCAGACAATAACCAACAAAACCATTCAATCAAAATTAGTCAAAAACAAATGCCAACAATAGACAACATGGAAAACACTTTCCGCACATGTCATAAACTTTTTCATTTAAAAAATAATGACTTTAAAGAATAACCATCGTAGATGACGCTCGACAAACTGTGGCCATCTTTTACATTGAGTAGCAACTGTAAGATGTAGATGTCCCATTTTCCGTATATTTGTGTATATAGCTTATTTTATTGTCTTTTATTGTTTGTATGTCGCTTATATGCGTACGTATATTCTTATTGGTCTCTATATATGTAAACTGTACACCTGTATTCTGATAAACGTTTGCATGTATGTATGTATGTATGTATGTATGTATGTATGTATGTATGTATGTATGTATGTATGTATGTATGTATGTATGTATGTATGTATGTATGTATGTATGTATGTATGTATGTATGTATGTATGTATGTATGTATGTATGTATGTATGTATGTATGTATGTATGTATGTAAGTATGTATGTATGTATGTATGTATGTATGTATGTATGTATGTATGTATGTATCTATGTATGTATGTATGGCTTTTGCCCTGGGCCAACGCTGGTTTTAGAGCCCACTACGGCTGGCAATTGAACATAGGTCGGAATGGTAAGCCTTTTTGTGTCTGAAAAAATGCCCCTTCAAAAGATTGTTTAGGGCGATATTTTAAATTTCACCCCATTGTACAACAATTATTTATCAATTTTATTTTCTTCTCTTGCCAGAGTAGGAAAAGCAAATTTTAACCATAATAAAATTCATCATAATAAAATTCATCAAAGCATTATCTTTGCATTAACTTTGTGGTCTACGTTTGCCCGTCCCACGAACGATGTTTTAACAATATGATGAACATAGATTGAATTAATTTTAATTATTTTATAATTTTATTTATACTTATTATAATATAAAAATAATTATTTATTAAATTAGATTTTCATATATACCAAAGCATCGTGCAAAAAACGCTTATAAAGTTTATTAATAATATTACCTATATATATTTAAACTTCTGAAAAAAAATTAAAAATACGCTTTTATGAAATCTTCAAAAAATACATTAATAGTTTTTAATAACTATTAAAGATTGTAAAGATTATTTTACAAAAGAGCAATGCTTAATGTTTAATAAACGTCACTGTCGTGTGGGTGACTGCAGTCAGTGTCTTGATGGATATAAAGGACTCAACTGTAATAAAAGAGGTAAGCGGTTGTATTACATGATTTTACTTGCTGAAAAATTTTCGATTTTATATATTGGTGTTTAAATTTATTGACATAAACTTATACTGAAAAAATGTAAATCAAATCAAATCAAAGAATCATTTGATTAGGCGCTCCTTTATCAACAATGTCCATTACAGGTGTCTTGATTGAAAAGATTGTCAAAATTTTTTTAGATTTGTTAAACTGGATTAGCATTTTAATGACGAGGCTTTTACTTTTATTTAGATTGTTCAGAAAATAATGGAGCTTGCGGTAGAAATGCCAAGTGCTCAGAAGTAGTTTTAGACTATAGGTCTAAGCTTGCAGAATGTACTTGTAATTCTGGCTTACACCGATCATTGTATTTTGAAGACTGTATAGGTTAAATTTTATAAAATATAATTTAACTTAAATTTGGTAACAAAGTTGGTTTGCTCAAAATTCATGTTTTTTTCCATTTTATGTAAATAACATATCAAAAATTTCAATTTTAAAAAACTCAAAACCGAAAATGTACATAAATATTAGATACTGATGAATGCTTGAGTGGACCATGCAATTCAACTTACCAAACCTGCAAAAATGAGCCTGGGTCATTCAAATGTCTCTGTAACATTGGATTCAGCAACACATCAACAGGATGCGAGGGTTAGTATAGAAACAGCATTAAACCTAATTATTTTAATTATTCAGTGTAAAACAACTAGTTATTGAAAAATTACAGTTGAAAATTAAATGAACAAAATCAGATAATAATTTCATCATGTTTTCTTAATCAAAAAGCTTTTGACATTCGTTAAACAGTACTAGAAATGCCACTTTGAGCTACCTGTTTGAGATGTACAAATTTCAGTTGTTAGATCAAAGGGCTTTCCGACATTATTCAATGAATATTGAAATCTATAATAAAAATACCAGTGAGAAAGATGATAGTGAAGACTCTGAGCCAGTGTTAAGTTAAATAAAATGGCTGTTGGAAAAAAAAGGGGCTCACTGAAGATGGTTATACAGTTGATTCGGTAATGAGAATGACAATAACAATAAAACTGATGAAAAAGACCCAGGCAACAATTATTCCGTTTGCTGATGTTACAGTTTTATTTTGTTTTCTCCATTAGACCATATAACCTAGCAAACTTTTGCGTTGATGTCAGTTGACTGTCTAACTTGGCAATAGCATTCGTAGCCACCAAATTTCAACTGAGAAAAATACGATATTTATAAATATAGTAAATTATATACAGCTCAACAGTAGTTATGTATCAGCTGAGAGTAGGATAAGAACAGCTATGTGATTAATTAAGGAGATGAAATGAAATGGACTGGAGGTGGATCAAGTTTTTGATTAGGAGGACTTTGTGTTGTAGAGATCAGTTTCCTTTGCAGGGCCGTAACCAGGAATTTGGAAGTGGGTGGCCCAAGAACTTTTTTGGGGGCACTGTATAAATATTTTGTTTACATAAGTTTAGAGATCAGCTTCTTTCCTTTGAACAAGTTTTTTGTTGGTTTGAAATTACTGCAAATGACATTTAAGTTTAAAAATTAAAAGAATAACACATGATAACGACATTGAATCTGTGTGAAACATTGCATCTAAATTGTAGAAAGTTGGAGCTATTCATTTTTCTAATTTTTTCCACTCAGTGGTTAAAAGTTCTTCAACACCAATGGTACCCAACCTTAGAACTCCTTCACTTTATTTTTTATTGGCAGCATTTGGTGAACTTAAAAAAAACACATGCTCAGATACAAAAATGTGTAAAAGGAAGTACAATAAAACAAATTCTCCGATTAAATATGCAATAATTTTAAATTTCAATTAATTCTTATTTTATTTCGTTTAAAAAAAATAATTTGTGTTTTTTTTTATTTGTTTTGGCCGTCAATTTTTGTTTCAATTGTAGTTAACGTTAACAAAAATTAATAAATATTGTTTTTATTTCCCTTGATGAAATAATCCCTGCCATGATGAAGATAAGATAAGAAATACGGAAAATCGTTTATTAAACGTTTGCAAAGAATGTAATGTACTTTTCAATGATGTGGTAGATGAGGATGAGGTTATCAACTGTTTAATAATAATAATAATAATAATAATAATAATAATAATAATAATAATAATAATAATAATAATAATAATAATAATAATAATAATAATAATAATAATAATAATAATAATAATAATAATAATAATAATAATAATAATAATAATAATAATAATAATAATAATAATAATAATAATAATAATAATAATAATAATAATAATAATAATAATAATAATAATAATAATAATAATAATAATGTACTTTTCAATGATATTGTAGATGAGGATGAATGTCTTACTATGAAACTTCCTTGCGAACGTGAGAACACAAAATGCGTTAACGTGTTTGGATCTTATAGATGCACCTGCAAAAGTGGTTTTAAACCAGAAATATTGGAAGCATGCGTTGGTTAGTTAGTTTGTAAATAGGCTCGATATCACATGTCTTTGCTTGATTGGTAAGTAGAAATTTGAGGAAGAAAGTTGTATTCAATAAATTAGTTAGCTAAAATTGGTAAGTTATTGTAAATTACTGTATTTGTTTTAATTTGGTTGCGATCAACGAAATAGTAAGTAAAAGTTAAATAAAAGGTTTATGAAAAAATATTGTATTTTCAATGTTAAACCATTGGCAGGTGTAAGACACTGGCACTTATTACACCAACTCAAAATGTGATAAAAACTTAAATTGATTACATTACGTCAGGTGACCTGGGAATCAAATCCACGACTTGCAGTTTGCAATGACATGGCGTTATTTGGTCGACAAACTGTTAACCTTAATTACATTTTTATTTCACAAATTTTAACTATTCTGCTTATAAAAATATTAATAACAATTATTTCTCAGATATAGATGAGTGTGACGGTCACAATTTGTGTGACAATGAAACAACTCACTGTATCAACAGTCAAGGCTCATATAGCTGCGAATGCGTTTTTGGGCATATTCATGATACCTTGTACAACTGTTCTAGTAAAATTCACTTTTGCTAACCTTATCTACTATATATAATTGACTAACTGTCTGTTTGTAATTTTATATGATTATTTATGTAAATAACAATTTATTTTTTAGTTGACAATATAGTTATTTTTCTAGGTTCAAAGATTTGTATGTTTTTCTTTTTTTAGGCCTGTCACAGGCTTAGGCTTTGATGCTAAGTTATTATAATCTATAAAATTTATAATTAAAAAAAATTAATTAAATAAAACTGTCAGTTATTTACAGTTTTTTTTTTAAATTTCATTATTGCAGAGGAGATGCCACCAGTCGATAAATACGATGAAAAGTTCAACTTCCTTGCTGTCGTGTTGAGCCTAAGTTTTTTAGGAGTCGTGGTTGCTATAACGATCAAAAGAAAAAGTAAGTCTTTAACTAATAAACCTGGAAAAATGAGGAAGGAAAAGTTAAAAGGATCAAATTATGATCCACGACTGGAAGTACTCAGGTGCTTCTGACACAGCCGTTTTAGTCTTAAAACACTTGGTGTAAAGGACTATAAGCTATTTAAAAAAATAAATAAAGCTGAAAACCACATAAATAATTGTAATGAAAAATAGATTAATTGGGTAATTGGAGGTTGTGTTTTTTTTTTGCATTGAATTTTTTATTTTACTAAAACTCTGTTATTACGTTCATGTTCAAATTTCTAGTGAGTAGACATGAACTTCAAACTGTGAATGCAATTGAAATGAGCTAAGAGAAATTCATCTTTTCTCTGTAAAGAATCAAAATAAAACATCCACGATGTTTTCTCAGTAAGAGTTACAAAAAACATTTGAAATTATTGTAGTCTAAATAGCATTGCATTTAAACAGTGACATAAACTAACAGAAATATTTTTTTTAAAAAACATTTTTTGCATCTGTTTAGATGTTTGATTTTTAAATTTGGATAACTTATCTACTAAGAAATAACTAAACATAATTAAACCAGTTAATTACTTTTGGTTGATTTAATTTTTATGTTAAACACTTTTGTTTTTTGTGTGTGATTAAATGTGTTCTTGTTGTTCGAGAAAAAAAAATACAAAAAAATCAAAAAGCATTGCTTGATGTGACCTGTGGTATTTTTTGTATTTAATGTTAATATTTTATGGGCTAATGATTGAAGGAATAGCCAAAAAACTACAAAAAAGACCAGACCGTCTAAAAAACACTTCGACTCCGCCTCGCTAAATGCGAGCCAGTCCCAAGCCTGGATAAAGGAGGAGGGACAGTTAAAAGGATCAAACTTTGATCCACGACAGGAAGTACTTATGTGCTTCCTACATACGGCCAATTCAGTCTTAAAACATTTGGTATAAAGGACTATAAACTATCATAAAAAAATAAATAAAAAACACTTATATTCGTGTTTAATAAGTTTGAGAGTTAAGATGATGACTCCCTCCATTTGACTGGCAGTTTTTTGTGCCACATTTTGGCAGAATTGTTCATAATTTATTAGTTACAACTGCAAAACACAACAGTTTAGTTCAATATTATTATAAACATATTTGTAAAATAACTACGTTGTCGCATTAGTAAGCGAAAACAATTAGGATCTAGAAAAAAAATACAACCAAAAATATTTTAATGAAGATGTTTATTTGTAAAAAATACTTTTCAAGTTTTTTTAAATTTATAAATTCAAACATAGCGTTTAAAATTAAAATTTTTTAAAATCAATGCTTTTCTTATGACATCATAAAATGTAATTTTATAAACATTCATAACACTGGCGAATCGTTAGCAATATGTTTAATAATTTAGTCTTGGTTTTTATGTTAATTAATTTAACTGTAATAGCAATGTTTGACAATAAATACGAAATAGGTAATGATATTTTGATTAAAATTGCTATTGGACGTTATTAAAGAATGTAGACGTGATTTAAGAATTAAGAGGTGTTTTTGTTAGATTATGGTTTTTAGAGGGTTTTATTTTCTTTGTTTATTTGGTTAGATTCTAGCTATATTTGAGCTGTTTTTTGATGGTTCTTTGTAGTAATTATCATCGGACTCTTTTTAGGTTTGAAAATAATTACCTTGATTTGTGAAAACATAATCATTGTAGGAGTAGTAGTAAAGTTGAATCAACTTCGGGTAACGAGAATCTTGTTAAAAAGTAGATGGAGTGCATTAAATTAATGCAATGTAATGTATTGTAATGTGGTAGTTTATAGAGATTGCCTCTTATAGAGCTCAGAAGCGCTGTTCTTTAACATGCCCACGGGGAGACACGATTTCACTCGCTAGGTTTTCCGATAACGGGCCACTAGGCAGCAAGTGCAAGTTGAACAGTGAAGTTTTCATATTTAAAGCTAACACTCTACCAACTCAGCTACTCACCAACTCTACCAACTGTGTCTTTTCAAATCGAGATTAACACTGTAAAACAAAGTTACCTCGTGCCCTTGGGATCACACAGTGTTTCTTCCCACCCCCCCCCCACACGCGTGTATCCGGAATCGGAATGTTTTTTTTTTGTTTCTTGTTTTTTTCTAGTCAATAATCTGTTAGTCGTTTTGACAATCACAGTTCTTATAAGATTCGTCTCCGTACGTTTTATGTGCGTTTTCTGTTTTACTCAAACAATTTGCTTTCGGTACTTTTTAGTATCGTTACGTTTAACTTCCATTTATTCACTCACATTCCTTACCATTCGTCTCAATACTGTTCGCCTCTATACGTTTTGTCTCCAACGTCATTGAACGATGCATGCTTGCATGCCACCTGATTAAATATAGGTGAGATATTATGGATATTTGAATAAATTTATAAACATATTATATTACGTAGATTATTGAGCTTCTAAGCAAAGGTATATAACTGCCAGATATGAAAATTATGAATGTCGAAATTGCAAAACACTTAGAAATCAGACGAAAAAAGTTTGATCATGTGACAGAAAGGTTTACCCAGACAGCTAACAGAGGAGAAAAAGCACTGGGTTTTAGTATTTTTTTGCATTAATATACCATGAAATATTTTTTTTATTCTACATTATATGACCATGAAAAAATACAGGCGCCGTAGCACAGTGGTGAAAGTAGTTATGCTATCTTCCTGCCGTCGTGGGTTCAAATCTCAGTCACGGCGAGGCGTAATTCCGTTGAGCAAGAAATTCACTCACACTGCTCAGGCCAACTCAGCCTTTCATCCTTCAGTGGTCGATAAATGAGTATCAATTTCACGACTGGGGTGTAATAGGGTTCAGCACAACTAACAGTGGAGAGAGAAAGCACTTGTCTTCAATATTTTTTTTGCATTATTGTATACCATAAATATTTCTTTATTTTACATTATGTGACCATTTTTATAATGTTTAAATATTTGAAATTTAGTTTTTAATTCATTTCGTGTTACATAATGTTAAAAATATGACTTTCTACTTGATTTGTTTTGTTGCAAAGTAGCTTTGCATTGTTTTTAACATTGATCTTTAATGTTGTATAGTAGTATAGTGCTTATACAATGTTTTTTACTCAAATTTAAGTTGCGTATTAGAAAATTAGAATATGTGGTTATGGCACGGAAATACCCACTTATACATTCACATATACTTATACGCAAACACATACAAAAACGTCTACATACCATACATGAAAACAGACACACATATATGCTTACAGATACATTTATCCCACTTAAAGGCCTAGCCAAATTAACCCAGATGGAGCTAAGAAAATCTCAAGCTCTCCCTATCCCTTTTATAGATGATTTGTTAAATTTGTCGTAATCCAAGTTTTTTACCTTCTTCTCTCAATCGTTGACCTATTCATCCAGCGGACCATTCATCAAAAAAGTTATACTTTAATATAATAGAACTAACGGGGTATCCGGCGTTTTTAAAGGTTTTTCAACCGTTTTTCTTTCTCTCCATTTTTTTTAAATTACTGATATGTTTAAAATTTATTTTATCAAAGATGAAAAACTGTCTTTAAAAATACATCAAATTATTTTACGCTGAAAATATCTTGGGTATATATTGATAAAGTTTTTTGAGGAGGAGTTGCTTCCAAATTTGATGAATAGTTTTTTTGATGAATAGACTTTAGATGAACAGTCTTTTTGACGAATAAACTTTAGATGAACAGTCCTTATGATGAACCATCCTCTTGATGAATAGTCCTTTGATGAATAGCATCTTGATGAATATTCCCTTGATGAATAGTCCTTGATGAACAGTCCTTTGATGAATCGTCATTTGATGAAAAGTCCGCATACCGTTTTAATAACGGTTGTGAATAAAAGAAAATTAAAAAAATGCTTTTACTAAAATTGTAGATGTTATAAATTTGAAACAACATTTTATTCAAATTTGACAAGGGCGCAAGAGGTAATTTGCTTCCTTAAACCCTCCCCCTCCCCGACCTAATGCCAAATCCACTACTTCAGTTGAAGTGAATAAAAGTTGATTTTTATCTCAAGTTAATGAAACTGCATGTATGATAAAAAAAAACTCCATAGGTAAGTAATTTTTAGCTGAACGTAAGTAATAGTCATTTCACATTTGTTTCTCTTCAAAATCGATAATAATTTATTTAGATTCAAATCGTGTCTGTCGGCTGGTTTTTAAATACTTTAAAGTTTTTGGTAGAAATTTGGGAAAATAAAAACATTTGTCATAAATCATCTGAATGAAACACCAATGCAGCACCTTGAAATCATATCGCAAAACTCAAAATCAAAAGTACCTAAAAGTCCACAACGTCTGTACCTAATGCATATAACGCTTCCACAGAAAGTCATAAAAATGATGTTGTATAAATCAGGAATCTTAGACATGTACAATTTAATCTCAGAAGCATTTTAACTTGTTTTGACTAATTCTATTTTGCTTATTTATAAAATCACTAATTTTTTTACAACCTCTCCAGGTTTTTTTGGGTGCGCGTTATATTTCTAAAAATATACAGTACTGTTGTTTTTGTTCATTTGAGTCCTTGTCACTTTTTCAGCGTTTCGGACAAATATACAGTACTCTTATTTTTTTTATTATAGTTTTTAGTCCTTTATACCAAGTGTTTTAAGACTGAATTGGCTGTATTTAGGAAGCACATAAGTACTTCCTGTCGTGGATCAAAGTTTGATCCTTTTTACTGTCCCTCCTCCTTTATCCAGGTTTGGGACTGGCTCGCAATTAGCGAGGCGGAGTGCCATATACAGTACTCAAAAACAATCATTTTTTTATAATAGTTTATAGTCCTTTACGCAAGGTGTTTTAAGATTCTCATAGCGGTATGTAGGAAATACCAAAGTACTTTCAATAGCGGATCAAAATTTGACTTTTTTTTCTTTCCCTCCTCCTTTATCCAGGTTTAGAACTGGTTCACTAAAATAAGTTTAAACACAAACATGGGTATTTAGTTTTATTACATGAAACAAATCATACGTTGGTTTTATTAATGTTTTTTGATGAAGAAAGATCTAAAAACTTCGTTATAAAAATTTTCGTTGATTTTTATTTAAAGATAAATAATTTTCAATAATAATCAACTCAAAACAGCATAAAATTATTTTTTTCTTTTTTTAATAGAAATTAAGAACCCTGGCAATGTAAAACGTGGCTCGTGCGACAGCGGTGACAGAAGTTGTAGCAAACTTACTTATCAATTCGATAAATTCTATTCAATCTACCACATTGAATACACTCCTAAAACTGGTAAACATTCTTCATTTAAAAAATATAAAAATTATTTTGAAAAAAGAGGAAAATTAAAATGATTAAATATTTTGCAGGTTTGTCAAAAAAAATCATTTGAATAAAAATAACCACAATATTTTTTATTATTGAAAACACTTTGAATGAATGTTAACCTGCAATGAAGAGAATGTACTTATATGACAAAACAATCAATATTAATTAATTTTTGCATCATAATTACAATATAAATTTTTATCATTTACTGTTTTATTATATTTTATTTTTATTATTTGTTATTATTATAAGTAGAATAGTACTATTTTTACAAAATTATTGTACAAACTTATTTGTTTAAATACCATGAACAATATTTTGAAATTGTAGCTCAAATAATAAAAACCACTCTGAGGCAAAACTTACGATATGGTTCGATTCTCAACTGTCTCTCAGATACAAATACTAGGAAAATCAGCTGTCAGACCGAGTTTGCTACTCGTTACATTGATATTGAGTTTAAAAACAACGTTAACTTGTCAGTTAGTAAAATCGAGGCTCAAGGTTGTTTTAATATTAAATGACTGCTAGGGACTTTGTTTAGAATTTTTAAATTATATTCAATACAAATTATTAGATATCTCTGCAAATTATTTTATTGGCTGCATAAAATCGGCAAAGTCCTTTAGAACACCATTGAATTTGGAGCGGTTTTACGATTGCACGTTAAAATGTAGGAAAAGTACCGTATTTATTTTTCAGGTTTGTTTTTAAATAAAGTTCTGGTAATAAAATATAATAGTTGAAAAAAACTGAAAATAATTTTGTTTTTGAAGGGCGATTACTGTTACTGCTCGAAAAAAAACATTAACTTTCAGCAACTGCCGTGGACCAATTGCCAATCATCTGGAACTGTGTATCAAGTTCATTCAGGTTTTTCTGCTACTTTTAATAAGATTTCAATATATATTACATTAATCATGGTTATGCGTATTTGTATTTAAACGATATGCTAATTTCTTATTAATTTATTCGTATCTATAAATATAGAAAAATGACTGTGTATATGCGTGTCCTTTATGCATTGCTACAGGGACGTAAATTCAGCATTTACAAGAGGGGGCAAAATTTTCTCGCCATTTTTAGCTTAATTCTGAGAGGGTTACCCGGTGTTTCCCGGTTTTTTTTGCTTAGTTTTTTTATATTTTTTTTGCCAATGGAACGTCAAATAAATAACAGATTTTTTTAATTTTTCAAACATTTTTCATCAATGAAGTCTCCCTGCATGTCAAATATTGTTCAGATTGCTCCTGCGGCTTGAATGCGATAAGCGAATGCTCTCACACACACATTACCTTTAATATTTCTATAAATACGTAGGTACAAGTAGGGAGGGGTGGAAAGATGCATCCCCCCACTAGAATATCAATTGCAATTTTTTTGGGTATAATACCTGTTTTTTTTTTGGAAAATGGTTGTAGCTTTTTTTTTTAAATTTCCTCACCAGGAATTTCTATAGTAAACTCTAAGTTAAAAAAAAACTAAATTTTGGAAAACAGGGGGGACACACACCAGAAGGATTCCAATACGCATTGAATCATCACTAGGTTGAGTAAATTTAAAGTTTAAAAAATATATAGTAAATTCTAAGTAAAAAAATTTTTATTTTGAAAATCAGGGGATGGGAAATTCTCCCCCTGCCCCTCCCCCCAACTTACGTCCCTGCATTTCTACACCATTCATGCGATCATAATGAAATTTTTACACAACCTTGAGATTCAATGGGAGACAATTATAGTGAAAAAAATTGAAATGGGTCACACAATAAGCAGAGCGGGAGAGCGAGCGGAAACGGAAACTGGAGAATGAGCGGGAACGAGAAAGCGACCTGAAGCGGGAAAGCGACCGGGAACGGGAAAGCGACCGGAAGCGGTAAAGCGACCGGGAGCGGGAAAGCGACCGGAAGCGGTAAAGGTGTACACTTTAGCATACTCAAAAGCTAACCCCAGCAAACCATTTGCTGTTAAACCAAAGTACATGTTATCAAGCATGTTTAAATGTTCCCTGAATGCTTGTTCAACTTCACGTGAAAATGTAGTTTTAAAACGGCCTAATTTAGTGGCAGGGGGAAAGTTGTCAACCGCTTTCTCAAAGTAGACTCTGCCATTCTAAAAGATTCAGCTACACAACGTTTCTACTGTCCTTTTTCGATTAACTTTTGAGCTTCATCAAAAACCTCTACCAAACAATTTTGTCGCTGAATAGTTTTTTTTCTTCAAGATATGCTGTAAATACCCGAAAAAATACTTATTTTTTAAAACTAGACTTCATTTTATACACCACAATATGGAAAAATAAATATCGTACAAGAGTGCGCGCGCAATCTTATACGCACACAACGTGGACACTTTGTACACCTCACTTTTCACAAGCATATTGAAAGACTGGCGTCAGGTATTGAAAGTTGTGCGAAGTTTAACAAACGAATTAGTTAGCCATGTAAATACGATATTTGTATAATTAATGAATATTCTTGTTAAACTAATAGTTTTTTTTATTATTGAGATTTAGCATACGCCGTATCAAGACAAGTCTTGCTCAAGGCGAGAGAGGGAAGGTACTTGCAAAGGCAGCCATTTATAGGCGCCTACCCCTTTAGCAAATGCGAGTGAACTCCTTGCTTAAGGGAGTTACGCTGGTGACGCCGGCGAGGTTTGAACTGCCGACCTAACGATCGACAGGCGAACGCTCTACCGCTCTGCCACCAGCGCCTCAAAATGCAAAATGTAAGAAAATTAGATCAAAATGAGCAAAAATCTGTTGACTTACGTGGTTGGTATCACCGTTTTTTACCAATTTAGATTTTTTTCGGCAGCGGAATCCTTATTACTAATGAACCAAAACACAACTAAAGTTAGCCGCAGACCTCGCACAGTCGCACAGAGCCGGCGTTACGTTACGTTCGATGCGCACTCTTACACCACCTTACCCTACAAACGGGCAAAGAGTCTTATTGACATAAAAAAATTGTTCATAACATTAAATACATTTTTTTAAGTCTGTTTTTTTAACTAGTTTGATTAAATAATGAAATATTATATTCTCGCCAGAATTAATATTAGGTGATTTTAATTGTTGAAGCGTAAATTTATTAACTTATTTTTACTCCAGTCTCTGACAGTACATTTCCAGCATACTATGGATGCCAAATACGAGCTACAGGAATGATAAATACATCAATAAATGAATCTTCATGTTCAAACCCAAAGAAATATGGCAAGTAAAGTTTTTTTTAAATAACGTTATTGCGAGTAATTTTATTCGACTGAGCATTATGAATGTCTTTGATGTAAATCAGAAACAACATGTGAAAGTTAAAAAAATAGATTGTTTCATAAACCACACTCCAAAGATTACCAGGGATGGGTAGTCCTAAGTACTTGTGTGTATATAGTTACTGTTGGCCTGTGATGTGTTTTTGGCCATAAATGTTTTTATCGTTAGTTTTTTTTTTTTTTAAATAAATTTATTCTGCTATTCAAAAAAGACAAATCAAACAAAACAAAAATCATAGAAATTGGTCCAGCCGTTCTTGAGTTATAAATGGTGTAACTAAACTAACACAACTTCGTTTAATATATTAAGACTAAACGTTTGCCAGTGCCACGAACGGATGTTTTAACATTACGATGAACATAGATTGAATTAATTTGAATTATTTTATAAATTTATTTATACTTATTATAATATAAAGATAATTATTTATTAAATTAGATTTTCATATATACCAAAGCATAGTGCAAAAAACGCTTATAAAGTTTATAAATAATATTACCTATATATATTTAAACTTCTGAAAAAAAGTTAAAAATACGCTTTTATGAAATGCTTCAAAAAGTACATTAATAGTTTTTAATAACTATTAAAGATTGTAAAGATTATTTTACAAAAGAGCAATGCTTAATGTTTAATAAACGTCACTGTCGTGTGGATGACTGCAGTCAGTGTCTTGATGGATATAAAGGACTCGACTGTAATAAAAGAGGTAAGCGGATGTATTACATGATTTTACTTGCTGAAAAATTTTCGATTTTATATATTGGTGTTTAAATTCATTGACTTAAACTTATACTGAAAAAATGTAAATCAAATCAAATCAAAGAATCATTTGATTAGGCGCTCTCTTATTGACAAAAAAGTCCATTACGGGAGTCTTGATTGAAAAGATTGTCAACATTTTTTTAAATTTCTTAAATTGGATTAGCATTTGAATGACGAGGCTGTTAATTTTATTTAGATTGTTCAAAAAATAATGGAGCTTGCGGTAGAAATGCCAAGTGCTCAGAAGTAGTTTTAGAGTATGATTCTATGCTTGCAGAATGTACTTGTGATTCTGGCTTACACCGATCATTGTATTTTGAAGACTGTATAGGTTAAATTTTATAAAATATAATTTAACTTAAATTTGGTAACAAAGTTGGTTTGCTCAAAATTCATGTTTTTTTACATTTTATGTAAATAATATATCAAAAATTACAATTTAAAAAAACTCAAAACCAAAAATGTACATAAATATTAGATATTAATGAATGCTTGAGTGGAGCCTGCAATTCAACTTACCAAACCTGCAAAAATGAGCCTGGGTCATTCAAATGCCTCTGTAACATTGGATTCAGCAACACATCAAGAGGATGCAAGGGTTAGTATAGAAACAGCAATAAACTTAATTATTTTAATTATTCAGTGTAAAACAACTAGTTATTGAAAAATTACAGTTGACAATTAAATGAACAAAATCAGATAATAATTTTATCATGTTTTCTTAATCAAAAAGCTTTTGACATTCGTTAAACAGTACTAGAAATGCCACTTTGAGCTACCTGTTTGAGATGTACAAATTTCAGTTGTTAGATCAAAGGGCTTTCCGACATTATTCAATGAATATTGAAATCTAGAATGAAAATACCAGTGAGAAAGATGATAGTGAAGACTCTGAGCCAGTGTTAAGTTAAATAAAATGGCTGTTGGAAAAAAGGGGCTCACTGAAAATGGTTATACAGTTGATAGCCGTAATAAAAATGAACAATAAAACAGATGAAAAAGACCCAGGCAAAAATGATTGCGTTTGCTGATGTTACAGTTTAATTTTGTTTTCTCCATTAGACCATATAACCTAGCAAACTTTTGCGTTGATGTCAGTTGACTGTCTAACTTGGCAATAGCATTCGTAGCCACCAAATTCAGTCAAAAATCAGCTATAAACCAAATTCAGCGTTTGTTGCTGGAATATTAAATGAAATTGTATTAATTAAATTAATAAAAACACTAATAATAAAAAAGTGAGAAATAAATATAAGTCTAACTTCGATGCCAAAATAATTAAGTTTCAGAAATAATTTTAGTTTTGTTTTGCAACCAAACTTTTTGAAAAATTTTTAGTTTTCCTTTCAAATTTTTAATAATAATTTTTAGTCTTGATATTAGTTAATTGACAAATTTTTATTCCGGATTTGATTCAAGATTTGACATTTTTACCGTACCTCATTTTACATTCAAAAATTTCTTAATTACACTTAACAAAAGTAAAACCTGCACTTCCAAATTGTTCGTAAAATTATTTTTTGTTATCCCTTTTGTAAACCACAAAACGTTTGTAAAGAATGTAATGTACTTTTCAATGATATGGTAGATGAGGATGATGTTATCAACTGTTTAATATAAATAATAATAATAATAATAATATTAATAATAATAATATTATTAATAATAATAATAATAATAATAATAATAATAATAATAATAATAATAATAATAATAATAATAATAATAATAATAATAATAATAATAATAATAATAATAATAATAATAATAATAATAATAATAATAATAATAATAATAATAATAATAATAATAATAATAATGATAATAATAATAATAATAATAATAATAATATTAATAATAATAATAATAATAATAATGTACTTTTCAATGATATTGTAGATGAGGATGAATGTCTTACTATGAAACTTCCTTGCGTACGTGAGAACACAAAATGCGTTAACGTGTTTGGATCTTATAGATGCACCTGCAAAAGTGGTTTTAAACCAGAAATATTGGAAGCATGCGTTGGTTAGTTAGTTTGTAAATAGGCTCGATATCACGTGTCTTTGCTTGATTGGTAAGTAGAAATTTGAGGAAGAAAGTTGTAATCAATGAATTAATTAGCTAAAATTGGTAAGTTTTTGTAAATTACTGTATTTGTTTTAATTTGGTTGCGATCAACAAAACACTAAGTAAAATTTATTTAAAAGGTTTATGAAAAAATAATGTATTTCAATGTTAAACCATTGGCAGGTGTAAGACACTGGCACTTATTACACCAACTCAAAATGTGATAAAAATTTAAATTGATTACATTACGTCAGGTGACCTGGGAATCAAATCCACGACTTGCAGTTTGCAATGACATGGCGTTATTTGGTCGACAAACTGTTAACCTTAATTACATTTTTATTTCACAAATTTGAACTATTCGGCTTATAAAAATATTAATAACAATTATTTCTCAGATATAGATGAGTGTGACGGTCACAATTTGTGTGACAATGAAACAACTCACTGTATCAACAGTCAAGGCTCATATAGCTGCGAATGCGTTTTTGGGCATATTCATGATACCTTGTACAACTGCTCTAGTAAACTTCACTTTTGCTAACCTTATCTACTATATATATAATTGACTAACTGTCTGTTTGTAATTTTATATGATTATTTATGTAAATAACAATTTATTTTGTAGTTGACAATATAGTTATTTTTTTAGGTTTAAAGATTTCTTACGCCTGTCACAGGCTTAGGCTTTGATGCTAAGTTATTATAATCTATACAATTTATAATTAAAAAAAATTAATTAAATAAAACTGTCAGTTATTTACAGGTTTTTTTTTAATTTCATTATTGCAGAGGAGATGCCACCAGTCGATAAATACGATGAAAAGTTCAACTTCCTTGCTGTCGTGTTGAGCCTAAGTCTTTTAGGAGTCGTGGTTGCTATAACGATCAAAAGAAAATGTAAGTATTTAACTAATAAGCCTGGAGAAATGAGGAGGGAAAAGTTAAAAGGATCAAATTATGATCCACGACTGGAAGTACTCAGGTGCTTCTGACAGCCGTTTCAGTTTTAAAACACTTGGTGTAAAGGACTATAAACTATTATAAAAAAATAAAAATAAATTTGAAAAAACTTAAAAATATATAAACAAATATAATTAGTTTTTATTAATATATATATATATATATATATATATATATATATATATATATATATATATATATATATATATATATATATATATATATATTAGGGTGGCCCTTAATGTATAGTAAAAAAATAAAAATTGGAAATTTGACTGTAAAACCCTTCCAATGTGTTCCATTGATAAAAAAAAATACACAAAATATTGTGCAAATTGGACAATATTTAGAAGTGGCCTAAAAAATTTAGGCGTTTTTGTATAAAACAAAACCACATCAACTAATTGTAATGCAAAATAGATTAATTGGGTAATTGGAGGTTGTGTTTTGTTTTTTTTTTCTTGCATTGAATTTTTTATTTAACTGAAACTCTGTTATTACGTTCATGTTCAAATTTCTAGTGAGTAGACATGAACTTCAAACTGTGAATGCAATTGAAATGAGCTAAGTGAAATTCGTCTTTTCTCTGCAAAGAATCAAAACAAAACATCCACGATGTTTTCTCAGTAAGAGTTACAAAAAAATATTTGAAAATATTGTAGTCTAAATAACATTGCATTTAAACAGTGACATAAACTAACAGAAATATTAAAAAAAACACTTTTTTGCATCTGTTTAGATGTTTGATTTTTAAATTTGGATAACTTATCTACTAAGAAATAACTAAACATAATTAAACCAGTTAATTACTTTTGGTTGATTTAGTTTTTATGTTAAACACTTTTGTTTTTTGTGTGTGTGTTTAAATGTGTTCTTGTTGTTCGAGAGAAAAAAATACAAAAAATCAAAAAGCATTGCTTGATGTTACCTGTGGTATTTTTTCTATTTAATGTCAATATTTTTATGGGCTACTGATTGAAGTCCAGAGAAACAATAGAAGATCGCATTTGAGATTGCGCGGTGTACCTTTTATAGCATCATATGTGTTATCCTCTTAGCGAAAATGTATTTAACAGAATTGAAGTAAATATACGTTAATAAGACAAGAAAAGACTTCAAGTAAGATCGCTTCAGTGTACAGAGATGAGATCAGCAAGATAGAAGTGAGAAGTAGGTATGCGGACTTTTCATCAAAGGACGATTCATCAAGGGACTGTTCATCAAGGACTATTCATCAAGGGACTATTCATCTAGAGACTGTTCATCAAAGGACTATTCATCAAGAGGACGGTTCATCATAAGGACTGTTCATCTAAAGACTATTCATCAAGAGGACTATTCATCAAATTTTAGTAAATTTTTTGATGAATAGTCCGCTGGATGAAAAGACATTAGATGAACAGTCCTTATGATGAACCGTCCTCTTGATGAATAGTCCATTGATGAATAGTCTCTTGATGAATAGTCCCTTGATGAATAGTCCTTGATGAACAGTCCTTTGATGAATCGTCCTTTGATGAACAGTCCTAGAATCGAGAAGTAAGTAGAATTAATAGTTTTAAACATAAATAAACTTATTTTAACGATTCTTCTAAACTTCTGATGAAACTTGTGTACCTTACCAAAGAAGGATAAGTTCTAGTGCGAAACACATGGCGAGCTGACCTGTTGTAGGTTTCAGACAGGCTTTTTATAGTTGTTTAAAGTATTATTTTTAATTTCATAACACTAAGCCGAAAAAAATCAAATTTTTAGAACCCGTCTTTCTTTTCATATCCGCGAATGCAAAAATCATTAAAAGCAATTAAAAAACATATTAGTTCAAGTCTTAAACAAAAAACTGACAAAAACATTTACCGAAAATGTGCAATAAAAAATGTTAGCAATTTTTATCACTTAATTTGTTTCAATTATTTTTTTATGCAGAATAAATTTTATTTGTTTTTGTTTTCAATACAAAAACAAATTAATAAAAAATTCAACTTGACATTTTAAATAGCAGTTTAAGAAACAGTAAACATTTGAGCTTGTCATTTTCCGCATTTAATTAAGCAAAGTGTTTTGTAACTAAATATCTGTTTGCATTCAAATTCAGATGTTTTAGTTTTTAGTAAACTCCTCATCGATCTCTTTGTTGATCTTTTCATTACAAGAGTCGACGTAGTTATGAAACTGATTCTTTAAGTCTTCACAGTTTTGTTGAACCTGCATCTTTAAACTCTGAGCTGCCCTGGAAATAGATTCTTTGTGTGTATTGATTGCATTCAAAGTTTCTTTTAAGAAATCAATGTTCTGAGTATTCTCGGATATTTTCTGTTGCAGTTTATCGAACATGTCTTGTTTAACTTCTGAAAAACTGATAACTTGACAGTAGTTGTGATCATGATTTTTATTACCATCAACCCATTCTTGGCACGATTTGCAATACGATGCTTCGATTTCTTCTTCTCCGGAAGAATCTATTCTCGATACGAGATGATTGCTCATCTCTGCAGTATTTTGATGCTTTGACGAACACGGGGTACACAAATAATATTTGCAGTTTAAGCAGAAATTTGTTATATCCGTTCCTGAACAAACGCCGCAATTTTCTGGCATCGTCTTGGTGAGATAACAATTAAATGTATTTTTTTATTTCAGATTTTTCTCAAAAAATGTTTGTTTTGTAATCAATTTAATAATATTTGAGAACAATTTTAAAAAAAGTCTTTCAAAATTTATCGTAGCCAACAATGCCTGAGAGAAAAAATATTATAATATTCCTTCACTTCAGTCGAATGAGAACGCTGTTATAATTGAAGGCTTTTCAGCCTGTTATAACACAAGGCCAGACATTAAAACAATTGTTTAGCTGCTGAAATAGAACAAACATTTGAAACAATGAAACACAAACAAGTTATTTTTAGTCATACTCTAACACGAGCAACTATCGAGTTTTGCTGATCAAACCAGTTAGTGGCGTAGCTAGGGTTTTTTGGTGTCCGGGGCAAAATCTAAAGAATGCGCCTCTAGAATATCCCGTCAATTTTTTCTCCAAAAATAGCTGATGATCGGAGTGGCAGAGATATAGCCGTGTAAATACTTCTCCACAAATTTTTCCAAAAATTTATACACTTTTGACCCCACTGATATTGTGCCCCTTAACCACATGCGCCCGGGGCGGCTTCTCCCTTGCTCCCTTGCTACGCCACTGAAACCAGTTCCGATTTTTTCGACAACCCCCTAAAACTTCCTTGTAATGTATTAAAGTGATTCATTCTGTGTATATAAAGCATTTGATAGGTTTATGGTATTCTCTCGTGCTGTTTTACTACTTAGCTTCCGTGATCACATGAAAACTATTTGGACGTACGAATCCGTGTACATACAACAAGCGTCTTTTATTATTCTGGCAAACCATTTAAAAACATTTGAATAAATAAATAAGTATATATATATATATATATATATATATATATATATATATATATATATATATATATATATATATATATATATATATATATATATATATATATATATATATATATATATATACCTTATAAAGTTTAATAATATTTTGCTCAAAAATTTATTAAAAAGTTTATATTAATTGCAACATTAAACAATTTAAAACTTAAAGCTTTTACTTGACATGTCCACACAATTAATATTTAACAATCCAGCACAAATCGGTTTTTGTAGGATCGCACATCCCTGAATATGTTGGTATATAACAATATATAATATAACATAATTAAAGCATAGAATAAAAAAAGTGATTGAATTAAACTAGAACTAGTATAGGAAAAACGAGTTTTTCAACACTTTGATTCCAAAAACACTCGATTTAGAAATACGAAAGATGTTCGAATTAAGTTTTTTTAATTGAATTATGTATTGTCATCCAATATAAACTAGCTATGCTGAAAATTTCAGCTTCCTAGCTAGTCAAATTTCACTTGTAAGATTTGAATTTTAAACACGTTGAACTTTTTGAGTGGTAATATTAATAAGTTTATAACAATATTAAAAAATACATATTGATAAAAGGGGCGGACACTGGGGGTTTGGATCCTATCTTAGGTTGCAAAATAAGCACGTTATCAAGGATATATCTTTATTAATTTTATTTTTTATTACACTATATGGTAAATTCAAACTCAGAATTTGTACCTTTATATAAAAATATTAATGAAATTTTAAAAAAATTATTTTAAAATTTTTATGCTACTACCTAGGATAGGTTTTAGGGGTAGGGTTAGAGCTAGAGATAGGGTTAGGGTTAGTAGCAATTTTACCGATTGTAATCACGTCGAACCGCCGGGGCATTAGCAGCGACCTTGAAAAACACCAAAACCACAACAAACTAGTTTGAACACAGAGACTGTGTATTTTTTCACATACATTTAAAAACAAAACCGCTGTGAACGAATATAAAAAAAATATAAAGGTTTCATTGCTTTAAGGTTGGTTCTCAAAGAAGAACAACTTTTAACTAAATTATTAAATACCAGAGGAGTAGTGCACGTAAAACATATAGGCATGGGGTAGCCCAAAAGTAAAAAAACTTCAAGTCATCAATATGTTAACAAGTTTTCCGAAATAATTATTAATATCACAAACTGGGCATGAACACTAGCTGAACGCACAAACAAGTACAACAAGAAAAACGAAATTCAAACACAGCAAAATAAAAAATCCTAAACAAAATCGAATTGAACATCTCCAAAAAAAATCATCCAAAAGCGACTTAAACACCGACACAAAATCTTTATACTTTTTATTACTTTCTGTCGATATTTTCCAAAATTAACATCTTGGCAAAACACTGGAGTTTTGACATTAAGAAGTCAACATGGGATGCTGCAATTGAGGTAAATCGTTGAAGCAATTGCGTGCTCCAATGTGTAGTGCTTAATGAACGTAATGTTCCCGTTGCTGCGTTGTCATTGATAACTAAGACTATTTAAAAACCGCATTTCACTTTTTTTACCCTTTCATGAAAATATATAGACGTTGAACAACTCAAAGAATTTAAAAACATGGGTGACAGTTTAAGATGATGCTCAAAGCAGTAAAAATGTATTTTAGGGGACATTTCATTAACTCCATTGTATTGACCTGCCATCATAGCCGTGCTCGCAAAAATCCACAAAAGATGAATCATGTTTGTTGAGAACAGACTTGATATTTTTAAAATTTCAACTCAATGTAAGGAAGGGGGCATTGTTTAATATTTAATACAAGATTCAATTTCACAGACATACATCCATCAATTTACGCATACATACATTTTAAAGTAAAATAAAAGAGTCAAACAAGTCTAATTTGCAAAATTTTTGGCAGCCTGGGCTCCCATTGCACGATGTTTCTGATAAGTACATCTATTAATCCAATATGATTGAAAAAAAGTGTTAAAAAACAAAATATGAAACACTTAAACTGATCAAAAGAAATGGCAAGTCATAGAAATATTTGTTTTTATAATTTATATTTGATTATTTTTAAATTCAGGAGATGTATCAAGGTTATCATTATGGCTGTCAGTTTTATCACTTTCACTGTTTAATGGAGATTCGACTTGCAATGTCGCGCCTTCAGCACTGTGACTTGGATCGATTCTTTTAATTAAAAGATTGTTTAGATTCGGAAAAAACCAGTAATTATCTTCAAGATAATTCAGTCAACAATGTTAAAATTTAAATTATTAACAATTAAAATAAATACATAACTAAAATAAATAATAAAACATACTGAAAGTTGAACGAATTATTTTCACTGTCAGCTTTCCTATGAAAATGTAAACAACCATTAATTTATTATACTGTTAATTATCATTGTCGCTGTTGTTTTTAATTAATAAAAAGCAAAAAAAAACAAAGAAAATTAAAACATGATTTGGGCCATCTATATATTGCACAAGTACCGAGAGGAAAGGGATGTGTGTCCCAGGAGAATGATTTGTATACGAGTCTATGTATACAAAAATTAATGTCTGTATGAATGTCTACATATGTAGGTTAGAAATTCGCATTACTCTGCTAGGTGGCACTGTAAGTTCCGTCATTTTTTACTATTAATATCATAACTTTTAATAGTTCATATTTCCATGTAGTACAGAAAAATTTAAAGTTCTTAATATTTTAAAATCAACAGTAAAAGGTGGTTTTGTAATTAGTATATAATTTATAATTAAATATAAGCATATTTTGTCATATAAATATGCATACGATGTAAGCAAAGCACATGCAAAACTATCTTTACTGCTACCCCATTTTCTTAAATTTTTAAAAATTTTGTAAGAGTACCCTTCCTTAGTTAAACATTTAAAAAAAAAGAAAAAATTGACTACCTTTCGGAGAAAATCTGAAAGTTTTCAGCACACGACTTTTTCTTGGCTTTGCCCATCCCACTCGGGAAAAACCGCTACTGATTTACGCTTGTAATAATAAGTTATGTACATCAGATGTACTTGGGTATTTTATTTACACTTGAGTTTTTGCATAACTTTGAACTACATGTGCCTGTGCCTATTCATACAAGTTGAATTTCCTTCCTCGAGAGTCAATGGGGAAGGTTTTTGTGAAAAAAAATTAATTCGGTCATATGACAAAACATACTTATATTTAATTATAAATTATATACTAATTACAAAACCACCTTTTACTGTTGATTTTAAAATATTAAGAACTTTAAATTTTTCTGTACTACATGGAAATATGAACTATTAAAAATTATGATATTAATAGTAAAAAATGAGGGAACTTACAGTGCCACCTAGCAGAGTAATGCGAATTTTTAACCTACATATGTAGACATTCATACAGACATTAATCTATGTGAGTGGAGCAGGAAACCGAATGGAAACGGGAATGAAAAAGCGACCGAGAGCAAAATAACGTGTGAGAAAAGGAAAGCGACCGGGAACAGGAAGGAAGGAAATGGGAGCGAGAAAAAAACCCCGAGCAACGCCGGACAACCCGCTAGTTTTTATTATAGAAGAATACAACTTTTGACTATTAACCTAGGTGTTAAATGTCTTTCTATTTGTGATGGTGTTAGCACTGGTTTAGGTGATATTTCTGGTTTGTTGCGTGCTTCAGAAGTTGACCTAAAGTTAAAAAAAAATTTAATGTTTAGTTCAATTTCAGTCAACATTTTTGTAATTTAAATAAATAACAAAAATGAATAATAAAACATAACGAGAGTTCAACGAATTATTTTTACTGCCAGCGTTTATGTGAAAATATAAACAATACTTAATTTATTATACTGCTAATTATCATTGTTGCTGTTGTTTTTAATTAATAGCAATAAAAAAAATAATAACATGGAAAATTGACATATGATTGGTGAAGCTAGAAACATAATTGCAATTACAATTGTTGCACAATGAAGTTCTCAAATAGACCATATTTTGCCATAAATTGAAATTATTTTATACTAATTATACTAATAAGTTATACACATCTGATGTGCTTGGGTATTTATATTTGAATTTTTTGTGTAATTTTGACTTCTGCTTGTATATACTTGTGCTTATTCATACAAATTTGAATTTTTTTCATATATAAAATAATGATTTTACTGTTTCAATAATTTACTATTTCAATTTAAACATCACTTTTTGAGTTTTTTTTATAAAAATTTACTGTTTTTAACTATTAACCTAGGTGTTTGAGGTATTGGTGATAGAGTTCGTTTAGGTGGTACTTCTGGTTTGTTGGAAGCTTGAGAGGTTGAACTTAATCTAGTCAAAACAAATTTGAAAAACAAATTCAGTTCAAATGCATTTTATTGTAATATAAGTAAAACAATGTTGATAAACATAAAAACATGAGCAAGATAACTCAAACAGTAAATCATCTCTTCAAATAAAAGTTTAGTTTTAAAAACAGTGCCTGAATACTATTGTTTAAAAAATAATATTCTTGAAATTTCTTTTATAATTAAGTAAACAAAACGTTTCATGTTTTATTAAAAAAAATTCACCCATTTTCAGTTTTTTCTAATGGCAATATTGATGGGGTGTCTAAGGTTTCTTCTTGAAATACTTCATCTGATGTGCTAATAAAACATAAAGGATTTGTGAAATTACCTGCTAGCTGATCTCCAAAACATAACAAATAAATACATATGTATATATACATACATCAATATATTGGTTGTCCCCTTAAAACAGTATTACTTTTAAAAATACAAAATCAACATTATAATAAAAAGTTAAACTACTGCATGTTTTCTTATTTCTTATTATATTATTTAGAGTCATTTTAAAGCTTATTATATCCACATTTTTATTTCAACTTTTTTGTAAGTGAATACATAATGAATACATATATAAAATATATATATAGAAGATTATTATGTATATATATATATATATATATATATATAATAAAATATTTAAAAAAAATCTTTTTAAAATACCACTTTTTGTGAACTAAAAAAAATAATTTTTCTCTGGGCTGTGAGAAATGTCTTGATGGAGGCATGCATTAATTGTGGACATTCGCACAACGAACAGGCCATAATTTTTTAAAACTTAAAGCTTGGGGAGCGTTTTACTTAAACTAATCATCTGCTAACTTTTAAACAGGATAGAACGCTTTTTTTAATATAATATAGAATTGAGGATTATTTGGAAAAAAAAATAACAATATCGGGATTCAATGAAAGAAGATAACGCCGACCAATGCACAGCAGTTTTTCTCGGGCCACGGTTATATTTTATAAAAAAAACTTCTAACATAAATTTTTAGCTATTTATTTGAATAAATTGTCAGCTGTTTCAAATGTTTATGACTTTAGCTATGAAATAAGACAAAATCTAGCTTGTGTCATAAGAAAATATTTTGACATTTTTTTTAAATTATTTTTTGAAATAAAAAGTATTGATTTTAATTTCTACAATTTATTATCCTAATATTTCATTAAAGAATACATTCTTTCGATTTGTAACCTTCTCCTTTCATTACAATGTATTTGTGGTGTTTCAGAAAGTGATGAGGTTGGATTTGAGCTATAATTAAGAAAACATTATTATAAACAAAATGTTTTATTTAAATTAGAATTACCAATTCAAAAACTGCTTTAAATACACATAAAAACCTGAACTATGAAATTGGATTAAACCTACAATTGATTTGATCGTCTCTTCAAATGTCATAGACTGTTATTGCCATGGCAAGTCATGTTTGTGAAAAATTCAAAACTTGATCAACTAATACTGTTATATAATTTTTAACCTAGGTGAAAAACTCAATCCAGGCGCTGTTGAAGTTGAAGTTAACGTATAATAAAAAACAACAAAATATTTTCTTTAAATAAATGTGAACATAAGAAACACAATCTGTAAAATCAGATCTCGACTACAATGAAGTAATTATTCTTATTATTGAAAAAAAATACATTCTGATAATAAGTAAACTCCTACATTTTTACTTACTTATTTAAGTTAACATACAAGTGTCTTATAAATAAAACAAAATTTAAAAATTAAACTTTTACTTGTTGATTCTTTCAACTACATCTTTCACAGATGGCCTAAACAAAAGAAAATCTTTAATTAAATTGCACTCAGATTTTTTATTTCATTCTTTTGATTTGTAACCTTTGTGTTTGAATGTCATCAAATTCTTGTGGACTTCCCCTTTGTTTATGTTGTATTTGTGGTAATTCAGAGGGTGATGAAGTTGAATTTGAGCTATAATTAAGAAAAAATTATTATAAACAAAATGTTTTATTTAATTTAGAATTAACAATTCAAGAACTGCTTTAAATACACATAAAAACCTGAACTATGAAATTGGATTAAACCTACAATTGATTTGACCGTCTCTTCAAATGTCATAGAGTGTTATTGCCATGGCAAGTCATGTTTGTGAAAAATTCAAAACTCGATCAACTAATACTGTTATATAATTTTTAACCTAGGTGAAAAACTCAATCCAGGCACTGTTGAAGTTGAAGTTAACGTATAATAAAAAACAACAAAATATTTTCTTTAAATAAATGTGAACATAAGAAACACAATCTGTAAAATCAGATCTCGACTTCAATGAAGTAATTATTCTGTTAATTATTGAAGAAAAAAACATTCTGATTATAATTAAACTCCTACATTTTTACTTACTTATTTAAGTTAACATACAAGTGTCTTATAAATAAAACAAAATTTAAAAATTAAACTTTTACTTGTTGATTCTTTCAATTTCATCTTTCACAGATGGCCTAAACAAAAGAAAATCTTTAATTAAATTGCACTCAGATTTTTTATTTCATTGCCTGCCTATATTGAAATTCAAATTTTGTTCTTTGTTTTTAAATTTGATTCAAAACTTTCAAAACCGTTTCAAATAAATAGTTCAGCTCCTAAAGATAAAATTTCATAGAAGCAACATGATTATTAAGAAGACTTAAAAATTAAATTTCATTGCTTTTATCAACCATATTTTTTTCTAATCTAAATAATGTGCCAACTTGTGAATGAAGCTTCTATGGTATAAATGGTTTTGATTTTCTAAAGCAGTGTAAATAACATTAAAAGCGATGCAGTGCTATCAAAATTCAAAATTATATCTTCTCTCAGACAGGAAAACATGGCTAATTATCGGAATAGATTAATTAAAATCAGTATTTATTCTAACGTATTCGGGAAAAAATACATGACAATGCTTAATACAGCAAAATTATTCTTGCCAGATTAATGTTTATTTTAGACAAATTTGGTGGTTTATAACATTAATAATTTACTAACTAAATGTTAATGATTACTCACGTATAGTCAACAGAGGAATTTGGATGGACAGGCGACTCTTGAACAAATTCTACCGTGCTGGTGGTGGTATCGTTTAATGATTAAATGTAGTTTTTATTTATTTGTAATAAAAGTACTAAAATAAAACTGAGAGTTAAATATAATATTAAATTAAATACATATAAACTGGAGTGAACAGAATGTTATCCAAAGGATTTGCCCTCGCAACATGAACTACGGGTGAACCGTTCACAAAGCGAACGATCCTATGGGGGAACCGTTCACAGGATAAATCATCTGTAGACATATTTTCCTGAACCAATAGTGCTATAACAGTTACGTCATTTTATCGTGTTTCTTGTTCTTGTTTCAATTTTAATCAAATCATCATTATTCAAAATTAAAATCTTGACGGTAATTTAACAAGCTTAACATTTGAAAAACATTAAAAGCGATGCAGTGCTATCAAAATTACATCTTCTCTCAGACAGGAAAACATGGCTAATAATTGGAATAGATTATTTAAAATAGATTATTTAAAATCCTTATTTATTCTAACATATTCGAAAAAAATGTTAATTTTACAAGCATTAATTTAAAAATAAATAAAAAAATTACTTAAGAGGTTCTTCTTCCTGGCTTTCTCTGGGAGTTTCTCTTTTTTTCCAACAAAATCTGCATTTAAGGTCCATTTAAGGTAAATTAGAGTTAATTATTATGATTATCTTCATTTTTTTGTTGTTGTAAACAAAAACTAATACCTTCGTATTAGGAAAATAGAAATCCCTAATATGACAAACACGAAAATCACCACAAAAATGACAATGAAAACCAAAATTATCGCTGTATCTGCAAAAAGGTTAAAGAGCATGTAGCTTATAAATTTCAATTTGTAAACAGGTAGATTAATGTGGAAATTTACTAATCCAAATAAAGAAATTAATTGCTAATAAGTTACGCCATCTCAATATTTTAGATATCTTACACATTTATTTAACATCAGCTTATAAGTAACTAGTTGAATTCTGTTCACGTGTAATTTTATATAAAACAAAATTGTTCTTCGGGTCTTAATAATTCAAAAGCTTTTCAAATTAATCTTTATTCAGGTTTTAATGAAAACAGAATCAATAATAAATATATATTATTAAAAGAAATTTTACTTAGTTTCAAAACAACCACTGGAACACCTTATTTCAATAATATCTATCTGATAGGTCTTCTTATGTTTTTATTGAATCTTCTATATCTATCCTTAAATTATGGTGTTCCTCAGAGCTCTATACTTGGCCATTTATTTTTTATTCTTTATATTTCTGAACTATTTTTTTTTCTCTCAATAGTCAAATGTATGCTGACGAGTCTTAATATTTATCCTACTTTCCCTAACTTTGTTTGATCAGCTCATGACCGAGCGCTATTGCACGCCAAGTAAATAGCGCTATACAAATACTGAGTGATTGATACTTGCTATATTAGCCTTGCTTTACTTGAGGATTATTTAAAAAAAGAAATATGTAATGATATTTTGAATTGAATAGCCAGTGTTTGAAAAAACTTGTTGTTATCCTGAGATAATCTTTAATTTGGCATCATCTATAGCAGTCTGTTGATATCGCTGCCAGCTATTTTAATAGAACCAATAAAATTGCTAGATAGCATAAATATTTCTCAAATGCAAACTGATTATTGCAAATGAACAGTAAAGTAAAACATAAAAAATTTCAAAATTTACTTTTTTTCGTCTCCACAAATTTCACCTCAGTTTCAATCCGACATTTCTTCGATCTTCCAAAATCGCAGTCGGCAATGCATGTAAAAGTGCTCGATGAATTAACGTTCTTTTTAAATAAAGTCTGATCTCTTATGGTAACGTTGCTCCCGTTAATTGATCCCGTCCAAATATATGTGCATTGGACGTTGGTACTCTTTTCCACAGAACACGGATGATTTTCGAACTCGTCAATTTTAATTTCTCTTGTTTCTTGTGAGTTCTTGTGAACATCTGGGAGTGACATTATGACATATTAACAGATGGTAGTGACATTATGACATATTAACAGATGGTTTAATATTAATATTATGTCACTATCATATTAACAGATGTAAATGTAAATATAAATGTTTGATAATTTATAGAGCGCCTTTTCCGGGTTGTTCAAAGGCGCTGTTCTTTTACATGCCCCACGGAGAGAACGATTTTACCCACTAAGTTTTCCGTTGACATGGGCTACTAGGCAGTGAGTGGGAGTAGAACCATGAAGCTCTCACATTCAAGGCTAACACTCTACCAACTCAGCTAACCTAGCATCAATATAGAATGTTATATTGTCTGATGGTAGTGACATAATATTAAAGAGTAATAAGCAGATAGATGTTTCTATAAATCCAGCCAAATGGTCTTTAATTACTGTTTTTTAGGCTTTAATATATAAGTTTTGCTATATTTGACAATCAGATGTATTCACAAAGTTAAATGGTCACTGCAATATAATGAATGATTGAAAACAATGTAATGTACTTAAGGGGATGTTCATTCAGTGGTCAAAAACTATTTAAAAGTTACAACAATTTTATATAAACATGAAATAACATGTTTGCTTACGTTTTATTATCTATTCTAATTTTTTTGTTTTTTTTTTTAAACATAGTAAATTGGTCAAATGATTTCATTAAAACCTCACATTCTACAGCCATTTTAGGTAGTGAGCAAATAATTTGCTGGGAATCCTTAATGTAACAGTGAAAGACAACTCCGTCCATTTCCTTCGTGACGTTGAGCTTCTCTATCAGTTCTCCTGCATCTCCAGAAGTTCTTGAAAAAATGTTCTCACCACTTTCTTCACTCATGTCTAGATTATCACTTTTACTTTTCTTCCAGCCCAGCTGCAAGATCTCTGGAAGATTGCCGAAATAAGAATAAGAGCAGCTCCTCTCGAGCACGTCCGGTTCAACCCCTTTACAATCACTTCTGCCGGTCATCAGTTCATCGGTCTTGATGTTAGAATTGCATTTCAAATCTGTATAATAAAAATATTTATAGAATAGAAAATCTTTATTTAATTAAGCAGACTTACTAGTATTTTTTAAATATTATAAATATGTAGGTTAATCATATTTTTATCTGTTATCAACTTGATACAATTCTGACAGCTTTGTTTATACAATACATGGTGTCTTCTCTATTTTTTAGCTAACTCATCTCTACACATTAATTGCCTAATGTCAATGCTTTTTTATGCAGTATTAACCTCAACTACTTTTAAACAAATTTAGAGTAATGATACATTTATAAATTTGTTCCATGATTATATCGTGTGCATGATAGAAAAACCATGTAGGTTCAATATTCATTAATATTAACATTTGTTATGTATGCACAACTCACATCTGTTATATGCTATTGCTAGAAAACTGAATTATTTGAACATGTATATTTTATATCCTTAGTCTAATTATTTGAATTTATTAAAATTGCTTTATCCAAAACTATAAACTATTACTATTCTGTGCAATATAATTTCAGTGGCTCAATTCAGCTTTTAACTTTAACTTAAATTATCCACACCAATTGAACAAATTTTTAAAGTAAAAAAGTAAACAAAATGTGCAAACTCACCTACAATTACCAGTTCCAATGTTGATGCAATTTCCGACATGCCTGTTTTTCTGTTGAAGACCTTACAAGAATACTTGCCAGCATTTTGATCAGTTGCTCGAATAACAGAAAGTTCACATGAAGAATTATCAGCACTGCATTTGACTTCGTAATTTTCTCTTCCTCCTAGAAATATATCACTTTCTATGTCATCACCTGTTTTTAGGTAAATCCATCGAAAAAACTTGCTATCAGGATCGATGTTGCACGGCAGTGTAATAGACGATCCATTTCTTACATGCCTAATTTCGAGATCTGAAGAAAAATTAAAAATTTTACGTCAATTCAGGGGAGACAGAGAGGGGTCCATTTCCCCCTGACTTGAGTGAGCCCCTGGTGTAGAAATTCAACCCTATTAATGGCCTGCTAAGTTGAAGTTTCAGAGGTTGAGCCCTTTTTATGGATGTGGCTTCGTGAAATGTTTTGAAGAGGGTTTCGAAATTTTTTTGGAAAACTACCTCTGACTACCCCCTCCCAACCTGTCAATGAAAAAAGGGTTTCGAGAAATTTTTATTTTGGTGAAAAATTAGTGGGCCCTGAGAAGTTGCCCCACCCAAGGTTTTGCTTTTGATGACGACCCTGGTGAAACAACTGAAAACAATGTGGACAAGTAAATTAAGTACAACTCACCTCCGCTTACTAACGTACAATGAAGTACATATACAATTACTATCAAAAACAGTTTTTTAAAATTCATCGTAAATTATTTATGGATAATGACGATAATGTTATTATATCCGCCTATGTCGTGTGTTATCGACACTTAACTGGAATTTCCATTTAAATTGGTTTCATACCTGCGTGCGTGGTTAATATAAAGGTAAATCGAAAACTTGTAGTAATTTTTTTTACAAATTCACCAAATATTTTTATAATTTATCAACTAGAATAAAACAAATCTAATAATTTGAAACAACATTGAAAATAACCTACTTTTGTTACGTAAAACTTCTCAGGCATGTCTATATTTCTCCTCCTGTCTAGTGCAAAACATAGCTTCCTATGATAGCTTCTTCTGTGAATCAGTGAGCGCTTCATTTTGGCCATGTGAGAGAAAAACTGGGCTGTTATAATTGTTGAACTGTAAGTGTCAAATGTGGGTCAGAATTTGATCTTGTTATTTGCCCTCATCCTCCATTATAATCCAGTCTTTTGGGACTGGGAATCGTAAGAGTCACACGGAGTTTTCTTTCCTATATTTTTTTTATGCTTATATATCTTTACTCCAGATGTTTTAAGAATGATATAGCAGTACGTAGGAAATGCCAAAGTAATTCCTGTAACTGTAACGGATCATAATTTGATCCATTTTTAAATCCTTTATATTATTTTCGATTGTCTTCCAGTCACAAACTTTGAGTCTCAAAATTAACTCACTTCCCGTTATCCGATCGAGATGAAATTTGGCACATCGACTTGGGCTGCGAGACAATTGAATCTATCAAAATTTCAGTCAAAACGGTCCCCGTCAAAACGGTCCCCGTCAAAACGGTCCCCGTCAAAACGGTCCCCGTCAAAACTGCCCCCGTCAAAACGGTCCCCGTCAAAACGGTCCCCGTCAAAACGGTCCCCGTCAAAACGGTCCCCGTCTAAACGGTCCCCGTCAAAACGTCAAATCCTTTATATTATTTTCGATTGTCTGTCTTCCAGTCACAAACTTTGAGTCTCAAAATTAACTCACTTCCCGTTATCCGATCGAGATGAAATTTGGCACATCGACTTGGGCTGCGAGACAATTGAATCTATCAAAATTTCAGTCAAAACGGTCCCCGTCAAAACGGTCCCCGTCAAAACGGTCCTCGTCAAAACTGCCCCCGTCAAAACGGTCCCCGTCAAAACTGCCCCCGTCAAAACGGTCCCCGTCAAAACGGTCCCCGTCAAAACGGTCCCCGTCAAAACGGCCCCCGTCAAAACGGCCCCGTCAAAAGGGTCCATATTTTTGAATTTGAATTTAATTTTTGAATTTGGCTCTGGGCTTAAAAATAAAAATCTAGGATCGTATATAAAGGATTTATAATAAAAACTTTGTTTTTATGGGTTAGTTTTTCTTTTTTCTTCCTTCTTTTAACTAGGATAGAGACTGACTCGCAAAAGTTTATAGATACTGCCCCTACGCTACGCCGCTGAAAATGCCACTCAAAAGGTTTTTTACAAAGTTTTTATTAGGTCACTTAGTTGTTTGAGATTTTGTCTGTCCGCGAACACCTAGCGAAAAAAAAACTAAAATGCTTACAAAATTTCACCCATCAAAAACGAAAAAGTAGAAAATAATTTTTACATCATAAAAATACATTTTAAAAAAAAACAATGTTTTTCTTGCGTCCTAAAAAGTATAAAATAATATTCCTATAATTCATTTACAACGAAAAACGTTGCGGGCGCATATAGACTACAACATCAAAACTTTAATAAAACAAATAGTTATAAAAAATAATGGGCCCGCAAAGTTGTAAATGAATTATAAGAATACTATTTTATACTTTTTAGGGCGCAAGAAAAACGTTATTTTTAAACAAATGTATTTTATTTTTATGATGTAAAGTTTTAGTTTGTAGCAAGAATATTCTACCCCAGCAACAATTAATTTAGATTTGCAAAAATATGTTGATTCTTCTTGCGAATAATTTTAAACTAGATAAACCTGGCTATAAAGTATGAAATATTGAAATCATTTTAAATAAAACAAAAGTCAAAATCTGCCAACGAAGTTTTAATTTTCTCTTGAGACCAGCGATTATTTAGTTTCAGAAATAATTTAATTTCAGATTCGTTTTGCAACCAGAATTATCATTATAGTTTCAGTTTCGTTTTGCAACCAGAATTATCATTATAGTTTCAGTTTCTATTTTCAGTTTTTAATATCTTTAATTTTAGTTTCGATTTTCATTAATAAAATATTATTATTATATTTATTTGCAGTTCTTATTCTAGTTTTGACTCACTTATTTCTACCGTACAACACAACATCATTTTTCAGTCAATTAATTTTTCATTGAATTTTTAGAAAAATCCTGCACTCTGTTCTCTACTATTCAGTTAACCACAAAAATAGTTATTTTCGCATTTCTACAAACGCCTGTGTTGCAGTTGTTGAAAGTAGATCAAGGACAAAGAATGCAAGTAGTGAACGGATACGTAGACTGGCAAGTGGACCAAAACTCTATGACATCTTGAAGGGAGAGAAATAATTTCCACCTATCATTTTCACGATTCATTCATATGAGCGCCCGCAGAAATCTATGCATGAGAAAGTCTTCATGCTCTTGTCCTCTCTTTTCATCTTTCGCCCAATTTTGCGGAGATCTGCGGGGCCCCTCAGTGAGCCCCCATTTTTTTTAAATTTCCTCTTTCAAATGTGGCACATAAATTCAATTTTGAGTTAGTTTTATTTTATTTTACATCACGATAATAGCTCAAAAGTGTTTTAGTTGAAACGGTTTATGATAAAGTACTGCACGGACCGGACTTGGATTTTAAAGCTTTCAAACGGGCAGAGGGAAAATTTTGTGTACAAAGTAGGTATAAGAATTTTAAGTCTATAAAAACGGACCGGACCAAATTGTCTATCTATAATAATTAGTACAGAACTAAACAAGTAAAGATAAAAAAAAATATTTTTTTTAAATGCTTTTATTTGCCTCTTTATCTGAGTCAACGAACTAAAAATTTTGAATCTAAAACAACCATTACGCTCAATCTTGTTAATTATTTTGGACCTCTGGCAACTTATAAATAAACATCAGTACTGTTTAATTATTTTGGACATCTGGCGACTTATACATAAACAACTTATTACAGGCAGGAATTAATTTGATTTGATTAATTTTAATTGATTTAAAGCCTAATTCATGTCGGAAACAATAAATTCATGTATTGTCATCCAAAATAAAGCTTTCCTGAAAATTGTAGAGCTCTAGGTAGTCGAAAAGTAAGTGAATTTTTGTTTCTAAGATTTGATCACCACAAACCAACAAACAAACAGAAAAACGAGTAAAGTTAAATAAAAGCATTAAAAACCAAGGTAAAAATTAAATAGTCACGTTGCCCAAGTTATCTGGACACGGTCAGCTAAAATTAATATTCGTAATCTCAGCAGCAGTAGACCCAGCCAGCCGAGAATATAAGAACTTTAAGAGCTTTTTCAGATAAAAAAAAACTAATAGAAACATCAAATAATCAATAGGCGAAATCTTGTAATCCAATTATAACCAACTTCCCAACTAGCTAGAGGTCTGAAATTCTTAGTAAAACAGTTTAAACGTTAAAAAGATGGGAACACACTATTTATTATCCAGAATTCTTTTAGGAAAAGAGCTGTCTTTAATTTTCTTTAATCACCTGTTTAACATCGGTTAAATGTTACGAATTTCATAACAAGACTAAAATATAATAATAATACTACAATACAAAACAGATTTGAGATCAGAGCTTATCATTTAACTTGCTGCATAGCTTACTATTTCATTCATGTTGTTACAAGACAAAAGTGAGCTACATATTATATATATATATATATATATATATATATATATATATATATATATATATATATATATATATATATATATATATATATATATATATATAGGTTTAGAGAAAAAAAGATTTATCAAGCAAATATTCATGTTTCGGTCTTGGTAGTAGTTAATTAATGAACGCTTTTAGTAGTTTTTAGACACAAGTTTGTTGTCCATCAATCTCAAGATCTTAGGTTTATCCAAGCAGGCTGAGTTTTCTGTTTACTCTGGAACATATGGGTTTATATTTTAAGAATTTAAAAATTTTAATTTAATAAAAAATACTTTAAGAAACAAAATTTTAATAAGTTTTTTAAATTAAAGTATTAAATCTTAATTAAAGTTTCATTTAATGGCTGAATTGTTTTAAACATAATAAGCATAGAAAAAACTCGGTAACATTCACTAACTATAATGAATCCAATAAGAGCAGCCAACGCCAGACCAGCAGCAGGAGCTATCACAACAGCTACAATTATACCTGTAGTAGTAAATCATTATCACAACAGCTACAATTATACCTGTAGTAATAAATCATTATTCGTTAGTTAGAAATAATATTTGATCAATGTGGCACGAATTGTCCAGGAGTGAAATGTTTTTCGTTTTTCTGTGGGCTGTTCATACAGAATGAAACAGGCTATGGCATACATATGGGTCCGTTATAAATATATACCATTCCGGTCAACTCTCAGGCTTCAAGCTCAAATCCAAATAATTTATCTGGCTTTCGAGTATGAAAAAGCATTGTATAAAAATTTAACTAAAAAATTTTTTACCAAAAGGTTACAAAATAGTTTAAACTAAAACTAAAAATGTCTACCAATGTGATTTGGCTTGAAGACATAGTTTAGTTTCATGGCTTCAGCCCTGCATTCCTGCCCTGCAATCTGACATTTAGCTTCGCAGATGTACGTTGTTTCGAGTCTCATATTTTCCGGTTTAAGGTAAGCCCCGTCGATCACACTCTTGACATCTCCCTCGCTGAACGTCCAAAAATAGGTGCAGGTGACGTCAGTGCTTTTATTGACAGTGCACGCGGTGTCATTAAAGATCCTGTCGTTTGTTTGAATGACTTCCGGTGTCGGAGTCAATACATCTTTATTGTGCATGTAATAATAAATATAGACTTATATCAACATGTTAGTTAATAAGGATAAGTATCGTTATGACACTAAAATTAATGTGTTTTCATTGAACAAATTTATATTATAATTATTAGTTTTTGTGACGTGATAATTAACAAAATTTATTACTATTTTTTAGTGTTCCTTATGCAATGAAACAGTTTAAATCGGCTACTAAATGAAAATGAAGCACTTAAGGATTAGTAATAAGATGAAACGTTACTTTATGTGTGAATCATTCCAGCGTTACTGAGCCACATAAAAAACTGTTTAATAAATACTAAAAATCTGGTAAATGATTGAATCAAAGAAAATTATTACTAAAATTTTAATCATTGTCACTTAAACATATAAAAAAATCGTATTTATTATTTAATTTCATATCATATACTTCAAGTCATAGATACTCACAATCAACTTTCAGCTGAGGAAGGCCGCATCGATCAAAGTCTTCATAATTTTTTAAATAACATCGGTAAATGGCTTCGTTCATGTCTTCAGTAACGTTAAGATTGCCACTGACTTCTATAACATTAAATTTCCGATCTGAGATCGGTTTAATCGGTAGACCGACATCGGTCGTGCAACCGTTTTTTTCGGTTCTTGACCATCTGATTTCTCCAACTTCGAAGTTAGAGAGTGAGGTTAAACTGCAGTTCAATTTCAGCATATCTGGTGACAAACCTTGGCAGTCATTTTGTCCTAGCAATGCTTCGTTAGCCTTGATGTTAGAAAGACAGCTTAGGTCTGTGAAATCAAAATAGATCTGTTCTCGAAAATGGTATAAACCAAGTGTGAGGCTCGCATACAAAAACACTCTTACAGAAATTACTGTATATAGCGTCATATAATTTTAGCAAAACAACATAAGTATACATACATGACCATAGGTGCACATGGGATGGGTTGACCCATGGGTTGGATTGTATTGGATCGGGATGGGTTGGGTTGGTCCAATTTTTTTTTACACATTCGTGGGTTGGGTTGGGTTTTAAAAAATTGAAAGAATTTTTTTTTAATTAATAAAAAAAATTTAAACTGGGTTGGGTTAGAAAATTTAACTTTTTCCGGTGGGTTGAGTTGAGAATGTGGTGGGTTGAGTTGGGTCGCCGTGAATGGACCCATGACCACATTTACATACGCCTGAAGAAAATCACAACAATTTGATTAAGAAGTACTACAACATTTTCAAAATCTAAAGTTCTCTCATAACGACGCAGAAAAGTGTCATTAGAATGTGCATAACATTTTGAATATACATCAACCCAAAGATGTGATATCGTATATTGTGGCTCGTGGTTGTATAGGATTTACGAGATAACTTCACGAACGATTGTAACACGACGAACCGTCTACCCGGTGAATGGCCACAATTAGCTGCCATTGAAGTCTTTTTCTGTTGCTGTCAGTTCGTCTGCTTGACTATACAGCAAGCAAAGAGTTTAAACTTTTTCATGACAAAACTTGTTGTGATTTTAATTTGGTATGGCTTTGATGAAAGTATTATAATTTCTGTTGCTCTGTTCACTACAAATCCGGGCATCAATGGCAACATTACCAAATACTAATACTTTTTCGTGGCCTAGAAGTCATCCGAGTAACGCCACGTTAAAGATTGTCAAAATGAATAATAGTTTGAAAAATTTCCTTTCAACATTCCACATCATAAACCTAACATTTCCCAAAATTATAGTATATATTTAATTAAAAAACATGAGCCACGGACTAGATTCATACAATAAAAAAGTGTTCAGCGCATAATTTAGTTATGCAATACAAATGCCAACAAAAAAAGGCAATACTACTTACTAACAACAGCGAGCTCATAAACTGTCTCCCATCTTACGTCTTCTACTAAAACGACACAGATATATTTTCCAGCGCTTTCCCACGAAGCTTTGATCAGACGGAGACCGCACATCGAACTTTCACAGTAAACCTCGTAATTGTCTCTGGTAAAGTTCTGTAAAGCATTGTAAAGCGGAGAAGAAGCGAGTTGACCAAACTGAATGTAACTCCACTGTTGGACGGAGCTATTAAATGCACACGAAAACCTGATTGATTGGCCGAGTTTCACAACAACTTGCTTTACTTCTGCATGTTTAAAAATGTTTTTAATCATTACAGCTTTAATAATGCATAAAGTCTTTTTATTTTGTTTTCATATCTTTCTAGATATCTTTCATATCTTTCTAACCTGTGCTAACCGTTTCTGAGAAATTTGCAACCAAGCAGAATAAAAATACTGGCAGACAGATTTTTAACGCTAGCATTTTAATTTGGATTTTAATCTCGAATGTGTAGGAAAATTTAGTCTCAGTTAAATCGGTTCTTTACTATGCCAGCTTGAATATATATATATATATATATATATATATATATATATATATATATATATATATATATATATATATATATATATATATATATATATATATATATATATATATATATATATATATATATATATATATATATATATATATATATATATATATATATATATATATTATTCTGTCGGCTTGAGAGCCATACATTATGACACGTGCATTATTCCTGTAGTTCTATTATTCTATTGAACCATTCGGACAATTCAATTGAAAATATTTTATTCAGAAAAATTTGTATAGGCTCAGCCAATTTATTTAAGGTATCAAATTATTTTTGTGATTACGCTCAAGTTCATGACTGAGATTTAATCTCTTATATTCAGAAAATATAGTAAAATAACGTTGTGATAAACAAGTAAAGTAGTTATATATTCTAAAATACAAATTTTATAACTTGTTTCTTCTTCTCATTGTTACTGTTACTTTAAAATATTACAGCTAAACTCAACCTAATACATAAATGGTTAAATAAAATTAGTTAAAAAATGGTAAGATACTTTCAAAACGTAGTTAACTGTTTTTAAAAAAAAGTGCCAGCCAAAGTGTAACTGGATTTTTCTAGTTACAGTTTAAGTACATTTATTTAGTTTGGTTAATATCACTAGCTAAAATTACAAATTACCATCCAAATGTACATCCGCAGTCATCTGCAGCCAGTGGCACACCAAAGAGTGGTGACGCTCTGGGATTCTGGGATTAGAACCCCTTCCTTCCAAAAAAGCATTTTCCAAATGTTTTTAATAAATTAAAAATATAATAATAAACTAGTTTCAGTGTTAATGAGAAAACAAAAAGACCGATGTAAAAATATCTTTGATGATTATAGCTATTTTAAATCTTGTAGTCTTCTCTATTGCTTGCACGTAACATGTTACTTCCAACGATTTTTAATAAACACTTTAATTTTAATTACTTTGTTCAAGCTGATGATTTTTGTTTCCGGGTCAGAAAGTCCAAAAAATACTTTTTATATTATTCCCTATAGCCGTATGCCGACAACTGGGGTTGGTCTTATATACCTAGTGGTATTCTATATACATTTGGTTGGGGTCTACCCGTAGAAAATGCTCTATTAGAATCTAATTGAAAGTGTGCCAACTCAGCTAGCTGCAGGTAGAGGTATAGTTAAAATATTTCTTGCTACTTGAAAAGTAATTGGCTATCTAAAAATATTTGCATTTTGTTTGCACTATTTTTATTGGCAATTAATTGGCAATCTAATAATGAATTATTTCCAAAAAACACTTTTTTCCCCATTGTTAACTTTGTCGGATTCGTAAATTTACTAAATTTAAATTTCAGCTTTTTTCATATTAAAAAAATCAATAAACGACTTTGTAAATCTACAAAATAAAAGCAAACGCATTGAAAAGAGCAAGATGGAGTACTTGATAACAATTTTGGTTATAGGAAAAGTAAAAGAATTTTCTTTGATAAAATGTGATTGCGGTAATGCCGCAAAAACTCATTCACATCTCCGCGGTAACCCTACAGCATGTGTATTCATCCCTGCGGTAATCTTGCAACTTCATTGCCACTACCGCTGTATTCCCGCAGTACTCGTCCTCAATCATATTTTATCGGCATAAATGCGGAATTATCGCAAAATTATCGTGGTATTCCTGCTATCCCCATTACCGTGCACACTTGCAGTAACAGTTTCCAATGTGTTATTGCAATGTAATAAACCGACAGCCTGTGACTGTAACAAAACAATTATTTGATGTAAAACAGCATTTGAAACTTAAACCTAAGAATAATTTTTATTTGTACGGATCTTTCAAGTGCAAATAACCTTTTCAAAATTTGTTCAACAGCTCATCTTTCTATTTTAGATCGTAAATCAACTTTGCGACAAAGGAACACATTTTAGTTTTTAAAACATTTGTTTTAATAAATCTTTTTAGAATGAGCACAACCTTTTGTGCTGCGATTTCACCATGTATAGTAATAGAACGTTATATACTCTGTAGTGCTAGCACTTTCCAGCAAACAATCCAGTGAAAAAGAAATTGTTTTGCAGAGTTCAACTTAATACGTACTCATTCAACGTGAAAGTATTTTCTCTGTTTGAGATTTATAAAAACAAATTCTGACATAACGGAAAGTGCACTAATTTGAATGGTTGGCTGTTTTTTCATTGAATAAATTAAAAATAAAACGAGAAAATAAAAAAAAATCATGAAACGTTTGTTTAACAGAATAATAACTTTTGAAATGCACTTGATCACTGTTTGCTCATTTCAGTTGTCACAAAACTGAAATAATGTGAAATTACTTTAACTAGTCATTAGGCTACTCTATAAAAAGTAATCAGAGCTGTAGTTGTGTTTTAGTTTTATATCATTTTGTGCAAAAATGCATTTAATTACTATTTTGATCTGGAGTTTTTCATTAGAACACTTCGCTACAGTTATTGCAATGCGCGACAGCAGATTAACAAGATTGGCGGACCCTGAAGGTTTTTCTGGGGCTTTCAGTTTGACATTTTTCAAGACAAGAAGTGCTCTAGAATGTTTTAAGAATTGTATGCTGAATTGCTCTCCAGTCTGTTTTGGGTATAAAAAAATTAATATTTTAAAATATTTCTTTTAAACAAAACATACTTTAAAACTATTTTAAACATTTAAAATCATTATTATTTTGAACAGATTCACTTTTATGAAAATGAAAAATGCTTGTCAACTTTTAAAAAAATGTGCCATTTTGACTAGAATTACTGATTCGGTTAACTATGTTACATATTACAAACCAGGTTATTATAAATTATCACATTTACAAATAATTTTTAATTATAAACAGATTTTTATTTAAAAAAAACGTCGAACATCTACTTATATGATAGAACTTTGCGCATTGCTTTTAGATTTGTAGTTCTACCATCGCAAATAATGCCACCATGTGTGCGTGTGCCGGCGTGTAGAATGCAGACTTATATCGGAATCTTGTGATTGTGTGTTAATGTGTGCACTTTAGCTCACACTTTTACCGTCATGTCTTGAGCGTATATATATATACCATAGAATTTATATGTACATATAATTACGTTTATTTATAAATAGATCTACAAAAGAATATGCTTAAACGTGTAAAAAGCCTAAGCTAGTGCGACAATTAAACCCTAGTTATTAAGCTTTATTAAATACGGTAATTTTGTACAGATTGCCCTCCGACATTTACTTATTTACCAAACTTCTGCAAGTGTTACTATCTGGCTGTTGGCAAATGGAACTTTAACCAAGGATTGAGCAAATGCAATTCTCTGGGTGCAAAATCTCATGCTATTGTTGTGAACGATTACTTCGAAAACAAAGCCATAGCAGCCTATTTGGCATCAGTGGACAGTGAGTTTTTATAATAAAAAAGTCTTATACTGTTTTGTATTTTGACAAAAGTTTAAAACTTTTATTTTTGTTTAAGTAAAAACTAATAAAAAATACCAAGTAGAAAAATGTTATAGTTGTATTAATTTATCCACTAAGTGCATAAAAAATGTTTTAATTTTTAATGTTTTAATTTTAATCTTGAATTTTAATATTAACTACACTGCCGGTCTTGCTTGCTTGCATTTTTAAATGTTTGTAAACATTTAAAGTGAAAATTAACTAACTTCCCTTCATCCAATTGAACTGAAATTTGAAATATAGTTTCGCCCATTATGACAATTCATTCTAGTAAAGTTTTAAAAATTTTTGGAAAAAAAAATTTAATTAAAAAAAATAATTATCTATGTTTTAAAACAAAAATCAATCAAATACAATTAAATAAATGTTTACTTACCTAAATTTAAAAAAATGTCATTTTAACAGAAATAAATAAAGAGCCGGCAAATTCAGAAATAAAAGGGATTTGCTAAAAAAAACATGTTTTTTTGCGGCTTACTTGTTCAAAAAATGTTGTTAGTGTAATTGAAATGAATTTAATTACTATTTTAATATCCAGCTAGCAGCTGTAGACTTTCTGGTTGGCCGAGTGCCAACGAAATGTTTACATCCGGGAAAAGGCCAGTGCGCAGCCGGAGCTCTCCGTTCTACTGGCAACCTTTTCCAGGTCTGCAAATTCCTGTTGGAAACGAAACTTCGTGGCGGTCCGGAGAGCCAAACATGGCCGGTCCAGATGAACTTTGCATCGTGTGGAGTGATTCATTATGGATGGATGTATCATGCAGCTCGGCTAAGTGTGTCCTCTGTGAAATCGACATTGCTTAAACGAACATATTATTTTGAAATTTTCAACTATAAACAATATATAATTATATTAGTGTTTACCGATTTAGAAAATGTCAGAAAAAACGGGTCTTGAAAGAGAAGGATCTTCAATGGGAGGTCGTCGTCTGTGAAGAGTTTTACTGCAACGATAATAATTGTTGTTTCAAATTGTTTGGAATTTATGCTAATAAATATCGTTTATTTCACTCAAAACAAAAACGGCGAAAGTATTGCTTTGTCTGCATCTGCATTATCCTTTCGTAATTAATTAATTCATTATTATTAAAAACAAAAATTTATATATATATATATATATAGCGGAGTGTGCAGCAGAAGTCGCTTAAAGGGCGCTTAGCAGAACAGTTGCAAAATTAAGTCACTTAATTAATCGAAATGTGTTGTGACACAAAATAATAGTAATAGCAGGTACCGTATCATATCAACAACAAAACTTTTGCTCCTAATAATTTGCACGCCCAAAATATTTCTTCACTATTTAACTAACTTTTATTATTTTTCATTTCTCGCTAGTCGGAAAAAAATCACCTACCGAAAAAGTTATTGATGAGTTTATTTCGGCATATAAATAGAAATAACATTTTTTTAAACATTTTTTTAAATTTATAAATATAAAATATTATATAATTATGTTTGATTTGTTTTTTTATAGAAAATTTAATAGAATGCATGGTCACAAGGAGCAGGTTTATATATAAGTTTCCGCTTTTAAATCGTGCCAAACGATTTGTTGCACCACTCGGAAGAAATTTACTTAAAACTTTTGACCAAGTGAATATTTTATTTTTGATCGCTAGACAGTCGCTAGGTAACGTAGTAGTCGCTAGGGGTTTTGCTTGCTTTGAGATGCAGAGATATAGTTGGATATTATAAGCAGGTGGTAATGTGGATGTATTGCAGAGATGGTAATGGAAGAATTTTATCGAATACAGGTAGCATCATCACCATCGTTGTAATCATATTACTTACAAAGAGAATGATGACGATGACGATCACGGTGGTGATGATGATGATGATGATGATGATGATGATGATGATGATGATGATGATGATGATGATGATGATGGTGATGATGATGATGATGATGATGATGATGATGATGATGATGATGATGATGATGATGATGATGATGATGATGATGATGATGATCACGGTGATGATGACGGTGATGATGACGGTGATGATGACGATGATGATGACGATGATGATGATGATGATGATGATGATGATGATGATGATGACGATGACGATGATGAGATGATGACGATGGCGGCGATGATGATAATGATGACGATGATGTGGTGAGTGACAGCAGAAGACTTAATGATTTCTTCATCCGGTTCTCGTGTTAGCAACACATACATAAATAAATATCACTTTTTTCTATTTTGTAGGCTATTTATTTAAATTAGGTTTTCTGTCAATGCATATAAAGGCCGTCTCAAAAATGACATTTTTTCGCCATTTTCAGTCATTATTGTAATTGTTTTTTTTTATTATTATTATTATCTTTATAGTTGTTCAACTTGTCAGTAAACCTTAAACCTTTCCGAATGTTATGTTGTCCTAATGACTGTGACGATTACAACGTTAATTGCTGCGGTGTTTATTATGATGATTTCGTCGCTGTAATTATGATGACAGTAAAATACTATTGATGATATGGATGATGATGGTGGTGGCGGCGGTGGTGGTGGTTGTGATGATGGTGATGATGACGATTATGATGATGGTGATGAGGACGATGATGATGATGATGATGATGATGATGATAATGATGATAATGATGATAATGATGATAATGATGATAATGATGCTAATGATGATAATGATGATAATGATGATAATTATGATAATGATGATAATGATGATAATGATGATAATGATGATAATGATGATAATGATGATAATGATGATAATGATGATAATGATGATAATGATGATAATGATGATAATGATGATGATGATGATGATGATGATGATGATGATGATGATGATGATGATGATGATGATGATGATGATGATGATGATGATGATGATGATGATGATGATGATGATGATGATGATAATGATGGTAATGATTGTGGTTATAGATAATCTTGTAGTGATAATTAATTTGCTCATCATAAATATAGTACCTAACTCACGACATCATTATCGTCGTCATCATCTTAATCTGAACAGCTATTCTTACCAGTTGCATCCCCATCACCAATATTATCATCACCATTAAATAGATTGTTTATGAATAAGGTTCTTTATTAATTTCCAAGCGGAACGGACTACAGGGTCAACAACAGCCCGAGGATTCTGTACTGTACACGAAAACACTCAGGTGGCAAAAATGCCCATAAGAAGGGCAAGGTCAAACCGATGAAATTATCAACGAAATTATCGAAAAAAGATGACGTTGATGATACCGTATTTTTTCGTAGCTTTATAAATAGGTCCCCACAATCTGATTGGTAAAATGTATTATATATATATAGTATTGAAAATACATTTTAAGAATTAACATCTTTTAATGATAGAGCAACATTCTTTTTTTAAGACATTTCCAAGCGCGTCAGAGTTCGCGTTATATGCGTAAAAAGTAAAAATGCGGTCGTGGTGAGACTAGTGTTCGATATATATGGTGATGATGATGGTGATCGGAGTTATGATGACGATGATGGTGATCGGAGTTATGATGACGATGGCAGGTGATCGGAGTTATGATGACGATGATGGTGATCGGAGTTATGATGACGATGGCAGGTGATCGGAGTTATGATGACGATGATGGCGATCGGAGTTATGATGACGATGGCAGGTGATCGGAGTTATGATGACGATGATGGCGATCGGAGTTATGATGACGATGATGGCGATCGGAGTTATGATGACGATGGCAGGTGTTTGCTTAAAAATGAGTACTGCGATGGGACGAGAATCGGATAAATATTTATTTGGATTTTTTTTTTCAGTTTTCCATCGTTTCCATTTTTCATGCTTCTACTAAAAAAAAAAAAAATTGTTGGCATTGCGCAGTGATATCGCTGGCCTGATGGCTGTGATGATTATGATTACGATCATGATGATGGTGGCGATGATGATGACAATGATGATGATGATTATGCCTCGTTACGATGGTAGATGATGACGACGACAACGACGATGATGATGATGGTGGCTTTGATGTTGATGATGATGATGATCCTTCCAACGGGAGTCGGATTATATTTTCATGATTTCCAATATGGAAAAAATAAAGTAGGAAAACAGATATGAGAATATTTCTATGAGTTTAGGTTTGTTTTGTCCTTTCTCTTTTTTCATTATCTCTCTTTCTCTCTTTTTTTTCTTTCACTCTCTCTCTCTCTCTCTCTCTCTCTCTCTCTCTCTCTCTCTCTCTCTCTCTCTCTCTCTCTCTCTCTCTATCCCTCCTTTTCTATAAACTATTTTTCAGACCAACCAATCTTAGTAACAAAATTTTACAGAACAAATCTACAAATTACCGAAACAAAAACTCTTCTGCAAAACACGTGTCAGCTGATCTTCAATGCGACAACACTTGTTAAGGAAAAAAAACACAACACTCGACAGCTAAATTTTAATGCATTTAACTTTTCATATAGAAATTATTTCAAATTCCTGTTGACAAGAAAAAAAACTCTCAATATTCTGTTATTAATAACTTTTTTGAATTCTTTTGTATTAACTTCACCGTGCTCGCTTGAACTTCAAGCTATTGAAGAAATGCGTTGGAATCTTGTGACGCTTGGAAAACATACTTTCCGTCATCCAATCGAGCTCCAATTCGGTGTGTGGAATTGATGTAAATGACGATACATTTTGTCAAAATTTCAGATCAATTGGACAATATTTAGATAAAAAAGAAAATAAAAGTAGTTAATTTTTTTCAGAGAAACAAAACCATCAGTTCAGTTTAGTCAAAAAAGTAAGAATTAATTTGTCAAATTAAGGAATTATAATAAGAATTTTGCTTTATTCAGAGTGATTCAAAAGTTTTTTTTATATTTTTCATCTTCCCAAACTTCACATATTAAATAAAGGCTGGGCTCAAAGTGCTCCTATTTGTGTAAAACGAATTTTCTAAATATAAGGCCTGTTTGCGCTACAGTTCATGTTGATCTGGCCCAAGCAATAGAACAAGCAGACATTTTGTCGCCATGTTTATTATATGTAATTTTTGCTTATGAAAATAAAGAAATCAAATACAGTATAGTATGCAGAAACTGCAATAATCAAAAAAAGATTGTCAGATCATAAATGCAAAGTATAATCGCGCTTCCTCAAGCAAAAAATTAAGCTTTGAGCTTCCGCTATATATATATATATATATATATATATATATATATATATATATATATATATATATTCCTAACGTCGTAATGATTTTCAAGAAAAAAACTTTGTTAAGAAATAGCAAAAAAAAAATTGAATTTTTGTGTGTGGAAAAGTACCAACAACTAACTCTTCTCGGTTATCAGTTGGAAGCAAAACTGAATGAGGTTTTGGAAAAAATACCTCCTTTGACTAGGGAAATTTTTTGAAAAATTACCTACCATTCAGTAGGATGCATTTTAGAATGTTTGGCTATTTGAAAAATTTGTTCTCCGCCAGGGTTTTGTAAAAGTATTGCCCCTCCCAATGGTTTTAGTAATGGTCCAGTAATGGTTTTAGTTCAGTAATGGTGTATATAGTAGAGGTAGTTGCTAGTAATGGTTCAGTAATGGTTTTAGTTCAGTAATGGTGTATATAGTAGAGGTAGTTGCTTTAGTTGCCTCAGCGGTTTTTTGTAAGGTTAGTGGCTTTTTTGGCAGCATTTTTATCCGTTTATCGGTATTGTTGGTATCGAAGGTGAAGGTTGAAAAAACTGCTAATCAACGGTGAATTGGCTTAAGTCTCAAATAAATTACTTTTTTTAACAAATTTTTCTTTCTCTTCCGAGAGAACATCGTCATCAGCACCGACCAGTAATTACAACACTTCATCGCGTTATAATTATTATCAGAGAGATGTGACGTATATCATAACAAGTCGGCTTCTTCTTCCTCCTCCTCCTCCTCCTTCTTCTTAACTATCTTCCCACCTACCATTCGAGGTGAAGGTCAAAGAGTAAGAGAGAGAGAGAGAGAGAGAGAGAGAGAGAGAGAGAGAGAGAGAGAGAGAGAGAGAGAGAGAGAGAGAGAGAGAGAGAGAGAGAGAGAGAGAGAGAGAAAGAGAGAGAGAGAAAGAGAGAAAGAGAGAGAGAGAGAGAGAGAGAGAGAGAGAGAGAGAGAGAGAAAAAGAATGGAGATGGTACTGATGAAAAATACGTATATTAACAATATTAATTATAATTTTTTTTTGTGTGAGACAATGACGTTGAAACCGGGATCAAAAGGGTTAGCGAAGTTAGTTTTTAAAAATTACATGAAAACAAAAAATACTGTTAAGCAGCAAAATTTGTTGGTTTGACCTTGAGAGTATGAAGAGCAAAATTATAGTAAGAGAATAAGAAAATAATTATGGAAATATTTTTTTGACCCAAATAGAGAGTGGGAGAGAGAGAAAAATAAAAAGAGAAAGAGAGAGAGAGAGAGAGAGAGAGAGAGAGAGAGAGAGTAGAAATAAGAGAGAAAGAAAAAGAGGGAGGGAGAAAGGCACTTGGAGATATATAGACTTATAGACCAAACACAACCGAAGAATGGAAGTCGATTGCACTAAGAAAACATTCTCCTAGTGCTAACAAACATCCTCTCTTCTCTTCTCTGTGTGTAAACCGCCGTAGGTGGAGTAACACTCGGTTTGCTTGCATGTGCGTGCGTGGATGTTACTTTATCTCTCTGCGTTAGCTCGAGTATTTTCGTTGGTATTGTTTGGTTTCTGTAGGTATTGCGAGTTATCTTTGGTATGTTTGCGTATAGCAGCTTATTACCATTCGGAATATGTCAGGTATTGGTTCTTATCATATTGGCGGTACTCCTGAATAAATATATTATGTTATCTCCATATACATACTTATATATGTATATATATATATATATATATATATATATATATATATATATATATATATATATATATATATATATATATATATATATATATAATTTATTTACACTCATTTTGGTAGGGGCACTTCAGCGCCTTTTGGCATTATCATACACGGACTTTTTCTACTGAGACACTCACACACTTTCCTTGTGGCAAGTGGCACTGATGTACTTGAAGTTTGAAGCATCAATTTTAATATTTCTATACCACGTAGGCGTGTGTGTCAGTTGAGCACTTGAAAAAGATAGGAAGAAGAACAGAGGTATTAAGTTAAACTCAAGTTCAGGGAGGGAACCCTGGACAGCGGTAGTAATAAAAACCGTGTCCTAAATGAAGAGGTTGGCTTGACTAGTTACTACTGAAGAATCAGAGAATATGAAAGATAGGACACGCTCATGGGGTTTTCAGTATTCCCCGGTATGACCACGGACAGACAAGGACTGTGTATTCCTATTCGAATTCGTTCGTGGAACGTATTCGAATACCGAATACGGGCCTTCTTTAGTACTAGTACTGGGTATCAGTCGAACGATTCCAGCGGCTGTGATGATAATTAGAGGATGTTTGTTTAGACTTGTGTTTCTTTGTTTCTAGTTGTGTCTCTATATGTTTCTCTTTGTATCTCTATATGTTTCTCTTTGTGTCTCTAAATTTTTTCTTCTCTGACTGTTTCTGTTTCTGTGTTTATTTCTCTAATAGCTTATTATTTCATTATCGGTCTACCGTCTTTCCTTTGTCATAGTTCTACCCGTACCCGGTTGAACTCGGTACTAGGGGCCGTCGCCACCATCATCCGCGTACTACTATAAACTACAAACCCATCTATCTCCATAGAACAGAACAGAAATGGGACATGAGAGAGAAAGAGAGAGATTCAGTAAGAGAAAGAGAGAGAGGGAGAGTAAGTGAGAGATAGAGAGAGCGAGAGAGAGCGAGAGAGAGAGAGAGAGAGAGAGAGAGAGAGAGAGAGAGAGAGAGAGAGAGAGAGAAAGAGAAAGGGAAAGAAAAAAACTAGTAATAGGCTTGATAATTGCTGACAGATTGTTCTGCCTAACAACATAGCAATTTCTCATGAGTGAAAGAAAAAACACTAAAAAATTGAGGAGAGAGAAACGAGAGTTAAGCCAACTAGCGAGAGGGAAAATAGAGAGAAAGAGAGAGAGAGAGAGAAAAGAAAGAGAGTTATAACTTTCACTAGCAAGTTTCCTATTGGACAGTCAGTTTATTACTAAATTTATTGTGGAGACTGGTTCACTTTATTTTATAGGGTTTTCATTAATAGATAGAAACAAAACTCAGCATATTTGCATCGAAGTTATCACATACAAGTTATAATCATCTCCGTTATTAAATTTTTCATCGTCGTCGTCATCATCCTCCTCTTCCTCATCATCATCGTCATCGTCATCATCATCCTCATCATCATCATCATCATCATCATCATCACCATAATGTCATGGCTATCGATTGTAATCACTGAAATCATCATCAACATCTTAGTAACAGTGATGAATCGATCCGGAAAATATTTTTCTAAAATATTAATAACAGCAATAATAATTTTTATTATAAACATTTTTCCTGTTGTAAATATGGTTATTTATTTACAAAAAAACAGCAGGTGGTAAGGAATTCTTCAGAAGAGTTCAACCTGGTATAATAAGGAATATAAATAGGAAATATATTTTTGAATTTATAAAATCTCGAAAAAAAAATATGGGATTAGTCTAATGTATTCATCCGCCGCCGTGTTGTTTTTTTTAAATGAATAACTACGCACATTTTTCATCCATGACTCATCGTAGACTCTTTTGATATTTAAGAATAAAAATACATACATATTTATTTTAATCCTAACAAGAGATTAGTGATCAGTGTGATTTGACCTATAATGACCCGTCTATAAAACACTCGTCACCGTTGTTGAATCGATTCACCCGATCGGATCGGTTGAGTCGGATCGGATGAGTTGGATCGGATGAGTCGGATTGAATGAGTCGGATCTGTTGCGACGATCCGAGTCGTGTTTGAAGATGATTCTTGAAAAGTATTAACAATTATATTTTTCATCCTGTAAAACATTTTAAGGTTTCATATTATCTAGCTAGAATGAATTTGGATCAGGAGCACTGGTATGGTTTGCAATCTAACTTGGAGACTCTGTGGCTCAGACTAGGTATGGACAAGTGCTGTTAGTTGTTAGTAAGCATCTGCGTCCCGTAATCGTTATCTCGAAATCAATCGAGATTTCAAAACGATACGGGAGATCCCGTATCGCCATTGAAATGATACAGGCTGCGGAAGAAGTCTCGTATCGAAATGAAATAGCGAAACGCATTGAAATCTCGTACAGTTTGGTGTTGCTTTTTCTTTCGACCCTGAACCACTAATCCGTACTTTTTCAATCAGATGATGTTATCATCCTGGACCAATAAATAATTAATCACATTTCAATCAATCAATTAATACATTACTTAATCAATTTATTATTTAAATCAATAAATTCATTATTTCAACCTATCAATTCACACATTTTATCACAATCAATCATGAATTCATGACATCAGCTGATCAACTTATGATTTCAATCAAGTCATTATGTCAAGCAAGCAATTTTTCTTACATCAATCAATCCATCCTGCAATCCATCAGTCATGTACAAATCGAACAATATACCGGCTTCTATTTTACTATTTTTAACCCACGTCAACCAATCAATCCCAAATCAATCAAACGAGACTAAGCCATCAATCAACCACCCGTGCCTAGAACAGACGTAGGTATTACTAATACTTACCTTTCACACAGACGTAGTGAAAAATATCAAGAACGAGAGAGAGGCAGAAAGAGAAAGAGAAGGACAGACAGAGACGGACGAGCAAATGTCACGCTTCGCGACTCAGCAATTTGTTTGGATTTATTTGTTTGCTCGAGACGACCTCCTTTTCTGTCTCCCCACCCTATATTTTCATGCCCTCTCTCTTTTTATTTTTATTCCCTCGTACATTCGTTTATCATCTCGCCGCTGTTTCAGGGATGTGCGCGGATTTTAATTTAAAGTTTTCTGCCTCGCTCTCTCTCTCTCTTTCTTTCTATCGACTCCTGCGCGTAAAAATATAGATATATCTTTCTTTTTCTTATCGTTTGAAGGAAACAGATTATCATCGTAAACGCTTCGAGTTTGAATTATAGCATCGTAAGAGAAGAGATTAGAGCGAGAGAGAGAGAGAGAGAGAGAGAGAGAGAGAGAGAGAGAGAGAGAGAGAGAGAGAGAGAGAGAGAGAGAGAGAGATGCTTACTGTTTTTCATGTCCAGGTCAGCGATTTATATTAATATTTGTGAGACCGCTCAATCGCTCTCATAAAACGCCATCTGCTGTTTAGAATATTTTAAATAATGTTTCAAATTCAAGAGAAAGTCAGAGAGACTAGCTGATGATCTATCAATGTTTCATCATCCAGGACCAGGCTCATTTAGCCATCCAACTACCTACCATCCATTTTATTAAACCCTAGACATGACTTTGTGATCTTTAAGTGAATAGGCAACGTTTGCGACATTTAGATTCATATCGTTGCGAACTTTGTGCACCTCCTTATGAGAAAGATAGATGGTTGAACAAACATTAGGATGAAATGTCGTGAGCTTGACCATTTTTGGGATCACGGATGAGAAAGAGAAGCTATGGTGACAAAATAACCTTGAAGATCCGAAGCTAAGTAATGACTTATATATGGTTGTTATACATGCGTACACAACCTCACCAGTAGCAAGAAATTTTGTTATTAACCCGAATGACATTTGATCTTTGCACTGCCAAAGACAAAGAAACTTATGTACCCAATGAAACATGAAAAATAAAAACACGCCACAAAAATCTTATTAATGGACTCCTTCATGAAGCCCAGTGGTACATATGATGTAACATTAACATACACCTAGATCTACTCACTGACCATCAGCATGCATAATTTTTAATTTATGCATGTATGTTCTATATATGTATGCTAGAACTTCGCGTAACGCTATTTGGTGGCGCTGCAATCACAAACCAACGGTAATTTAATTATATAAGTTGACATTTAAAAAAATCGTCTTTTTACCAATGCTTTTATTAACTCGTCGTCTCTGTTTGTTTCTCTGTCTGTCTGTTTGTTTCTCTGTCTGTCTGTTTGTTTCTCTGTCTGTCTGTTTGTTTCTCTGTCTGTCTGTTTGTTTCTCTGTCTGTTTCAAATCTTGCAATCAATTTTTGAGTCACTTCCTGATGATAGATTTTTTTCAAATTTTGCATGCATGCTCAAAATAGAAGACAATGCAATATTCAATTATTAGTTTTACAATAAGTCAATTAATTTAGTTAATTTTTATTAATTTCGATATAATTAAGATATTTCGACTTTAATATAAAATAAAAGAGTAATATAAGAAAAAATTGATTGCAAAATTTGTGTTTTAATTACATATAAAAGCATTGGGTTTTAAAAATTCGTTTTTAATTTACTTGTTGACGGGTTATCACCAGTAAACTATTAATTCCCTCACTTAATTGATGCAGTGGTACGTAGGCAAAGCGTGGTGTAATAGGTATCGGATCAGATTTGTCCACGGATCGGGTCGTAAAATTTGGACTAGTAAGTGGGTCGGGTCAAGTCGGGTTGGATCAAATTGGGTCGGGTCAAGCTAAAGTAAGTGATAACTTTTAAATATTAAAAACACGCTTTTATAAAATTCACTAAAAAGTATAAAATAAATTACAAACAAAAAAGCATGGGGCGCAATCGTTGCGATCGTATATGTGTTAATGAAAACGCTCCCCACTTTTATGTTTAGGTATAATTTATTTAATACTTTTTAGGGAATTATATAAGAGCTTGTTTTTAATTTGTTATATTATTATTAATTACCAATGCTTTTATTAACTCGTCGTCTCTGTTTGTTTCTCTGTCTGTCTGTTTGTTTCTCTGTCTGTTTCAAATCTTGCAATCAATTTTTGAGTCACTTCCTGATGACAGATTTTTTTAAAATTTTGCATACATGCTCAAAATAGAAGACAATGCAATATTCAATTATTAGTTTTACAATAAGTCAATTAATTTAGTTAATTTTAATTAATTTCGATATTTCGATATAATTAAGATATTTCGACTTTAATATAAAATAAAAGAGTAATATGAGAAAAAATTGATTGCAAAATTTGTGTTTTAATTACATATAAAAAGCATTAGGTTTTAAAAATTCGTTTTTAATTTACTTGTTTTTTTACTCATTAGCTGTTTATTTGCTATCTATCGATTGTAATGAAACCTTAGCCAGCGAAGTACATCATGTATACTAATTTAAATTGTAATTTTTAAATTTTTTAAAATTAATATTTTTAATGTATCCAGAAAAGGTCTATATTCCAGAACTTCAGATCGAATGCAAGCATACTTGGAAGTGGGTGAAAAGCTAAGCATTTAGTGATTTGTTTCATATGCCTGGGTGTTTGAAAAAATGTGGGTAAGGTCAGGGTGGTTCTAGTCAGGCCGAAATGGGTCGGGTCGGGTCAACTTTTTTTTATGACGGGTCCTGAAAATTTGACCCATGGACAATTTTTTTATCGGACATCAACTACACTTAGGCGTTCGCGGATTTCCAACAACATGGATTTTGATACTAAGCAACGACTGGGAGTTGAACCGCCAACCTTTCACATCTTAATCTGAAGCTCTATGGACTCGGTAGTTTTTTTTTTACAGATTAATATTTTATTCTGAGAAGTCTGCGAACAGCAAACGCGATAGATCTGAAAAAGAGAGAAAAAAATACATTCTGTGAGTTGTAAGAGTTATAAAAGAGCGATTCATAATCTGCACGTCTCTAGTATATTTATAGAAACGAATTAATTATTATAAATCAAAACAAACAAAAAATTTTCAAACATATATCGATTTAATTGCATTTAATAATTTTGTACAATCAACATAAAAATGTAAATAATACTACATCCCCTCGTCTCGTGAGAGGATGCTATTTTTGACTTTTAAAGCGAAAGGTCAGCAGCAGTTCAAATCAGAACGGCATTTCCGGTGCTGACAAGCGCCGGAGGGACAACAAACAGCGGTTACATTACTAGAATATTGAATGTAAACTGATCATGGTCAATCCATATAAACTATTCTGAACACAATCAAATCAAATCAAAGAATCATATGAATTGTATTTATGGGAGTTTTTATCTGAAGTTCTGTTTTGCGAATAGTTTAATGTTCTCTTATTTGCTGAATCGTATTATTTTTTATTAAGGTTAGTGAGAAAGAGTTACCTCCGCGAGACACTTAGCCTGAGCGACGCGAGCAAATTCTTTACTCGAGGGAGCTACGTGGGCGCGCGACATTACCATACACCCAGCTCCCTATAGACTGCATTATATTTCTAGGAGGCCCATGACACAATAAACTTCCGTATTGCATCATCTAATTAATGTTTTAAGGTTTCAATCACTAAGCTCTGACGACAAGATTTGCCTAGCCTTGAACTTGCGCGACCCCTGGTGAAGGTTAACTTCTCCATCGTGCTTACTGCTTACTACTATCGACTGAGTAATGGAAATATAATTGACAAAAAAAGTTATGTGTCATAAACGTAAGTTCATTGAAGATGATTTTTTTTCTGTTCCTCTCTTAACTCCGAGAGTTCAAAAGCTGTTCTCTCTGTTCTCTGTACAATGTCGGCTTGTGCGCGCGTCCAGGCTTATTTACACTGGTGGAGTTAAAGGAAGGGGGTAATGTAACCCGCGTGAAAGGGGTCGCGTTACCCTCAACCCAGAGATGGGAGTATCTTTATGTTTGAGGTTGTTAGTTTTTCTAGATTTTTGAATCGACCATCATTTAAAGCATTTGCTTCATAGTTAGATTAGAATGGAGCGTAAAACATGAAATGTTGTATTTGATTGAACAATACAACTAACTATTGAAGAAGGGACATAATAATGTGATGATAGTAAGGAAGAGAAAAGATGGGGAGAAAGAAAAGAGGGAGAAAAAGAGAGAGAGAGAGAGAGAGAGAGAGAGAGAGAGAGAGAGAGAGAGAGAGAGAGAGAGAGAGAGAGAGAGAAGTACGAAAAAAAAGTTAGAAAACAAGTTTAAAAGAAAATTGTAGAAAAAAGAAGAGACAAGACAGCGAAAGTGATTGAATATGTATACAAACTTTCTGTGCGTGATTGTTCTTGACTGTGTGCGTGTAAGTATGTATATACTATATACGTACGCGTGTGTGTGTGAGTGAGTGAGTGCGAATGTGACTAATATAAAGATAGCGGATCAGCTGTGAGAGGCGCACAGTCGCGTCGATAAACTATGGGAGCCGCTATCGCTGCGGATAGCTAAACTCTTCTTCTCTGGGTTCAAGAACTAGTCTCTGAAAGAGAAGGAAAAGAGAGAGAGAGAGGTTACGAGAGTTGAAGACAGAATTAAAGAAAAGAAAAGAAAAATGGCAGAAGAAGTATTTGAGTTTGGTCCGGATTTTCTGGGATTTTATCGTGTTCGATTGCTAAATGTATATACAATCTATGTCTGGTTTGCTCTTGTATGGACCACACGCACGCACACATACACACGTATACATATACATTTATATATATACATTTATGGATGTGCACATACGCTAGCACAAAATCATACTTTTTGATAACTGTGTTCCTCTGTTTATCTCTTTTTCCCTTTAATTTCCTATATTTCTCATTTTTTCTCAGTTTCCCTCTGTTTCCCTATATGTCTGTTTCCTCTCTTTCTCTATATATCTCTCTTTTTCTCTGGTTTTTTTCTATTTCTTCTGTATGTCTCCCAATCTCTTTCTATCTCTCTCTCTCTCTCTCTCTCTCTCTCTCTCTCTTTCTCTGGCTGTTTTTCTTTCATCTGATTAAGAAATTCCGATTCGACGTCAACGCCCTCCATCGTTTAATTGAGTTTAACCGAGGATAAATAAAATATTGTCTTTTAAACGTTTAATCGCAAGAAAACTGTGGAAACTCGAAAGAAAAGAAAAGAAGCTATCCGGTCTCTGGAAAATTGAGAGAGAGAGAAAAAAGCGAAGAAGGAAAAGAACGAAAGAAAGATGAAAGATGAAAGAAAACGTCTGCAAAAGGTCAATCAAGATCTGCTTTGTTTTTGTTCGGGCGGAGGTAACAAAAAAGATGTTTGAGGTTAGTGGGTTCACTGAGTTCATCTTACCGACTAGCTCTCCTTATAATACGTAATATAGCAATATGCATAATTTAAGATGTTTATTTATTTATTTATTTATTTTAATAGCTAATTAAATGCTCGTATTATCGAATGAGTTATTTTCTTTGTATTATTTTATTAAATAAAAAGTAATGATACGTTTGTGGGAAAAAAAATCTAACAAACTTTTGTTGCTGTTGGGAGTTATTTTTTCCCGTTGCTGTTTCTCTTCTTTTTTCTTTTGAACCCACGAAAATCTCCACTGTCATTTTGGGAGCAGATGTCAATCAACCGGTGAAACATGTGCTAAGGAATGTGGGTTATCGTTGTTAATGCTGGCTGGCTGAGTGCATGCCTTCGGTTTTTGCTTATCATCATCATCATTACTACAATAATAATTACAATATTATTCTATATTATGTATTATAACTATTATATTATATTATGTTTGTGTGTTATTATTCATCATCAAACGCGATTGCGATGACATGAAAATATAATATACCAAAGCGAGAGAGAGAGAAAGAAAGAAGCACATATAATTACTTTTACCGCACAAGGCACACACCCTAAAACAATAAATAAATACTAAGAAGTAAAGAGAGAGAAAGTAGATAAAGACACGGAAACAGAGGAACACGTAGCCAGACGAAGAAATACAAGAAGCAGGCAAGCCCACGTGTTGGCATCCCATGAGGCAGCACCCAGCTGAGACCGCTTACGTAGGTCTCAAACACGTGCTCTCATTTCTTTGAAGGTGATCGCTCCAACAAATTCGTCTTTGCCCCGCTTGTAGATATATGTATAATATATATATATATACTTTCTATTTTTTTCTTCTTCTGGCGGTTTATTTATTTTCCTTACTTTATAGGGAAGGAAGGTTAAGGTCTGCGTTTATGATTATTTGAGTTTTTTCCTGCGCCCGCTCTGCTCAGCTAGTGAACCACGCCCGATTTCTCTCGGCGCCTCAAACATCATTTGCTAATGACTAAAATCGTAAAGTCCTTAAATTCAATTATTGTGCTGATTATTCGTGTGACTTATTATAATGAATGGGTTTTTTTTAAACACCCTAAGCTTTCAGACCCCAGCAAATGCCACCACTCTGTCGCAGAGGTGACTGCGTTGCGACTCAAGTCGCCTTTTAAATCCTCGGAAGACTTCTTACGAAGGTGTTTTGATAAAATTAAAGAATTATGCATTCCTGCCTTTTTATAAAAAAAAAAGAAGAACCTATTTTTAAGGGCGTAGGTGTGTTTGACGTGTGATGATAATAATGAATGTGCGAATGATTGATTAGATAGGTGAAAAAAAAATTATAATGGTTCGTTGGTTTTCGTTGGCGCGTGTGTGTGTGTGTGGGTTTAATTGTTCGTGAAACTTTAACACGTTCGTCTGTCTGTTCGTAAAATGTTCGTTTCTGAAGTTTTCGTGGGCTGTCTGTCGAGAGTGTTTTCTCTTCTCTTGTTTGCTATCTGGTTTGCAGTTTGTTCGCACTTGATGGCGAAACGTAATCATTACTGTCAACAAAGAACGCTCGCACGGGGGGTCGGAGAGCTAAAAAGAGATATAGAAGAAGTCAGAGAGAGAGAGAGAGAACGAGAGAGAGAGAGAGAGAGAGAGAGAGAGGAGGGAGAGAGAGAGGAGAGAGAGAGAGAGAGAGAGAGAGAGAGAGAGGAGGGAGAGAGAGGAGAGAGAGAGAGAAAAAAAAGAAATACAAAGCCAGGGAGAGATAGAAAGAAGGATGTATAGAGTCATAGAAAATTAAAAAAAGAGGGAGAGAATGATAGAAACGGGGGAGAAATTGAGGTAGAGATACAAAAAAAAATTCTAACATAGAAAGAGGGTTAGGTAGAAAATGGGAAATAGTAGTGATGTGGCTGTTATTTCCTGTAGCAATTATCGTCTACGAAACTATTAAAAAGATTTGAAATGTCTAATTAGTCACTTTCCCACTCCTGTCAGCTGATATTTTTCCCGCGCGCTGCTTCGCATTCGCTCATTCATTCATCCATCCATCATTCATTCATTCAACCACCACCCGTTGGCTCACGAATTCACCGCCCACCCGCTAAAAAACTGACTAATTCACCCGCGTGGCCACCCGCTCAACAGCTCGCTCGTTCCCTCATTTGCTTACTCTTCAATTTATTCACTCTTATTCTCACCCATTTACTCACTTTTTCACTCAATTCATTTCTTCTCATTCATTCATTCACTCATTTACTCACTCTTTCACCCACTAATTCACTCTTTACTCAATAATTCACTTTTTCACTCAGTAATTCATTCGTTCACTAATTTAATGGGTGAATTAATTAATAACTAATTAATTCATTAATTCATTTGCTTTTTTTTCACTCATTAATTCACTTTTCCACTCATTCACTCCTTTAATCGCTCACTTATTAAATTCACTCGCTCACTATTATTATTACATCTCACGCGTCATAGGCCACCGCCCACGCGAGTATTTCGTTAGCTGAGGTTTACTTCGAGTCATTAAGTGCGTTCAACGTCTGCTTAATAGGTCAATGGTTGGTTAGAAAGAAAAAGAAAAGAAAGATAATAAGAGACCAAAGAGAGAGGGATTAGTAAGAAAAAGAGAAAGATGGAGAGAGAGAGAGAGAGAGAGAGAGAGAGAGAGAGAGAGAGAGAGAGAGAGAGAGAGAGAGAGAGAGAGAGAGAGGTGGGTGAGAGAGTGAGAGAGTGAGAGAGTGAGAGGGTACTAGATGAGAGAGGTGAAATTCTTACATGGTTGTGTGTTTGATCTAATGCTTATATATGCTTATATATGCAGATATTTCGGTTCATTCGTATTATGTAAATATTACTGAAAAAGTGGGCGCTCCCTCTCTATCTTTCTCTCTCTCTCTCTCTCTCTCTCTCTCTCTCTCTCTCTCTCTCTCTCTCTCTCTCTCTCTCTCTCTCTCTGCTGGATGGTAAAAATTTAAAAATATATCAGTGTGGGAATAATTGAATATTTGTGTTCTTGGGTGATTGAATATATAAGTGGGTGTGGGTGATCTGGCGAATTATTTGGTAGCTGGTTTGGTAGGTAGTTCATTGAGTGAGGGATGTGGATGATTGTATGGAGGATTGATTAGTTGGTTGGTTGGCTGGCTGGTTGGCTGGTCGATTGATTGATTGGATGAACAGATTCTTGAAGTGTGGATGGACGAATGAATGGTTGTTATTTGCGAGTAGATAATTTTGTGTAAAAGATTGAATTTAATAAACACGTGGGTGTGGATTTAAGTGAGTGAGTGAATGGGTGTGCGCTGCTAGAGTGGGTTTAGGCGAGTCGAAGGAGGAATGAGATGAATGAATAAAGGAGTTGATAAAGCACCCAGACAGACAAATAAACACGAAGTGTTTGCTGGTGGCCGGTCGATCGCTAACTGCTTACTTTAGAGCATTCTCTATCATCACAATCACGATCGTTATCATCATCACCACTGTCTTTTATTATTTATTACCGTATTCAAGTATCATCATCATCATCATATTAATCATAATCGTCATCATCATAATCACCATCATCATCATCATCATCATCTTCGTCATAACCATCATTACCATCATCATCATTCATTCATTATCAAAACAGAAAACCATTCAAAGATGAACTGAGCAAAAATTGTATAGTAATTCTGTAAGTTAAGCTTGTCGGTTGAAGGTAGAAGATGCGTCCATTTTATCGCCCACCAATTAAAAGATATACATATATATATATGACGTCAATTGAATAGTTTTATTAATCATCTTCGTCACCTTCGTTAATATCAAACGCACCAAAAACTTCTTTTATCATGAACTGTTAGTAAAGTTGTACACTCTCTCGGTCGCTTTTCTTCTCAATATTGGCCCATATAGTGGTCTTAAGCGTAGCGTGGTTTTTAAGTCATATTTTCGATGACCAGGGGGGGGGGGAGAAATGAAATATAATCTACTTTTTTCTAAAAATTTTCCACCCCTTAAAACTTTTTTTTGCCGACGCCTCGAAAATTCCTCCCGGGGCTGACCGCACCCCCGCCATCTCTAACGCTAAACCTCTGTGCTATCTATCGAAGATTTTTTTTTCTTCATAGTCGGCCTCTGGTATTGGAGGGGGGTCGTCACAGCAGCACTCTACCTCCACTACTTCACAGCAGCTACGACCACATAAACCACCACCACCACCACCTACTAGGCAACCACCGGGCCAGTCGGGTCGCCACCGACGTCACGGTTGAACTGCCATAGCCATTACACGGGCACGACGACTTGACACTCTTGCCTTGCTTTCGACTGGTGCGCATAAAATAAGAAGAATAATAACAAGAAGATGAAAACGGTGCTATAAATAAAACTTTGCCACATTCTGCAGTTCTATTGTGATTTTCTAAGTGTCACAGAAAGAAAAAAAATGCGAATAAAAATAAATTGTATTATGTTTTTATTGGTAATAAAATAAACAACAATAATAAGAGATCACCGTATTGTTCGGCTTATTGAGGCCCAATAAGAGAAACATCTGAAGAGAGTGAAAAATAATAATATAACTGAATATTATAATATAATATATTATATATATAATATATATTATATAATATTATATATATATATATAATAAAATATATTATGTTATGTTATGTTATATTATGTTGTGTTGTGTTTTGTTGTGTTGTGTTGTGTTGTGTTGTGTTGTGTTGTATTGCGTTGCGTTGCGTTGTGTTGTGTTGTGTTGTGTTGTGTTGCGTTGTGTTGTGTTGTGTTGTGTTGCGTTGTGTTGTGTTGTGTTGTGTTGTGTTGTGTTGTGTTGTGTTGTGTTGTGTTATAATAAAGACGGTGATTCAGATTAGATTATTAATCTGGGTGTTTGTCAGGTCTGTCTAGTAGCGATGACTGACGTTGAGTGTGGCGACGAGAATGTGATGATGATGATGATGATGATGATGATGATGATGATGATGATGATGATGATGATGATGATGATGATGGTGGTGGTGGTGGTGGTGGTGGTGGTGATGATGATGATTATGATGATGATGATGATGATGATGATGATGATGATGATGATGACGATGATGATGATGGTGATGATGATGCTGATGACAGGGTTGATGATGATGACAATGATGATCGTTCATGGTGGTGTTCATGATGAAATGAGGAAGGGTGAACAAAGTGAACAAATCAATATTATTATTATAAAGCCGAGAGATGGACGAAGAAAACAGATGTACGAACGAACAGACGAAGGAGCAGTAATAATAATAAATTATAATAATAATAATTTTCTGATGGATTCAACCGCAGTGAATTAATTGCAGTCGTCGTTGTCGTCACTAATAATGAAAAGAACATGATGTATAATAATTATTATTAATTAATAATGAAAAGAACATGATGTATAATAATAATTATTAATTTATAATGAAAAGAACATAATGTATAATAATAATTATTAATTAATAATGAAAAGAACATGATGTATAATAATTATTATTAATTAATAATGAAAAGAACATGATGTATAATAATTATTATTAATTAATAATGAAAAGAACATGATGTATAATAATAATTATTAATTTATAATGAAAAGAACATGAGATATAATAATTATTATTAATTAATAATGAAAAGAACATGAGGTATAATAATTATTAATAATTATAATTAATTTTTTTTTATACCAACTCCACCATGTTTGTTTGCCTGCGTTGGTATCTTTGACGCTTGAAAGAACATACTTATCGGTTGTAAAAAGTTTTAATGAAATATAAATTTGAATTAATTAAAATTTTAAACATTTTACATTTTCTTCAGAGAATTAAAACCATCGGTTTTAAGTTAATTAAAAAAAAAAGAAATATTTAATTTTTAGAATTAAAAATTAAAAAAAACTTTGTTTTTCCCATATTGATTTGAAAGTTTCTTATATATTTTCAATCCTCACACACTTCACACATCAAGTATTAAAAAAACTGTGGTCAGTGTTCTTCTATTTTATGGACTTATCATCAAAAAATGATTTGCAAAAAACTAAAAGCTGACCTAACTCAAAAATGTAAAGGATTTGTGAAAAACGCAGTTTTTAACGGTTCACTTGTTTCATAGTTTATGATGGAGATGGGCGAATTAAAGGCCAATAAAAATACTTATATAAATTAATAACAATATAATATCAACATAATTATCACTAATCACTATCATGATCACCACCTCCATCATCCGCATTATCATAATCAACACCATCATAATTATCATTATCAATACCATCATAATCATCATTATCATTATCAATACCATCATAATCATCATTATCATTATCAATACCGTCATAATCATCATTATCATTATTAACACCATCATAATCATCATTAATAATCATTATCATTATTAATACCATCATAATCATCATTATCATTATTAACACCATCATAATCATCATCATCATGATCACCATCATCATTATTTGTAACAGTCGAATCGACATGCATGGGAGCCTTTTTTTTGGTGTTTTTGTGTTGTTTGTTACAGTTATCTGTTCCATTTCCATTTGTGTGTGATAAAAATAAATTCGGATTAAAGAATTTTTCTCCACATCCTATACGTGTGTTAAAAATAAATAATTTCCACCCCTAAACCCAGTCAATACCCCCCTCCCAAATGGTTGGCACTGGTTGGCCCCGGTTAGAACATGATCAGGTCATAGATGGTCAGTTTAGAAAAACGGCGATAATTAATTAAAAGAAAATATAAACAAATTGGGTTGCTTTGCTGACAAGTCGTACGAGATTGTGCAAATAGGTTTATTGTAATATAAATAATATTAAAGTTTTATTTGCTATTTAAAAGAAAATCCTATTATTCATGATAAGTTGAAATCTACAATAATGCTGATAATGATGGTGATGATGTTGATGATGATGACGATGTAGAGGATAGGTAAAGGTGAAGGTCATAACATTAGGGCGCCGCTTCGTGGAATACACATCAGCGACGAAAGGAACAGGATGGATGGATGGATGGATGGATGATGATGATGATGATGATGATGATGATGATGATGATGATGAAGACGACGACGATGATGATGATGATGGTGGTGGTGGTGATGATGATGGTGGTGGTGGTGGTGATGATGATGGTGGTGGTAGTGGTAGTGGTGATGATTATGATGATAATGGCACTGATTATGTTGATGACGTTAACGGCTACGTTGAGGATAGTGCCAATGACGGTGACGATAGTTGTGTTGAAGATGATGATGATGATGATGATGATGATGATGATGATGATGAAGATGATGATGATGATGACGATGATGATGATGATGACGATGATGATGATGATAGTCGTTGCGTTGAATATTACAAAACGTCACCACAGTCTTGCTACAAAGGCTGGCCGGTTAATTGCACAGCAGAAAGTAAAGTAAAGTAAAGTAAAGTAGGCCGCCTGCCTGTGTTAGTTAATGGTTCGTTCGTTCGTGCGCCATCTTGCGTCCTTGAGGTGAAACTACTGGCGCTTGTGACGCCAGTGATTGCTCTGTTGGGTCTGTATACGAGTAGTGCATATATGTGTGTGTGTGTGTGTGTGTGTTTGTGCGTGTGGGTGTGTGTGTGTGTGTGTGTTTATCTGTGTGTATGTCATTGTGCATCGATGTGTTATATACAATATCCTTGTGTGTCTGAGTGTATATCTTTGTGTGTGTGAGTGTATATCTTTGTGTGTATGAGTGTATATCTTAGTGTGTATGTGTGTATGTCCTTGTGTTATATCTTTGTGTATGTGTGTATGTTCTTGTGTTATATCTTTGTGTATGTGACTTTTTGTGTCAGTGTGTGTGTGTATCGCTGTGTGTTTTTGAATGACTTTTTGTTTGTCTGTGTGCAGTGGCGGATCTAGGCGGAGAGACGGAGGGGGGGTCTTGGATCCCCTTGTTCTCGGAATTTAGTTATCCGAGATGCCGAGAAATATTTAGAATAGGATTTGGACGAGAGAAGTTTTGTTTAGAACTTTTAGTAATAATTTACTTATTATTAAAAGACATTAAAAGTTCAATTTGAAGACAATTTTTCTCAATTAAGGTACTATCGCTCTTCTCTTCACCAAAGTAGAAAAATTTTTTAAGAAATTTTCAGAGAAATTATGAAATTTTTAGCATCAGGCAGACAACCGAAAACCTCAAAGTTTTCGTCATCCTCTCTTTCTCCCTGCCACTCGACCCTGGAACGCCACATGAACGCCCCACTGCTGACTCTGCCCCAGGGGGGGTACTCCACTGCCCATGAACCAGTTCGCGGAGAAGCCCGGAATGGCTTAAGGAGGGCTATGCCGGGTTCGAGATTACCACGGCGTACTTGTTGTACTTGTACTTGTACTTGTTGTACTTGTAGTTGTACTTGTACTTGTACTTGTTGTACTTGTTGTATTTGTACTTGTTGTACTTGTACTTGTACTTGTTGTACTTGTACTTGTTGTACTTGTACTTGTTGTACTTGTACTTGTTGTACTTGTACTTGTTGTACTTGTACTTGTTGTACTTGTACTTGTTGTACTTGTACTTGTTGTACTTGTACTTGTTGTACTTGTACTTGTTGTAATTG